>CM062804.1:1202347023-1203580145 GCA_031772625.1 Pinus tabuliformis
CACAAAAATATGGTAAACTTCTCTTTATTAATTCTTCCAACGGTTACAGACTCGACCTGCCCTGCGCACTCAGCTGCAGGGGTCTGCGCACTCCGCTGCGGACTGCTAGGCCGTTGCGCACTTCGCTGCAGAGCCTTCTCCTATTCTACGACCCAACGACACACTTTACACTTCGATTCAATCTCTTAGATTCATCATGCTTCTATTCTTCGACTATTCTATATGCTATCTTCTACACTTAGAGCCTCGCTCTATTTATACAATCCCATGGTCCGTGGACCATAGGTAAGTCTTATCAAGCCGACATTATATTATGAAAACAAGGGTGGACAACTCTGTGACTCTATTATGACTTCGCGCTCCGCGCCCACAATTCGCAGAGCTTTTACAAAGGACTTGGTCAAAACTTGGGCTTTAAGCCCCAAAACATGCCTTGGGGGGATTCCATGCCCAACAGGTATACTTCCGGCTGAAACAAGACTTCTAAATCAGGAATATAATCAGACTCCACACCCAACAGAAATATGGACACCTAGACTTGAGGGTGTACCACCTTAAGGGATGTGCAAACCTTATTGTCCCATGTCGAGTTCATGCTTAGCGTAGTGCTCCACTTGGGGTGTTATTGTTGACATAGCCCAGGGTTTACTTGGGGACTTATTCCATGTTTTATAGTTGGCCTCCTTGTTATCACACAGATTTGCACTTAAGAAGAATAAGTAGATCAATTAGGAAACTCGAGAACTAACCCGGTCACCAATACTTACCTTTCCATTCGGACTGGTGCTTTTCCAGTCTCAGGGGTCTGTCCCTAAAGATTGTGTATATTATTTCTAACAAGTAAAATTCCATGATAAACCAAATCAAATCAACACACTAAATTTGCCCTTGAAGTGCCTCGAAGCACTCAAGAACAATATAAAAACTGGATAGAATTTAAAAGGTTCATATTTTTTTTTTCTTTAATTGTAATTGGAGGATATATAATTAATAAAGTTTGTAGCAAAGAGTACAATAAAAAGAGTTCCGGTCTTCTATTTACAAACCAAAAAGAAAAGGCTATCCAGTGAAACACAAGCCTGGAAATTCCGGTAGTACACCATGGGCCTTTCAAATTGATAAGTATGAAGTCTATAGAAGATACCAAACAAATATACTACTTTAAAGAACATAATTGAAAATAAGTAAGCTAGTGGATCACTGATGAACTTGATCCCGAGGTGCCTGCTTCCTTTGATGGAGTTGTATTCACTGTGGTTTGTTGTATTGGAACTTCTTCTCCGGGGGAACTCTTCTCTGTAGCTGAGGAAGGAGCAGGAATACCAAGTGCATTCTACTGTTGCTTGACAAGATAAGCTATGTTTGCTGCAAACTAGCCAACTCGGCTTCAAAAGTCAAGATATGCTTTTTTCAGGCTCTCAAAATTCCCATAATAATCTCCACATGAGAGCTAGAAATTGAGCCTTGTTCCCCCAATTTTCTTTGCAGTGCTTTTATTAAACTGTCATGTCTTTCCAAGGATTAAGCATGCTGCTTGAGAGCCTTTTTAGTTTCTTCAGATCTGTGTAATTCGTTGTCCTTGGAATTCTAAGCCAGGAACAGGGAAAAAGAGCCACTGCAAAAGGGCTTCTAAACTAAAAGAGGAGATAGAGCTGAGCAAGTCCACAATAAAAATAGGCCCGCACCCCAACCACTCCACATAAAAACCGCATGAACCCAAAATCATACAGCCCAAATTCCACAAAGATAAACCAGGAACCAAAACAGAGAGAAGCCAAGTCTTAAAACAAAGAGAACATCAGAGATGAGGCACTGCAAAAGAAGCCAAACCTGAAATCTAGTGGGAGTTAATAGGAGAAAATATAAAGGTGCCAACTACGTGACCAGGCGAGGAAAACGAATTCACCTCTGAAGAATTGAAGACTAACAATGTCCATCCAGAATACCAAAAGATCTGATTTGAGTTAGAGATCACCGGCAAATTGGAGAAGAGAATGCTAATACCCAAAATGCTTTAGGGGCTCTCAACTTTAAGCCAAGCCGAACCACCATGCCCACTGCCAAAGAAACACATGGGAAAAGCTATTAAAATCCCACACATATCTGCCATGACCTTCTGCAGTGATTCAAATAAGTGCTGTTTGGGAGAGGACTGTGTATAAGAGTTAATAGAAATGTCTCATTGTGCCCCCTTCACTTTGAGAGAGACCAGGATCATAGAATTGCCCTTGTGCCAATAAATTATATTTACAATTGTCACAAAGTGATGGTTAAGGAATGGGCTCTAATGTGACCACATTATTGAGGTCTGAGGTCCCTTCTTTTTGTGAAGTGGCTAGAGATGCATAGTGATCTGCTTGTGCATTGTTGTCCTACAAAGCATGGTAAAAGTTGAGGTTGGAGTTTCCTCTCCAAGAGGGAGAGGTTTTAGCCCTGGCAGAATGTCTACATCTTGTGTTCTTGTCTCTTTGTTTTTGGTAGCTATTTGATGAAATAAGAAACACACACTCTGATAATGTGAAAAAGAAGATTATGCTAATAAAAAAACTAAAAAATGCCTCACAAATAGTTATCAAGTCAAGAAGAATCTCATTAACTACATGTGCCCTAGATTCTTCAACAAGAACAACGTCCAGAGAGAGGCAGATGTTGGCCCATGCAGAGCTGACGCAGTGGCAGCGCAGGCCTCTGAGGCAGATCAAATTCCTGCTGAGGAAATCGAGTTTTAGTAGCCAGGAGCCGAGGTGTGAGACCGGGAGGTAGAGATTTGGATTTTCCAGCCAGCAAAGGGTCTGGAGAAGGAGCAATGTGACACCCAACGGGGGTGATGCAGGGACTGCGTGGGAGTGACACAGTTCTGCGCAGATGCTACACAAAGGGTAAACAGAGGCTCCAGTTCAACGTGATTAGACTCAGATTCTCCTAGTGACAGGGTGAGAACACTTCAACATTCGTTTTGTCCAGTTTCTCTCTATATTGGATTGCTAGTTGAGCATCCAAGAATTGTACTCAGATTTACTATTGCATAATAATAAAACCCTCAGATCTGCTGCATTGGTTTTCCCACATTGGGTTTTTCCGGGGACATTTGTCCAAAAATAATGGTGTTATTGTGTTGTATTTTCTTTCTTGCTTAGTCTCTTGTTTCCGCATATAAATTAATTAAGTGAAGGCTGCAGTGTATGTATTTCAATATTTTCCGTAGGAAACTGCAAATAACTTGTTCATGTAAATCTAACAAGTAGGAGAAATATCATCAGTTGCTGCAGTAGGGATTCCGGTTTAGGAATTTTCACATGGTATCAAAGCTGCAAGTGGAACAAGAAGAGTAGTGCCAGAGAACCCAACGCTGAGTAGAAGAGGGAGATCGAAAAGCTGCAGGAGGTAGCAGTTCGAAACCCCAGAGGGTTTGCACAGTTCTAGCCGGAGGGCTGAAATTTCGAGGCAATCTCTCTCCGAGTGAGTCGACGGAGAGAAGGACTTCAGATCAAGATCTTGCCATGGCAGAGGGAGCAGCGCTGAAGCCTTGGCGTGAGGAGAAGTTGGTGGGATGCATATTTTTTTGTAGGCAGTTTGCTGGGCAGAAAATCGTTAGAAGAAAGAGGAGAAGCACGGTTGAGGGAATTTCTTCCTCAAAGAATTCCTAGCCAAGGAATTCGAATTCTCTAGAGCTGAGCAGCAGCAAGGGGCAACAATTTTACTAGCTCCAGCAGGGAGTGCGTAGGCTAGCCCAACAACAACACAGAGGAGAGAGGAGATTTTCAACATTTGTGGCAGAAATGGCAACCAGTGGCTTGAGGAATCAGGACAGGTTGGATAGGGCATCCAACTACATCATCTGGAAGGCAAGAATGTCGTTCCTTCTAGATGAGCATGCCCTCAAGACATACGTCGACAGCGTGGTGGTTGTCCCTGCAGATGCAGATCCGTTGAAGAAATACAAGGCTGAGATGGCGAAGGTGAAAAGAATGATCCTCGACAGAGTGAAGGATCATGTGGTTTGTCACATCGCTAGTAGGGGGACTGCTAAGGAGATGTTGGACACTGTCTACATTATATCATGGGATTTTCCGAGCAGAGGAAGATGTACCTTGAGCAGAAACTAAGATCCGCTCAGATGCAGAAAGGGGAGCTTGTGGATCCATTCCTCACGAAGCTTCAGGAGATCCGTGATGAATTGATTGCTGTGGGGTATACACCTCAAGATTCAAGAGTTGGTTAGATTGGCCCTCAATTCTGTCTCAGATGAGTGGCAAGTTTTTGTCCAGAGTATCCTGGGCAGAGCAATTTGCCAAATTGGGATGAGATGTGGGCAACTCTAAAACAAGAGGAGCTGAGGAGAGACTTAGTCAAGGTTAAACTTGACGGAAGTAGCAACAGTGGGTCAAAGCCCAAGGAGGAGGAGAATGCAACCCTTGCATCGAAGGGACAACAGGAGCAATGGAGACGTAAGAAGGATGTCTCGAAGATCAAGTGTTTTAGGTGTGGTGAGATGGGTCACTACGCTACACAGTGTCCTCTCAGGAAGAAGGACAAGGATGAGAAACACGATTCGAAGGCTGCGCTTGCGAAGATCGAGGAAGAGGATTTCGCCATGACAACCGAGATACCTCCAGGAGGGAGGTGGGCTGATTTGGAGCTGTAGTTTGAAAGAGATACAAATGGGCAGGATCCTTGAGGAGCCCACCTTTTGGATCAATTCCTTGCTACGGGAGCCCAGATTGGAAGTAGCAAGATGGATTAGTGTTGGATGGTGCTAAGGAGTGTCGGGGAGAAAGTTGCAGTGGCTAGGAGCATCAAAGACTGAACATCGCAGAGCAGAGTTGGCAGCAGTGCAGATGGAACAGAGCAGAGGTCAGCGGCAGCGCAGTAGATTCAGAGTGTCAACGCAGAGACTAGCAGCAGTCAGGGTTCAACATTCATGTGGTATCATACTAAATGTAGTTAGTTCAGTAATTTGGGATGTTTTGCTGTTGTTGATGGAGTAGCAGCAACAAATTGCAGTGCAGTGGCGGTGCTAGCAGCAACACGGATGCAACACTTGAGAGGGAGTTGTAGTACGGATGCAGTGTTAACAGTGGCAGTGTCAGCAACAGTACAGTTACAACAGCAACACAGTGGTTGGTAGACAACATGTTAGAGATCAGTAGCGCAGAGGACGATGTTATGAAGTCAGGGTGATGCTTCAGTGGGAGGCATTGCAAGAGCACATTCCTCGCTAAGAGGGAGTGTTGATTTCTGGTAGCATCGGATGTGCTCTAAGTCTCAAAATTTGCAGGGAGGCTTAGACACATGCATTCTCCAATACCCAGAAATCGTTTTGGGAAATTTGACTCGGAGGCAATTTTATTAAAATAATTAATTATTTTTAATGGGACCCTAAGTTTAAACTTAGGAAATTAAAATAATTAAAGGGTATTAATATACCATGTGGGTGAAACTTCTAGAAGAAGGCGAAGACCAAGTCAATATGATCCTAGCCATTGATTAGGATCTAATCTGGGCTGTTGATTGATCAACGAGAGGATTATAAGAGGAAGCTTGATGGGTAATTGGAGAACACACCGACTGATTTCAGAAGATCGAATTCCTGAAGCAGAGAAGCTGCCGGAGAGAGATTTGAAGTGAGCTTTTGTAGTGAGGGGCAGTGAGTATCAGGAAGAAGGAAGTTTTCATGGGTCGGAGAGTACGAGGCAGTGAGAGGGCAGAACGACGTCTAGAGAGGCAGACGTTGTCCCATGCAGAGCTGACGCAGTGGCAGTGCAAGCCTTAGAGGGAGATTGAATTCCTGCTGAGGAAATCAAGTTTCAGTAGCCGGGAGTCGGGGTGTGAGACCGAGAGGTAGAGATTCGGATTTTCCAGCCAATAGAGGGTCCGGAGAAGGAGCATCGTGACACCCAGCAGGGGTGATGGAGGCACTGCATGGGAGTGATGTAGTTCTGCGCAGAGGGTATGTAGAGGCTCCAGTTCAGCGTGATCAGACTTAGATTCTCCTAGTGACAGGGTGAGAACACTTCACCATTCGTTTTGTCTAGTTTCTCTCTGTATTAGATTTCTAGTTGAGCATCCAAGAATTGTACTCAGATTTAATATTGCATAATAATAAAACCCTCAGATTTGCTGCACCGGTTTTCCCACATTAGGTTTTTCCGGGGACATTTGTCCAAAAATAACGGTGTTATTGTGTTGTATTTTCTTTCTTACTCAGTCTCTTGCTTCCCCATATAAATTAATTAAGTGAAGGCTACAGTGCATGTATTTCAATATTTGCTGTAGGAAACTGCAAATAATTTGTTCATGTAAATCTAAAAAGTAGGAGAAATATCATCAATTGTTGGAGTAGGGATTCCAGTTTAGGAATTTTCACAATCTACACTGTTATTTTTGGACAAACGTCCCTGGAAAAACCCAGTGTGGGAAAACCGGTGCAGTAACTGAGGGTTTGTATTATTAAGCAGTAATGTTCTAAATACAATCTCTGTATGCCTTGATGGCTATCCAGTGCAGAGAATATGACTGACAGAAGATTAGTGAGAAATACCTCACACTATCACTGACAATCCTGACTGATTCAGTGACAGAATGGCTTGTCCCTTGCTGCCTCTGCGCAGTCACTCCATAGGCCCAACGTCACAGCTCCTAGGGACAACGTCACCCCTTCTGCTGATCAATTTGCCTCTCTGAGACTTCGATTTTGTCCTCCCGGTCTCACACCCCGGCTTCCGGCTTCAGAAATTTGTCTCTCCAACAAAAATATGGATCTCCTCAAGGCTCTGCGCTGCCTTTGCATCAGCCTACGCTGCCCAACGTAGCCTCTGCGCTGCCTCTTTCGAATCTCTCTCTGCCTCCTCTACTAAGTATTCCCGAATCAAGAAAAATCTCCAACCGGAACTATCCCTGCCCCTCACTGCAAGAAATCACTTCGAATTTCTCTCCGGCAACTGCTGCGCTGCTCTCTTCAAAAATTCGATCTTTGATCTCCCACTCGATGTGTTTTCCAAATGCCCATCAAGCCTCCTCTTATAATCCTTCTGCTGAGAAACAACGGCCCAAATTAGATACTAATGAATGGCTCAAATCATTTTTGGTTGATCCTCGTCTTCTTGATCCTCGTCTTCTTCTAGAAGTTTCACCTACAGTTAGATTAATACCCTTTAATTATTTTAATTTCCTAAGTTTAGACTTAGGCACCCATTAAAAATAATTAGTTATTTTAATAAAACTGTCTCCGGATGGAATTTCCCAAACGATTCCTGGGTATTGTGGAATACATGTGTCCAAGCCTCCCTGCAAATTTTGAGGCTTAGAGCACATCCAATGTGGTGCAACAGCTCTAACCATAGGTCACAAAAAAAGAATAAAACTCAACACAAGGTAATACCAAACATATTCAAATAAAACTCTTCAACAAATGATTCATTAATCAATAAAATATTTACAGGAGAAATCATGGCCTATTCATGGCCTCTCATTCTTCACACTCACTCACACACTTCTACATCTTCATGCCTCATCGGTTCCTCTTAATTTATACAAATGGATTAAAACCCAAGTAGGTTCTAGATCCCTTAATAAACTTCAACAATATCTCTCTTGATCCCTAAAATATTTCATCCAAATCCTAAAAATCCTCTAATTCCACTTTTAACTCAACTAATCCTCTATTCTAGGATCCCCTAATCCCTAAGATCTTTATGAGATCTTTACAAGTCTATCATCACTCATATTCTCTCATAATTGAGAATATTTACAATTAAAACCTCACACACATATTTTTCTTTTCTACATCAGACTCCCGATGTAGAAAAGAAAAATTCATAGACTCCTGTCTATGAGGTCTGTCACTTTTCTGTAGTAATGTGACAGCTACAAGTCTCAATGACTTGCTACCTCTAGGATTCCAAACTCTGTTTTGTTGTTGGTCCTTCAGTCTTTCTTCCTGATGTTGTTTCCTTAAATCTTTGATTTCAATATCCAATCTAGTTTCTGATTGAAGTTTATTGTTACAAGATTGGAATAACAATTCATCATGATTACATTCAGGTTCCACATTTGAACATTTTTCTTCCATATGTGCAATATGTTCATGTTCCAACAACATTTTCATTTCTTCAATTTCAACTTTATTATCATTCTCTATGCTTTCGTTGCGCCAAATTTGTTGATTTGAAGGCATATTGTCACATTCTAACTTTGGATTATCCAACCATTCTTCTAGAAATTTTAATTCTGCTGCAATATTACTCATGTTGACATCTGAAATTATTTGATGATTATCAACAACTTCAATTATTTGTTCACCTTCAACATCTTTAACATGTCCTGCATCCACAAACAAGCTATCAGTTTTTAAAATACAAGACCTTTCGGCCTCATTTGATGCTTCAAGCACCAGGTCTTCTTGTTGTTCTGAATCCTTCATATGATTCAGAAGATTCTTTGTAGATTTCTCCTCTGTATCTTCATTACTTTCAAAAAGCAATGGGCCATGTTCTGGTTCACATACCAAAACTTCATTTACTCTGAGTAACTCTTCCTTCAGTTGAGCATTCAATTTACGCTCCCACTTCACTTGCAATCTATGCCATTTGACTTTTCTTTTCATAATCCATCCATGTCTCTGTCTTTGTAATAGTTCTAGCAATACGTCAAGCTGTACCTTTAATTCATCAATCTCTTTCTCTTCATCATCAATGCCAATTGCTATGGCATTATCGTGTCCTTTCTCTGGAATTTGCATCTTCTGTCGTGAACTTCACCTTGTTCACTGTAACCTGTAATTTTACCAAGTTAACTCCTCTGAACTTGGTCAATGGTTCCTTTCACTTGAACCTTACTCGTGAGCACACCTTGCTCCTCTTCAAACAACAACTAAAGTAACTCTTCAACACTTTGACGAGACTTTGGGTGTTGGGCTTCGCTGATCATGCACCCATTACATTCAAAGACTAAATTTTTTTACTTGACTTGACTTGACTTTTTGACACAGACTCTTAATTTAACCTTAACTTTTACACCAATAGATCTAAACTTGAATTTTACATTGAAGACTCTCTCACTTCAACTCTATTCCCTAGAAAATCATATTTCATGACTAAATCCACCCTTTACAAAAGCCCCAAAAACAACATAAACTCCTTTCCACACTTTAAAGATTCTCATATAAATCCTTTCTCTCATCTAATATTAATTACCTCCCTATCACTCCATACAATACTTTCACATGTTTCATTTTAATCTTTAATAAAGTCACTTTATAAAAAGTGATTTATATGTTTCTCCTTTAAAGCTTATAATTAAAGTGAGATATGCACGTAGCTTCTTAAAACCCATTACTTAGCATGTAAAAGCATTAAAACCATTCGGTAGCTTCTTCAATCATAAATGGTTGTCTTACGCAATCCATTTCCACGCAGTTCATTGACACGTTGATGCACACAACGTTTCATTGGCTCCAACGTGTTCCAATGTGACATTATGTTCCCATGTGTAGAGTAGAATTCAACGCATTTACAAAATCAAATATTTTACCGTGCTTGCAGAGGTAGTGTTTCTATGCGCTATCTCGGGCTTCCTCCTCGCAATTTTCTATGAAATAGCTCCAGCACCCAAGGCAAAGCATATTAGTCAACGTCCCACTTTGCACAGACTTTAACGAAATCTAAGCGGACTGTTCTCAATCCTTTAGCAGATCTGTTTTCCTTTGCCAACTTAAGCAACGCTTTCAATTCCTCCGGTGTCCTTTGCTTAATATGGACAACATGCAAAGACTTTTCGAGCCCTGGCCAGTTTTCTTGTTTTCTCATCCGCCTTCCTCAAAAGGGAAGAAATCAATTCATCTTTCTCGTCAATATCCCTCTGTAATATAATTATTTCTGTGGAAAGCCGCTCTGTAATCTCTTAGCTTCCTTCACAACTCTAGAATTGGGGTTCAATATCATAAAATGACAAAATAAAACATATATTCAATTGAACGATAATTACCCTTCTCGCAGCAGAACCATAATTTTCTTTTGAGCTGAAAAACTTCGTTCCATCGGTTCTTCCATGTTCATTCTGCCTTCCCCCGATGTTGAAAGAACTGCAAGCCGCTGAAACGATGCTCTAGATATTCATCATATTGTTCAAGAAATTGTGCTTCAATGTCGACTTACCCGCACAAAATACCATATGAACTCAACAGCTCAGGTTTGTACTATGTGACCGCCTCAACGTGGATGAGTGGCGTCTCACTTTGCTGTAGCCGAGAGGTTAAGCCAGGGTTGACGCACAAACTTCAATCTCTCGTTCACAATGCTTCAGACTCTGCTTCCTTAACGCAACCTCATCAATCAGATCTTCAACGCTTCATACTCTACGCATAAGTCCATGCACAAGTCCACACACTTTCTCAGCCTCCACCCACTGTCATATGATCAATTCAGCTTACAAGCTCAAAATTTGGCACATAATTTTTTTCAAAAGATTCCAACTCACAGAATTATAAAAATTTGCGGCGATGCAAGAGCTTCCTGACTGAAATCAATAATTCGATTCACCTTTGACCAAGAAAAACCCTCCTAAACAAACTTCTGATGCACACCTTCCAGGAAGAAACACAGGCAATTAATCGTTTTAAACAAACCCAAACGATGAAGTCAAAATTAGCAGACCTGGGTTGCACCAAAAGCAAAGAGAAAGGATGACAGTGTTGTCCATGGATGCAGTCACCAAAAATTTCTTGGCAACATCGTTCACCACAATAACGTTCACTTGATTAGTATTTTGATGCCATAGTAGATCAGTGTTGATAGGAACGAGAGCGTTCTCCTATGCAACAAATCTCAATGTACCACAACATTTAAACGTCGTCTCTTTAACACAGATCTCTATGATAGGCACAACCTCCAACACTTTAAAATAAATTTCAAACAACAGGCTGATATCACTAATCCAGGCACCAATGGTAGTGTATCTCAATGCACCAACGAGCTATTCGCTTCTCCTCGGTCTCAAGTGCGCACCAATGATTTATTGCATAATCAACGACATATAGGGAAACTCAACTCTTTCCCAAGCTCTGATACCAAAAATGGTGCAGCAGCTCTAACCATAGGTCACAAAAAAAGAATAAAACTCAACACAAGATAATACCAAACATATTCAAATAAAACTCTTCAACAAATGATTCATTAATCAATAAAATATTTACAGGAGAAATCATGGCCTATTCATGGCCTCTCATTCTTCACACTCACTCACACACTTCTACATCTTCATGCCTCATGGGCTCCTCTTAATTTATACAAATGGATTAGAACCCAAGTAGGTTCTAGATCCCTTAACAAACTCCAACAATATCTCTCTTGATCCCTAAAATATCTCATCCAAATCCTAAAAATCCTCTAATTCCACTTTTAACTCAACTAATCCTCTATTCTAGGATCCCCTAATCCCTAAGATCTCTATGAGATCTTTACAAGTCTATCATCACTCATATTCTCTCATAATTGAGAATATTTACAATTAAAACCTCACACACATATTTTTCACTCAATTTATTAAAAATATACAAATAAATTAAAAACATCACACCCCCTAAGTCAACCAAATATACAATGATTTTTTGAAGTAGGATGCTCCTGCATCACAATGCTACCAAAAATCAACAACAATCACATGGAGGATGAAGCGGGTGGGAGGTGGGAAAATGTGATCTCCATTGGAGGTAAAAGGAAACCCTAGGAGAAGGATAATAGGTCAATCTAGAAGTGTGGGGCTTTCCCTCTAAGTACACAATGGTGGAATGGAAGATTACTCTCAAGAACTCCCTATCACAATCATTATTTATAATATTATGCTTTGTAGATGCCACAAGGTTGTGATGAGAGGGGAACGAAGGGTGAGGGAAAGGAGTGCAACAAATAGGTTGCTCAAGGTGATGGTTACATTGGAGAGGGGGGGTCATGGAGTGATCAAAACCCTGAGGGTGTGTCCAAGGAGGTAAAGTATAATCAATGAGGGGCTCTTCCTTGACACTATACTCGGAAGGGGGAAAGGGCTCACAGTCACTTGAGATTGTATGACAAGGGGTGAGGGAATCACTTGATGAAGACTCAAGATGATGAACAATAGAAAAGGGCAAAGGGGAAGGTGAAGTCTCAACGAGATCCTTTTCCTGAAAATCCAACTCTAGAGGCTCAAGTGATTTGAACATACTCCCGGAATCATAAGGAAGGTAGGTATGAGCAAGGGCCTTATCAATCCTATCATTGTTGTTGCCAAAGATAGGGTCTTCCCAAAAAGGAGAGTTAATCATCTCCAACTGCTCCTTTTCATGCAAGGGAAAATGATAATTCTCCTTCCCAAGGGTATCGATGGATGTGTCCTCATAAATAATGCCTGGGAGAAAGGGAGGACCACTCTCAACCTCATCCTCCTTGTCGGTGTCATAAATGGGAGCACAGTCAAATTGAGGACCAATGATTTCCCACTTCTCCTTTTCAATGTGGAAGTAATCTCCAATGTCATCTTCCAAGGGGCTAATGGGATCATCTTTCTCAAGGTTCTCAAAAGAGGAGTCATCGGGAGTAATATCCTTGAGAAAGGTAAGGTTGGTCTCAATTTCACTTTCCATAAACTCATCCTTCCCAGCACCTGTGCTTTCTTGTTCATTATGTGGACCTACTGAGGACTCATCTTCCTGCTCATCATTAAGATCCTCAAGGTTATCTCCAACTTCTTCATCTTGACTAATGAGACCTTCCCTTCGAAGGGCTTCCTCTAGGCTTTCACAAGCAACTTCATTAGATTGGAATTTGGGTCCCTTATACTCTATGAATTTGTTGAGCAACTTGATAAATGATGAAATGCTTTCAGGCTCACATGAGTCGAGCCAACCTCGGTGCTTGTATTCAATAGAAGCAATAAATAACTCCACGAGGCTGTCTAGATGAACCACATTAACTTCGGAAGCATGCTTCATAAGTTTTGCTATGTGGTCCAATGCTGTGGATGGATCACCCTTGAATTGTGGCATATTTTGCATAAACTTCTAATCCAAGCCATTTGGGTATCCTAGAACCCATGTGATATCCAAAGTAGGAAACCACTCATGAAGATTTTTAGAAGCCATTGATCTTTATGTATTGATATCATGTGAGCTAAAATTGCCTCAGCAAATGCTTGCTTCACCTTACAAGCATTGACTTTGAAGTTCAGTGAACCAGGGCTTCGTTATTCCAATGGAGTTGCTAATAATGATATGTCAATATGTCGTATGGGGAACAAAACACACGTCTCGTGTCCTCGGCAACGATGCCAAAATGTTACCTCTCAAACTAGCACGGGTCTTAGGAGGGAATCCTAGAGGGACAATTGCTAGGTCAAGGGCAACAATGGATCAACAACCCACTATCACCTCAACTAAAGCTCCCTACTCTTTACGGGCTTTCACGATTGGAGGAGACCCGGTATGATAAGGATCACAAAGATGAATAGATCAAAGATAGGATGAAGGGTGATCCTAGAAGCCTATTCACAAGAGAGGCTCAAGATTGTGGCTTGCTTGTCTTGGAAGACAAGATGGAAGGCTCTCTAGGAAGGGCTTGGGGAGAATTTCAAGGGTTAGGTTTTGAGTATGTCTTATAAAGGAGATACCTAAGCCCTAGAATTCTTGTTGAAACTTGGGTTCTAGGTGATCTTTGAAGAATTAACCTTGATAGTGCATGGGACCACACAGGACCAAGTGGACCCGAGGTTAGGTCAAGAAGATAGGATTTAGTGACTAATGATGTACTTGACCTAATTAGGGAGGGGAATGGGATCAAGGAATGAATTTTCAATTAAAGGCAATGCAAGGATCCCAGTGAGGTTTCTAGCCTAAGGGAAACCAAGGGCAAGAATTGGTCTTCGAGCTAAGGCTTGCGATATCTCAAGATCCCACTATCAAAATCTCATGAAATTTGGAGGGCTTCTTGAGGACACACCAACGCAGTTGTGGACCAAAAATTGAAGTATTTGGATGGTTAGATTGTGAGATAATTGATGCCCTAGGTGACCTATGCAAGATAGGCCTAGAAAAAGAGGGGAATGTGAAAGAAATAAGCTTTAAAGCAGTGTTGTTAAAATCGCGATAAAATCGCGATTTTATCGGAAAATCGCGATTTTTTCATCTTGCCGATCAAATCGCGATTTTTATACGAAAAAATCGCCTACTTTTTTTTTGCCGATTTTTACTGAAAAAATCGCGCTTTTTTCAAAAAATCGCGATTTTTTCGAAAAAAGCGCGATTTTTAACGAAAAAATCGTGGGGGATCAGGACAACATAGTTTTATAACTTTTTTTGGGTTTTTTCATGCAATGTTTTTTGAAAGAAACAAATAATTTTTGAGTGGGGTAGCTTAATGATCAAGTCTAGGCCCTAGTATGGATATGCTATTCATGGTAATGTTAAATTCTTAAAGTAAAAGTGACATTCTCCTTAATCTTCATTTTCATCCTTTTACTTAAATTTTTAACATTACCATGAAATGACTCAGGATGTTTGAGAGTGGTTCCAGCCTCATTGGATTTCATATGGAGAAAGTAGAATTTTAGATTTCATTTAAAATCCAGCAGACTTATCAGTTTTTCAGGATTTCAGGATTGGGAGATTGTAATGTTTCCAGGTGACACCATCTGCCCGGGCTACCCCTGCCACCAGTAGAGGACGTGGTCTACCTCCTATAGCTCCTACTTCTAGTTCTTCAACGTCTAGATCACATCAGACTCCACTGCCATTTCCACCTGCACGGGCACCAGCATCTACATCTAGAGGGAAAGGGAAAGCTGTGGCATTTTCTCGCAAGAGGGGCAGAGGAAATCAATAGGATTAGACTTTCATTTTATTGTATATGACATTATGACATGATGAGATACATTATCATATTTTTTGTTGATATTTTGAGGCTGAGTTGGGACTTACTATTCAGGACATGATTCAATGTTATGTGTGATTTTAGCGCTAGAAATGATATTAAACATCTTATATATTAGTTTTTTTATCATATTTATGTGTCAATGTATTTATTTTATGTTGTAGATGGTTTAGATATTAAAAAAATTGAAAAAAAATGAAAAAAAATGAATATTTTTGTGCCAAACGATTTTTTCCCGCTTTTTTCCGATTTTTTCCCGATTTTAACGATTTTTTCCGCTTTTTTCCCGGCGCCGATTAAATCCCGATCGCGATGTGTGCAACACTGCTTTAAAGTGATCACCAGAGGAGGACAAGTGCTTTTTCCTTTGGAAGAGATGGAGTCATGGAAGATTTAGAGTTTGGATTGATTTCCACTTGTTAAGGAGGCCTAAAAGACAATTTCGTTGGGCATTAGGGCTTAATGGAAGTAGCTTCAAGGTCATTTATACTTCGTTGAACAATATTTGGTGACTTGTCAAGACAAGGATGTCTCTAGGAACATTCATTCATTCAAACATGGCCCAATCATGATACAACACTATTTAGAGATTTAATTTCCACAATTTCGTTCCAAGAAAAGCAACAAATTAACCCTAGAATAGCGAAAATGCCAATATCATGAATGAAGCAAAATAAAGAATCAAAATATAATTAACATAGTACTGACATGTAAGAAGAATATATCCAATCACTTAGATATGCCAATCATAGAAGCTCTAAGACGAAGAATAATCAAACATCGAAATTCATCCATTCATCCAAAAAGTCTCATCCTCAAAAGATAGTGAAAATATCACAAGAAGATATGATCCAATCCAAGTGATGATACAAATGAATTCATGTCTCTCCTATTTATACACATTAGGAGTTCGAATTACCTAATTTGAGCCTACATTAGCCCATCAACTAAAATAATGTGCAAATAACTATCTTTTGGTGACAAGCCCACCAAACTAGCTCATAAACAAAATAATAAGCCTCCCAAGAGGTCGAATAATCAATAATGCATGTCGTTGGGCTCTCTAAGAGGCCTAGTGAAGTCCATAAGTGCCAAAAATGATGAATTGGACTTAAAAAGAAATGGACAAGGGGTTGGCCCCTTGTTCTCCACATAATAAACATGTGGTGCTCCCAATGGCTGTGAGGGCACACAAGTGACCTCATGGGTCTCCAAGTGAGTCGAAGATGCCTGTAGTCCATCTGTAAGGGCTCAAATGATGGTGTAAGTGATGCCACATCAGCATACAAGTCCTGGGTCATCTTCCAAGTGCATGGTACAACTGTGGGGCAAGCTGGGCAAAGATGAACCAGGTTCATTTTCCTCGTCCAATAGGTGAATATCAAGCAATCTCTGAACATCTCTGGGGATCCATGGAGTGCTGTCTACTGCTGTG
This sequence comes from Pinus tabuliformis, assembly GCA_031772625.1. Lineage (NCBI taxonomy): Eukaryota > Viridiplantae > Streptophyta > Pinopsida > Pinales > Pinaceae > Pinus > Pinus tabuliformis. The sequence continues at coordinate 1,202,363,356 of CM062804.1, forward strand.
GAGGCCCATGTCTCTCAACACACACCCTATATGTGCCAATGTAGTCCTATGGAGGGTTAGGACCCCGTATATGGAGACCAAACCCAAGATGGAGACCATCTGCAATCCTGCATAAGATCCAATGCATCCCCTAGCCTTCCAGTGCAACAAATCATCAAGGAAATCGAGTAAAAGAACTCACAAACCATGGACAACAAGTGGGGACTTCATAATGGCATGCCCTTCCATAATGGGCTTCAGCATGTGCTAATGTCTCCAAGCTCCAAATGGGGTTAACCAGGTATCCCATTAGGTGGTTTCTACTTCTAAAGGGGCTACTATGTCCAAGGTACATCCTTTTAAAGGTGGTGGCAAGTGATAAAGAGATGAATGGAGTAGGGAATGAAAAGGGGCAACCCTGAGCCACATGCTGGGGTACAAGGGTAACTAGTAAAAGGGAAGCCCACACTTGGGTATATAATGTATAGGAGGGAGCAATCGTGGTACATGAGGTGCCTCGACCTTGATTTTTCCACCCTTCTTTATATGCCTTTTGCCTTTTTATGGTTTTTCTTTAATTAAATGCTCGGGACTCAAGGGATAAGAGTATGATGTTTGAGATATGACAGTGGATATCCCCTTTAAAGTAGGGCGGTTCATTGCCCACCAGGGGTTGGGACAATTATGGGTTCCTAAACGATAAAGGAGGCTCATCTAGGGCCTGTAGGAACCGGGGTGATGGCCATGATGATGGGGTAGAGCTCATGTATTGGCTTTCGCCCATGTGCTAAATTTGTTTGTCTCGACCATCTTTTGGATTTTGTGGTACATTTTCCTGTTGAATGTGGCCAATTATGCTTTTACTTTTATATTTAGGTGCATCAACCTCCAGGGCATCATTCTAGGCCCAACCCAAGGTGTGGGCAAGGGGAGGGGAGAGCTAGCGCTATGTGGACTCAGTGGAGGAATGTGGACCTAGGTGGGAGAAATGATGAATGGGGTTATAATCAGTGGAAATCAGGGTTTCCCATGAAATACCATCCCTAAAGCCAAATGGTCAGTAAAAGAGATCCCACTAGACTAGAATCCAAGGTTAATATGCAAGGTTAATCTATGCCCAAAAGTATCCATGATAAGCAAACTACAATACTTAATTACCAAATGACAAGGCATATCTTTAGGTTTGGGAGGCGCACCTTCAAATATGGCAGATGGGTGAAGGACCACATGGCTGGCTCAGGTGGCCGAGAAATGGCACAACGAGCTAGTTGGTGGCTGCAAGGGGCTGCCGGCTGAGGATCATCTTGGAGAAATTTTTTCTCCTAGGGATATCACCCACAAAATGGTGGGTAACAGTCTCCATTGCTCAATTGAATAGATGCACTAGTTTAGTTGTGGGATCACCTCTAAAATTTCTCTTTTTTCTTTATTTTTGGTAACTAGGGTTAGGGTTTGGTCTAAATATGCATTTCATAGCAACTTTACATCTATATGTTATTGCTTTATTGGGAGGAATTGCATTTAATAAATTTAAAAAGGGAATTTCTAGTATTACTTGCATGTTTTACTGCTTAAAAAGAGGGCTGACGTGTAGATATTTATTTCTTTTACATGCATTTTCAGCGACTAGGAACCTAAATTTCACCTATCTGTTGCTTACATCTTTAATAGCCTTTAATCCTTTGTTGATCTTATCATCTCGAGACTTTCTTTTCTGTTATATGCTATTGCATGCTGTAAATCTGCATACCATAAAAACCCTAGCTTGCAACATCTATTCTTTAAGTTCTTGCTGTTGGTCGAAAGTCCACTTGAACATTTGTGAGTCTGACTTTAGCCTTCAAGGATTTGCCAGTGCCTTCTCCCATAACCATTAGACTCTTATCACCCTTGAGACCTCACTCACTGAAGACATTTCTAGGTGATTTATCTGCGAGCTCCTTAGAGAGTCATTTGGTTTGGAACCCTAGTCACCTAACCTCTAAGTCTTGCTAGGGAAGCCCCCTTTTGGAGATAACATCCCAACCACAAAACAATAGGAGAGAGGCTGCTGAGGTGACAATGGTTGCTAATTTGTTTGTTGCCATAAGACCTAGGTTGCTTGGTGAGACTTTGCACTAGGCATGCTAGATTTTCTGGTAACACTCACCAAGGAGTTTTGGAATTTGGCTGTGTGTTTCCTGTAACATAAAAGTTATGAACAGAACTTGTGTTCAACTGCTGTCATGCTAAGATGCCCTCAAGTGTGGAAACACTTCTTGCATGTGTTATTTTTTGTGGTTTGGTTACAGCATTCATTCTGTTCGTTCTAAGGACTTTTACATCTGTTTCCAATCTGTCTCAATATCCAAATGTTGGGTGTCGGTGTCTCTCTGAAATCTGCAATGGTCCTGCTAGTGGGTGGACAAATTTCTTCCAAAAATCGCGATGGCTTTCTTAAAGTCTCGCTAATATTATTTGATAACTTTCAATTTTTCTGAAGTTTTGACCTTAAAATTAATCTGTTTTAATGCCACTATCTTTAACATTAGCAGTAGGTCATTAACATTTACTTGTGGACTTTATTACATTTATTTGAGTGTTATTACTTCAAAATACTTGTACAGGAATCAAATTTTTGGATTTGTGATCTGGAAAATTTTATTTTATTTGAAAATCTAAAATTAATATGTGCATAAATCTGAAAAATTGTAAGACAACATTATGAGGGTTATGGATTTTTATTGTCTGATTGTTTCTTTATTTACACAATGCCTGTGTTGGTGTTTCTTGTTATATTTCCCTCTAATTTTGGCTCATCTATCTCCCATACCTATGATTCCTTGTAACTATGCCAAAAAATAGCTAAGTGGATATGACAAGTGGTAAATGGGCCACTACCAAAGATGGATGAACAATGTCTAAAATGGGATTGGGTGTATGGAGGAATCACATAAAATGTATTACAATCTTGCTCCAATCGACTTAACTGGAGACAAATATAATATCAAATGTCAAAGGTGGTGCTATTTCACTCCAGATTTTTTTTTTATCAGGATAGGAAATGACTTCAAGTACCGAGGTTTCAAAATCAGCAAACAAGCTCCTGTCTAACATCAAATGATCCTCATTTTGAAAATTATGTAGGTCTAGCCTGTGAGCTTTGCAAACGCCTTTCAGAACGTGTATTAACATTTTCCATAAAAATATTACGAGAAGATTTAATAATGCTAACAGATTTATTGAACGCGCAATACCCTCAGGGTAATCTGAAGTGACATGTCTATGCAGAATATAATTCGAAGTTAATCCATGGAATTGAACAGGTGAAAAGCTGCATTATGATATATTTATATTTTACTGGAAATGATTTTCCATCCTTTTTAAGAACATTTACATCTTCCTGGCTTGTGGATATAATGATCAAAAGTTATTTCTTAAATAAAATGTACTGTCTCTCTGAATCACTGGTGTTTTATGTGTTCAAGCAAAGGGAAAAAAGTAGCAGGATTTAATATAATACAAGATTGGAGCAGATGATAACATACTTTCTGAAAATATGGATCTTGTTTGCTGATGTTTTGGTGACAGGTTGCTACTCCTGATTCTTGTTTGATTGAAAGTGTATTAAGGCCTGCATTCAAAGGAAGAAATATGAAGGATAATAATTCTGTGGATCTTTCACCAGCTGCTACAACCATTGCATTTGATCCCATCATTCCATTATTGAGAGTTCCTTTGCAAGCAGGTGAAAATGATGACCCCTCAAAGGGTCCCTATGTTCTTGCTTTCAAGGATGAAGATAGCTGGCGCCGTGCATGGCTGGCCTGTGAGTCTAAGCTTGTTGAGCAGTGTGAAGTAAGTAGCAATTTTTAGCTCTAAGATGTAAATGTTGTTTCCCTTAGGGGCAATCATGCACACACTGAGTGATAAAATTTTCTATACTATATAGTCCATGATGGAAAACATTTCAAAGACAGAAAAGGAGATAAATTTGTCTTGTTATGAAATGAAGAGGTCATGGAACTATTTTGTGTTGGTTGTTTAACTGAATCTTAGTTTATGGTGCTTCCCAGATGTCACCATGCCCTAGCATGTTCATATTTATTTTGGTTTTAATCTGTTGGTACAGAACAACTAATGTTATATTCCAATGGTTGGGGATGACCTTACCAGGTAGTCTGTGGCTCATATGTTTTGTGGTGTTTGATACATCTATTACAAATTGCACATTGTAGCTTCTTGACATGTGATTTTGAAATCAATATGAAAAAGGCCTTAGTTATCTCATATTGTAAATTGTTTTTGTTACTTTATATGATCCATCTATTACAAATTGCACATTGTAGCTTCTTGACATATGATTTTGAAATTAATATGAAAAAAGCCTTAGTTATCTCATGTCGTAAATTGTTTTTGTTACTTTATATGATCCATATACTTTTTGTGCCCTCTTCTCTCTCTGCACCTCATACTTTCAGGTTGATCCATCAAATTAGAGCAATGACGAGCAGAGTCCCAAAGTGCACCAGATAGTACAATGGTGAGACCTTGCGTCTTTGATTTGTAAACTGGCATGGATATTCCACTGGACAGTTTGTCACAATAGATTTGATAAAATAAACTGAAATCTATATTATGAAGGTTAAATTCCTTTAGATTCTAGATTTTTTATCTTTTTTGCTATGCATGAAGTAGATAAAATGTTGAAAATAGAGAACAGAAAATACAATCACACACCACCCACAATGAGCACAAGGATTTGCTTTGGGAAACCCTTACGAGAGAAAACCTAGCTAGAATGTGAGGCTGGTTTGCTCTCTTTTCTGCTATGGAAATAATGCAACTACAATGGAGAATGTTGGAATTTGGTTGTCATTGATCTCAACCCAAGCAGCAGCCTGAGGAAGCCCCGCATTTGTTGAGGTAAATGAATGGGAAGACTAGTGAATTTGCTAGCGAAACCATCATTAACTGATTGTACTCATCATGTTGTTTCTAATGGTAGGTGGCACGACACATAACTCCTCATAGTTGAGGATATATGCCTTATCAAAGTTGGAGACCCAACTTTGTGGTCATTTGTTGAATGGTGTTGTCATTGATGCCAACATCGGTCTATGAACGCTCTTAACATGCATCGTGGATTGCATTAGTTAGAAGCATAGTTTTAAAAACCGGCCACAAAAACCGGTAACCGGTCTAACCGGCCGGTTGGAGGCCTGGCCGGTCCGAACCGGCCTAAAAAACCCGGTTAGCCACCTCATGTGCCCAAAATCTGGCCCTAACCGGTCAAAACCGGCCGGTTTGTAGCAAACCGGCCTGTTCCGCCATAAACCGGCCGGTTTATGGACAGCCCGCCGATTAATGAAAAAAGCGCAGCGGTTTTGTGGTTTAGGGGTTTTGGGGGGGAGGGAAAGGTATTTTCCCTCCAAAAACACCCTCACACTTGCTATAAGAGACCCCTCTCACTCTCATTTGTCTCACACAACTGATTTGGAGTGTTTGTGAGTTTGTTTGTGAGCTTGGAGAGTGTGGAGTTTTTGCTGAAGTAGTCATCTTGGAGTTGGAGTTGGAGCTATTTTGGAGATAGTGTGTAGCTGTCAGTGGAGTTGCCATCTTCAAGAGGAGGCTAAGGGAGCTAGTTTGCATTTCCAGGTAAGGATTTGCACTTGATAATTCCTCATTTGAGTTTGCTGTCCATGAATTTTTTTTTAATGTGTTATACTTATAAACTTCTCACTTCTATGATCTATCATGTATGCTATAAACTCTCTAGCTCTATGCTATCAAATTTTGTAGCTTGAGCCTTGCATGTGCATTTGTTTTTCTACATTTATCTTTGGTTTTCCATTTTGCTTAGCTGCAATTTTTTTTTAAATGGCAGATTTCTTTGCAAATTGTTATTATTTCAAGCAAACATGGCTCCAAAAGGAAAGGACAGTGCATGGGTTCATTGTGATGTAATTGATGGAAAAATGATATGCAAATTATGCCATAAATCTATTGGAGGTGGGGGTATTCTTAGGTTGAAACAACACTTGGCTGGGGTAAGAGGCCAAGTAAAGCCATGTGATGCACCAAAAGAACTGTTAGGTCCTATTAGGGCAAAATACATTGCCAAGCTTGAAAAATTTTATGAGGATAAGGCTAGGGAGAAGGCCATCCAAGATGAAATTGCAAGGAAGAGGGAATTAATAGAAGCCATGAAAGAGAGTGGGTATGATGATTATGAGATTCAAGACTCCACTTCTATCCCTTCCACCAATGACCCCTTTCACTATGTTCATCCTTCTGTTGGAGTTGGCCAACCATCAAAAGGAACAAAGAGAGCAAACATCCAAAGTTATTTCTCATCTTCTGCCAACATTGCCTCTTCTAAATCTAATCCCACTTCCTCCCAGCCAAGTTCTCAACCCACTTTGGATCAACATTGGAAAAAACAATGCAAAGAAACTTCTCACCAATACATTGCTAGATGGTGGTATGATTCAGATATCCCATTTAATGCTGCTCGCTCACCTTATTACCAAGCTATGTGGGACTCTGTTATAGCTGCAGGAAAGGGCTTCAAAGGCCCTAGTATGCATGACTTGAGGGGAGCTCTTTTGCAAAAAGAGATATCTTCCATTGATGAGTATTTGGTTGAGTTTAAAGAGTCATGGCTCAAAATAGGTTGTTCCATTATGTCAGATGGATGGACCAATGGAAAGAACCGCACTATCATTAATTTCCTTGTTTCTTGCCCTCAAGGAACCATGTTTTTGAAATCAGTTGATGCATCTGATAGGGTAAAGGATGCAAGCCTTCTATTTGAGATTTTGGATAACATTATTCAGGAAGTTGGGGAGCAGCATGTTGTGCAGGTCATCACTGATAATGCCTCAAACTATGTTCTTGCTGGAAAGATGCTTGAGGCCAAATATAAGACCATATTTTGGACTCCATGTGCTGCACATTGCATAGACCTCATGCTTGAGGATATAGGCAAGGTGGAGTGGGTAAAAAACACTGTAGAGCATGCCAAGTGCATTACAAAATACATTTACAACCACTCATGGGTATTGAGCCTAATGAGGAAACACACTGGAGGCAAAGAGCTTGTTAGGCCTGCAATTACGAGATTTGCAACTCACTTCCTCACGTTGCAATGTCTCAATGGTCAACATAAAAACTTGCAGAAAATGTTTTCCTCTGAAGAATGGTCTGAATCTCGGTGGGCTCGTAGACCAGATGGAAAAGACACCAAAAAGAAAGTGTTAGACACTTATTTTTGGAAAAGGTCTGTAGAGCTTGTGAAAATTACCGAGCCCCTTGTTAAGGTGCTAAGGTTGGTGGATGGGGAAAGATTGGCCATGGGCTACATTTATGAAGCTATGGATCAGGCAAAGGAGCAGATACGGGCAGCTTACAAGGACAGGTTAGCTAAATATGGCCGTATATGGGAGATCATTGATAACAGATGGAACAATCAACTCCATCGTCCTATACATGCAGCCGGGTACTTTTTGAACCCAAGGTATCACTATAAAAATCGGCTAGGAGATCAGCATGATGGGGAGGTCAGAGCTGGATTGATTGATTGCTTGGAGCGCATGGTCCCTAACCATGTAGACCAGTTGGAAATACATAGACAGCTTACTATTTTCAATATGGCAAGTGGTACTTTTGGCAAAAACTTGGCAAAGATGGCAAGAGATGTGGACCAACCAGGTAAGCAATTCCAATTTCCATTTTGTTTTTCATTTCAAGTTAAAATTGTTTACGTTCTTTACAATTCAAATTATAAACTAAGTTACTAATTATTGTCTTTTTCTTTGCAGCACATTGGTGGGAGTCATTTGGTGGCCAGTGTCCTCAATTGCAAAGGTTTGCAATTAGAGTCCTCAGTCAAACTTGCAGTGCTTCAGGTTGTGAGCGCAATTGGTCTGTTTTTGAGCGCATACACACGAAGAAGAGAAACCGTTTGGAACAAAAACGGTTAAATGATCTTGTTTTTGTACAATACAACCTTCGACTGAGGAGGAACCAAATGATGAGCAAATCACCTGATCTAGATCCCATTGTGTTGGACGATATTGATCCAACATCAGAATGGGTGGAGGAGACTGAAGATCCTGTGTTTGAGGCTGATTTTGATATCGACATGGCTTTAGCGGGGGATGAGGCAGATTATGTGGCGGCATCAGAACCAGGATCAGTAGCGGCATCAAGGAAAGGCAAGGAACCAATGGAAGGCACTAGTCGTGCAGGTCGACAAACTCGTGCTTCCATTAGGTCCACTTCTATTGTCATTGGTGGCATTGATACTGATGTTGCAGATCAGTCTGAGGCATCCTCAGACTCTGAACCAGATGATGTCTATGTAGCTCCTGATGATGATCCTGTGTCTAGTAGTGGTGATGGACTTGATGATTGATCATGTGTACACTGTAGACTTGTAGTAGGCCAATGGCCTCATAGCTTGCAGCATTGTTTTTGGACTTTATAGGCCATTTAGAGCCTCATTTCTTATGTATTTTGCTATTTTGTCGATGATATGTATTGCACTCGGTGCCATTTTGATATATTCACCTTTGCATGGTATATAAATGAGCAAACTTTGCATATTTTGTCTCTATTGGCTTGGAATCATGGTTTTACATCTTAAAAATAGTTTTGTTTCATTAAAAATTAATTATTTAATGTATTTTTTAAAAACCGGTTCGTTTAGACCAAACCAGTCCCGGTTAGACCGGTTCCGGTCGGTAAACCGGTTCATTAGGTGGACCGGTCCGGTCACCGGTTCCGGTTTTAAAAACACTGGTTAGAAGCTGCAAATGACAAGAAGCCTTGGGAAGCCTTAGATTCCCCGCACTTGTTGAGGAAAATGGATGTAAAAGACAATGTTTTTGATTGTGAGACCATCATCATTTGATTCAACTTGCCGTGCTGATTCTAACGATATGTGGCATGCCTCACAACTCCTCAAGGTTGAGGAAATATGGATGCTCAAAGTTAAAACCCGAAGATTGGTCTAGAAACCCTCAACGAGATGATAAGGGCGACATATTGATTGGTTATTAGCATTCCTCGTTCAAGAAAATTAAATTAAAATTTTGATGGGCCTTGGAAGTTAATGTCAGATTGCAAAAGAGAGTTTTATCAGAGGAAAATTAACCAAAAAAAAATGAATTTAATTCTGCCTTGAAAGAAATTGGTTTCGGCTCCAAAATATCTTGAAAATTCAAATTCAAAATTTAAATTTTTGTAGGTCGGCTCCAGGGAAAATTAGGCCATGTCGACCCCTCCTAGAAGCCTCCACAACGAGTATAAAAAGGGGACTCGTTTGCCCTAAAAGCACATCAAGGAATCAACAATGATCTGAGGAAAAACTCGCCTGATCTAAGGCTATTAATTTCACGTTAATCTTTTGTGGGAGGCCGAAGTCTGAAGATATTTCCTTGGAAAATCTGAGGCATCACATCTGAGGTTTTTCTGTGGTTTCCAGCTACCTCAGAGGCCGAATTTCGGCCAGCTCTGAAGGTATACTTCTCTGAATTATGCGCAGATTCTGAGGACTAAGCTCAACCCCTTCTGAGGCCAAAAAAATTCAAACCCCTGTGGAATAAGTCGAACCCTCTGAGGTTACTTGACCCTCTGTGGCAATAAAGTTTATGCGGCTATTTTTTTGACGCAGGGTCTGAGGCTAATATTTCACACTTCAACAGTAGAAAAGGTCACAATTTGAGTATTCCCTGTGGTGAAGTTCTGAAGACTACTAGGGCAGGTTACAACCTTTACTTGTGGGTGATTTCAAACTATTTGGTTGCTTTACTAAGGCTGTTTGTGGAACATTACTAGCCCTAATCTGAGGACCTTCTGAGGTCACTATTCTGAGGCTATCTTCTCTGCAATTCAAGGGTTTATCTCTGTGTATTTTCGGCCTTGATCAGGAACTTAAAAACACAGGCTGTGGGTTATACTTTAATGGCTCATTCACACTAGTCTGAGTACTGAGCTCAGTGGCAAAGTTGTAGGGCATCATTGTTTATTAGCTTTCTAAGGGCAGATATGTGTTACAGTGTGGTTGTTCTTTGGATGCTATTCTCTGCTTATGGTTTCATACTGCAGCAATATTTATGACCTGTGACAGATCCTCTTGATTCACAAGTTCTTTGTGACACTAGACTAAAATCTGTTTGGTCTTACTGAATTTATGTGGCAGAATATCACTGAGTTATCTGTGGATTGAATTCTTGTATTTGGAGGTACTTGCAAACCTGATATAAGCCTTATTTCAGTGATTGCTCAAGGTATGATTTACTTCAGTTGTTGAAGTCCTCTCTAGGGTATGCAAGGGTCAGTCTTCCCATCAGTCTGGGGTATCTTTCGAGAGGAGAAGTGGTTTTTAAAGTGACATCAGTGGAAGTGTATTCGGAGGCATATTTTTGAGAATAAAACTCTTTATCTTCAGACACAGCACGTGGCAGTGAGTCGCATACTTTTCATCTATCTACTTAAGATATGTTTGGTATATTGCTCTGTTGAGACAAGTAGATCTTGAGACATCAACCTGGGAATTCAATCTCCAAAGTATGCTCTTGAGTTAAGCAAATTTTGGGCTCGTGTTATAATATGTTTATGACATGGAGAAATTGAATGTGAGACATTCACATGCATTCACATGCCTTTTGTGGGGCTTGTCTTATCCATCAATTTAGAGGCAATGTCCACTATGACCTTTATAATATTTAGCGCTATACAGTTATGATGGATAGTCACATATACTTTCCAGTTCTATGACTTTAGAAATGATTCAGAGTTGGATGAATATGGATGTTGCTCAATATTATTGTGATTCTTGAGTCCGAGTGGAGAAACCAATGCTAGTTTGGCAAATGGATTGATGTGCAGAATTGTGTGAGAGGCATTACTGATGGTAGTGTTGTCGCTCAGATTGTACAGGCACTGCGACAACGACTCAGGTCGGGGGCTGTCACTCTGATTCCCAACCTCTCCGTTCTAGCTGTCTCCCAACAACAGGGTATGGGGGGTAGTCCTTATGAAAGATGAGAATGCAAGACTCGTTGGTAACCAACGAGTCTGGGAGACATGATTAAATTTCCTAGTCACTTGATTGATTTTAACAAGTTTTAAAGGATTCGATTAGATTATTATGAGACCAGTGCCTTATGGAGTCAACTACTTGCTTTGAATCAATTAGAGACCAAGTAACCGGATGAACAACCACTGCTTAATGAATGATTCACTATCCTAGATGAAATGCAGATCCTATGACTTAGGTGAAATGCAAGATCTTGGTTTATTTTAATTAAATGCCTAGCTAAGTGTATCCCTTGATCTTTATCTATATTGAGCCTAGTCTCTAAAGTAAGTGGCAGAGAGAAGTCAAGGTGAAACAAGCAATGGCTTGGTTAATGATCCCTCTCCTGGAAATCTAACATACCCGATGCCTCCGGCGTTGTAGAGACTATGGCTCTGACGACTACAAGGTCACCATTTTAAATACTAGAGAGCCTAGACTTCTCAAGCAAAGATGGAAGGGTGCTCCTCTCTCTATCAACCAAGCTTATGCTTGGAGGTAAATTATTAATGCAAGACTAGCTCTAGGATGAGAATGCAAGATTATTGAGTGGTTCTTGAGTTAAGATTGCTTAATGACTTTAAGTACTTAGTTATGATTAGCCTTATGACAAGAGTACTTAACAATGAATTAAGAGACAATCTTATACGCAAGATAATGTGCCAACTTAACAAGTGCTCAAAAGATACAAGAAATAACCAAGATACAATTTTCCCAACAAGATATAAGATATGTCCATGATACAATTGCTTAATAATCACAAGATATATGCTCTTAAAAGGAAAGATCACCAATATGCCAAAGATCCACAATAACCATAAAATGACATTAATGGCAAGAGAACTAGAGCACTTATCCACTTAAAGCAATTAGCCAATGAGACAATACAAGATGCCAATGATGATTAGACAATCAATGCTCTTATGCAATTAGAAGCCTTTTAAGATATACCAACAAGATAATGCCAATATTGCAATTAGATTCCTCAATACCAATTGTTCAAGATATATTAGATCTTTGATGCCAATGGAGTTTAAACACTTAAGAGATTTGATGCTCTTTTGAACACAATTAGAACAAGTTACTTCAAATGCTAATTAGAGTGATAGAAACAATTAGATCTCCCAAAAGACAAGTGATGTAACACAAGATGCCCAAATAACTTAAACCATTCAACACGATGCCACTTGAGATTAAAGTGCTTTAGAGAGTGAGCTTATTAGTGCAAACTTATGACTTTAGAGATCATGAAATAACTCACAAGAGACAAGAGAATATTAGTATTCTTATCCAATATTACCAATGCTAGACAATAATAGCACTTCAAACAATGAAACAAATCTTTTCCACAATGAACTATTAGAGCATGAACAATAGAAGCCTTATGTTACTTATGTTCCAATGTTATCCAAATGAGCAATAAGTGAGCTTTATGACAACAGTGAGTTAGATTACTTTAGAGCACTTTAGATGCAAAATGTGAGATGCATATGCATGCAAAATGCAAGTGATGGAAACCCAAATGCCAAACCACTTTGCCAAACACAAGATTTTAAATGAGTTAGGCCCTTTTATGATGCAAATGCCACTGTTATAGATCAGAATTCAGTATGCAGTCTTAAAGAGTATGACAATTATTGAAAGATATGAAAATTTGCTCAAATGATGAATGCCCAATATGCTTAAGTGACTTATCAATGTGTTAGATAGTTTGCCAATTAATTTAATGCCACTTATATGAATGTCTTATCACTGTTAAGAAAAGATTGGACTGGCTGTAGCAAAACAGTGAGGAGGATAAGGGTTAGAGGAAGCAAACTAGTAGGCCTTTTCTTGAGTAGCTGGGCCACCTGCAAACACAAAATTTGCCCCAATTTTTCTGCAAACAACAATTATTAGCTCAGAAAATTTCAGATGATCACCGATAGAGATAAAAATGGAGAGAGGGCAAGGTAGGGCAACGCTTTGCCTTGGAAGGCTAGCGTTGGGGTGGAGAGGCCTTGTAGGCCTGCCGTCCAAGGCAAGGAGGGCCTGTGGCAGAGGAGGGAAGGCTGCCAAGAGCAGAGAGAGGCCACGACAGACAAGAGGAGGAGCCTAAGGGCTCATGGCAGAGGCTAGGGAAGAGAAATGAGGGTAGCAAGGGAGGACGGAGGGCAGGAAGGCTAGGAAAAGGCCACGGGAGAGGGATATGAAGGTAGTGGAGGGGAGGAGAGGCCCTAACAGGCTTGCGTCAAGAAGTAGGAGGGACGCTGAGGGCAATGTTGATTTCTGGTAGCATCAGATGTCCTCTAAGTCTGAAATTTTGCAGGGAGGCTTAAACATATGTATTCCACAGTAACCAGAAATCGTTTTGGGAAATTCCACCCATATTATTTTTAATGGGACCCTAAGTCTAAACTTAGGAAATTAAAATAATTAATAGGTGTTAATCTAAACTGTGGGTATAACTTCTAGAAGAAGACAAAGATCGAGTCCAAATGATCTGAGCCATTGATTAGAATCTAATCTGGGCCATTGGTTCTCAACTGGAAGATTATAAGAAGGACATCGAGGGGCATTTGGAAAATACACCAGAGGCAGATACTCAGTTACCCAAGTAAGATCGATTTTCTCATTAGTCAAAGTTCGGCAAGAGAAAATCGAATCAGAGGGAGAGTTGCAGGTGAGAAGGAAAGAGAGGGTATCAACATTAGTCTGAAGGTCAGGAGCAGAAGACGCAGAGCAGAGAGAGGAAAAACGTAGAAATTGTGACGTAGAGGAGGGACAACACAGAGACAGTGTGACGTAGGGGCTGACGTAGTGAGACGCAGAGGGGGTAGCAGGTCCTCTCTTGGATCAGAAACTCGTCAAGAAGTGTTTGTAAAATTTTCTCACAGAGAATCCTCTTCTATTCAGCTAGTTGTATCTTTTACATGAGATTTTTGCTGAAGAATAATAAAGAAACCCTCTCTGTTGCACTGGTTTTCCCACATTGGGTTTTTCTGGGGACAATTGTCCAAAAATAACTGTTTCATCGTGGTTATTGTTGACACCTAATCCTCTGCGATTGGGTGAATTTATGTAAATAGTTAAATTAGGAATGTGAACAGTCATCAGGAGATGAACTGAGCAGTCACACTCTTTGTATATAACATTAGCATACCTAATGAAATAAACCAAATCAGTTTTACTGCCTGGCTTGAAATGGTATCAGAGCCATTTGTCAAAATAATTTGTAACTCCCTTCATTTTTGCTACTGTGGATTGTACGCTGGTCTGAGCACTGTCCACTAAGCGTTGTCCTCTGTCGTTCTGACCTGAGCACTGTCCTCAACGCCTCTGTCCTCTGCGTTGTGATTCATTTCCTCAACGCCTGACCGCTCCTCCTTGTTGCTTGGTTAACGCTTGAATTGAACGCTGTTTCATATACGTTTGCTGTTGCCGGTTCGAATGCTGCCTGAATGATATACGTTTGCTGCTTTTCGGTGAACTGTTATACTACCCTCCACCTGTTGTGAGCGTGATTTTAAATGCTGCCTGAAAGCGTGATGAGCCCAGCAGCGGAAGCGTGGTTGTGAGCGTGATTTTAAATGCTGCCTGAAAGCGTGATGAGCCCAGCAGCGGAAGCGTGGTTGTGAGCATGATTTTAAATGCTGCTGTTTATTTCAAATACGTTTTGAATGATGCCATTTCAAATAAGTTCGAATGCGGATGTTTCAAATAAGTTCGAATGTTGTTGTTGTATTTAAACGCTGGCCTGTTCATATATTTAAACGCTGACTGTTCATGTATTTAAACGCTGGCCTGTTCATATATTTAAACGCTGGCCTGTTCATGTATTTAAAGGCTGACTGTTGTATGGTATTAAGGCGATGCGCTGAACGGTGGATGTTCAATTAATGGTGTCCACGGACATGGTAGACATTTCATAAGGAGACAACGAGTGGATGTTCAATTAACGGTGCCCGGTGTATTTTCATGTCTGTCTCTATTAGTATTTTCGGTGCGCAGCAGAATTGGTATTTTCGGTGCACTGGAGGACTAAGTTGCGATACTCCCTTTTTAAAAATTGGTCGAAATATTCTCTTTGGATTGAATAATATGTTGCCATACTTCTTTCTTTTAAAGTCTGGTCAATATATTGAATGACAGAGGTGTGAAATTGTTGTATGGTGAATGGTTTCAAATACATTTTCAAATGCTGCTGTTTCATGTAAAAACATTGGTGCGGTGAGCGTGGAATGAAATTTTATTAAGTTTTTTTATGGCGATATGTTATATGGTTGAGAAGTGGAAGGTATAACATATATATTGTTTTCTATCAGCAGAAGTAATTTCTTTTCTTACAGAATGCATTCAATCATCTCCATGGTAGGAATAGTTCTCACTGGCAAGGAGAACTATCCTGAATGGTCCCGAATGATAAAACACACCCTCATCTTCAATGAGTTGTGGAAAGGAGTGTGTGTCGGAGAAGGAGACAATGACCCAGTACAACCTACCTTAGACAAAGAGCTCGTCATTTGGGAAAACAAGAACAGCAAAGCTTATGCATTAATCACAACATCTGTAAATGAAGAGGTGAGTCGCCATATTTCGTCATATTCAACTGCCTTTGAAGCCCTACAAAAATTGAAAGAACTCTATGACTCACATTCTGCACTTGAAGTTGTCCAACTCATGATTAAACTCTTCACTCTTGAACTGCAAAATAATGATCCTCTTGCTCTTGCATCTGAAGTAAAGTCTATAATGCATGATATCAAATCTACTAAGGTTGAGCTGGATATCCCTCTTATTGCTTTTCTCAAGGCACTTTATCCTACTTACTCCAATTATCTTGAGTCTTTGCAAGCAAATGGAAATCTCAAAGATATAACCTTTGACTCTCTTGTGAAAAAGTTTGCTGAAAGAGAGAAAGCTTTTGGAAAGAAGACAACCCCTGAGTCTTCTGAAGAGACTGTGTGCCTTGCTCATAAAGAAAAGCATCCTGCTCAAGATTCTACAAGAGGAAGAGGTGGACGAAGAGGAAGAGGAAGATATTTCAGAGGTAGGGGGGCAAACATTCTTAAGGAGAAAAGGCAGATCTGCACTGCATTCGCTGCAAAAAAAATGGATCACATGATGCCTCTACATGCAAGCTACCATGGGACAAAATTGAGCAGAAAAGAAACCAACATAAAGGTAAAACTGATGATACAGAAAAAGGTAAAGCATCTGAATCCGCTCACTATGTTGAGGCACAATGTAACATTGGAGTAAATGAAGATTTGTTTAATGCTTCACTTACTTCCTGGAAAAATGATTGGTTGCTTGATTCAGGAGCAACCTGTCACATGACTCATAGAAAAGATTTTTTGAAGATTTCACTGACAATGTTGATGGAGCAGTATACTTTGCAGATCAATCAAAAATCAAGCCATCAGGGCTTGGCACAATCAAGCTTAAACTGCCTGGTCTTCCAGACTTTCTTTTGGATCATGTTCTATATCTCCCACAGCTCAAGAGAAACTTGCTGTCCTTGGTCCACATCCGCCAGCAAGGTCACTCCATTCATATGTTTGATGGCAAGCTTGAGGTAAGAAAAGCATCTGACCACTCACTTGTCATGAGGGGAATAGAAGAAGAAAGGCTTCTTAAGCTGCAAGGAACATCTGCTCATGCACAACATTTCTCATACAATTCTCATCATGAAGAAGGTACACTTCCATCAAGTTTATTATGGCATGCTAGATTTGGACATTTAAACTATGACAGTCTCCGCTTATTGAAGAAAAATGGTGTTGCTGGTTTGCCTACAATTCCTAGAAAACTTAAGCAATGTGATGCTTGCATTCTAGGAAAGCATAGCAAACAGTCTTTTCATGATTCACATTCAAGAGCACATAGGAAGCTTGAACTTATTCATTCAGATTTATGTGGTCCAATGCTTGTTCCTTCTGCAAATGGAAATAAATATATCATGACATTTATTGATGACTACACCAGAATGTGTTGGGTTTATTTATTGAAGAACAAATCTGATGCTTTTCAAACATTCAAGAATTTTCATAAATGGATTGAAAATGATGCACAATCTCATATTGGGTCTATTCGCACTGATAATGGAAAAGAATACACATCAAATGAATTTGAAAACTATCTTCGCCAACATGGGATCAAACATCAAACAACTGTGCCTTATAATCCCCAACAGAATGGTGTAGCTGAAAGAATGAATAGAACAATCTTGAATATGGTACGATCCATGCTTTTCTTCAAAAATGTAAAGATAATGTTTTGGGCTGATGCTGTTCTATGTGCTGCATATATACAGAATAGATGTCCATCTAATGCTATAAGAAACAAGACTCCTTATGAATTGTGGTATGGACATTGTTCCTTCGGTAAAACATCTCATGGTCTTTGGTTCCACCTGTTATGCTTTGATACCAAAGGTACATAGAAACAAACTTGGTGCTAGAAGTCGTAAGTGTATCTTCCTGGGGTATTCAAACACCTCCAAAGCATACCGCTTCTATGATGAAGTAAATAAAAAGTTTGTTGTATCTAGAGATGTAATTTTTCTTGAATCACCCAAAACTGACAATGTTGTTGAGCGGCAACTTGATCGCTTGGATAGATTCGCAAAAACAAAATCATTTCAAGAATTTGATAATCAGATTCCACATCTTGAAGGGGGGATTCCTATACTAGATCAACATGTAGAATCTTCTTCTGAAGAACACTCTCCCCCGCATGAAACTCCAACAACGGATGATGCTTTAAGTGATGTAATTGATAGAATTGGGAAACTCAATCTTGATTCAGTCCCAACTCAATCAACAGAGCAGCCTGGACCATCTCAGAAAGGTCCCCCAAAGTGGCTGACGAAGACACTTGAAAGTGTTCATCTTGATGAAATTGGAAAAACAGGAACCAGAAATTCAAACCGACAAAATGGAGGTGATGTAGATGACTCTAATTCACCTGTTGATATGGATGTTTCTTATGATTGTGAATTGAACTTGTCTACAGATTTTGAACCAAATTCCTTTAAAGAAGCTGCTTCTCATGATGAATGGAAAGAAGCAATGCAAAAGGAATATGATGCCCTCATAAAGAACGACACTTGGAAGCTGGTTGATCCTCCATTTGGAACCAAACCAATTGGCTGCAAGTGGGTCTACAAGAACAAGTACAAAGCTGATGGCTCACTTGACAAGCACAAAGCTAGGCTTGTGGCAAAAGGTTTTGCACAGAAAGAAGGGGTCGATTATGAGGAGACTTTTGCCCCCACAGCAAAATGGGCCACCATCCTGACACTTTTTGCACTAGCAGCTCAGAACGGTTGGAAAGTCCATCAAATGGATGTAAAAACTGCCTTCTTGAATGGAGATCTAAAAGAGAATGTTTTTATGTTCCAGCCTGAAGGATTTGCTGTGAAAGGACATGAACATAAAGTATGCAAACTTGTGAAGTCCTTGTATGGCCTCAAACAAGCATCGCGAGCCTGGTATGAAAAACTAACTGAGCATCTTTTGAAACTCAACTTCAATCATTTTGATCTTGATGATGCAACTTTATTTGTCAAGAAAGTTGGAAAAACAGTTGTATATCTTGTGGTATATGTAGATGATCTTTTAATGACAGGGAACAATGAAAGCTACATTGCATCCATAAAGAAGGAATTGGGGAAAAGTTTTGAAATGACTGATTTGGGCTATGTTCATTACTATCTTGGCATTGAAGTAAGCCAACATCCAAAGTCCATATTTCTTTCTCAAAAGAAATACATTGGATATTTGTTAAACAGATTTGGCATGACAGAGTGCAATCCTCTTACTACTCCAATGGAACAAAACTTAAAGCTCACATCTATTGAAGGAAAGGAATTTGAGGATGCAACAAAGTATAGACAGCTTGTAGGAAGTCTCAACTACCTTACTACTACGAGACCAGACATTTCATTTGCTGTTGGAATCCTCTTCAGGTTTATGCAAAAACCTTGTGAGGGACATTGGTCTGCTGCAAAAAGAGTTCTAAAGTACTTGAAGGGAACTCAAGACTTTGGAATCAAGTACACACAGGTGGATGACTTCAGTTTGATCGGATACTCTAATTCAGACTTCGATGGAGACAAAGAAACTGGGGTATCTACTTCAGGATATGCTATGAGTCTTGGATCAGGAGCTGTCTCCTGGAGATCACGCAAACAATCAGTTCTAGCAGATTCCACAACAGAAGCAGAATACGTGGCAGCAGCTGAAGCAACAAAAGAAATTGTGTGGCTCAGGAAAATTCTTGAAGATTTGCAGGTAAAACAAGTACAATCAACTCCACTCATGATTGACAACACCTCTGCAATAAAGTTGGCCAAGAACCCAAAGTTCCATGATCGAACAAAGCACATCAATACTAAATATCATCTGATCCGACATCATGTTGAGGCCAAAACAATCGATCTCTGTCATTGTTCCACAAATGAGCAAATTGCAGACATCTTCACCAAAGCGTTTGGAAGAGAAAAGCTTGAAAGATTCAGAACGATGCTTGGACTCACCAACATCCCTTCAGATTAAGGGGGGGAATGTTGACACCTAATCCTCTGCGATTGGGTGAATTTATGTAAATAGTTAAATTAGGAATGTGAACAGTCATCAGGAGATGAATTGAGCAGTCACACTCTTTGTATATAACAATAGCATACCTAATGAAATAAACCGAATCAGTTTTACTGCCTATTGGAGAGTTACTGCCTGGCCTAACAGTTATAATTGTGCTAGTATTTTTCTTTGCATTCACTTTCCGCAGTATTTTAATTGTGAAGGCTGCAGTAGAATTTATTTCAATATTTGCTGTAGAAACACTGTGAATAACTTATTTATGAGTTAATAAGTAGAAGAAATAATATTAATCACTGCAGTTGGATTTCTATTTAGAAATTTTCACATGGTATCAGAGCAAGGTTAAGCAGGAGTGCAGACCGGAAGAGCCAGCATTAAAGAGAAGGAGGGAGTTCAAAATTACTACATGGGCAAAAAATTGAACCTCCAGAAGAATTGCGCAGTCCAGCCTAGGGGGAAAAATTCTCATGAGAAAATCTCTCTCTGAGAGAGTCGACAGAGAGGAAGATTTCCAAATTGAAGTTTTCCAGTGACAAAGGTAGCAGCGCAGAAACTTTAGCGCAAAGCAGTCTTCAGGAGAAGACGCAATTTTTCTTGCAGCAGTTGCTAGGACAGGGTAGCGTTAGAGATCATTAGAAAAATAGCACAAAGATGGAAACTCAAGATGTCTTCGAATTATCTTCCAGATTAGAAGAAGAATTCACATGCTTAGCAAGTTCAGCGTCAACAGAGGTTTGGTACATTGATAGCGGGGCTTCAGCCCATATGACTGGAGTACGAGAATATTTCTTGAGTTATCAAGAAGAACAAATGGACTTCCAGATTACTATGGGAAACAAAACAAAGTGTACTCCAGTAGGGAGAGGCACCATAGCATTTCAGACGGAAGTAGGAACCAACATCCGAGCCACCAATGTTTTGCATGTGCCTGGGTTAGGAATGAATTTGATTTTAGTGTCCCAGTTACAGGACAAGGGATACGATGTATACTTCATTGGAAAGAAAGTATACGTCAAACATCCAAGCTGGAAGAAGAAGAGACAAATTGGAGCTCGAAGCAACAAACTGTATAGGTTGCAACTCGAGTCTCCAATGGCACTGATAGGCAACAATCATAATGGTGAAAAGGAACTGAATGAATTATGGCACAGGCGAATGGGACACTTACACCATGGAGCACTGAGGATGCTCAAAGAGACTGTTATAGGAGTTCCAGTCTGTTAGGCCCCTATACTACTAGTGTAACCCCCTTATTGTTATTAGTACAACCCACTTATTATATTGATGTACCCATGTAGTGCCCATATTGTTACTATTGTGCCCCATAGAAGCCCACTATTGTTATTATTGTGCCCTTACATTATTATTGTTAGGTCGGCTCTGATTATGTTATAACCCCTTGGACTCTTATATATAGAAAGGAGGTCTTTTCATTTGTATCATCCAAGAATTGTTCATTTATGTAATGTAAAGGAGGTTGCCCCCTCGAAGAGGCTGAATTCTAAGGCGTTGATCTATCTTTTCTTGAGCTGGTTTCATAACATTTGGTATCAGAGCTTTGGATTCTAGGGTTTCGCTGCTCCAAACAGAGCTGTTCGCGCGATATTTGCGGAGATATGATCTCAGGAAGTTGGTCTTTTTGCAGACTCCTGAATTACACTCAAAACAGGTGACCTGGGGAAAATCGTCATAACTTTCTTTCTGAGCATCGGATTGAAATTTCGTAAGAAGGTCACTGCGGGAGATTGTGCATAACTCTTTCTTGGAGAATCCAATTTGGTTCAGACTAGTGGCATTGGAAAGAGGACACAGAAGGCTACTACAGGTCACAATTTCAGAACTGGATGATTCGAAATTACAGAGATACATCAGATTCAATATCAGGCTTCTACAAAGAAAAAAAAGGTGTGTAGTTTTTATTTTTTATTTTTGCATAAGCTTGGTTTGAAGGAATTCAAAGGGCCTAGTAAAGCATTATTATCGGTAACTGATGCCCCGAGGAAAGAAAATGCAAACACCTAGTAAGGAACCTGAAAGCTCTAGCATGACTCATGAAGAAGAGGAAGAAATGCTACATGATATATCAAAATTACAAGAACAAGTGCAACAAATGTCACGCTCACAAAAGCTAACAGATGCTAAGATAAATGGCGTGGAATCTAAGATAAAGGGCATGGAAGCTAAGATGGACGATTTGAAGATAGATTTGAAGACAGATTTGAAGAAAGACATGGCAAATTTGAAGACAGACATGGCAGATTTGAAGACAGATTTGACAAATTTTCTACAAGAGATACTTACTAATGGTGAAAAGGTTGTAAAGGAAACTCATGATGTGAACAAAAGTAATGTTAATCATGATTCCATAGATTCTAATGTTGGATCGAAGACCCACCATATTCCAAAAATCGATATGAGGAAGTTTGATGGCAAGGATCCCGCCACATGGATATTACAGATGGAGCAGTTCTTCGATCTCAATAATGTGCAAAACACACAAAAGGTACGTATGGCAACTTTATATTTGGAACCAAATCAATTTGTATGGTATCAATGGCTTTGCTCTCGTAAACAATTTATCACTTGGGCAATTTTTACGGAAGAATTGATAGCACATTATGAGGATACAAAAAGCAACACTTTTTTTAGCCAATTGATAAGTCTCAAACAAAAGGGTTCAATAATGGAGCACATTGAGGAGTTCCAAAAATTGAACATAAGGGTAAAAGATATTCCAGAGCAGCATAGGATTGATGTGTTCATAGGGTCTTTAAAGGATAATATCCAACATGATGTTCGACTTTGGGAACCTGATTCATTAGAGAAGGCATTCAGGTTAGCAAGAAAAATGGAAAGCAAAATTATGGCAATCAGGAAGCATACCACTCACAACTATAAAGACGGAACTGCAGTTGCCCCTAGTCTTCCACAACCTATAAGGTTGACAACACAACAATTGGAAGAAAAAAGAGCAAAAAGGCTTTGTTATAGTTGTGATAGCAAATACACTAAAGGTCATAAGTGTGCTGAGAAGAAATTATTCTACATAGATTGTGAAGAGGAAGAAGAAAAGGAGCAAGAAAGGTCAAAAGAAGAAGATATACTCCAGGAACAAAGCCTAGATGAAGAACAAATAAATCCAACCATATCTTGTAATGCATTAGCGGGAATTACCACTCCTCAAACCATCAAGATAGAAGGACAAATCAAGAAGAAAAAGGTGATAGTGTTGATTGATTCAGGAAGCACCCACAATTTTATTCATTGTAGGGTAGCAAAAGAATTGAATTGCTTCCTATATCCAGCACCAGAGTGTCAAGTGATGATTGCAAATGGAGGAACAATAAATTGCTCTGGAAAGTGCCATAATATCAAGCTATCCATGGGAGAATATGTATTGACTAGCCCAATGCTTTCCATTCCAATGGGAGGTGCTGATGTTGTTCTAGGAGTCCAATGGCTACAATCCTTGGGTACAATAGCTTTTAATTTTCAAGAACTTTTCATCAAATTTTCTGTGGAAGGAAAGGAAGTTGAATTAAGGGGTATTGCAGGGAAACCAGGAAAGATAATCAGCTCTAATGGTATGACAAAGCTTCTAAAAAAGGAGCAAAGGGGTGTAATTGCACAATTATGTTCGCTAGATGTTTCCACATTAGAATCATCTATTTCTCTAGATCTCCAAAAAGTCCTGGACAATCATTCCAAGGTATTTGAGACTCCCAAAGGTCTCCCACCTATGCGTGATCATGATCATGCTATTCATCTGATTCCAGGAAGTGTTCCTCCAAACATCAGGCCGTACAGATATCCCTATGTCCAAAAAAGTGAAATTGAACGTATGGTTGCAGAAATGCTAGAGGCTGGTATAATTCAACCGAGTCAAAGTTCTTTCTCTGCTCCAGTGGTATTGGTGCACAAGAAGGATGGATCATGGCGCATGTGTCCGGATTATAGGGAGCTCAACAAGCTCACTATTAAAGATAAGTTCCCCATTCCTGTCATTGATGAATTACTGGATGAATTGCATGGATCAATTTACTTCACCAAGTTGGATCTTCGTTCAGGATATTATCAAATCAGAATGAAGATTGAAGACATTCCGAAAACGGCATTTAGAACTCATGAGGGTCATTATGAATTTTTGGTCATGCCTTTTGGCCTTACCAATGCACCTTCAACATTTCAAGGTTTGATGAATTCAATTTTCAAACCATTCCTTAGAAAATTTGTGTTAGTATTTTTTGATGATATACTTATCTACAACAAGTCTTGGAAGGATCATGTTGAACATGTTGATAGGGTGCTACAACTATTGGAAGAGAAACAATTATATGCCAAAAGATCCAAATGTTTCTTTGGAGTCCAGGAGGTGGAATATTTGGGTCATATTGTATCTCATGAAGGAGTTAAGGTAGACCCTACCAAAATTAAAGCCATTAAGGAATGGAAAATCCCCACATCCATAAAGCATTTGCGCGGATTTCTTGGGTTGACAGGGTATTATCGCAAGTTTGTTAAGAATTATGAGAGAATAGCAGCACCTCTAACGACATTATTGAAGAAAGATGCATTTTCATGGACTCCGGAAGCAACAAAGGCCTTTGAACATCTTAAAGAGGCAATGTGCCAAGCACCGGTCTTAGCTACACCGGACTTCACAAAAACCTTTATTGTGGAATGTGATGCTTCAGGAAATGGAATTGGTGCTGTTCTAATGCAAGATGAAAGACCCATTGCTTTTGAAAGTCGTCCAATCAAGGGAAAGTTTCTAAGCAAAGCTATTTATGAGAAGGAAATGTTGGCAATACTCCATGCACTTAAGAAATGGCGACCCTACCTAATGGGAAGACACTTCAAGGTAAAAACAGATCATGATAGCCTTAAATACTTTTTAGAACAAAGATTATCCTCTGAAGAGCAACAAAAGTGGGTCACAAAGATGTTGGGTTATGACTTTGAAATCATCTACAAAAAAGGGAAGCAAAATGTGGTGGCAGATGCACTCTCAAGGAAGGATGAGGATGTGGAAGCATTGTTTTGTGCTATTTCTATTATCCAACTAGATTGGATAAATGAAGCAAGGGATGAATGGAAGAAGGACGAAGAAGTATGGCCACTTATTCAAAAGTTGCAAAAGATCCCAATTCAAACAATATTGCTAGAAATTGAAGAGGAAGGAAAAATCATATTGGAACCTGGAGCAGTCACAGAAACAAGAACCCGACAGCGACGAAATCGATCAATTTCAGAGTATCTCATCAAGTGGAAGAACTTACCCGCTGAAGATTCCACATGGGAGGACAAGAATTTTATATAGAAGCATCAAGAACTACTCAAGCGTTGAGGACAACACTTTTTGAAGGAGAGGGGCATGTTAGGCCCCTATACTACTAGTGTAACCCCTTATTGTTATTAGTACAACCCACTTATTATATTGATGTACCCATGTAGTGCCCATATTGTTACTATTGTGCCCCATAGAAGCCCACTATTGTTATTATTGTGCCCTTACATTATTATTGTTAGGTCGGCTCTGATTATGTTATAACCCCTTGGACTCCTATATATAGAAAGGAGGTCTTTTCATTTGTATCATCCAAGAATTGTTCATTTATGTAATGTAAAGGAGGTTGCCCCCTCGAAGAGGCTGAATTCTAAGGCGTTGATCTATCTTTTCTTGAGCTGGTTTCATAACACAGTCCTTAGTACTGAGCATGATGATTTATGTAAATGATGCGTACTAGGGAAGTACGCTAAAGAAGTTTTTTCCAGAAGCAACAATAGAGCATAATGTGTTTTGGGATTGATACACTCAGATATCTATGGTTCAATGTCCACAAGAGCTCTTAGTGGTGGCGAGTGCTTTGTCACCTTTTTTGATGATCACTTTAGAAAAACCTGGAACTATTTCTTAAAGACCAAGGATGAGGTCTTTGATTGATTCAGAGAGTTTAAGGCTCCCGTTGAAAATATGACAGGGAAAAAGATAAAGGTATTGCATTTAGATAATGGTGGAGAATATACGAACAAAGAGTTCACAGATTTCTGCGCAAAGGAGGGCATCAAAAGAGAATGGACAACTCCATATTATCTAGAGCAGAATGGAGTAGCAGAGCGGAAAAATAGAACTATTGTTGGGGCAACAAAAGCTATGTTGTATGATTAAGACTTACCTAGATTGTTATGGGCAGAGGCTTGCAACACAACGGTATATATCCAAAATAGAACTCCTCACAGAGCATTGGGGAAGAGAACGCTTGAAGGTGTCTTCATAGGGAAGAAGTTAGAAGTAAGTCATCTCAGGATATTTGGAAGCGTGGCATATTGTCACATTCTAGATGAAAAGTGCAGTAAACTGGATCAGACTGTAGAAAATGGGTACCTCGTAGGATATAGTGAGACCTCAAAGGCATACAAAATCTACATTCCTAGCAGTAGGAAAATTGTAGTGAGACGGGATGCGAAGTTCATGGAGGATAGAGCTTTCAGGAAATCTCGAGAGATGCCAGCAGAAGGTTAGTCTGTAGATGTTCCATTAGTCCAGCAGCAACAAGGAGGACAAGCAGGAGGACAGACACCTGGATCGAGTACAATGACCAGTACTAGTATTTCCTCAGAAGAAGGAAATCCAGATAGTTCTCAGTAGATGGAACGACAGGACCAGGAGGAGGAGTTGATTGAGCCTCCCACCACCAGTGGTAGAACCAACAGGGAAGTACGACAAACACTGAGGGACGCAAAGGAGTTTGTTGGAGCTCCTAGAACCGAGAAGAGGCAGTGTAGACAACCTGACATATACTAGGCCTTGGTAGCACAGGTTGAAGAACCCTCTAGCTTTCAGGAAGTTGTTCAACACCAAGTTTGGGTGGATGCCATGGTAGAAGAGTATAGTTCTATCATGACGAATGATGTCTGGGAAGTAGTACCTAGACCAGAGGATAGATCAGTTGTAGGATCAAGGTGGATCTACAAGATCAAGTATGTTGCAAATGGCAGTATAGAGAAGTACAAGGCTAGGTTCGTGGCAAAGGGGTACGCACAAAAAGAAGGAATAGACTATGAAGAAACCTTCGCCCCAGTAGCCCGATATACCTCTATCAGATCCATTATATCCCTAGCAGCTCAAATGGGATGGGAGATTCACCAGATGGATGTCAAGACAACATTCTTGAATGGGGTGATAGAAGAAGAGGTGTATATAGAACAACCCGAAGGCTTCGAAACTCATGAAAAGAGAACTCATGTATGTAGATTAAAGAAAGCCCTGTATGGGCTCAAGCAGGCACCCAGAGCATGGTATGGTCGGATTGATAGTTACTTGCAGTAGTTGGGATTTGTCAAGAGTGATGCTAATCCCAATCTCTACTATTTAATGGTAGAGAATGAGCCACTTATTTTGGTATTATATGTGGATGACTTGTTTTTAACAGGGTCATCTAGGCTCATACAGGACTGCAAGAAGAATCTTGAAGCAGAATTTGACATGAAGGATATGGGGTTGATGCATTATTTTCTAGGGTTGGAAGTTTGGCAGAAGAATGGGGAGATCTTCCTTGGGCAAGGAAGATATGCTACAAAAATTCTGAAGAGATTCAGAATGCAGGATTGTCGACCCATGGCTACTCCCATGATCACCAACTAGAAGAAAATAGATGCATCAGGAGACAAGGAGGTGGACCCCACCTTGTACAAACAACTCATTGGGTCACTCATGTATCTGGTCAACACTAGGCTAGACATTTGCTTCGCTGTCAACACCCTTAGTCAGTTCATGGTGGAACCGAAAAGGGTGCATTGGGCAGCAGCTAGGCACATTTTGAGGTATGTGCGTGGAACAATCAGATATGGGTTGAAATACTTCCGAGGGGATGACGTCAGATTGAATGGATTCACAAATGCAGAATGGGCATGTAGTTCAGTGTTGGATCAGGAATGATCTCTTGGTGCAGCAAGAAGCAGAAGTCGGTAGCTCTGAGCTCAGCAAAAGCTGAATATATGGTAGCCAACACAGCTACGTGCGAAGCTATATGGCTTAGAAAACTGCTTGTGAGTTTGTTCAGAAAAAGGATGGAAGCGACCAGGATTTACTGCGATAATCAGAGTTGTATCAAACTCTTTGAGAATCCAGTATTTCATGATTGGTCGAAACACATTGATATCAGATGTCACTTTATCAGAGACTGTGTTCAACGTGGGGGTAGAGAGCTAAGTTCATTCAGTTCAGAGCGCAGATGGGTATGGTAGAGAATCCGTTTTAGTAGCAGGGAATGAGAAAGAGTTGCAGTATAGATGCAATGCTGGCATTGGCAGGGTCAACAGCAGTACAAATGCAACATTTGCACAGTAGTTGGTGGGAAGTGATGTCAAACATATGCAACGCAGAGGGAGATGTTACAGAACAGGGTGATGCTTCGGCAGATCACATTGCTAAGAGGGAGTGTTGATTTCTTGTAGCATCGGATTTGCTCTAAGTCTCAAATTTTGCAGGGAGGTTTAGACATATGTATTCCACAATACCCAAAAAATCGTTCTGGGAAATTCCACCCGGAGACAGTTTTATTAAAATAATTAATTATTTTTAATGGGACCCTAAGTCTAAACTTAGGAAATTAAAATAATTAATGGGTATTAATCTAAACTGTGGGTATAACTTCTAGAAGAAGACGAAGATCAAGTCTAAATGATCTGAGCCATTGATTAGAATCTAATCTGGGCTGTTTTTTCTCAACAGGGAGATTATAAGGACATCGAGGGGCATTTGGAAAATACACCAGACGTAGATACTCAGTTACCCAAGTAAGATCGATTTTCTCATTGGTCGAAGTTCGGCAAGAGAAAATCGAATCAGAGGGAGATTTGCAGGTGAGAAGGAAAGAGAGGGTATTAGCATCAGTCTGAAGGTCAGGAGCAAAAGATGCAGAGCAAAGAGAGGACAATGTAGAAGCTATGACGCAAAGGAGGGACAAGGGACAACACAGAGACAGTGTGACACTGGGACTATGCAATTCTCACGTAGGGGCTTACGCAGTGAGACACAGAGGGGGTAATAGGTCCTCTCCTGGATCAGAAACTCGTCAAGAAGTGTCTGTAAAATTTCTCATAGAGAATCCTCTTCTATTCTGCTGGTTGTATCTTGTACATGAGATTTTTGCTTAAGAATAATAAAGAAACCCTCTCTGCTGCACTGGTTTTCCCACATTGGGTTTTTCCGGGGACAATTGTCCAAAAATAACTGTCATTGTGGTTATAATTGTGCTAGTATTTTTCTTTGCATTCACTTTCCGCAATATTTTAATTGTGAAGGTTGCAGTAGAATTTATTTCAATATTTGCTGTAGAAACACTGTGAATAACTTATTTATGAGTTAATAAGTAGAAGAAATACTATTCATCAGTGAAGTTGGATTTCTATTTAGAAATTTTCACAGGATGGGGAAGGGAAGGAGGCCATGACAGAGAGGGAAAGGGCTAGCGGAGCCCTAGAGGGAAGCCTTAAGGCCTGCGACCAGGGCTTAAAGGGCCTAGAAAGGTGACAACAGGGTAAAAGGGCTCACGGCAAGGCCTTAGAGGCCTTTTCAGGCCTACGACTAGCCAAGGAAGGGTAGACAACGGTAGTGGCTAGGGTATTGGGGCTTGATGCTAGGCCTTAAGGCCCTCAAAAATTTGCAAATCCTTGCCAAAATTTTTTATTTGCTCCAGATCTTCAAATTTGTCCAATTACTACAAAATTTCTTGACGCTGACCCTGCAAAATTTTTTAGAGACTAGATCTTACCCTCAAGGGCCTAGATCTAGCTCAAAACCCCAACAAATCTTCTTGAATGGCTTGGATCTCACCTACACAAATGAAAATAAAAATACCCAAAACCCAAATATATACAAAAATTTTAAAATAAACCCCAAACCCCAATTGTTGCAAAACAAGGGTTAGAAAAAATTTATTTACAAAAATTATTCTACAAAAATAATTTACAATTTATATACAAATATACAATGCTTGTGGAGGATAAATTTTTTAGAAATAATTTTTTAAATGATGAGCAATGACAATAGATCAAATGTGTTTCGAAAGTTATGGTGTTTCCCACAACCTTAGCGAAGTAAGAAAATCAAACAAAATTCTCGGAGCCCAAACAAGGTCGGCTCTCCTCCAAAGTCTGTGAACTTGGAGCCCAAGGGTCGGGAACTTGCAAACTCTATATATTTCTTCAAGAAAACTTGTTAGACATATGGCGAATCAGATCACCTAAGATAGACCCAAAATCTACCAATAGAATGTTCTTATCACCATCTAATGAATAAACAAGCTTATAAAATTTTAAGCACAATATAGGAAAGCACATACCCAACACATACCACAGATCATCGGACAAAGAACACCATGAACTGAACCCCAAAGTCTTTTATTATGATATTTCAAATGTTCCCAGCAGATCAGTGGAACAACACCAGCGTTACAAAATTACATAGACCAGAGTCAGTTTTCATCCTGACTAGAGAAGCAAATGGCTTCTAATTTATAGATAAATCCTCCAAGTGGAAAATAATGGCTAGTTGGCTTGATCCCCATCAAAATAATCTCAACCATTGATAAATATTTGATCATCTTTTAATCTCTACCATCGAAAATATTTATTTTTGAGGAATTTTCGAATTTCTCATAAAACCATTTTTTATTAATCCAAAAATTGATTTTTTGGATTAATTTTCTCAAAAATTTGACTTTGACTTAACCACCAAGGTCCAAGGGCTTAATTTTTCTTAAAAAGTCTATTTTTGCCTTGGTGGGGGCCCTTCAAAAATTAACTTTTTTTTTGACCCACGAATTTTTTGGTCATTTTCCACTTGGAGAAATTATTTTTTCTAATTTTTTTTTTTGACTCTAAATTAATTAATTTTCTGGCTTAGGATTTAATTTTTATTTTGCCAGAAAAATTAATTAATTGATTCCTGAGGGGATTAATTATTTTTCCACACTCAAATACTTTAGCCATGGTGTTTGATTGCGAGGGACCGTGCACTAAAATATTTGTACATCAGATAAATTACAAATTCAACCCTCGAAGAGGGAATACCAATTCATTATAGACCCTCATAATATTTACCCAATTCTGCGACACAATATGATCTAGTAGACCAAGTGATCTGTAATAAAATAATTTAGCCAAATAACTTAAATTATTCCCAAATCACTTTTACAATAGACTTGACTAAAAACACTAGGACTCACCTAAGACTTTGTCAATAAATTCCACCCTAGCTTTGGGGTTTAAGCTGGAGGAAAAAACTCTGCCAATTATTTGTGTTTAGAAACACACATAATGCGGTGAGATGAAAAACCTCCTAAGATGAAATTTGTCGCCAAAATCATAGGCTTACCTAGGTTGTTACATAACTAAATGGTTGTACTAGCATCATTTACATTACAATTTGCAGAAATTGGGTTTACAATGACATGATAACTCGCTGACTGATGATTTTGAACTTTGAAAAATTTCGTACAATTGCTTCCTTGGACTTGTGACAAAATAGGTGAAACAAGCAGAGATAGAGTATTTGCCTGATTGTATGGATGTCATTGCGATGCTGCTGATAGCTGAGTTTGCAAGAATGTATCGATGCTGAGTGCGTATGTTTGTTGTAGAGAGTCTTTAGTTGCCAGATGAGCATTGTGTTGTCATGATATTACTATTGGGCATTGGGTGCTACTACATTGTCTAGCTAGGGTTTTAGTGTAAGGGTAGGCTGAGGCTATGTCAGAGGATGTATGATTGAGGACATAGTATGGCATGATTTTGTCACGTCATATGATTAAATGACCTTTTGGGTAGAGGACTAATTTATTGTGAGAGCTTGTTTGAGTTGCAGAGTGTTGTTAAGACACTATTAAGGTTTTCGCCAGCAAGGAAGCATTGTATAACATAATTTGTTGCATGGTTGAGGAGTCAATAGGATGATTGATTAATTTATGCATGGTTGTGTATGCAACTAGGATTTGATAGTGTTTATGACTTGAGCAAAGTTGTTCTAGTAGTATACTTGAACAAAGGTACCCCAAATGAGATGCTAATGTTAGCTTTATGATTATTCATTTTTTGGCAATAATATTTGTAAAAATCTTGAATAATCTATGCGGATCTTGAAGTTGCCCACAAAAAGGAATTTTTATTTTATGTCGAAAATATTTTTGTCAACTCTTAAAATATTATTGCAAAGAGGAAGTCGGTTCCATAAGAAAAGACAAATTTATTAGTCAAGTAAGCGTACAAAAATTGAATTTATTGAGGTCGTCTCCATGGGTTTAAGGGCTAGTTGGCCCCCCTTCTACCCCCCTCCTTCCACTATATATTTGAGTTTGGTTGCCCCCCTAAATGCAATTATTCTCATGCTTACATCTATCTACTTCGTCTAATTTTGAGAGGTCTGTGTGGTCACGCATATCGGAGAGAGTGAGGCCGAGTTTCTAATAGGGATTTTAGGCTTAATTTCTATATTTTTCTGTGGTGGTTCTTCGCTAGGTAGAGATCCTTTTTTGAGCATACTTCGCACTGGTTTTCAGGCTATCTGTGGCACAATTTCGCATTGGTTTAGAGGCTCCCATTTGGCCTCTCTAAGGCAGATTTTCGGCCCTTTGTGGCAGAGTCTCTGAGGCTCTTATTTGGTCTCTCTGAGGCATATTTTCGGCATGAGGCAAACTTTTTGATGCCTGTTATGGTCTCCTTTTGACTTAAAAAACCCAAGCCTGTTTTGAAGATCAAGAACTGTGTAAGGGTAGGAGACAAAGGTAATTTTGTAGCCGAGTTTTGATGCTGTTTAAAACTTTAAAGTTTGTTTGAAGGGTTGTTTCTGATCTATTTATGTCACTGAAAGAAGGCCGCATTAGGGTTGTTTAGGGTCACTGGCATAAGGCCAAATAACCTACAAGGAAAGGACAATTTTGGTCCTTAATCAAAGGCAGTTTTTGGACCATAGTACATGTTGTCGCTTAAGATGCACACCTATATTAATGTGGGAAAAGTCTTCAACCCCACAAGGTGTGGTCTTTAAGGCGAAACACTCAGATAAGGGGCTGTCACCTATTCCCAACTCTCTTCTTTTAAGCTCTCTCCTAGTTAAAGGGGATGGTCCCTAGAGATAACACTAAAAGAAAAGTTGGTTAAGGATAACAAGGTTTGGGAGATGGTTAGTAAAGCAATCACCATTCAATATAACTTGAAGACAAATTAGAGATCAATTAGCAAGTATAAATGTTTATGAGCATGTAAATCAATAAGATAGATCTGATGAAATCAACAAGATACCCTGCAAGAGAAATGTATGAGACCAGTGCCTTTAAATATAACTTGCAAGAAATATATGCTCAATAAGAAAATCACAATGCTTGCTAATGAAATATGATTTCCAAGTCACAAGAATGAGAAGCTGCAAAACAAGTGTTAGTGAAAGAAGATTATATACAACTTAGAGATATGAGCAACAAGATTTGCAAGAGAAGAAAGCTTGTACTTCAAAAGAGATACTAAAGATAAACAATTAACATGAGCACATGAAAATGAAATAGGCTAGTACAAGAATGTGTAACGAAAGCTTGCAAGTAAATTATAAGCTCATTATCCGAATTGTACAATAACCAATGCAAAAATGAGAAAATGTTATGTGAGTGTGTGAAATCAAGTGGTCTTGGTTAATTTTATTATATGCCTAATCTAAGGTGTGACTTCCCCTCAACTCCTTCAACTTGGTGAGGACTAGTGGGTAGTTGCAAGAAGGGCTTAGTGAGAAGGCTAAGGCCTCATTAACGATACCCCTTTAGAACTTCAATGCAACCTGTGTGTCTTCGTTCCTACAAGGGCCTCGACCAACCACCAACTAGCCGTTGGGGTTCAATGTCCAAGTTCTAGATTTATGTGGGGGGTTGGTTTGACCATTTCAATGTTGCAAACATCAGCATCAGGATAAAATCGGCAAGGGTCTGAAAAACCAAAATATTATAAAATTCGGGAAAATATCGGTAATAATCAACTAACATCGACAAAATTAAGATACCACCAAAATATTGGTAAAAGTCAGCAAACGTCGGCTAGGCCAAAAGAATCGCGAATTTGCAATTTTATCACGATAAAATTGAGATATTTGCAACACTGGACCATTTAGCAACATTTGAAGCACAAATCAAGGTAGGCGCTCCATCCTTAAAGAAATTTATTGTGAAAATTCCTAGATCTAACAATCTCAGGAATCCTATTGCAACCAACTGAATCTACTTCACCTAGATTGTAAATTACATTACAAGCTTATTTCAGATTTCTTCTTGAAACATTGAAGTAAATTACTGAAGCAACCTACACCAAATTAAATATGATTCTGAAACATAGAAACTGAGCAAGGAAAATAGAAACACATAGGACACAGTTATTTTTGGACAATAGTCCCTGGAAAAACCCAATGCAGGAAAACCGGTGCAGCAACTCTGAGGGTTTATTATTATTAAGCAGTAGCAAATTTTGAATACATCACTGAATACCTCACAGGGTTATTCAGTTACAGAGAGAAATACTGGCAGAAGCTTTGTGAGTTTACCTCACACAATCATTGAGAAAAAGTCCTGGCTGTTCCAGCTGTTGGATGAGGTGCCCCTGGCAGGCTCTGCGCTATCACTGCGTTGCCTCTATGCTGTCCCAGCGTCAACCCTCTTAGGCCCATCGCTACCAATTGGGGAATCGATTAGTAGCCCAGAGTCACTGCTCTCAGCCTCCCGGTTTCACACCCCAGCTTCCGACCGCTGAAATTGACCCTCTGCTCTGACTTTCGACTTTCTCTCTCTCCCTCTGCACTGCTTCTGCTTGGCCCTTTTGGCCCTGCGTTAGCCTCTGCGTCAAGGTGTTAAATTTTAGGTATGTTCTATGCTTAGATCAATTTATTTCAATTTTCACAGTTAGCTCAATATCTTTTCCAGATTAGCAATCACATCAGCATTAAATTAAATTGCAGATAGAACATAAACATAAATCGCAGAAGACAAGACAAGACAAGAGGACACAAGATGTGGCGCTAGCCAGGGACAAACCCCAATGTGGGGAAACCCTTGATCAATTCTTCTTATATGTTCTTCAATAGTTCAGCAGAGAGAGAGAGATAGTACGTTTACAACAGAAGTCAACACTTTGACTTATCTAGATAAGAGCATAGATCATCTTTAAGAAGATGATACATGAGATCAGTTGAAGACATGTTGCTTCAACTGATTCTCCAAGGTGATTCCTTCACCTATCATTGTGATGCATTTTGTCATCATGCTGCACCTCACCGTGCTGCACAATGCTGCTCCCATCATCACTATGCTGCATCTCATCATGCTTCATTAATCATGATTGTACCCATCACTGTACTGCATCATGTGCCATTGTTGCACCATGTTGCCATATTGACCTATGTGCTGCCTGCATCTAGCTTGCTTGTTGTCCCTAGCATGCTTGTTGTCCTTTGCATGCTAGTTGTCCCTTGCATTCTAGCTGTAACATTGCATGCTTGGTGTATTTGCTGCTAAGTACCATACAACTGTCCCAATGTTAGTTAGTAACTTAGTTGTCCCTTGCATGCTGCTCCCCTTCGGAGACAGATGCTCTGGCAGTTCCGGCAGTTCTCGGCAATTCCGGCTTTTCCCGACAGTTCCGGTAGTTCCCGGCAATTCCGGCTATTCCCGGTAGTTCCGGCAATTCCGGCTATTCCTGGCAGTTTCGACAGTTCCGGCTTTTCTCGACAGTTCCAACTATTCCCGGCAGTTCCGATAGTTTCGACAAATTCCGGCTATTCCCGACAGTTCCGGCAGTTCCCCGCATTTCTGGCTGTTCTCGGCAGTTCCCGCAGTTGTGGCAATTCGAGCTATTCCTGGCAATTTCGGCAGTTCCGACAATTCTGGCTATTCCAAGCAATTCCGGCAGTTCCGGCTGTTCCTGGTAATTCCGACTATTCCCGGAAGTTCCAGCAATTCCGGCTATTCCCGGTAGTTTCGACAATTTTGGCAATTCCGGCTATTCCTGGCAGTTCCGGTAGTTTCGGCTTTTCCTGGCAGTTCCGACATCTGCCCTTTGGATTAGGGCAACGTTATCCCTTAGGATCTCTCCTTCTACTAAAACCCAAAGACAAGTAGAGAGGAAGAGATCCCAAGTGTGTTGAAATGACTTGAAGGCCACCTCTATTTATACTAAAACGTGAGCACAAGTGGGGTTTATTTGGTTGTTGGCCGACCTTGACGAATTGTCCCATAACACAAATAAATTCATATCTCCATGAATACTTATTGGAATCGGATGATCTTTAGATCAATCCTACACCTCGCGATGAGAGGGATCCAAGAAAAATATCAGCTTCCATTAATAAAATCACCCACATGGAGTTTGGCCCTAGTTACCAATTTTAACACAAGGCTATTGGATCACTCTCTGCCTCTCTCTGCTGATGATTCTCCGGCTGAGAATCTCTCTCTCTCTGGAAGCTACTATCCCTGCCCCTCTGCCGCAAGAAATCTCCTTAATCGATTTTCCTCCCGAGAACTTCTCACTTTAGAAAAATTGATTTCCTTAATCTCTCAGCATGTTTTCTAAATGACCCTCAAGCCCCTTCGTATATCTTCGTGTTGGACAACCAACGACCTAGATTAAATCATAATCAAAGGCTCAGATCGTTTTGGCTTGATGCGTGTCTTTTTCTAGAAGTTTCACCCTTGATTAGATTAATACCCATTATTATTTTAATTTTCTTAAGTTTAGACTTAGGAACCCCATTAAAAATATTAATTATTTTAATAAAATCACTTCAGGGTGGAATTTCCCGAAACATTTTTTGGGTTCTTTGGAATACATGTGTCCAAGCCTCCCTGCAAAATTTGAGGCTTAGAGCACATCCGATGCTACCCCAAATCAACATTCATTGTTCCTTTAAGGTGAACATTAGCATTTTCAAGCAAGTTGTTAGCTCCTTCAGGGTGAATGTTAGCCTTTTCAAGCAAGTCATTAGCTCCTTCAAGGGAAATGTTGACTCCCTAATTTTTGGGTGTTGGTGTTTCAACTAGTTGTTGGACTTTACTCATGCAAATTGAACCATTCAAGGGAGTGTTGGCACACTTTCATAGCAAATCATCTAGCTATTGCCCCTCCAAGAGCAAGGTAAACCCCTTAGTGGGTGATTTTCTTTGTAAGGAATCATTTTCATGTAATTAACTTAGCCTCTAGTCTTGTGGATGACAAGTCAATAGAATATTATTTCTGGGAGAGGGATCAACTTGCTATTACAAAAGAAATATATATAAGGCTAGACCTTTTTTCCAAATAGGCTGCAGTTGAACTGTGAGATCATATGCCATGTTAAAATTTCCTTCTCAATATAATTTTTGGAGTTGACATTCGAAAATTTCTTTTTCTTAGTTCATCTTGTAAGAGAGATGAAGGAATAACAACAATTTTTTGGAGTTATTACAAGGTGACTGGGTTAATCCATCTAGGGGCAACATTGTCACTTGGAAGGAGAGGTCAGGGTTCTAACCTCCATCTCTCCTTTATTGGTGTAAGGTTTTCATTGAATTTTATCACTAGAAAAACCCTTATTGGGGATTCCTTTAGCAAGGGCCCTTGCGATTTCATTTTGTGTTGTAGTTGGTCTAGTGGTTAGAGACTTCTCCATAGAGAGATATTTCTTGGTAGAATTCGGGGATTGTAATCCTACTCTTGACTAGATCAGGGGTTGGTTGTTGCCTGGACATCAATCCGCTTATTCGAGTTCAAAATTGCATAATTGAAAAAAGAGGGGGCTTTGACCTCGACTCCATGCCCTGGAAAGGTAAAGTGTATAGTAAGCCACACCAAAACAACCATTTTTTCAGTCCACTGATTTTATTTTCTGCAAAGAATTTTTTTTGCTAGCTTGTGCCTAACCTTTTATCTAAAAAGGCTAGTGAGTCCTCGGGGTTTTGACATAGAATATATTATTTGTCCAAGGAAGCTTTAATGCTCGATTTTTTCCACCTAAAAGTGTACTTCACGAGGGTATTTTTAAGGTGTTTTTGTAGATCTGTAATTTGTCATAATGATTCTTCCAAGATTCGGCAAAACCCTCATTCAAGGGTTTGATCAAGCAAATACATATAATTTTTGTAACCCTTGTTTTATTCCAGATCTGATTTTTATTGTTTATTATTCATTTTTTGGGGTAAAATATACTTTCTAGAGATTGCATATTTCTTGCTAGATCTTTGTTTCTTTAAATTATTGGGCATTGACCCTTAGGGGAAATCAAACCCCTTTTTCAGCAACTAGTTTCCAAATTACTAGAAAGCTCATTTTACTTGTAGATTTGTAGTGCTGGGCTGTTTTTTTATTATTGCTAACTATTGATGTTTATACTCGGGCAGGTATGCTTGCACAAGCCTAAGTGCCTAAGCATGCAGAAGTCGCCAAAGATCTCCTTATGTAACTTAGCCACCTAATTTTTTTTTCAAGGAAACGGGTAGAGATTATATTGATAAAAAAAGAAAACTGATACACTTCATCAAAAAGATGCTTTAATCAAAACTCCTTGAAGGTTTGGGTTAGAACACGCAGGAACAACCCAAATCCTTGCACCAAAATACCTATCTACCGCAATTTCAAAAACACTCCAGCTAAATACTTTCCAAAAAACTCCTAAAATACAGATATATTTGCAGACCATTAACTTAACTTTTTTGTTTTGTACGACTTTTCACCTTTCCTGGAGAGTTATTTTTTGTTTTTTTCTTAACTTGGGTCCAGCCCAGTTTTTCAATCGTTGTTGAAGGATCACCCATTTTTGATGGGGTTTCACTCACTGCTTCCTTTTTTAAAACCAGAAACAGAGGAACGTTTCCCAAACGATCTGCCCACTGCCGGGCTTTCCAGGGATCTTCAATTTTTGTTGTTTTTGCCAAATGGCCTAAAGAAGGAATTGCCGTATCTGCATGGTTAGACTAGGAAATAAACTTCGTAGAATTGGCTTCAGAAAAAAAACGCTTCCGGTTGAAGCATGACTTGTGAATTTGGGGTTACCATTCTCCGAAGTTTTTGAATCATTACCGATTTTTTTTTCCAGGAGAAAACTCTGACGAGGCATTTATGATCTCTTTGAAGACAATGACTTCCCCATCTCTGCGATCCAAATCTTGATTTGCTGCTCCAAGAGCTTGATGGGAATTGCTCTTAAGCTTCTTTTTTTTCAGCAGAGGTCTCCAGAGAGGCACTTGTATTCCCTAAGGATGCGACAACTTCCCCATCACTGCTCTTCAATTCCTGATTCTCTCCTCCAAGATCTAGTAGGGAATCAATCTTGGACTCAGGAGGTTTTAAATCATTTTGCGAGGGGGCTTCATTGTCGTGAACTGGAGGTTCCACCTTTGAGAAAGAGAAGAGATCTACATTGTTTCCTGCCCACCATCTTGGTTTGCGATCGGAGTTCTTTGATTTCAACTTCCTAGATTTGGGACAATTTTTGAGAGAATGCCCAGTCTTATAGCAGGCCCTGCATCTAAAAGAGATGTTTTCATAGTCTAATTTTTGCATCCATGAATATCCAGGTCTAGTTAGCTTAATTTCTGAAGGAAATCCCTTGCAAAAATCCATTTCCACACAAATGCGAGCATATGAAGGATTCAAATAATATTTTGTGTCCTCACTTCTACTATAGAATCTTCCAAGAACATTGCCAATTGCAGTTAGAGTAGCTAAATTCCACATATGCAAAGGGAGATTGGGGAGCCTTACCCATACTGAGGTTGTCGAGCTTGAAGTCGATAGAGGATCAAAAGAGGGGAACCAGGGTTGAAAAGAGAGCCCTACACTGCCCCAAAACCATAGACCAAAATCAACAATCCGCTCATGATCTTCCGCTTTGTTGAAAACAACGATAAAAAAGCCTCTTGTCAGAGGGTATATGTTCAGATCTTCAGAGGTTAGCGACTTCCACTGATCAGAAATCCACGAGTGCAGGGCAACTAGATTCAGCCACAAGCCATTGAATCTACAGATGAGGCCTACCTCAGAGAAAATATTTTCTTCGCTGAGAGCTTCATCTCCCCAAAAAACCTCAGGCAGGGGGGTTTCACCAATGGGCGGGTCCGAAGAGGAGGCTGCAACAAGAAACATCATATCACGGGGGAGAGGGGGTAGATTTCACAACGTCGCAGAAGGATGGGGGGTCACTGACTGGTGAAAGCTCACTTGGCCAGAGGGAAGGACAACAGACGAGCCACCGAAAGTCGATCCAGAGGGAAAGAAGATCCAACCGTCAAAGCTGCTGAAAAGCAAGCCGCACTCGAAAAATTGTCAACAACATGAGTTGCAGGCGATGAAGAACCATCCAAAGAGGAGCAAACAATAAGAGAACACAGACTCTTGTCCAGAACAGGAAGAACTGGCATATGGATGGCCATCACAGGAGGCAAAGCAGAGATGGAACCCTGAGTTGGACCCAAGGACGTAGGGGAGCACGTGAAACCAGAGATTGAGAGGGTTGGAGATGCCTCCATCTACAAATCGCTTGAAGAGAAGGGAAGGAGCGACTGACTAGGGCCAAACCTTAGCCACCGCACCAGAGACAAAAATCGCATTTCAACCTAGCCACCTAAGTTTAAATTTAGGAAAAACACATAATTATTATGTTGGCTAATTGAGCTAGTAAACTACTTTAGTGATTATGTTTTAATCTTAGTCGTTGATCTCAAGTGAGGCGAGATCTAATCTCGACAGTCAGTCACTTTGGAGATTAGGGTTAGCGATTCAGATCAATGTAAAATTATAAAAGCAAGGCTAAGGAAAGGAGAAGACACACCATACATCACAAGCCACTGAGAGAGACATCTTATTGGGGAGTGGAGAAGGGCTTCCATTCTAGTGTGTCGGGTCCAATGAAATGCAAAAGGGAAACTTTGGAGATCGATATCAACCAAGGATATTGAGGACCCATCGAGGTGTTGAGAAATCAATGCAAGTAGATTAGGGTTTGATTCCTCTTACTTGACTATTACTTGTGAGTTATGTTGGCTTCTTTTACTTCTTTATTATCTTATATTTCATCAAGCAATTACCATATTATGTGTGTATGAAGATCACAAAAACACAAGACACAAGATGTAGGCATTATGCAAGGGCAAAACCCCCCTCGAGGGGAAACCCCAGTCAAAAATTCTCTTCCTTCAATAGTATTTTTTGAGAATATCCAACCTAGACATAGACCAGACCTTCTCTCCACACCAAGTCAACCCTTCCAGATCTTCGACCCCTTTGCAGAAACACTTTCACCCCAACAACTTCGACTATGCAACAACTTAGAGCATCAGGCAACAACTGGCAGCATCAACACTTGGAAGACTTTGATCTCCCAAACTATGGCACGAAAGAGAGAGAGCGTAGCACCAAAGCTGATTTCTTCCTTCTCCTTAGACTTGACCCAACTCGCACTTCCTTTAGACTTCTTTGACCCACTTCGCACTTCTTTTAGACTTCTTTGACCCACTTCGCACTTTTCAGTTTCACTAGAGATATCGAACTCGCTTGAGATGAGATGCTCCAAATGAATTCAATCTCCTTCTATTTATAGGCTTCATGTTGTTAGAAATACTGAGAGGGGGGTGAATCAATATTTATTTTCAATTGTTATTTTTACTAGTTAGATCACTTATATTTAAAACACAAAATGAACAATGATAGAATAAATACTTTTATTAATTTCTTCTTTCAATAAATCAAGTACAAAATTTGTAGGGCTCCAACCCTAGATGAAGACACCAATCTTCAATCTCCTAGGCTCCAACCTGTATTTGCCAAGCTCCAACCTGGACTTCCAAGGCTCCAACCTTGTCAATTTTGAGGCACCAACCTCAAGGGCTCCAACCCTATATCTGGTTCAGGCTCCGACCTGGTTTCTTGAGGAGTTCGATCCTCTAGGGCTCCAATCCTATCCTCCAAGGCACCAACCTTGTCTTTTTGAGGCTCTAACCTCTTGGGCTCCAACCCTCAGCTTTACTTTGTCAAGATGTGTTTGGTCATATTTCACGACTTCCAATGTCTTCTTCAACGAGCCTTGTCAATCTTCAGCTATGCCTTCACTATAGTCTCCACATTACATCATCAATGACAACTTTGATCTCTTAGAAGGTGTCACCGCTGCTCTTCATCGTACTCAAACAATTTCCAAGGTCACCTCATGATGACTTCAACAATGCATCATGATCTCCAAGGGTGCCTTCAAAATGTCAGCTCCAAGATATGTCTTCACAAAGCTTCAACAACTTCAATAAGTCTTCAGGATCAACTTCAAGAGGTCTTCAAAAGTTGCTCAAAGTGCTGCTACAAAACTGCTTAAGGAGGTCTTCAAATGATGCTTTAGATATTCTTACAAGGCTGCTCCAAATATGTCTTTCATAGTTATGCACACTGGACTTCAAGTGGTCTTCAATAATGCTCTAAAGGGGTCTTCAAAAACTCTTCAATCAAGTCTTCACTCTTCTAGAACAATATTGCTTCAGGGGTTTGCTTCAAAGACTTCAAAGAGACTCTTCAAGGAGTGTCAACGATCAGCTTGATGTCTGCACTAAAGGAGGTAAATTTCCTTCTCAAATATCTGCTCAAGATCAGTGACTGAGGTCTAGCAAGAAGTTGAGATTATGATTTTGTACTGCCCCAAGATCTGCAATAAGAATGAACTGGACCAAGATCTTTCCAAGGTCTGAATATCATCAAATAGTACTGGAGCTTGTAACAGATCAGAACACAAAATAAGTCTGATCTTTGAATTTATACCAAAACAATTCTTCACAGGCTAGTACACTGGACTAGAACAGATCTAAATATAGCTCCAGAACAGGTCTACCAATAATCTTTACAAGGTCTGCAATAGGACCACAAAAGATCTGAAAAATAGTGACAGCTCTGAGACACCTGTAATCTGGTCCGAATTCTGAAGCACTAGGTCCAAGCTCCTTATTCCTCCACAAATCCACAAATGAGTGCCACTACAGGACTGAATATGATATCACGTCTGAGTTCTGTTTCTTTGAAGACTATCCTGAGATGACCTGTTTCTAAGGTGTCACAAAACAACCCAGAAAACTTGTATCAAAGTGCCACGAAAATTTGCTGAAGTATAATTGTGACCAAGGCCGAAAATCTCAGATGTATAACTGTCTTCAAACTTTGCCCTTCTGCTTCAGATCTGAGTTCTGAGTTTTCTTCACCGAAATTGGATGGTTAAAATGAGGTCTGAAATCCTTATATATAGTGTTTTTTGCACAGCAAAATGAAAAGACACGTCCCTGTTTGGAGGTCGACTTGTGTCCTTGAGCATAGGTCGGCTCAATGACAGGGTTATTTTCCTTAACTTAAAAAATCAATATCTCACAAACTATTTGGATTTTCGGGGCAAGTAATAGCTCATTGGAAAGAGAAAAAAGTCCTCTTCCAGATGGTCTAGGTCCCATGTTGAGAGGTTGCCTCTAAGGTGGTGACTTTTTTTTCCTTAGTGACTGCCCTTGAATTGTTTAGTGCAGAGGCTAATTAGGACAGTATGGCTTCTCTTTGTTTGGCTTCTCCATTGTTTGGGTTCTTCATTGTTATAGGGTCATAATGTCATCATGATATGCTTCATCCATGTCATTTTGATATGTCATAGTGTCATCATGTACTAGTGTAGTGCAGTGATATGACATAGGCAACTTCATCATTAGGAAAGTTCCAAGATAGTAAGATAGTCTTCCAACCATCAAATGCGATCTTCCATGTCATCATTTAATCTTCCAACCTTCATTAAGTACCATCATTAAGTGTGGTCATTCAAGAGTACATCAAGTATAATCCTTCACATCACGAGGTTGTATATTGGCACTTAGGATCTATATCATCAATCAGGGCACATGATTGGCACTTGGCAACATCATAGTTAATTCAAGTACTTCTTAGGGCTTCCTTCATTAGTGGTTTGACTTCTTTGCAACTTGACATCTGCATTGATGTTATCCTAGTCAACCAA
This sequence comes from Pinus tabuliformis, assembly GCA_031772625.1. Lineage (NCBI taxonomy): Eukaryota > Viridiplantae > Streptophyta > Pinopsida > Pinales > Pinaceae > Pinus > Pinus tabuliformis. The sequence goes on from CM062804.1 coordinate 1,202,407,016, forward strand.
CCACCAAGAGTCATGACATCTCAGTCAATGTCATATTGACATCAATGACAACCTTGATTTAATTAACAATCTCCCCCTTTGTCATTGATGGCAATATTCTTGCCCTTCCAATATTCTCTCCCCCTTTGACATCAATGGAAAACGGGGTGCCTAAGTACTCCCCCTGTCAAGCTACTTCTTTTCTTCATGAATAGTAGTTCTTCATAGGTATGTTACTCCCCTTGTCATGGTGCTCTTCCTTCTGGCAATGTGGTCCATGATAGATGTGTCTACATTTCTTCATGTGATGAACCAACTCCTCATGTCTGCATGAACTCCTCTACCTCAAGAAAGATTACTTGCTTAGTGATCAAATGGAAGAGATCCTCAACAATAGTCCATCAGATGAGTAAGGGATCATGTTCTTCAATGGAGTTGCTTCCGAGAGATGATCTAAAAAAAATGATTGTCCATGTGTGACTCATCAAGGATTTCATAGGGCCCATTCACAGATAGCTTTTGCAAGAATGTTTAAGAATCATTAGCTCCCCCTAACTGTAAGCATGGTCTCTTTTTAGCAGTCTCACCATCAAATACTTGGAATATCAAGGATGTCTTCATCAAATCAACAACATGTGTTGTTGGCCGGAGTGTCCAAGAGACTTTCGGATCTAATTTGCTTCTAACTTTCTTTTCTGGCTTGGTTGTCATGGTTCTAGTGTTGATTTGGGGTAGCATCAGAGGTGCTCTAGCCATGCAATTTGGTGGAGAGGTTGGGGCACATGAGATCTCCAATACCCAGAAAGGGTTTGGGCAGATTCTAAACAGTTCAGGAGATATTAAAATAATTAATATTTTTAATGGAGTCCCTAAGTCTAAACTTAGGGAAAATAAAATATTAATGTGTATTAATATGAAACTGTGTTACCATGTTCCAAAAGACATGGATCAAGCCAGATCTAATCTTAGCCGTTGATTAGGGACTTAATCTCGGCCGTTGATATGTCAATAGGGAAAGTATAAGAGGAGGTTTGAGGGTCACTTGGAGAGAACACCATCGTGATTAGTCATTCTATTCTCTAGAGCGGGGTTTGCTAAGAGAGATAGAATTAGTGATCGGGAGTTCCAGTTGAGGGGCATTGAGTACAGAGAGACAGAGAGGTAGAGATAGTGCCAGGAGAGCGGCGCAGTAGCCCGGGAGAGTGACACAGAGCTAGCCAGGGCTCACGCAGGGCCACGCAGAGGCAGCCGGGAGCTGTGCAGAGCCTCAGAGAGGCCAACGTTGCTGACGCAGAGGGCCAAAGGGTTGACGCAGGGCCTCCTAAGGTTGACGTAGACCCATTCGGGGTGACGCAGTGCCAACGTTGGGCAGAGAGGGGTTGGAACATCCAGAGAGAGGTTGACGCTGGGGTTTCTGGGGCAGATTGGTGCTGAGGAGTTGCTGGAAGGATTATCCAGGGTTTTAGCCAGGAGATTTGTTAGAAACTGAGAGGTATTATTGCCAAGGAAATTCTCTGTTGGGTAGGCCAGTTTCGGCACCCAGATTGTACTCTGATATTGCTTAATAAGAAAACCCTTGGATAGTTGCACCGGTTTTCTCACATTGGGTTTTTCCGGGGACATTGGTCCAAAAATAATGGTGTCATATGGTGTGATTGTTTCTGTTTCCTTTAGTTGTTGATCTGTAATATGTTGAGCATGCACTAGTGTTTATTTTTAGTATTTACATTGTAAATAACTTGTTAAGTAAAATAACAAGTAGGTAGGAATATATCAGATAAAGTGTTGGAGGGTTTCTAACTAAGTAGACTTAGAAAATTCAACATCTAGCTTGTGTAGAGACCCAAGTCAAGTTACAATCACATGCCATATGTCCAATGTTATGGCAATTGAAGCACTCCATCTTGTTTATGAATGAGTAATCATGACTTCTTCTTGCAAAATTGCTTCTAGGAGATTGACGGGGACCATTATATGTGTCTTTGTGATATGTCCTCCAATCCTTTTCCATGTGCCCAAAGTTTGTACAAGAATAACAATAACCAAGAAATATACATTGGTACCTGGGAGATGAAGATTTCCTTGATGTACTTCTGAAGTGTTTTTGCCTTGGGATTCTTTGACGATATTCATTTCCTTTTGTACTCTTAACATCATCTACAAGTCTCCTTGCAGTAGGATTTTTTTTATAGTTGTCTTGACTCTTTTCATTGCCTTTGTTGGAACTGGGAGCATCAACATTTCTTTATGGCTTCCTCACATCCTTGTTGTTTGAAGCATTATCATTCTTGCTTGAGGATTCACTCGCATAGCCAAGACCTAATTTATCAAGGGGAGACCCCAATCAGAGTCTGTGAAGCCAATTAGCTTGAATTCCTTACTATCACACTTTAGGCAGTGATGTATAGTGCCACGAAGATACCTCAATATGTGTTTGGTAGCTATCCAGTGATCATGACGAGGCTCCAATTGAAACTGACTAAGAATGTTTACTGCAAAACATATTTGGCCTAATATTTACTAGATGAATTAGGGAACCCACCAACTGATGATAGGAAGTAAGTTCCACGAGACTAGAGTCAAAGCCCCTCAACTTCTTGAGATTGGTGATCATAGGAGTAGTCATCGACTTGGAATCCATCATCCCGAATTTCTGTAACAACTTGATGATGTACTTTCCTTGCCCCAAATATATCTCCCCAGGTCTCTTCCATACTTCTAGACCTAGGTAATAGTGCATCAGTCCTAGATCCTTCATTTCAAATTTAGCTACCAACATCTTCTTGCATTCTTGAATTCTTCGCTCCACATCTGTGATGAATAGATCATCCACATATAGTAGAATAATGACGAACTCATTATTCACGACCTTGATGTAGAGATTTGGATCAACATAACTCTTTACGAACCCAATTCTAAGTAGATATGCATCCATTCTTGCATACCATGCCCTAGGTGCTTGCTTCAAACCATATAGGGCCTTCTTGAGTCTGCAAACATGAGAGTCCCTGCTATTAACTTCAAAGCCTTCAGGTTGTTCGATATACACTTCCTCATCAATGGTCCCATTTAGAAATGTAGTCTTCACATCCATTTGATGGATATTCCAACCCATTGTAGCAGCCAATGAAACCAAAGATCTAATGGTAGTGTACCTTGTTGTGGGTGCAAAGGTTTCTTCATAATCAATGCCTTCCTTTTGAGAGAAACCCCTTGCAACGAATCTAGCTTTGTACTTGTCTATACTTCCATCAACATGTTTGATCTTATAGATCCATTTGGAGGTGACAACTGATTTGTCACTAGGTCTAGGAATGATTTCCCAAACCCCATTCTTCATGATGGATTGATATTCTTCCTGCATCGCTTTCTTCCAAACCTCTTGATGAGCAACTTCCTTGAATGTAGATGGTTCGACTTCAATTAACTTTGTCATATATGTAGCATAACCAGAGTATCTCTTTGGTCTTTTACTTTCCCTGAAGGTTCCTTTTGCAGCTTCATGTCCTTCAACATCTTCTAATGTAGCTTTTAACCAATTTGGCCTTTTCCTTGTGGTTGGGATGACCACAGATTGAATAGGCTCACTTGGTCCTTCTTCTTCTTCTTGATTTGTAGTAGGGTTTTCATGATGATCTTCTTCTTCTTCAAATATTGGAACTTCTTCGTCATCGAAATCAATAGGAATATCCTTTGATTTCTTGTAGGCTTGATTTTCATCGAATATGACATCCCTTCTTACTTCAATATGTCTTCCTTCCTTAATGTAGATTCTATATGCTTTTGAGGAGAGACTATATCCAACGAATATTCCCTTGATACTTGTAGAATCCAACTTCTTTCGCTTGTCCTTTGGAACATGGATGTATGCTGGACTTCCAAAGATTCAGAGGTGATCCACACTTGGCTTCTTTCCTGTGAATACTTCTTTGGGTGTTATATTATTAAGACTTCTATGAGGACTTCTATTTTGAATGTACACGGCTGTCATTGCTGCTTCTCCCCATAAGAATTTTGGTAGGTCTTGATCAAGGAGCATAGTTTGAATGCCTTCTTCAATTGACCTATTCTTTCTTTCGGCCACTCCATTTTGTTCGGGATAATAGGGAACAATGAGCTCCCTCTTAATTCCTGCTTCCTTACAATATGCAATCAATTCCTTAGAAGTGTATTCCCCACCATTGTTGGACCTTAGAGTTTTTATCTTTCTTTCGGTTAGGGTTTCCACTTCGGACCTAAACTCTTTGAACTTTTCAAATACTTCATCTTTTGTTTTGAGAAGGTAGAGCCATGTCTTTCTAGAATGGTCATCAATGAATGTTACATAGTAGAGATGACCTTCAAGTGATTTGTCAGACATGGGCCCACACACATCAGAATGGATGAGGTCTAATATCTCTTTAGACCTAGTTTCACTATTTGGAAATGACTTTCTTGTATGTTTTCCCAAAGAGCATCCCTTGCACACACCTTCATGATCTAACTTCATATTGGGGATGCCATGAACCAATTGACTAAGAGTAGGGATGACCTTGTAATGTAGATGACCATACCTCACAATGAGATTGATCTCCATATGAACCCAATCTTGAGGAGGTGGTGTAATAACTCTATAAAGGCTTCATTCATGAACTCCAATAATCCTAGCTTTATCAATGCTAGAATCTTTTCCCCAAACCAATACTTTTCCATCAACAAAAGCAACTCTATCCCCTTTATCTTCTAAACAAGAAATAGAAAGCAAATTCTTTTTCAAACTTGGAACATATAGTATGTTGTTGAGGTGCAACTTCAATCCATTTTCTAGCTTCAACGATGTTGATCCCAGGCCTCTAACAACATAGCTTTTGTTGTCACCCAATTCCACTGCATGAGAAGATGACTCCTTTGATAGTGTATGAAGTTGTTTACTTTCTCCTATCATGTGCCTTGATGCTCCACTATCAATGATCCATGCATTTTCATCACTAAGAGAACCTGTAAGAGTAGCCAAGAACCCTTGACTTTTGACCTTGTTGAATAAGTAGTAGATGACCTTCTTGATCCAGCTTCCAACAGTGTTGATACCCATTCTCATATAGTTTATCAAAGAGGGAGAATCCATGTTCATTCCTTTTGAGCCAACAAAGTGATCTTCAACCTTTCTTGACCTTAGCTCTGAAACCATGTTGAGAAATCAATGCAAGTAGATTAGGGTTTGATTCCTCTTTCTTGATAATTACTTGTGAGTTATGTTGGCTTCTTTTACTTCTTTATTATCTTATCTTTCATCAAGCAATTACCATATTATGTGTGTATGAAGATCACAAAAACACAAGACACAAGATTTAGGCACCATGCCAGGGCAAAACCCCCCTCGAGGGGAAAACCCAGTCTAAAATTATCTTCCTTCAATAGTATTCTTTGAGACTCTTCAACCTAGACATAGACCAGACCTTCCCTGCACACCAAGTCAGCCCTTGCATATCTTCAACCCCTTTGCAGCATCACTTCCACCCCAACAACTTCAACTATGTAGCAACTTACAACATTAGGCAACAATTGGCAGCAACAACACTTGGAAGACTTTGGTCTCCCAAACTAGGGCACGAAAGAGAGAGAGAGTAGCACCAAAACTTCGATTTCATCTTTCTCCTTAGACTTGACCCAACTTGCACTTCCTTTAGACTTCTTTGACCCACTTCGCACTTTTCCAGTTTCACTAGAGATATCGAACTTGTTGGAAAATGTAACTATGTTCAATCTTCATTAATGTACTTGTCAAAAGAGTAAAGAAAATAGTTATTATTATTATTATTGTGACTTACTAAAGCATGGGTTTCATGCTTGGGTCACCATGTTTTAGGTCAAAGTCCCCATTGGGGACTTCTAGGATTTATTCTAAGTCAATAGAGTCATGGTACTTTTAAAAAGACCCTTCTTGGGCTTTTGAATCATGTAAAAAGGTTAAGTATTGAGTCAAATATGATTTATGTAACCTCCACACCATGTTGGCCTAGAAGAAGATCAAGTTGGCCTAAGGACCCTATTCGACCTCACATGGAGCCTATAAATACAAGCACATCGAATTCATTTGGAGCATCATTCTCACACAAAAGTTCGATCTCTCTTGTAGCTGGGAAGAAGTGCGAAGTTCTCATGTTGTTGGGAAGAAGTGCGAAGTTCTCATGTAGTTGGGAAGAAGTGCGAAGTCTGTTGTCGGGAAGCCGAAGTGAATGCGAGTTTGGGGAAGTCTAAGGAGAAAGGAAAAATCAAAATTTTGGTGCTTCTCTCTCTCTGTTTCGTGGTCTGGATTGGGAGATCGAAGTCTCCTAAGTTTTGTTGTTGTCGGAAGCCGTTTGTTGTCGGATGCTGCTACCTAGTCGAAGTTGCTAGAAGGGGTCGAAGATTTGGAAGGCTAACTTGGTCTGGAAGGAAGGCTTGGCCTTGGTCTAGGGTGAAGAGTCTTAAAGAATACTATTGAAATGAAGAATTATCTTGACTGGGTTTTCCCCTCGAAGGGGGGGTTTTCCCTGGCATAGTGCTTACATCTGGTGTCTATTATTTTATGTGCTGCTGCTTTGGTAATTGCTTGATGAACTAAAAGAAAGAAGATATAAAGAATCGTAATAATAAGAAACATCTTTCTGCCTTTCTAATTTTCTAACATGGTATCAGAGCTTTGGTGAAGAAGAAAGTAAAAGGCAGTCTCAAGCACTTGATCCAGGAACCATTCAAAGGGACTATCTCAGGGAAGGATTCTTTTATATTCAAGAAAGATGTCTAACACAATCAAGGGAGAGAACAAACTTGAAGGGGCCTCTAACTGCAGGTCCTGGAAGAAGATGATTGACCTAATCCTTGAAAAGAACAAAGTACTGGACTTGGTCAAAGGAAAAGTAAAGAAGCCTACATAGGATTCCAGTGATGCTGACAAAGTGAAATACAGGGAATTAGAACTGGTGGCCATGACTCTGATGTTAGAAGGAATAAAGGACAACCTTGTCCCATTCATAACTAACATCGATCATGCTTAGGAAATGTATGAAGCCTTGTCGAAGTTATTTACTGTTAAGAACATTGGTCTAGTAGCTAGTTTGAAGAATGAGCTAAGGACCACGAAGATGACTAAAGAAGACATTGTGGCAACCTTCCTTGTGAAGATAGCTAGAATCAGGGATGATCTCTTGGCCATTGATGAGATTGTTCTAGACAAAGTAACTTTTGATCACTGCCCTATTAGGATTACCACCTACTTGGGGTGCATTTGCTGTAGGTCTTAATAGTTGGAAGGAAGCTCCCACTTTTGAAGAACTATGGACTGCCTCCAATCAAGAAGAATTGAGGATCTCTTTAGCTGCCAATTTTGAAGGTGTCTCAAATGCCTTCATTGCTCAACATAAAGGAAAGATATCGAAGGGTCCAAGGAAGAAAGTTGACATGTCTAAGATATAATGCTATCAATGGCATAAGAAGGGTCACTACAAGAGTGACTATTTCGACAATCCAAAGAATAAGAAGAGAGATAGAGATCATGCTAACTTTGCTAAGGAAGGAGACTCAAAGAAAGCCAACCCTGAAGAATCTGACATTAGGGACTTACACTACTAAGTTCTTTGCTTGTAGCTTTATATATCTTGTTTTATATGTTTAGAATTTGTAGGTTTTTAACATATTTTGGAAAAGACATTTTTTACTGTTTTATAAGTTTGTAGGTATCCCTCAAGCTTTGGAGGGAGCCCCCAACAACTCCCAAAGATAAGTATCTCATGTCCTTTCAGTTTTTGGTTTCATGTATTCATTTAGTTTTGATTATATTAAATACTAATCACTATTCTCCCTCTATTGTCTTGATTAGGTAAAACATCTGCAAGTAGTATGAAGGAGAACCTCTCAGGACAAGGTTGGTCAAGGAACAAAGGTATGTCTTAAATACATTGTTCTCTTCATTTTGAAAGGATTATTCATTTGACAATCTATTACTAACATTGTTATGTCTAGCTATATTGAATCATAGTGATTCTTGTTTTGGGTGATTCATCACTTGATAAATCTACCCACCCCACTCATATTCTTAACTGATTATGTAGAACCCTAGACAAGTTATGGAAAACCCTAACCTAAGGGTATGCTTATGTGAATGTCTAAAACCCTAAGCTGCTTAGGGATATTGTGAAATGCTATTTGAAGTTTTTATTGATGATGTCATGTTTGGGATTTTGGTATGATCAGGAAAACCTAACTTGTTAGGGTTGAATGATAAGGTCTAAAATCCCGAACCTTTGAAGTTTTGGTAATGTTGGGTTTGGTGGAATGTGTGAGCAAGACCCTTATATTGTCTTAGAAATGTTTTCCTTGGTATGGGTGTGTTTGTCTGATCAAACCCTAGTGTAATCAAGATTGTTGTGTGTCTAACTCTTATTGATCATTGTGAAGTTGGGTTTGACTAACACATGATATGAAATGTATTTGCATGATGATGAAATCTAGGCATATATAGATATGTCCTTTTGGTTGAAACCCTAGCTTGGTCTAGGTTAGATGTATTAATGTTGTTGGACATATGATATGCTTATGAATGATTATGAATTCCTAGATATGTGTGTTGACCTAGTTATTGATGGTCATAAGTCTTAGGATTTAATGGAAGTCCTTGTTTGAGATTCTAGGATGATGATATTTGGAAATCTAGGGTTTGCAGCTAAATCCTAGTAGTAGTCTAGTATGTGTGATATAACAATATTAGATCTATTTATTTAATGATTGTTGAGATTGTGAAAATGGAATTCTAAGGTTTTGGAGTTAAACCTTAGTAGAAGTGGAAATATCTGATGTATAATGACAATATGATAATTTGAGATTTGTGTAAGATTGTTGAAATCTGAGTTTTGGTTGGGATTGATGGTTGATCGGAAATCTAGGGTTTGCAACTAACCCTAGTGGAAGTTGGTCATGTTAATGACTAAGCTGTGATTGGTTTTGATTGACTCTTTTGTATGAAATCTAGGATTTGTATGAAATCCTAGTGAGAAATCTAACATATGAATTTTGAAAGGTTGTTGGATGCTTTAGATTTGTCTGAATTGTTTCTAGGGTTTGTATATGTTATACTAAGGCATGTCATCCCTTTGGAAGAAACATTGAAACCTTAGATGGAATGAAAGTTGTTATGAAGTAGTCTAGGGTTTATGACAAAGTCCCTAACAAGATGTTGAAGAGTATATGTCTCTTGTTTGTAATTAAGTCTGGGTATTTGATATGTATAAAGATGAAATGCTTCTGTGATTATGATATGGCTAACTTCATGCTTCTATAGATTTGGTTGTACTTGCTATCTAAGTTGTGTAGGTACACAATCTTCAACTTGGTGAAGATGCTCGATGTGACAAGCATGATGAGGATGATAATAACTCTGATGAAATGGTTGGAAGCCACGAAAGATTCTCCGATGACGAAAAGAAGAAGCTGATCTCCCTGGGGAAGCATGAATAAGAGAGATCTCCCTAAGATTAAGAGGGAATCCGGATGAAGAGATACTTCCTGGTTGAGAGGGAGGGCATAGCTTGGTTTTGATTAGTGAATTTCGCTGCATGAGAAGTAGGAAAGGAAAGTATATGATTGAGGAATCTTCTGTCAAAGATTCAGTTGATAGTCCTATTGAGTTGAGAAGCAACATCTAGAACGACCCTAGAGGTTTGTATGTGATTATGTACATGTGAAAGTATATTATTGATTGGGGTTGTGTTTATACATGTAAATCTCTTGAAGGTTTTGATAGCATGCTGGTTACCGATCAGTTTGATAGGGAGAGATTGGTCATCGTTTATCTGCTAGATCAAGGGGTGTTGAGGCTTTGTGAGTGAAGCATTGCTTGGGAGGACATCTAGCCTCACTTTGTGTTGATGGTTGGATCCCAAAGTTGGAAATATGGTGTTGGTTATTGAGCTCTATTTTGGATACACACCTGGATTTTTGGGTTGGTGGTTAGCAAGTAACCCTGATGGTACCTAGAGGGGATGAAAGCTTGAGTCCATCTTATTCCCACCCGGATAGATTACTCTGGTCAGGAATCTAGTTCGTGGCATTGCAGTGCCTAAATTGTTGAAAGACCACTTGGATAGATTGCTCTGGTCAGGAATCTAGTCCGTGGCATTGCGGTGCCTAAAGTTCGTCATGGTTCATATAGTTTGAGATCTTCCATTGTTTTTGTACATTATGAATACATCCCTAGTTAAGAGGGAGTGTTGGAAAATGTAACTATCTTCTGTCTTCATTAATGTACTTGAGTCATCATGTAATGTACTTTTCAAAATAATAAAGAAAAGAATATATTATTATTATTGTGACTTATTAAAACATGGGTTTCATGCTTGGGTCACCATGTTTTAGGTCAAAGTCCCCATTGAGGACTTCTAAGATTTATTCTGAGTCATTAGAGTCATTGTACTTTTAAAGAGACCCTTCTTGGGCTTTTGAATCATGTAAAAAGGTTAAGTATTGAGTCAAATATGATTTATGTAACCTCCACACCATGTCGGCGTAAGTACCCTATTCAACCTCACATGGAACCTATAAATACAAGCACATCGAATTCATTTGGAGTATCATTCTCACACAAAAGCTCGATCTCTCTTGTAGCTGAGAAGAAGTGAGAAGTTCTCTTGTAGCTGGGAAGAAGTGCGAAGTCTGTTGTTGGGAAGCTGAAGTGAATGTGAGTTTGGGGAATTCTAAGGAGAAAGGAAAAATCGAAATTTTGGTGCCTCTCTCTCTCTGTTCTATATTGGGAGATCAAAGTCTCCTAAGTTTTGTTGTTGTCGGAAGCTATTGCCTAGTTGAAGTTGCTGGAAGGGGTCGAAGATCTGGAAGGCTGACTTGGTGTGGAGGGAAGGTTTGGTCTTGGTCTAGGGTGAAGAGTTTCAAATAATACTATTGAAAGGAAGAATTATCTTGACTGCGTTTTCCCCTCGAGGGGGTTTTTTCCCTGGCATAGTGCCTACATCGGGTGTCTATTGTTTTATGTGCTGCTGCTTTAGTAATTGCTTGATGAACTAAAAGAAAGAAGATATAAAGTATTGTAATAATAAGAAACATCACAAGTAATTATTAAGTATAAGAAAATCTTTCTACCTTTCTGATTTTCTAATAGAACTTGCTTGAGATGACATGTTCCAAATGAATTCGATCTCCTTCTATTTATAGGCTTCATGTGAGGTCGAATTGGTGTCCCTTAGGCTGACTTGATCTCCTTTAAGCCGATTTGGTGCGGAGGTTACATAAATCATATTTGACTCAATAACAAATGTTTTTGCATGATTCAAAAGCCCAAGAAGGGTCTCTTTAAATGTACAATGACTCTATTGACTCAATATTAATCCTAGGAGTCCACAATGGGGACTTTGACTAATATAATGATGACCCAAGCATGAAGCACATGCTTTAATAAGTCATTGAAATTTGATTTAATAATAAAAATTCTTTTCTTTATTCTTTTGACAAGTACATTTCATGATGACTCAAATACATTAATGAAGACCGAACCTAGTTACATTTTCCAACACGAGGGATACCTATAACTTTAACCAAACAATTCAAAAATGTTTTTACAAAGTATGTTAAACCTACAAGTGCTAGAAATCAAAGCATAAAGGAAAATAATTCAAAACTTTAGAGTAGACGGACTTAGTAGTATAAGTCTTTTATTTCTGATTCTTCTGTCTTGTTCTTCTTTGGAGATCCTTCTTCGGCAACATTTGCATGATCCCTATTTTCTTTCTATTTCTCGGATACTTAGGACAATCGCTTCTATAGTGACCCATCTTGTGATAATTGTAGCATTCGATTTTGGATAGGTCTACCTTCCTTCTAGGCCCTTTAGACTTCTTGAAGGTTCCTTTGTTCTTGTGATGAGTGGAATAGGCATTTGAAACTTTCTCCTCTTCATTCTCTTTGTTGCTTACTAATGAAATTATTCGAATGTATGAGTTTTCTTCCAACTGTTGAGACTTGATTAAAATGCACTCCAAGATGTTGGTAGTCCTAGAAGTACAGTGATTATAATCTCCTTTTCCGGTACTATCTCCTGGAGTTCATATTTGATTCTAGCTATCCTTACAAAGAAGGATGCCACAATGTCTTCCTTTTTTCATCTTTATAGATCCTAGTTCGTTCTTAAGACTTGCAATTTGACCAATATTCTTGATTGCAAATAATTTGGATAATGCCTCACACATCTCTTGAGCAAAATCTATGTTGGATATATATGGGATGAGGTTATCCTTTATTCCATCCACCATTAGTGTCATGGCCAATATCTCTATTTCTCTGAACTTTGCCTTTTCTGCATCACTTGACTCATTTGTAGGCTTCTTTACTTTTCCTTTGACTAGATCCAAGACTTTATTCTTCTCGAGGATGAGATCTATCCTCTTTTTCCATGCCCTATAATTGGATGCTCCTTCTAATTTGTTTTCTCCCTTCATTGAGTTAGACATTGTTCTTGAAGATGGTAGGCTTGACTTCTTATATGATCCTTTTCCTTGATGACCCTTTATTCAAACTTCTTAAAACTCCTTATTCTCCTTTCAATAGATCTTCAAGCTGCCTTTTTCCTTCTTCTTCACCTTAGCTTTGATACCATGTTAGAAAATCAGAAAGGCAGAAAGATTTTCTTTATGTTGATAATTACTTGTGATATTCTTATGTTCTTATTAACTTTCTTGAGTTCTTCTTTTATCTTAGTTCATCAAGCAATTACCAATAATAATAACACGAATTATCCGAGTTGACTCAGCTCCCGGATTTAACCAAGATCTTTTGCTTTCGTGATGTGATTAGAATTGCATTTAAAATAGCATAAAGGAACATAAACGCATACTGTAAAGAAGAAGAAACATGACAATCATTAGCAACATAAAACTCAAGACGTTGATAACAAAGTTTGTCCAGGAGGGACTACGTCTCCAAGCCCCTGTGTCAAGATGGTGTAGGCTGCTGCATTAAGTGCTGTCAATAGTGATGATGTACATAAGCAGTGATGTCGCTACCATACAAGGAAAATTCCCTCATGCAGGGGTGGCTCCAAGAGATGTTCCGCTACAGGAACTCTTAGTCAAAAAGGACTCCTATCAGTGTGACATAAACTCATGCATGATGATAATGAGCATCCCGCCAACATGGCATAAAAGGGATCTCAATGCAAACATACACGGCGACACATGAGTATCCCATCAACATACAACAAAGGGATCTCAAGCAAAACATGACAAATCATGACAACAAGTACATCACACAGATGATTCCGCATCACATCAAGCAGGAATCATGAAATAGCAAGAAAACAGGATCCACATCAAACATCAAACAAGGATTTGTGCAGCACAATTCGTCTCATAACAAAAAGAAGTACATGAACACTGCATATACCTCACATCCTGGGGCCATCTGAAGGAAAGGATGTCAAATTGTTGAAGCTGGCCGTACCATCAATCTCGCGGCGTCGAATCTCATGGAATGACTGCTCGCACGTTGAATGCTGACACCTGCAATCCACTTTGAAAAGTGGCCGAAAAATGAAATGATCAAATGGGAAATCTGAATGCACCATCAGATTTGTGGCGTCGAATAGTGCAAAATCGACTGTCAAATTTATGAATTCTGAGAAAATGAAAATCTGGGGCTTAAGGAATCTTTTAGATTCCCCCTAGATTCCTCGAAGATTCCCTCTTCCGGGTCATCTGCAAATCTGCTGCTCAGGTCAAGAAACTGACTGCGCCATCGGGTTCGTGTCGCCGAGTGGTGTAGGATCGACATAAAGTTTGTCTAATTTGGATATTGCAAAAATTTCACCCTCCTGAGAATTTCGCCCAATCATGGTTTCCCCTGTTGTTTTTCTCAGGTTCATGGTTCCACCTTGCATTAAAAATTAATTAAAAAAATGCCTCGATTCGCGTGCACACCCTTGGCTCCTTCATCTTGCTGGGCGCACTTACAAATGAGGTTATATAAAATTTCGCGCTGAAATATCAATGAATTTCGTTGTAAATGGATTGGTAATAAATTCAAAATATAAGGAGGAGGTCGGGTGGTCAAACCCTGACCCCTCCACATTTACACACCTTTCAGTTTAAAAAAAACACTGCATTAATGTGTTTTGGGGGGGTCGGGTACGCATTGGGCAGCCCACCCCATAACCTCCGCAACATACGTTGGATTGTTGATTTAAATGGTTGGCACATTAATTGTTTGATGGGCCATGACATGGGGGCGTATTTAATGTGGAGCATTTGGTTGGTTGTATGCCACCTTATGGGGCCGCCGCGTGGGCGGGTCGGCCCTCCCGCCGGCCATGGGTTCAACTTCCACCGACCTCTCTTAACATTGCATATGGTTTGGAGGTTTGGGGGTATGGGCCGAGGCCATCTTTGCCCACCCCATATAGTTTTATGTATGGTGTGCGGTGGTGAGGGAGGGTTCGGTGAGGTAATGGCCGCCGACCCAAATTAACATTAAATTTTGGTTGCTGCGGTTGGGTTGGCGGGGGTCATGGCCCGTCAGACGGAAACCCGTCGGCCCTTTAATAATCAAATTTTTTTAATGTAGTTTGGGGGTAGTGGGGGTGGTGGCCCGCCACCTCATTTATATTTTTTTCGATTTTATAATAATAAGGCCATTTTTCAATTTTGTCTAACATAAGGGTTATTAGACAAATTAAAGAGGCAACAATTTCGACCACTTTCGGGTGCTAGGTTTCATGCCTCGGGGTCGGTCAAATTGTAGGACACTTAAACCTGGCCCACAGTCCAACTTTGACCAAAACTTCACTGGCTCCTTCTCCCTCATACGAGCTCAGATTGATAAACCGTTCACATCGTTGCAATCAAGACGACAAGATCTACGCTTTGGTCTTGGTTCGAAAGAATTCTGATCACTTTGATTTTTGAGCTTTCATAAGCCCTCTTTGTTCTGTGTGTCTCTGGAGCCACCTGGATCAATCCTCCCCACTGAGGAGCTTTTGGTCCTCCAAAAGCATGAAAAATAATCTGCAACTTTTTTGTACCTTGTCTGCATCACAAGCATCCTGAAAGGTCTCGCTTCCATCTCCTTCACCTTTGTTCTTCAGAGCCTTAAGCGATGAGCCGACACCTGCAACCTCTGCAACCTGTAGTACATTGTTTTGCAAATTACATGCTTGAATTTCATGACCAACTAATGACCCAAGCATCCCACACTTGCCACGAGTTTATAACACATACTCGGTGGTCAAGTTTACATCAAGATGGACACAATACCCTAGCTATGAAAACAAGGCCAACATATCATTGTTGCTCCAACAAGTGATGGAAAACACATCATCACTGCAACACATGATTTACAAAGATAAGGCCAAACACTATTTTTGCTTTGACAAGTGATGGAAACACGACATCACTTTCACAGTTTATCATGCAACACAAAACAAGACCAGACATCATTGTTGCTTAACAAGTGATGGAAAACACATCATCACTTTTACATTTTAAAATGCAACAAATGATTTACAAAAGCACGACCATGACAAGCTAACATATCTAGAAACCATTTTTCACTTAAAGCTGTGAATGGGTCACCCTCTTGTGGTTCTTTTGCTTGTCGAACAATTGTTTCACTTGGTTCATGCACTAATGCTTTGTCTTTAAGGCGCTGCTCTGGATGGAGCCTCCAACAAGTGGCTCTTTGATGGCCACTTCTGTTGCAATGACTGCAATAGGTCTTCTTCCTCCAGATCTATTTAACATGTTTCTTTACCTGCTGTTGAGAGGGTCTTTCATGCCTCATCCTTTTGTGTGCTGCCATTCTTTTCCAACACTTAGAAAATGTATGGTTATGTAATCCACAAAAGGTACATGTTTTTTGATGCCATGTTTTACGTTCATCATTAGCAACATGATTATATTCGAAATGAACATTTGAATATCGAAACTGGTTATACCTTTCCTTGCCGTCTCTGGTGTCATTATGGTGATAAGAGCTTGCCTCAACCCTCTCTGCGATGGGCACTGCCACGAGATGATGGGGATGTGTTCCCATCATTCTCTTTCCTCGACGATTTCAACGATGTCTCGGAAGAATCTGACACCTTCGAGCATTTTCCTTCGATGTATCTCAAGCTTGCAAATTGAGGTCTCTGCACAACCTCCAATGGTTGAGTTATGCCTTAGTTATTATTACCAAGTTCTTTTTCCTCCTTGCACCTCATTCTGGTAAGGAGCCTCATGTTTGTCCCTGTAATTGGTATCTCCAACAGAAATCATACTATGTGAAGATGAAACCGAAAAGAAATCAACATCTTTTACCTCCTTTGTCGATTTGGAAAGAACTGATGAGGGCTTCTCATCATCTGTTGTTGGTGGTTCGCTAGCTGTCTCGGTGCATTCCCCAACTTTCTTTCCGACATACCCAAGTCCTGCCTGACGGGGTAATTCTTCTACTTTGATGGGGTTGACAATGCCTTGGCCATTAATGCCCAAGCCTTTTCCTTCATACCCCATTTTCTTCAACAGTTTGGAGCCAATTCCTGTGGTATGATTTTCAAAAACAGCGAAATCATCATCAGGACTCATACATGAATTTAGAGAATTGCTTTTTACCTCGCATGGGTCACGCTGCCGCAGTTCCAAGGCCTCATCCTTAGCTTGCAGCTGTTGTAGCAAACTATGTTTTTCCTCTTTCTCTTCTTGTAGACGCATCTTCAATTCAATGTTCTTTGTTTGAAGGTTTTGGTTGTTGTGATTCAGTTCTTCCAGGGCCTCTTCTGTGGCTTGCAACTGAAGCTACAATCGCTCCTTTTCCTCTGTCTCTCTTTGTAGAGCTTCATACATTATTTCCACCCTTTGGGAAATTTTGATCATGGTCTCGTACATTGTTTTTTCATCCTTTGTTGCTGCACGGTCCATTGTTCACTCTTGCAATTCACATCCACGCAAAGACCGCTCTGATACCAAACTTGATCTGAGTTGACTCAGCTCCTGGATTTAACCAAGATCTTTTGCCTTTGTGACGTGATTATAATTGCATTTAAAATAGCATAAAGGAACATACATGCATGCTGTAAAGAAGAAGAAACATGACAATCATCAGCAACGTAAAACTCAAGACGTTGATAATGGAGTTCGTCCAGGAGGGACTACGTCTCCGAGCCCTGGTGTCAAGATGTTGTAGGCCACTACATTAAGTGTTGTCAATAGTGATGATGTACATAAGAGGTGATGTCGCTATCATACAAGGAAAATGCCCTCACGCAGGAGTGGCTCCAAGAGATGTTCCGCTATAGGAACTCTCAGTCAAAAAGGACTCCTATCAGTATGACATAAACTCATGCATGATGATAATGAGCATCTCGCCAACATGGCATAAAAGGGATCTCAATGCAAACATACATGGCGACACATGAGTATCCCATCAACATACAACAAAGGGATCTCAAACAAAACATGACGAATCATGACAACAAGTACATCACATAGATGATTCCGCATCACATCAAGCAGGAATCATGAACAAGTAAGAAAACAGGATCCACATCAAACATCAAACAGGGATCTGTGCAGCACAATTCATCTCATAGCAAAAAGAAGTACATGAACACTGCATATACCTCACATCCTGGGGCCATCTGAAGGAAAGGATGTCAAACTGCTGAAGTTGGCTGTACCATCAATCTCGCGGTGTCGAATCTCATGGAATGACTGCTCGCACGTTGAACGTTGACACCTACAATCCACTTTGAAAAGTGGCCAAAAAATGAAATGATCAAATGGGAAATCTGAATGCATCAACAGATTTATGGCGTCGAATAGTGCAGAATCGACTGTCAAATTTCTGAATTCTAAGAAAATGAAAATCTGGGGCTTAAGGAATCTTTTAGATTCCCCTAGATTCCTCAAAGATTCCCTCTTCCGGGTCATCTGAAAATCTGCTGCTCAGATCAAGAAACTGACTACGCCATCGGGTTCGTGTCGCCGAGAGTTGTAGGATTGACATAAAGTTTGTCCAATTTGGACACTGCAAAAATTTCACCCTCCTGAGAATTTCGCCCAATCATGGTTCCGCCTGCGTTTTTTCTTAGGTTCATGGTTCCACTCTGCATTAAAAATTAATTAAAAAAATGCCTTGATTCGCGTGCGCGCCCTAGCCTCCTTCATCTTGTTGGGCGCACTTACAAATGATGTTATATAAAATTTCGGGCTGAAATATCAATGAATTCCATTGTAAACAGATTGGTAATAAATTCGAAATATAAGGTGGAGGTTCGGTGGTCAAACCCCGACCCCTCCACATTTACACACCTTTCAGTTTTTAAAAGAATTCGCATTAATGTGTTTTGGGGGGGTCGGGTCTGCATTGGGTGGCTCGCCCCATAACCTCGACAGCATACGCTGGATTGTTGATTTAAATGGTTGGCGCATTAATTGTTTGATGGGCCGTGACATGGGGGCGTATTTAATGTGGTGCATTTGGTTGGATGTATGCCACCTTATGGGGCCGCTGCGTGGGTGGGCCGACCCTCCCGTCGGCCGTGGGTTCAACTCCCACCGGCCTCTCTTAATACGACATATGGTTTGGAGGTTTGGGTTGTGGGCCGGGTCCACCAGAGGTGGCCCACCCACCCCATATAGTTTTATGTATGGTGTGCGGTGGTGAGGGAGGGTTTAGCGGGGTAATGGCCGTCGACCCAAATTAACATTAAATTTTGGTTGCTGCGGTTGGGTCGGCGGGGGTCATGGCCCATCGGCCCTTTAATAATCAATTTTTTTAATGTAGTTTGGGGGTGGCAGGGGTGGTGGCCCGCCACTTCATTTATATTTTTTTCGATTTTATAATAAGGCCATTTTTCAATTTTGTCTAACATAAGGGTTATTAGACAAATTAAAGAGGCAACAATTTTGACCGCTTTCGGGAGCTAGGTTTCATGCCTCAGGGTCGGTCAAATTGTAGGACACTTAAACCTGGCCCACAATTCAACTTTGACCAAAACTTTGATTGGCTTGTTCTCCCTCATACGAGCTTGGATTGACGAACTGTTTGCACTGTTGCGATCAGGACAACAAGATCTACGCTCTAGTCGTGGTCCGAAAGAATTCTGATCACTTTGATTTTTGAGCTTTCATAAGCCCTCTTTGTCCTGTGTGTGTCTCTGGAGCCACCTGGATCAATGAAGATCAAAGACACCAGATGTAGGTAGACAACTAGGGCAAAACCCTATCTTAGGGGAAAACCCAGTCAATAACTCTTCCTTAATAATTTCATGAGATGATCCAAGACTCCTTGACCTAGACGCAAACTTCCTCCGACCACCAAGTCAGCCCTTCCCTTCTTCTGTATATGATAACTTTCCAGCAACAACTTCGACCTAGATGTAGCAATAGGACTTTGACCCAACAGTAGCCCAACAAAACTTCGACCCAATAGAAACTTCGATCCAACAGAATCTTCGACCTAGTAGAAACTTCGACCCAACAGTAACTTCGACCTTCTAGCAAATAGCCCAGTAAATCCACATGTGAGAGAGAGAGAGAGACAACCCAAAAACTTCGATTTTCCTTCTCCAACAAATCTCCTCCTCTTGGAATTTCGCACTTTTTCTGCCTCCTCTTGGATATCGAACTTGTGTGAGAGATGTCTTCCAAATGAATCAAACTGCTTGTATATATACCTGTTTCTGGAGTTCGAATTACCCTCATGTATGCCGACTTGATCAGGTAAGGGTCGACTTGGTGTCGAGGTTTCAAATGGCTTATTTTACTCAATATTAATTCATTTTACATGATTCAAAAGCCTAAGAAGGGTTTCTTTAAATGGACAATGACTCTAATGACTCAAGACAAAACCTAGCATTCCTCAATGGGAACTTTGACCTAAAATATGATGACCCAAGCATGAAACCCATGCTTTAATAAGTCATAACAATAATAATAATTTTTTTTTTTTTCTTTTGATAAATACATTTCATTATGACTTAAATACAATTATGAAGACCAAACCTAGTTACATTCTTCAACAAATACAACAAAATAAGTCACTAATTGCTCTCATATGTGAGCTAAAATTTCACTCAGGGCATGACATTATGCCCTTTTAGGGCTAATAAGGCTCCAAAGGTGTAAGAGGAGGGCTAGATGCATCTCTATTAATCATAATTAACCATGAATTGAGGAAGAGTCATCAAATCAAGCCTCAAAACATCTCCATGTGTCCAGAAGCCAACTCTAGGTGCCCTGCATCATCTCCATGGATGCCATAAAGACAATATGGTGCAATCTCTCTTTAGCATTGGGGCCTCATGAGGTGGTACATGCCCTCCTACTTAATCATCCTCGGGATGACCATCATCATCTGGACTCTGGATCAATGCATACCCATCAAATAGTGTCAAGGCCAGCTTGGGGGCATGTTGGGTCCATCATCAAGAATCTCAAATCTTAAGCATTGTGAGCTTAGCGTTTCAACATCCGAGGTGCTTAGAGGTGTCAATC
Source organism: Pinus tabuliformis (assembly GCA_031772625.1). NCBI lineage: Eukaryota > Viridiplantae > Streptophyta > Pinopsida > Pinales > Pinaceae > Pinus > Pinus tabuliformis. The sequence goes on from CM062804.1 coordinate 1,202,427,484, forward strand.
AACTGTTGGTATCATCAAAATGGCCAACACTTTGCGAGGGGCAATGATACATCTGCAAGGTCATCATTGCTCTCTGGAAGTGTAATACGACCTGGGCATCATGTGGAGTATGCCTGGAATGAGTATGCCCTTTAGGCCTCTGTTGCTCCGCGGGGAACCACCTGGAAAAACCATCTCAAACTCAAGTGAAAGCAACTGCTCATTAGAGACAATGACTGTAGATGCATCATAATGGACCATAATAAGACTTCAAATTGGGATCACCTTCAAATATCTAACTAAACCAATGTTGATTTTTCATGATTTCCTAGACTGATAATTACATCTAATGATTTCTTCAATTTAGCCTATCTTGTGTCATTCATCATTAGGCAATTATACATACAAAATCTCAACAATAAAACAATAGTGCCAGTAAGATCATGAAGAGACAGCCAAACAAAAAGAGACACAAAATTTATCTTGGGAAAACCCTAACCAGGGAAAAACCCAACAACCTTTTGTTAGAGAATTTTTTCCATTTCAACAAGGAATACAATCTGAGTTCTACAAAACAACTTGGGAATTTCTAGGGCTAGACTAGCCCTTCTTCCATGAACAAATAGTCCTCAATAGTGCTAAACAATAAGCCTCCTACAGGAATTTGACCTTCAAACCAGGCCTTCTTCTAGCAAAAGTTCGCCCTCCATAAGAGCTCATCTTTCCTTCCTTTTTCGTCCTTAAGATGATTTGTGGCTGCCCCATAAGATTGTCTTGTGATTTGAATTCATGCCAAGAGGAGGAGGTCGAATGACCTTTATATAGTGATCAAAAGTGCTCCAAGTGGTGTGACTGTTGGGCTGAGCCGACTTGAGTAGGTTGGAGCCGACTTGACCTTTTTGGGTAAATAAATTCAAATTTAAATTACTAATTCTCTCTTATTTTTGTGTGCCAATACAATGATGAAGGCCGAACATAGCTACAAAAATTCAACTCTCCCTCTTATCTAGGGAGGTATTCATAATGACTTCCTTAGATGTTCTCTTGTTGAAAAATTTCTCTATTCCAAGAAAAGGTTGAATTGAGCCAACTATGTTGATATATCCATCCACTTCATGTTCAATACCAAAACCATGTGGAAATCATCCCTCACCAACATCAGATAGAGGAACTAGTCACCCACTAGTCCTAAGGTCACCAATCTACCAAGTCATCACTTGGAGTGATGTTAGGTACCCCACCTGACCCAGAGTGAAAGCATCGTTGCATCAACATCAAATAGAGGAACTAGTCACCCACTAGTCCTAGGGTCACCAATATACCAAGTCATCACTTGGAGTCATGTCAGGTACCCCCACCTGACTGATGGTGAAACCCTTGGGTCACCAATCTACAAAGTTGTCACTCAGAGTCTTGTCAAGAACCCAACTTAGCCATGTTGAAACTTGGGGTCCATTTACCATTCCCACATGTTGTCACAAGGTTGGTTGGGAGCGGGAGCGAAAATGGGAACTGGGAGCAGGGAGTGACATTTTCAAAAGCTCTCGGGTCGGGAGTGAATTTTTATATATTTTGATGCATATATTTCAACAAAAGCATGTAGAATAATGAATTAGATGTAAAAAGCATAAAGGCATGGATTAAACCATTTAACATCAATCATCTAGAAGTTATTATCTTCATCAACCACATGTCCACAAGTTACAAATTCTCATTTATATAGCATATAAGGGTGCACATAACCAAAATAACATCGAGTGCAATCCATCTTTGAATTGAAAATACATCAAAAAATAGGTTCTAGACGGCCTCTAGCATCCAAAAAAATCATGCTACAACAAACACCTACATATCGTCAAAATCATTGCCTATCTTGGGATCTTTGTCATTAATATCACCCTCTAAGCAATTAACATAGGAGAGAAAAAACTTAGCATGTCAAGTCAAGATTTTGTTTGAGTGATGGGTACATTTTTAGGAGGGTCATGATAGAGGAATTCGACAACCAATGTCACTAACATCAAGGTACATAGAGGGCTTGGTGCTCTTGATTAAATATGAGTTCCATACCCTAGCACATGACAAAATCCAATGGAAACATTGTAATCCTCCCAATCCTGAAATCCTGAAAAACCGATAAGTCTACTGGATTTTGAGTGAGGTCTAAAATTCTATTTTCTCCATATGAAATCCAATGAGGTCGGAACCACTCTTAACATCCTGAATCATTTCATGGTAATGTTAAAAATTCAAGTAAAAGGATGAAAATGAAAGATAAAGGAGAATGTCACTTTTACTTTAAGAATTTAACATTACCATGAATTTCATATCAATACTAGGGCCATATGCTTGAATATTAGGTTGCTCTACTAAAAAACTCGTGTTTCTTTAAAAAAAAGTGCATTTTGAACATCTTTGTGATTTTTTTTTGCGAAAAAGGCAGGGAATGATTTTTTTTTTGTAGGAGCGCACTCCCAGGTTGCTCCCGATTCGCTTTCGCTCGGAGTGCGCTTCGGGAGCGGATTCAAGGGGAGGGTCGCTCCCCCACAACCCTATGTCATCACATGTCATTGAAAGGTAAAAATACTTGCCCGATGCTATAAGGCACTTGCTTAACCCACTAGCCAAACCCCATGGCAATATGGTCAGAACCCACTGACCAAGGGAACACTTAGAGGCCTTGATGGTCACTAGGCCAATTTCCCCAGCCATATTATGTGGCTCCTGAGCAAAACCCATGACATATGGAGATTCTCTGCCTCTTGATGCTATAACATCAACACTCCCTTCAACCAAGGGAAGCATTCTCAACCATTCCAAGCCTGTCCATGTAGTATACAAACTTCTTTTCGGAACAAAGGCTTTGTGAGAATGTTAGCAACCTACTTGACCATATAAATACAGGAGCTCATCTTCTTCCTTCTTCTATTTGGTGAATCTCTGGTCAATTACCCCAACTTTTCCCACAAGGATAATTATACAAGCTCCACTTTCATCAAGTCAGAGCGTGAAGTAGTTCATCTCATTCATCTCTATCTATAACTATTCCCTATTGGAAGGGCGGAAAGAGGAGGCAAGGGCCTTAGGGCTCCCCCTGACACGCGAGTCTTGATAACTGGAGCAAATGTCTCCTCATAGTCCTCTCCCTCTTCTTGGGAGAATCTTCGCTTTGTACTTTTCTATGCTGCGAGCAAATGCTTGATCTTTTGAATCCATCTTGAAGTCATCTCTGACTTTCCATAGATCTCAGTACAATGATATCCTTCAAACTTGCTGGCTTGCTTGCTTCCTAAGCCCTTCCGACATGGTTCTAAATGTCAGTACAATTTCTTACAAATCACTCCTTGGAGAATCCTCTTGCCACAAACTTTGCTTCATTCTTCCAATACTTCCATTTTCTGCTAGAACCTTGGCGGTCTTCACGATGTACCTGCAATCCTCAGTAGGAGGCCATGGGAGAATGATTATAACCCAGCAAAAAGAAACAAAGACAAGAGGCTAACAAAATAATAATAATCAAGGAAGAGATATAAAGTACTTATCTTTTTAGGAGTGTAGGAATTTTTTCGACTCCTTGATCTTTTCCTTCTTATAGAAATCATATAAATTTATTTGCAAACTCATCATCGTTATCCTCATCATCAACATGTTGCTTCCCTTTCCTTCATGAGCTAGGGTTTCTTTTTTCAGTGGAAACATCGATCTAGGTCCAACTCTTAAGATTTTATCCACAAGGCCTAGGGCTTTCACATCCAAGACTTCAAGTCTTCTAGGGTTTACAAACCCTAGATTTACAATTTTCATTTACACCTTTTGTAAGTCCAACAGACTTTGTCATCTGCAAGTTTTCTTTCCATATCCAAATGTCCAAAACCATAGAGTCTCAATGCCTCAACATATGTGATGAAATTCATCATGTCATCAAACAATCAAGGATGTTCCATCTTGATATTAGTCCAAGCAAATGTATCAATATTAATGGTCCATTATAGCTTTTGTAGGGCTTGTATTCTGCCTCTAGCACTGTAGGTCAAGCCATATTTATAAATATTCAAGGTTTCTCTAGAACACCCTTGTGATTACCAACAAGGTCTTCAATAAAGACTGCTTTATAAAAGAAGATGACAGGGAATATGGCAATCTAAACCTTGATCAATAAGAGTAGACTCTCAACATTCTCTGTTATCAGCAAAACTAGTTAGATTAAGGGCTTGAAATTCTTCAAATAGTAATAAGCCTTAATGGATGCAGACCCTGGTTCAACAAGACTATTCTCCAATTCTTATGCAGGGGCTTCTTTCAACTGTTTACTGTGGGACTATAACTTTTGTTGTTGAGTTCATCTTCCTCCAACAAATTTTTACAAACAATCATTGTAGCAATAACAACAAATTGTCCTTTACAAACTCCATTTCTGAAAATGACTTGACCTTTGGAAGAAAACTTTAGTCTCCAAACTTGATGTGGAACTCAGCCTCATCTTTATTGTGAACTTGTGAATACCCGTACCATATTTCTAAAACCTGTCATATAAGAAATGGAAACATATCTCAGGCCAATACTAGCACATACAAAGCATCTTCAACTTAACCTTTTCCCTTCAAAAAAATGTATCAAGATCATGAAGTAACAGAGATGCCCTTAATGCCAAAACGAGTTACACAAAGCATGTCCATATTTACTACATGACTAGAAGAGAGAGATTATAGTACTTATAAAAGATCTTGATGTCTCAGGAAACCTTGGAGCCTTAGACTCCTTAGGATTTTTGGATCAACTTCAAACTTTTGATCAACTTCACAAACTTCAGCTAAACTTGGACTAGGCTTCAAGAAAGGTCTTGATTAATTACCTTGACCACCATATCAAACTCAGGCCTAGGTTTGTTGCAGGATATTTCTTCCCACTTTGCAAAAGCTACTGAACTTCAGGGATGGGAGCTGAGTCACCACTAGATGATAATAGAGTTGTTGGAAAGGATGCTCAAGCTTGGTTCCAGGATCTGTCTTCAATTTTTCCTTCGAAGTACCTCAGAAACTCTCCAAATTTATCTCAGTATAGTTTCGGTTTCACCACAGACTTCAATCAGTGCTCCATTTAACCTCAGAAAATTCGATTCTGCTTGGATTGACCTCGGTATGACCTCAGGAGGCTCTTCGGCCTGCCTCAGGAACTTCGACCTGTCTGCTAGAGGAGAATTTTGGTTGTCACAGAGAATTGTGGTTCTGCTTCAAAGAACTTCGACTTGTCTGCCACAGAGGAATTTCGACTGCCTCTGTTTTCCATTCTGAGGGAGATAGACAAGCTGTTGGATAACCTTCTTCAAGTCATACTTCTCAAAATTTGGCTGTTCTTGAACCTTGCTCTGAAACCATGTTGATCTTTATGATTTCCTAGTATGATAATTACTTCCAATGATTTCTTCAATTTAGCTTATCTTGTGACATTCATCATTAAGCAATTATACATAGAAAATCTCAACAGTAAAACAGTAATGCCAATAAGATCATGAAGAGATCGGCAAACAAAGAGAGACACAAACTTTATCCTGGGAAAACCCTAACCAGGGAAAAACCCAAAAACATTTTCTTTGAGAAATTTGTCCATTTCAACAAGGAATACAATCTGAGTTCTACAAACAACCTGGGAATTTCTAGGGCTAGACCAACCCTTCTTCCATGAACAACAGTCCTGAACAATAAGCCTCCTACAAAAATTCAACCCTCAAACCAGGCCGCCTTCTAGCAGAAATTCATCTTCCATAAGAGCTCGTCTTTCTGTCATTTTTCATCCTTCTTAAGATGATTTGCGGCTACCTCAAAAGATTTTCTTGTAATCTGAATTCATGCCAAGAGGAGGAGGTCAAATGACCTTTATATAGTGATCAAAAGTGCCCCAAGTATGTGACTGTTGCGCTGAGCTGACTTGAGTAGGTTGGAGCCGACTTGACCTTTTGGGGTAAATAAATTCAAATTTAAATTACAATTTCCCTCCTTTTATTTTTGTGTGCTAATACAGTGATGAAGACTGGCCATACCTACAAAATTTCAACAACCAAATCCCGTAAAATGTTCCCTACCTTGTTAGAGGTGGCTAGGCAATCAACTTTATTAGGTGTTTGCAACCCTTAAGGGGAGGTGACATTTCCATTGTCAACCCTTCAATTCATAGGTGCTGTGACAATAATGGCAACAAAGGGGAAAGACTTCATGGCTAAGTGCCATGACCATGGGACCAACTAGTGGAGGTCCACATTGAGTGTATAGATGTATGGAGGGAGCAATCATGGAGGCATGAATTACCTCTTTCTTCGTCCTACTTTTCCCACCCTTCTAGTGCGCCTTTTGCTTCTTTTTGATAATGCCTTGATATGCAGTGTAACTCAGGTGTCCAAGCTTGCTTTTTATGATATAACATTTATTTACCCCTTTAAGAGGAGTTGGTTTCTCGTTCATCAAGGTTTGGACATGCAAGGGTTCCTTATGATGAGATGGAGTATCTAGTGCTCAGGAATCGAGGGATGGCTAATGAGGGGGGTAGATCTCATGCTAGGCTATTGCCCAACCGCTAATTGTGTCCCGACCATCTTTTTCTTTTGTTGTAGCCTTCTTATGCTTTTATCCTTTTTTGTAGCCGCATCAACCTCTAGGAGGGCAAAGTTTTCCTGCCCTAACTTAGCGATGTGGGTGGATGGGTGCCAAATTCCGGTGAAATAATGATAGTTAATGTGAAGGATGGATGTGATATCAAGGGAAAGGTGAAAATGAAATGGTTATGGACACACTACTTTAATCCAAGTTTCCCAAGTAGTGTCACTCCTATAATTCTAAGGCCTTGGAGGAGGTCCCACTGGACTATGGGTAAAGAGTCAAAGACCAACTCCTCTGGTAAGGTGAAAGAACAAGTTTACAATCAAGATCAATCAATCATCCAAATCACCTCTTTATCCATGTTAGAATGCCCAAAACGTTAAGTAAAGGCACTTGATTGCAAAATGGTTAAAGTACCTGCGAAGTGGTAGCCCACCATCATTCAAGAGTATTGAATTTTGTAGCTATGTTCAATCTTCATAATGTATATTTTGGCCCTTGATGTATCTATATTGATTATTGTAAAGCATGTTCTTCATGCTAGAGTCAAAAGAAAATTATTATTTTGAGTCATGTCCTTTCGAACTTTTAAAAGAAGAAAATTTGAATTTGAAATTTTTGGCTCCAAGTTTGTTAAGTCGGCCTCCCTCCAAGTCAAGTCAGCCTAGGCAGAGTGACACCCATTTGACCCAACCAGTTCACTATATAAAGGCAACTTGACCTCCTCCTCAAGGCAACAATTCACATCTCTCTCATCAAGTATCTTCTGGGCAAGAAAGCGAAGGATAAGGAGGACGAAAAGAAGGATGAAATACATCTCTTTCTCTCTCCTTCAAGCTCACATGTGTGGCAAGACTCTCTCGCTCTCACTGTTCGTAGATCTTTTGGGCAGTTTCTGTTGCAGGGGCCGAAATTCTGGGTTTCTGGGCAGAACAAGGAGGCCGAAATTTGGTCTAGGGAAAATCAAATGACAATGTCGCTGGATCAAATTGGAAGGCTTGACTTGTAGGGTTTGGCTAGGTTTGACTATAGATTTGTTGAAGGTCAGTTTGGCCTAGTTGATGAACTAGAAGGTCTAGGTGTGTCTGTTGTTGAACAAAAGAATTTCTATGCTGGAAAGGTTGCTGGGTTTTCCCAGGGCAAATCTTGTGCTGTCTTTGTGCATTGTGATCTCTACTATTCCATTGTTTTTGTATGGTTGAATTTCTGAAGTATAATTGCTTAATGATATACCGGAAAAATTAAAAGAAGATCAACATTATTAGAAGTAATTGAAAAATCAACAAAGAAGAATGCCGGATGGTGAGAGGTGTATGACCCATGCAAATGGCAGAGGAATGTGGCATATCATTATAACTGAGCAATATGTAGGGTTGCAGGTTGGTTCACTGTCCAAGATAGGAGAATTGTTTTCTTGTATGGGGTCACCAAATTTTGGTGGGTAACATTTGGCTCCAACTCGAAGACATGTGCTCACCATAGAGAAGATGATCCATATGCTCGAACAAGGAGTTCATGAGAACCTCAACGATCCCTGGGCTCGTAGACCTGTTACTTGCACTCTCAAATCAATTTGTTTGCTAGCATTTGTATGGGGTGTTGATCATCAACCTTGTGTTTTATATGATATAATACATCCATATTGAAAAAGAAAATGTTACCTAAATTCAATCTAATCTAGAATGAAACAAATCAACATTAGAAATGAATAACTAGGATGCACATACTCTCAGATGAGATGAATACTTCGGTCAGATGAGAGATGTACAGCTCTGCCCCAAGGGAGTAGTTAGACTCCGAGAATGATGGGAGTCACGTAAGGTTGAGCAGGACAGGTTTCAGGACTTGCAGAGGATTAAAGAATACCAAGCATAAGGCAAGGAGTATGCGGTTGGCATCCCTAGATTGGGTCAAATGGAGTTGATAAAGCATTAGGCCCTGATTGACTCTTGGAGAGAGACCACCCCCGAGTTAGATATAAGCTTAAATGCACTAATAGGGAAATGTGCTAGATTATGGGAAACTATTGAGCAACTCACCAGTGCCAATGTGGCCACCACAATTGGATTGAACCCATGCATGGAAGGCATTTGAAGAATCAGGCTAGAGACTGGAGAAGAAGGCCAGCACGATGTAACAATTGATGTGTTTGAACCAAGTGTCCCTCTTAGATTACCTTGTCTCCCTTTCAAAAGAGGTCCTCCGTATGATGTTTGGTGGGAAGATTGCTGAAAGGGAGCTCAAATCTATTGTCTGGGCCATTGGAGATTGTGAAATAAGGATGGAACAAATGCTCCCACTACGTGACTAGTAAATCAAGCAAATCCACATACAATGGGGGAGCCACATAACCAGCAGGAGCAACACATCTTCTCTGCCACCTCCTGGCAGCTGAGTTGGTTTTAAACTTTCATTAGTTATTTGTCAGACTCTGAAACCAATTCAGTTTCATGATTGGGATAAAGCTCCACCTAATGGGAGGAATAGGCTATTATAATTCTATAAATGAGGGTAGCGCCTAGGGTAGGGGGGTGGATTTGGTAATGGGAGGCTCAGGAAATTTTGTAGTTGGGATTACCCTTAGAGGAATTTTGTAAGAACTATTTCTGCTGAATTCTGAGTGTTTAAAACCCAATTCTGGCCAAAACTTGCAAAGGAGGTTCATGTGTATTCGGACTACTCTGTGTACAATGGTTTGTTTTGCAAATTAAATTAGATCTGTTCTTTCCTTTTGATTCGTAGATTATATGCATCAATTTAGATACTAGTTATACTCCATGTTTTTGAATAAGGATTCTTCTGAATTGTGATCTCTATGGACTTATGTATTAAGAATCTGTGTATTGTCGGACTATTCTGTAAAGGCGTCTGTTCTTCTGCATATTAGAATTGTTGCTCTCTTATTTTATTAGTTTTGAATAGAATTAGTTATTTCTATTTCTGTTGAATTAACCTAGTGTTTCCTTTTCTGCAACTAATGTAATATGTTATACTATATTTTGGTTTTACTGAATATTATTCTGTTTTGTTTTTGGATTTCCATGGTATTCTTGTTTTGAAGGGTGATTAGTCAGTTAGTATTTACTCCAGCTGTTAAAGCCCATTGAAACTGGTTGCTGGGTCATTAATCCATATGATTTGGCTATCCCAAATAGGGCAGAGTCTAATTGGTTCTCTCTCTTGGGTCGGCTCCTGTTGCTGTTTGGTGGGACATTTTCCCCTGTCAACGGTTTTTACATAAATCTTATTCTTAAGTCCTAAAATCCTTTTGGATGTTTATGGCTGACAAATCTCGCGTACTGCAATTTTGTCTCTTTTTCTTTTACTGCAGGGTCATAAACATTTATTCATTCAGCTTAATTTGATGTAAAAGCTGTCTCATATCGGGATAATATGTGCCATGATAAAGTGTTTTCTATTACTAGAGCTCTCCAGACAAAATTAGTGTCTAGTTTAATCCTTCAAGTCAAATGTAAAATAATTGTGTTCTCTGTCCTAGTTACAGGAAGTAGCACTAACGAAAAGCTTCAAACATTCTTTACAAAGGGACCACGAGTGTATAGCTCTGTTGTAAAAACCATAGTTTTAGTGCCAAAATATAGGCATTAAGGGGCCTTAAAATCCTGTTGCTTACATGGTTAACCTAAATGGGTCGAACTTGTATTATAAGTGATACATCACAAGTCGTTATTTGTTAGTCCTTTGTATGCTTTGTCTTTAAAATAAAACGTCTCTGAGAGATCTTGCTGAGTAAAATGTCTCCATGGGATCTTTCTCATTATGGTAACTAATATCTATGCTATGTATAATAGAAGTTAAAATGAACTATTTTGGGACATCATCTTAAATTTCATATACGTTCTATATTGAATATTGATGTTTAATCACTAAATATTCTCTCGGCATATGTTGTGGTTCTAAGCAATGTAGTAGCTACTCACTTTCCTACTATTTCATGCTTCCATGAAGGCAGGTGCAAGAATGGGATGCTCAGTTGGTGCGTCCAATAAATGCAAACCTCCATGGTGGAAAACCCTGTTTCAATTTGGTAAGATTACTGGTGACCAGATTGAGGAAAGAGAGGCATGTGAAGAACATGAGATGAAAGCATGTCTTGTAGCTTCTAGAAACACATGTGTACAATATGCAAAAGAGACTTGCAGGCCAGCATTTGCCAGTGCACGCATTGCTAAGCCAAACCAGGAGATAGATACAAGGTTTACAACTCACAACTTCAAGAGAGTGATACCCTGGAAAGGTAAGTCCAATGTCAAATCAGCAGAGAAGAGACTTGATGGTAAGCAGGAGAACCCAACCTCCCTATTGGAATTTGGTTCATCTCAATCTGATATAACCAAATCTGAAACAAATTATCGTGGAAGCACTTTGTTAGGTGAAAGTAACTCTGAAAGCCACTGGAAAGGACCAGTTTGGGGTGAAACTCCAATTCAAGGCAATGATTTAAAATCACTTGGGGATGGTTGGGAAGGTGGTTTGGTGCGACCAAAGATTGGATCTAAACAACTAGAATCTTCAAGTGAGACAGGAGAGGTCAGCAAACCAACTCTTCCAATTTGGAACCATCTACAGCAGCAGATTATGACTAAACTAAAAGACTTGAAAATTGTATGAGATGTGAACTGGCCTTGTTGTCTTGGTAATGATATTCCATTTTGCCATTGTGCTGTACTGATAGCAGTCTGTTTTCTAATAAGTAATTTACCTATTCTTCTCAAAACCTGTTGATCTGTGCGTTGTTATCAATGCATTTAAGTTTTTAACACAGTTTAAAAAAATGTTAAATGGCTTTCCACTTACTTTGGAAGCAAGGATTCTTTCCTCATCAGAAACTCGATAATATAGGACACACAAGTTGGTATTTTCTTTTCTTTATGATCTTCCCGTGACTTCAAGGCATATATTAATGATGATGTTTCCAGAAATGATATAGTTTTACATAGTGGTTGGGACAATATACCACCATGCAAACAGCTCAGGTACAAACCTTTTCATGTGTGGATGCATTTTAACACTCTTACTAAGTTTTAAAAAATGTTAAATGGCTTTCCACCTACTCTGGAAGCAAGGATTCTCTCCTCATCAGAAATTCTATAAATAATAATATAGGACATGCAAGTTGGCATTTTCTTTCCTTTATGATTTTCCTGTCACTCAAGGTATATATTAATGATGATGTTTGCAGAAATGATATAGCTCTACATAGTGATTGGGACAGTGCACCACCATGCAAACAGCTCAGGTTCAAAGTCAAACCCTGTCAATTGTGGAGTTTTTGTGTGTGAGAAAGGGGGATAGTGTTTGCCTCTCAAAGTTGGTTTCCGTCCATCATCAAAGGGATTTAATGTATTTCTGATAACCCAAATCTATTTAAGTGGGTGTTAATAAGATACTTTATCCTTAAACCTTTACTACATGGTTATATTGACACGAGATTGGTTAAGCTCCATCTTTCTTCCTTGCATGCCTCAAAATTAAGCTCATTGATGAATGGAGAATTAATGTGGAATGAAATCTTAACATAATGATACGTTGAAAATTCCATATTGCAAAATTCAAATTCACCACAGGTCAGTGAATGTATGCACAGGGGGGTAAAAGAGAAGAATTATTGCTTCTAAAGTCAGTTCTCATATAATATCAGAGGGTATTTTCAGGGTTAGTATCTCAGATTTTCAAAAACTTACTTTTTTACCCTAAATACCAAGTGTTTTTACAACAAGAACAGGGTATTATTTATAGCTGAGACAGAACATTGAAAACTCAGAACTGATGTTAATACTCAGTTGTATTAACTATTTCATTACTATATTATCATTTATGCACATGAATTACAGGTGAATTCATACAAATTGAAAGGCTTGAGTATATAGGGAGATAAAGTTAATACATTGGTAAATACATAAGCAGACATTGATACACAGGGTTGTTGAGTATACACAGAGAATTGACATGTTGTCAAAAGACTTGAACTCAGAGCAAAAGCCCATTGAAATTGTCAATGTCCACTCAGAGGAAGTCACTCAGCAAACTCAGAAATTCAATCAGTCACTCAGAGAATTTAATTAAATCAAGAGTTGTCACTGAGAGAGAAATTCAGTCACATAGTTAATGTATGGGCCCACAGGAAAAAACAAAAAGGCAATTTACTCTATAAAAAACCAAAAACAAAAGGAAATTTACTCTATAGAAAACTAAGTCTCAAAAAATATACAGGAAGTCAATTTGATTGGGTATCAAAGGGTGAGTTTTCAGACTTGAAATCCTCTATAAAATATTATATATTTGCTCTGAAATTGCAGATTCTCAAAAATTCTTGCACTCTGAGTCTTTTACAGTTAGAATCAAAACTTTTACTCTGGACTTATACAAAAGTGATTATTTTGATTGCTCATGACTCTCTGCCCAAGGTATACACAGAATTGGTTATGTTAATTGTTGTTGAAATTATGATGTCGCTTTTATCTCTCTCCAAGCAGTACTCGTAACTACTTGTTAGTACATTTTTTACTGAGGCTTTGGCTTATACTTGCATCAGGATTATTGCTTGCTCGTCTAACCTTCCCGACTGAGGGCTGTGACCTTGCCCTGCTAGTCACCGCTTGCTGCTGGCTGCTCATTGGTGTGTACAACACTTTACCAACTGGGTGTTTCGATAGACTACATCATCATTTGATAGTGCTGTGCCTTAACAGGAAAATCCTTGTCTAGTGCCTCACCATATGTCAATCCACATCATCCAATTAGAGCATGCCACATCTTCATCACTGCCACTTGTTGTGCCATGCCACTACCATGTGTCACCTGAAAAAAATCACTTGGCTAGCCAAAAAGGTCAAATCTACTTGCCACGTGTCACTCTCTGAGACTACCACGTCATCAACTCGACCACGTCATCATGGTCCCGGGTCCCCAGGGCATTCTAGTAATCAAACTTCACAAACACCCATGGTTGCGCTTGTTGGCAAAGTTGTCATTTATGGCAAAGGGTGTTGAAGGTTTCCTGTATGGGGCATTGTGAAGCAGTTGAGTGAATGATACGGGGTATGCTCAATTTAGTTTGAGTGTCCAATGGGTAACTTTTGTCACTAATGTTGCCGAGTATGTATTTTTGAGTATATATTAATTTCGATGAGTATGCTGCTAAGTATGTGATGAGTGTCAAAGGTATGGCTTTGCCTCAAGTGCATATGTTGTGATGTAAATGGTTGCAAACGTTGTGATGTAAATACTTGAAGATGTTGATGTATTGCTGCTAGTGTGTCTTGTGAGATATGCTTGTCAGAGTATTGGAGTGTTTGGTTGCTGCTAAGATTGTTGGTGTATTGCCAGTGAGAGATGAACAAAGTATATTGGTGTGCCTGAAAGGAATGGTAAGCAAAAATCAGAAGGATGCAAAATATACACATTTTGTCAATGAGAAGATTGCGTATATACACGTATTGTCTTTAAGAAAAATGCGTATGCATCCTGTAATGTGCAAAAAAAATCTACATTGGTCTTAGCTTTTGCAATCATTATTGCTGGCTTGTATTACTTCATTTTTTTCAAGTATTACAAGGTCCATTTGTCTTGAATTGATCTTCAAATTCAGAAATGAAGAGAGAGACCAAAAAGAGCTCTGGAATACAAAGAGACAACCCTTCACTTTAGATTCCTGCATAGAACACTAACAATTAGCAAGTTATGTTTATAAAAGATATGCTTTTGAAGGGCATAATGGTTAGAGAGTGAGAGAGTTGATTGATTTATTGTGAGGTCTAGTTTGTGGATTGCTTAGAAAAGAGAGAGAGAAAGAGGAGTAGATGTAAAATAGAGTTGAGGAAGAATAGGATAGAGATAGAGTTCAAGATAGAGACAAAGACTAGGTAAACTAGCAAAATAAATTTGTAATCTTATCAGGGGATTGTTGTCTCCTTTTAGGTAGTAGCTTGAAAAAGAGCAGGTTGGAGCCTGTAGAAGTAGGATCTTCCCAGCAAGTTATAGTTTGCAGAAAAAAATCGAGGTAGAAGCCTCTTGTAGGTAGAATCCTACAAAAAAATGATGTAGAAGATGGAGTAGGAGCTTCCCAACAAGTTGTAGCTTGTAGAGGAGATTCGAGGTAGAAGCCTACAAGAAATTGATGTAAGAGAGGAAGTAGGAGCTTGCCTTTACATCACAACAATAAAATTCATGGTTTTTCCCTTTATGGGTTTCCACTTCTATTTGGTATTTACTTGTGCTGCATTTATGTGTGTTTCTTATGCTATGGTTTAATGTTAGTTACATCTTAAATATGCTATTCATATGATGTACTGCTTCTCATTTAATAGCTTATATAACCATCGAAAAAAAAGTAAAAATAAAAAATTGGTGACCATAAATGCACTATACTGATTCACCTCACCTCTCAGTATAGTCAAGTTCTAACAACACTGTCGGGGATTAAGGCTAATCCTTATTTATGTTAACTTAAGCCTTACTTGAGCGGGCCTTGTTGGTCAATTCATTTAACCAACCTCACAAACCAATACAACCCTGCCACTTGTTGTTGCTGCCATCTGTCACTGGTGCCATATCACCAACCTCGCAAACAAATCACGCTCTGCCACCTATCATTGCCACTAGCTTACTCATCATGGTCAAGTATCTTTCCACATGATCTTAGCCTTCCGCTGCACCGATCACCACCCATTTTTTGTTTGCGCATCAGATGGACTAGGCAATCCAATAAGTGCTTAAGCACTGCTTGCCGACTTCTTGTGACCGAGAGCTGTGACCGTGATCTTGACACCTTATGGCCTACCACTCATCACTCTTCCTCTTGAGCTTCTGTCCCATTGTTTGGCATCGATCTAATGGGGAAAGGCCCATGCTAGAACCATGAATTCGCTGGAATCTTGCTTGATCTGTCAACTTCAAACTTGATTTTCTCTTCATTCCTTGGGAGTTCGATCAAATAGCATGTACCATTGGAAATGCCTTGGAGAGGGCTATCCAACGATGTACATTTCAAGTGTTTTTCAGTGAATCACATGTAGACAAAATGCATTCAAAGATAAGCTACATACTAATGACCAAGACATCATAAAATTAACATATTGTAAATAGATCATCAAGCACAACAAACCCCCCCTGAACTGGACATCACTTGCCATCAATGACTGGACTTGACATAAATGACAACAACTATCAACCTGCTCAACAATCTCCCCCTTTGGCATTGACGGCAACATCACCAAATGTTGTAGGGCATTGATGGCATTGGCAACATCATCACTTTGGAAAATCTCACCCTGTCAAGTTGTTGAAGAGACTGTTGCTGTTTGCTCACTCTCCCCCTTTGCCAATGGCTGATTACTCTCCATCTGCATATCTCTGTACACAAGTTAGCTCCAATGTTCGCTTTCTCCCCCCCTTTGACATCAATGGAAAAGGGTTTAGGTGCTCCCTCTGTGACTAGTCTTCCCCTGAACTATACAACTGACTATTGATTATTTTGTGACTAATTTGAGATTCATGTGGACCTATTTGCAAGCTAATCTACATACACCATCCTGATTTCTGTTGCGTTGTTTTGTGAACTACTCCCTCGAAAATTGTACTCCTGCTGATATGAAAAACTCCTTGCATTTGATAATCTTTCTTGTCTTGAATCATTACAGTGATCCTTGTATATGTTTGGAAGATTTCCCTTTTTGCTTATAAAGAAAACTAATGAAGGGAAGAATGAGACATCACTCCCAACTTTTGACTTAAATACTCAAAAGTTCTTTGGCAAGACGTTTGGTGAAGATGTCAACAACTTTTTCCTTGGTTGAGACATATTCCGACTTCATGATCTGATCAGGCACCTTTTTTCTAAGAAAATGGTATTTTATGGGGATATGCTTGGCTTTTGAATGAAGAACATGATCCTTGGATAAACTGATTGCACTTGTGTTGTCACAGATAATTGGAATGGGTTTATCATAAATGACCTTCATGTCCTGTAAAGTTTGTTTCATCCACAAAATTTAAGTGCAACTAGTTGCAACTGCTATATATTCAACTTCAACAGTAGAAAGGGAGATAGATGATTGCTTTTTACTTAACTAGGCTACCAATCAATTTTCAAGAAAGAAAGCACCATCACTTGTGCTTTTCCTATCATCTACATTTCTAGCCCAATCAACATCTATATATGTAGTTAGTGAAAAATATTGACCCTTTGAATACCATAGACCATAGTCCATTGTGGCTTTTAAATATCGTAGAGTTCTCTTAGCAGCTAATAGATGATTTTGTTTGGAGGCTGATTGATACCTTGCAACTACACCAACGACTTGCATAATATCTGGCTGTGAGGTTGTTAGGTACAAAAGATTGCCAATTATTGATCTACCTTTGGTGACTCATCATCTTTGCTAAGCTTGCATCTAGTGACCATAGGAGTACTGACAATAGAGCATTTTTCCATCCCAAAATTCTTCAACATTTCTTTTTGATACTTGCTTTGGGAAATGTATATACCTTTAATGGATTGAGTAATATGCAATTTGAGAAAAAATGAGAGTTTCCTAAGCGTTGACATTTCAAACTCAGTTTGCATATCTGTTGCAAATTTTTGACTGAGTGAGTCCACATCATTGCAAAAAATGATGTCATCAACATAAACTACAATAATTAAAAGATGTCCATTCTCCACTTTAATATATAGATTACTGCAGCTGTTTCCCTTTTGAAACCTTGTTGTTGTAGATGTTTGTCTAATCTAGAATAACACACCCTAGGTGCTTATTTAAGTCCATACAATTCTTTCTTCAATCTACAAACTTCCTCAGGACTTTCTGACAACTGAAGGCCTTTAGGGTGTTCTATGTAAACCTCTTCTTCAGGCTTGCCATTAAAAAAGAATGGCTTTGCATCCATATGATATACTTTAAAATTCTTGTGACAGACAAAAGCTAGAAACATTTGATTTGCCTCTAATCTTGCTACAAGAGCAAAAGTTTCATTAAAGCCAAATCCTCCAATCTGAACATAGCCTTTGCATCCTAATCTAGCCTTATTTCTTACCACCTATCCACTCCCATCTAATTTGTCCTTGAAGGCCCATTTTGTGCCTATGCCAATTTTATTTAATGGCCTTGAAACCAATTCGCAGGTCTGATTTTTCTCAATCTGATCCAGTTCCTCATTCATAGCTTTTATCCAATGCTCATTTTAAATTGCCGAAAGAAAGTCTTTTGGTTCAATCATGGATAACATAACAATGTGTGCTTGGTTGGGGTATTCATTAATCTTCTTCAAGTTTGAACCCTTGCTTCCTTATCACCAACAATATGATATGTGGGATGATTCTTTTGTACGTATCTTGAGGGAGTTTTTGGGTGAGAGGATTCTTCCTGTGCTTCTTCCTCTTCTCTTCTCTTGATGCTTCAATTTGTTTTGTTTCATCTTCATTGTTGGTCTGATTAGGTGGAATAATAAATCTCAATTTCTTGCTTTGGAGAGGTAATTTCTCATCTACCTTTACATCAATGCAGTCAATTATTTTGCATATCCTTTTATTGTAACATTTGTAACCCTTGCTCTTATTAGAATACCCCAAAAATATTCCTTCATCAACCCTTGCATTGAATTTTCCATGATTATCATCATTGTTACTTGAAACAACACTTGCTCCCAAAGACTTTGAAGTGCTTTATTGTTGCTGGCTTTTCGTACCGTAGTTCATATGGGGTTTTGTCACTGTTTGGCCTGAAGTGAGCTTTATTTAAAATTTGAATTGTTGTATGAACAATTTCAACCCAAAAAGTGTTTGGAAGATTTCTTTCATCCATCATTGCTTTTGCTAGTTCTTGCACCAATTTATTGTCTTTTAACTACATCATTCTATTGAGGGGTGTTGGTAATAGTAAACCGTCTTCTTATGCCATGTTCTTCACAAAAATGATTAAATTCATTTGAAGTGAACTCCCCGCCTTTGTTTGACCTTTCACACTTTAATTTGTAATTAGTTTGGTTCTTAGCCAAAGCTTTGAAGACCTTAAATTTTTTCAAATTCTTCAAACTTTTCCTTCAGAAATGCAACCGACGCAAGTCTGGAATAATCATCAATGATCAACATGAAATATAGCTCACTTATTGGAGTTTCAATTCTTGCAGGTCCACACAAATCAATGTGAACTAGCGGTAGTGGTCTAGTGGATGAATTTTCTTGTCTTGAAGGGCATTGGGATTTGTTTGCCGATTTGACATGATTTACAAGTTGTATTGTTTGGCTTGGAATTTTTTTGTAAGTCCCATACAATTCCCTTTTTGTTGAGCTTCAAAATATGGTCGAAATTCAGGTGTCCTAGTCTTTTGTGCCATAGCCAACTTTCATCAAGCTTTCCCAATTAACATTTCTCATTTTTTTCCTTTAGTATGTATATGTTTTCGAGGTTTTTGCACCCTTTTCTATTATCTCTCCTTTGTTTTCTAACTTTATCTCATAGCCTTTGGAGCGAAAGCTAACATCGTACCCCTGGTCACACATATGCCTGCCACTTAACTGATTGTAGAATTTCTAGAGCCATGAGCATAAAGTCCTTTGTTTTTCCTTTTGTTCTTTCTTCATCAAAGGATTGTTCATTTTCATCTTTCGAGGAATTGCTGTCTTCTTGTGTATAGAAGCTCCTCTTCTTGAACTTCTTTTCCTTCTTTTCTTTCCCATGTTTATTCCTCTCTTTATGGTCATAGTCATTCATTTCTTCCTTATATGGACATTTAGATGCATAATGACCTACCTTTCCACATTTAAAACATTTGAAAGGTAACTTACCTTTGTACTTCACGAATACTCTTTTTAATCCTCTAACGAACTTCACCTCTTCTTCATCATATTCACAACTCTAGTCTTCTAGATCTTCTTTGCTCTTTTTGTCAACTCTAGTCTTCTAGATCTTCTTTTCTCTTTTTGTCAACTTTGAAGGTAGCCTCCCTTGATGTATATTTTCCTTTGGAAGTTCACATTTCATAGGCTATCAATATTCCATGTAGTCGATCCAATGTCAATGTGTTGATATCGTGCAACTCCTCAATGATTGATACTTTTGCATCAAATCTAGCTAGAAGAGATCTCAACACTTTTTGAACTATAAAGGAATCATCCATGGTTTCATCAAGTCCTCTCATGGTGTTTGCTATTTTGTCTACTCGAAGAAAGATTTTGTTTATATCCTCGTCTTCTTTCATTCTTAATGCTTCAAATTGCATTCTGAAGCCTTGTAGTTTGGCTTTCTTTACTTTGTTGTCACCTTCATAGAAACTTATCAACTTATCCCATATATCTTTTTTTGTTGTGCGATGCATGAATTTAACCAACTTAGATTTCAATAAACCATTCAAGATTGCATTCATTGCTTTAACATGGTTAGTGAACTCAAGCTTCTCATCCTTACTTATCAATACATCCAACTTTTTATATCCATTTTGTATTGTGCTTTAGACATTTGAACCAAGAGACATTATATAAGTTCTCATTCGTACCTTCCATAATGCATAATTTGTTCCAGTGAACATGGGGGATTTGCTGGTGGAATATCCATCTTGGTTAGCCATTGTCTCGGATCTACCTCCCAGTTGTTAGATTGTCCTTGAAGGAATTTGCTTTAATTCCTATTCTTAGAAATCAGGTTAACATTGAGAGGGGGAGGGGATGAATCAATATTGTGGCCAATTTTAACAATTATTAGCAATATCCTATCATTCAACATTTCATCATGTAAACGACAAATGAATCACATAACATCACTATAAATCAAACAATATACACACATGAGACACATATTTATGTGGAAACCTATAAAGGCAGAAAAACACAAAAATTATATCTGAATATTGTTGTTACATTAGTTTCTATGGATCCAACGAGAAGGAGACACCCATCCCTTGAATTTACAAGCACCTATTGGAATAAAGCACCAACTCCCTGAAGTTTACATGCTCCAGCCTGAAAGAAGCACCAACTCCCTAATATTTTACAGGTTCCAACTTGAAGGAAGCACCAACTCCCTAATATTTTACATGCTAACCAACTCCCTGAAGTTTACAGGTTTCAACCTAAAAGAAGCTCCAACTCCCTAATATTTTATAGGCTCCAACCTGAAAGAAGCACCAACTCCTTAATATTTCATAGGCTCCAACTTGAAGGAAACACCAACTCCATGATATGTAGGTACCAACCTGCCTCACCTAACACATCCTTCTTTCATAATATTTTCAAACTCAGATCCACAAGTGTTCTTATTTGTATAACTTTGTTGTGTACTTCTCTCATGTTCTATAATTTGCTCCATGTTCTAAATTCTCCGTGCGGTTTCACAAATATCCTCTAACATTCTCTTGCAATTACACATCTTCCACAATTTTCATTCCATTGCTATACTTTGTTTCTTCGCGCCACAAAAAACATTGCAGACAAACCTTTTTACTGACTTCACAAATGATCGAAGATTGTTCACATTCTTTTAACTTAACCAATAAATCAAGTGCCATTTGTCACCACATATTTATACAGGTGAATTGATACTTAAAACCAATTAGAGCCGACCAAAATTTGGAGTTGGTTCAATAGTTACGTAATGGGGTTGACTTGAATTTTTGTTTGACCATTCGGAAAATATGATTGAATATAATATTGTTTGGCCGACATGATAACGCTGACGCCCTTGGGGGATAATCATTTTATCCCATAGAACCACCTTGCGAAACGATGTTCTTATTTTCCATTCTATTTAAACACTTGTCCCCCAGGGGCTTACATTTTTGCAATGTAACCACATCACCAAAATCATGCGCCAAAACAATGTTATCGTTTCCAACTTGATGGCCCTTGGGGGCTTAAATGATTAACCAATATTACCAACTGGCAGAACCTCTACCTTAACAATGCTTTCATTAAATATAGAAATCCAACTCTCTTAGCATTAGCCGATGCTGCTATGGATTTTTCCATCAACTGTGGTTGAATTTTCCATCTTGGTCCTTGGGTCCCCGAGTGAGCTCATTTAACCAACCTTGCAAATCATTCAGGGTCGTATGCCTGATGGGATTTAGCCCTTAAGCACTTAACACTAGTCCCTTGTGACCTCGAGTATGACCACAAGCATAAACATCCATCACCGCTCTATCATTCGTTGTCATTCATAATGCTTGTCCCCATGCATGTTGGGCAATGGGTGGTGGCCGATAGGACCCTTGGTACTTGCTCGTCTAACCTTCATGACCAAGGGTTATGACCTTTCCCTGCTAGTCACTGCTCGCTGATTGCTGCTCCGTGGTGTGTACAACACTTTACAAACTGGGCATTCCGATAGGCTGGACCATCATTTGACAACGCCACACCTTAACAGGAAAACCCCTATCTAATGCCTCACCATATTTTAATCCATGTCAACCAATTAGAGCATGCCATGTCTGTTGGAAAATGTAACTTGGTTCGGTCTTCATTAAATGTACTTGAGTCAGCTTGTAATGTATTTGTCAAAAGAATAAAGAAAACCATTATTATTATTATTATTATTATTATTGTGACTTATTAAAGCATGAGTTTCATGCTTTGGTCACCATGTTTTAGGTCAAAGTCCCCATTAAGGACTTCTAGGGTTTATTCTGAGTTAATAGAGTCATTGTACTTTTAAAAGAGACCCTTCTCGGGATTTTGAATCATGTAAAAAGGTTTAGTATTGAGTCAAATATAATTTATGTATCCTCCACATCAAGTCGGCCTAAGGACATCAATTCGACCTCCCTTGAAGCCTATAAATAGAAGCAAGTCGAATTCATTTGGAGTATCTCATCTCAAGCAAGTTCGATATCTCTAAGGAAGTCGAAGAAGTGCGAAGTGGGTCTAAGGAATCCAAAAGAAGTGCAAGGTGGGTGAAGTTTATGGAGAAGAAGAAAAATGAAATTTTGGTGCCTCTCTCTCTTTGTTTCGTGCCCTAGTTTGGGAGATCGAAGTTATCCAAGTTTCGCTGATGCTAGAAGTTGCTACATAGTCGAATTTGCTGGAAAGGAGGTCGAAGACCTGAGAGGTTGACTTGGTGTGGAGGGAAGGTTTGGTCTTTGTCTAGGGTGAAGAGTCTCAAAGAATACTATTGAAAGGAAGAGAATTTTCACTGAGTTTTCCCCTCGAGGGGGTTTTTCCTTGGCATAGTCCCTACATCTGGTGTCCATTGTTTTGTGTGCTACTGCTTTGGTAATTGCTTGATGAACTAAAAGAAAGAAGATATAAAGAAAACCTAATAAGAAGTCAAGAACATCACAAGTATTTATCAAGTATAAGAAAATCTTTCCGCCTTTCTGATTTTCTAACATGGTATCAGATCTTTGGTGAAGAAAGAGGAAAAAGGCAGTGTCAAACACTTAATCAAGGAACCATTCAAAATGGTTATTTCAGGGAAGAAGTCCACTATGTTCAAGGAAGATGTCTAACACAATCAAGGGAGAGAAAAAAATTGAAGGAGCCTCAAACTACAGGGCTTGGAAGAAGAGGATTGACCTCATCCTTGAAAAGAACAAGGTTCTAGACTTGGTCAAAGGAAAAGTAAATAAGCATATTTAAGACTCCAATGTGTTTTATCTCTGAGATGATAATGGTCAGCTATCATGCCAGGGCATCTAAGATGATTGTTTTGGGGGTTTTGTTTTAATTTGGAGGACCAATGTATGAAACAGATTTAAAATAGTGATGCCTAACCTTTTGAATAGTATTAATATTTAAACAGAGGGCTGCTATTAAAATTCACACAGTGATATAGCTTGCATGGTGGTGAGTAGAAATAGAGAGATGGTATGACTATCATAGTCTTCAAATTGAAAATTAAATAATCATAAGTAAGAAAACCTTTAAACTATGTTTAGAAGGTTTAACAAAATATGCTTAAGCTTACAAAAGATGCTGATGATTTTATGAT
Organism: Pinus tabuliformis; assembly: GCA_031772625.1. NCBI lineage: Eukaryota > Viridiplantae > Streptophyta > Pinopsida > Pinales > Pinaceae > Pinus > Pinus tabuliformis. The sequence continues at coordinate 1,202,450,993 of CM062804.1, forward strand.
TTAGAGGGAATTAATAAAACAAACAGTTTATATAATTCATTCTCTTTATAGATGATCACTTCAGAAGCTTATAAGAATAATTGAAACACAATTACTCCTACTTGGTTATCTTTGTAAAACATAAGAATATGAAGAAAACACTGTGAAATAAAACTGGAAAAACTTACAGTAAAAACGAAACTGTATGAATCAGAATTCAGAATCCATTTGCTTTTGTATTAATGATTCAAAAAAGTCAAGTACATTCAATGTTTAGAAATGCTTCTTCAAGGGTGCAACCTTTAATAACTCATGAAAGAGAGTTATTTATACAATCTTAGAACTGAGAAAATATCTTAAACTTCTTTACAAAAATAGATAAATACAAAATCAGGAATATAACTGATAGTCTGTCACTATTTTGGTGCTGAGCTGTTGATGACTGTTGCTGGAAAAACTGAGAACTGTTGAGCTGGTGATGACTGTTCCTGTAAATATTGAATGTTGTTTGATCAACCTTTTAATCAAGTAAATCAGTTAATTCTTCCCAGCGTTTCTTATCTGGGATAGATAACTTAGTTACTCTTCTATAAACTTCATCCATCTCTGTATACTTAGTAAAAGTGGGTTTTACTGGAAATATATGCTTGATTTCATCTAGAATGAAAAAGGAATCTCTGAGTGCATTCAACACAACCCTTGGTGTTGCTGCACCTCTTATGTTTGAAACTGAAGCTGCATTGGTACCCACCTCTGTAAGATTTCGAACATAATCTTCAATGGGCATTAATTTGTCATTTATCACAAGCATAGAGGGCAAACCCTTGCTGGTCAAGGGTTCTAACCTACTGAAAAATCTTTGAACTATAGTATTCACATTGTTGCACTTTTCCTCCAACTGAAGGATGAGGTTTTTCTTGGTAATGATCTTCTTTACTTCCAATATAGTTGCTGTCCTATCATTTATACCCAATTCTTCAAGCTCATAGCTGTCTTTAGAATTAAGGAACTTTATTATTTCAGAAGCAATTTTAGGCATGTCCTCAAGCTCTTTAGAAATAATTTCAACAACTTCTTGAGCTTTCTCCAACAGGTCTTTTTGATCAAAGATTATCTTGATATAGGGCCAGATATCCTTGACTGATTTAGTAATTTCTTCCCATAGAATTTCCTTTGCCAAACATAGTTTGTTTCCAAGGTAGGATTCTTTGATTTCCTTTTGCAGAACTTCAATCTGACTTTTTGGCCTTTGTAACTCGGCTGCATGTGAACTGTCTGCAACTGCCTTCATATGTTTTAATTCCTTTAGTTCATCCTACAACTTCTTCATTTCAACTGTTTGAATGGACAGATTTTGAACAACTTCTGCAAGTTGTTCAACTCCTTCTGCTGTACCTGTAGTTGATGTTGTTCCTGAAGTAGAAACTCTGGTTATTGAGACTGCTGAAAGAGGAACTACATCCATTGGAATTTGAGCCTTCTTGACAACTTCTTCTTTCTCTTTGACCAATTTTTCCATTTTCTCCTCCATCTATTTTATTTGCAGATTTTGTTCCATGATGAGCTTCATCATGTCAGATTTCTGAGTCTCGGTTTCTTCAATCTCCTTGGTCATTGGATCCTCAGAAGCTGGCAGTTTGAGCTACTTCCTTAATGCTGAGAGCTCAACATTTTTCTTCTTAACAAGTTCTTCTGCTGCATTTATGTTTGAGGGATCATATCCCATCTTTAGCACCAGATCTTCCAAGGATTTGATCTTGGTGTCCTTTGCCAGTGAGGAAACTTTTTCCAACTTGAGTTGTGACTGTGTATTGGCTAGGGTGACCTGCAACTTTGACAAACTCATGGCAATATGAGTTAAAGTGGAAGAAATCATCTGACCAGTTTGTTTGTGCATCTCAATTTGATCAATTGGATGCACATCTTTTACATTAAACTCAAATGAGGATTGCTTCTGATAATGTGCATGAGTCCTGGGCTGTGGAATTTGAGCTTGCAGGAAAGCCATCTGCATTTTTCCCTTCTCAGAGTCAAAGACTGAAAGAAGTTTGGCCTGAGAGCTGGAGGAATGTTTCCAGAATTGGGTATAGGTGTTCAATTTCAATTCTTCATTCTTCTTTTTAATCTCACTGAAAACATGAAAGATGTCCTCCTCCTTGTCCTTCTGAATGCTTCCACTGGTCTGAATTACCTGCTGTTCATGAGAAGTAGTGGAATGAGTTGGGGACTGGGTAGACTGTCCACTAGACTGTGTATAAAGCACAGTCTCTCCAAGTCCATCAAATGTTGTTTTTTGAGACTCATGTGTTGCTCCAACAATCACAAAGATCCTAGGTCTCTTCTTTCTATGCACAATCCTAAAGCCCTGGCTTGATGCTTCAGTTGTAGGGGATGATTGTTCTTCCCTTCCTCTTTTAGCTGTCTTTTCCTGTGCAAGTGGAGTTTGCACATTTGAAGTAGAAATTTCCTGCTCTTCAACTTCTTGAAGGGTGTTCTCTTTCCATTCCAACTGATTTTTGTACTGCTCTATTTCAGGTCTAGCTGTGTGGTGATATGTAGTAAACTTATTTTCAACCTTGAGTTTAGAAATCACTCCCATTGGGTCATAAGACCAAGTGAAACTGAGACCAAACTTCATTTCCTTTAATAACCTGTCTGCTTCTTCTCCTGCTGCTCTGGTGTTGCAGATGAATGGACCGACTTGAGCTTTTAGCTTGAATTGTGATTTCTTCTTTGCTGCCACAGTTGTCAGTGTACTTCATTCGCATTTAACCTTTGCCTAATATATTCCAGTGCAAAGATTCTAATGGGAAGGTACTTGGGAAGTTTGTAGGGTGGAAGCTCACAACCATAAACCTTGATTTCTGTATAGTTTTGGTAAAGATACCAATCTCCTGTTGTGGCTTGATCAACTAGCTGCAACACTTTCACAATTTCATCACTGATTCTTGGTACTGGAGTGCTGCTCATAAGACTAATAGCTGGATGAATAAACAATTCTATGAACTGTTTATAGGTAAATTCTTCTTTCTCCTTCATTCCCATTGTAGTCCAAAAGATCACTGGTTGCTAGTTTCCTTCCTCATCTAGCTTCTGTAAGGTGAATGGAAATTTGTCTCCCTGAAAATATATAAAATGGTATACAAGTACTGAAGCATACTTGAATACTTCTTCAGTGTTAAACTGGACAAATTGCTCATGTATGGCTTCAGCTAGGAATTGGCTAAAGTTATAGAGAACAGTGGGTTTGGAATCAACATAAAAGATTGATAAGAAACCTAGGATGGCTTCATTAACATATTGATCAGAATTGTAACCAAGCAGATAGGACAAAATAGTGGTGATTTGCTTGGTTTTGTCAGGGAACATGGATGAATCATAGGGAGGGTTTCTTTTAGGTAGAGGACTATCTATAGCTAGGAAAAGTTCAAGAGTCTGGGATCTTTTAGTAAAATCTAGCTTTTGATAAGCTTCTATCAAGCTTTCATGAGAAAAAGGATGGGTTGGTGTAATAGCTGGAGCTTGCAACATCTTTTCAATGGACTCAACATTGATGAAACAAAGGATTTCTCCTGTGGGTGAAATGATTGCTCTTTGAATGGGATCATAGGACTCATGGCATTTCCTGACAAATTTAGGTGCTCTGTGTATCTGAGGGAAAATGTAGTGGGGAAGGAGGGAGTCCCACAGTCCTATTTCATCTGTTTGATCAATTAATTGATCCTCCATCTAGCAGTAAATTTCATATAAATCAAATTGAGAAGAAGACTCAATGATTTTACAATCTCTGTCAACCAGGGGAGTATGATGGAAGTCAACTTGCAGATGAGTAAGATGATTTGGGATTTCTGCAATTTCTTTTCCTTTAGGAGGCATCTTATCAAATGAATTGTACACTGAAAGTGATGGAAATGGAAAAAATCGGTCTGAAACTGAGTGATAACAGTTAAAACAATATGATTGAAAAGAGACAAGTGGACCTGGATGTCGGCTTTCTTCTGAACATGACAAAGTAATGGCTTAAGTATTGAACCATCGTTGAGCTGTAAGGAGGAAATCTTGAGTGTAGAAATTTCTGTTTTCCCACCCCGATTTTCAGTTTCACCTTATTTCTCCCATACAGTTAAATGCCTATTCCCATATCCATACATTCAACAACTGAAAAATAAATTTTGTTGAAAACACAAATTCTAGAAATTTTACAAAATGCTGGAAAATGCAGAAATAAAAATCAGCAGGTACAAACAGCCATTTAACACATTTGAACACAGTGATTTTTGGTCAATGTGACCCTGGAAAAACCCCCTACAACTCTTGGGGAAAACCAGTTTGAGAGCTCTTCTTTATTTCTGGAAAATGCCTTTTACAGTGAGAAATATTCAGCAAAAATCAGCAAGCAAATTTACAACTTATCTCGATTTCTGAGCCTCACAGCCCACTGGAAATTTCCAAACAGCAACACAATGCTGTACGGCTACTGTACGGACGATACGGACGGACTGTACAGACCTCGATTTTTGTGCAGAAAATCAGCTGCCTCGATTTCTGTGCAAAAATCTGCCTTTTACTGTTTGTTCATTCAGCTGTACGGATTTGCTTAACCGCTGCCTTGGTATGTGTGCCAAGCTGTTGCCTCCTTTTCCTCCCTGTCCAGAAATCTCCCTTGCTCTTTCGCTCAATCTGCTCATGAAAGAATGAATGATCTTTTCCTCCCTTAATCCAACCCCAAGTGACTTTTGGGTGATCCCTAAATCCAATGGCTGAAATAGATTGAGATCTAGGGCTGAGATTAAATGCACATTTAAATCTCACTTTCTATTTTTTATTCACCCCACTTTAATAAAGACCCACTTAGTCATTTATTTCCAAAGTCACTTTTCCTTTCTAATTTTTCATTGACTTTATAAAAGTCACTTTAAAATTAGACTTTAGTAACTTTATCACTTAAAGTCACTTTTAAATTATATTTGACTTTATAAAAATTATAAAGTCACTTTAGGAGAAAAATTAAATTCTTTTGGACACTTTTCCCTAGGCCAAAGATCAAAGCCTTAGGGAACCACCTGTCATTCGGTACCAAATTTCAACACTCCTTCTTACCGAAGAAGGTGTTCCTCACCACACCCATCTTGTCTCTGAAGTAGTCATGCTTGCCCCGTGGTAAGGCTTTGGTAAGAATATCTGCAACCTGCTCATCAGTGGGAATATACTCAAGCTTCACAGTGCCCTTCTAAACACAGTCTCCGATGAGATGATATTTGATCCCGATATGCTTTGTCCTGTCATGAAATACTGGATTCTCCGTGAGTTTAATGCAACTCTGATTATCACAGTAAATCACCGAAGGTCTCAACCACTGACCAAATAAGCCAAACAACATCTTGCGAAGCCAGATGGCCTCACAACTAGCTAGACTGGCTGCCATATACTCTGCTTCCGCTGAACTCAATGCTAATGACTGCTGCTTTCGGCTGAACCATGACACTACTGTCGAACCCAATCCAAAACAACACCCTGAAGTGCTCTTCCTATCAGAAGCACAACCTGCCCAATCAGAATCAGTGTAACCTGCCAATCTCACTCCATCCCCCTGCCTGTAGTCTAGACCATAATCCACTGTCCCCTGCAAGTACCGCAAAATGTGTTTTGCAGCCACCCAGTGAACCTTCTTAGGCTCACACATAAACTGACTCATCGTGTTGATTGCAAAACAAATATCTGGTCTAGTGTTGACCAAATACATCAAGGAACCAATCAGCTGTCTGTACAATGTGGGATCCACCAACTCAGAATCCGAAGCATGAAGCTTCTTTCAGTTGGTGATCATCGGTGTCGACATCGGTCTACAATCCTCCATGTGGAATCTGCCAAGGATGTCCACAATATACTTTCCCTGCCCCAGGAAGAAATGCCCCCACTCCTGCCACACCTCCAAACCCAAAAAGTAATGCATCAAGCCGATGTCCTTCATCTCAAACTCCGCCGCAAGATCTCTCTTGCAGTGCTCTATGAGTCTCTCTGCACCTGTAATGACCAAGTCATCCACATACAGCACCAGAATGAGAGGCTCCTCACCTATCACAATAAAGTAAAGGTTCGGATCTGCCTCACTCTTTGTGAAACCCAACCCCTGCAAGTATGTATCTATCATGGAGTACCAATCTCTGGGAGCTTGCTTCAGGGCATAAAGGGCCTTCTTCAGTCTGCACACATGGGACTCCTTCCCATGCACCTTAAAGCCCTGTGGCTGCTCAATGTACACCTCCTCCTGTATGAAGCCATTGAGAAATGCAGTCTTCACATCCATCTGGTGGATCTTCCAACCCATCTCTGCTGCTATCGATATAATGGAGCGGATCGAAGTATATCGAGCCACGGGAGCGAAGGTCTCCTCATAATCAACTCCCTCTACCTGGGAGAATCCTCTAGCCACAAACCTCGCTTTGAATTTCTCAATGCTGCCATCTGCAGCATGCTTTACCTTGTAAAGCCATCTGGAAGTAACCACAGATTTTCCCTTAGGCCTCGGCACCACCTCCCAAACATCATTCTTCATGATAGAAGAATACTCCTCCTGCATGGCCTCTCTCTAGACCTGCTGGCTAGCTGCCTCCTCATAGCTAGAAGGCTCAGAGTCAAGGATGCTGGTAACCATTGCCATATAGCTACAAAACCTCTCAGGTGGTCTACTCTCTCTGACCGGCCTCTTCGGCTCAGCAACAGATGTGGCATCTCTCAAGGTGTCCTGAAGTCACTTGGGCTTCCTCTTCCCTGAATGCACTTCTCCCATTGGAGAATGAAACTCCTCCTCCCCATCATCATCAGGAGCCTGAACTCTTGACTGTCTGTCTGTTGTCCTCCTGCCTGCCCCTGAACCTGTAGAAGCCGAGGTACTGTGTGAACTGTCCATCAGTGGACTCCCTAGTGAACTGCTCTGCATGCTACCCGGAGCACCACCCCTCTGGCTCGGTGAGCCACTGCTTACTGACGGACCTGATATCCTCATAGATGTACCTCCAGATCCTCCTGATCCCTGCCGACTGGATCCCTGCGACTGACTCAACTGCTGCTGAGGGTCTGGCTGATCCAGATACTCTAACTCCCGTGATCTCCTAAAGGCCTTGTCCTCCTCGAACTTCACATCCCGTCTGACAACAACTTTCCTCTGTGCAGGAATGTAAATCCGAAAGGCCTTTGAGGTCTCACTATAGCCCACAAAGATACCCTTCTCTGCGGTGGGCTCTAGTTTGGTCCTCTTCTCCTTGGGTATGTAGGAGTATGTAATGCATCCAAAGATACGAAGATGACCAATATCAGGCTTTTTCCCAGAGAAAGCCTCCTCCGGAGTCATGTGCCCCAAGGCACAATGCGGATTCCTGTTCTGCAAGTAAACAACTGTGTTGTAGGCCTCTGCCCACAAGAACAATGGCAGTCCCTGATCATGTAACATGGCTTTGGCAGCCCCTACGATGGATCTGTTCTTCCTCTCCGCAACCCCATTCTGCTGGGGGTTGTAAGGAACATTGAACTCCCTCCTAATGCCTGCCTCCGCACAATAGTCAACAAACTCTCCAAGGGTGTACTCTCCCCCATTGTTCGACCTCAGGAACTTGATCTTTCGACCTGTCTGTGTCTCCACAAGAGCTCTAAACCCCTGAAACCGCTTGAAGACCTCACTCTTGGTCTTCAAGAAATAAATCCAGGTCCTCCTGGAGTGATCGTCAATGAATAAAACATAGTACTCATATCCACTCAAGGAAACATGAGACATCCGACCGCTCACATCAGAATGAATCAAATCAAGTATCCCAGTCGCTCTGCTGTCACTGCTGGGAAAAGGGGATTTGACAAACTTGCCCATCGCACATCTTCTGCAACTATCAAAGTGATCAGTGCTGAAATCTGGCACACCTGTAGTGATCTCTCGCAAGGTCCTCAAGGCTCCATGATACATATGTCCCATCCTGCGGTGCCAAATCTCACACAGCTCAGAACTGCTAGCTCTGCTGTCGGTACTATTGCTCAATGCCACAAGGGACTGGAATGCAAACTTGTACACCTTTGCATGGCATACACCTATCACTCTAGCTGAATCAGCTGGAGTGCCCCTGGGATACATCAACACCTGTCCTCCCCTGAACAGTACCTCATATCCTCTGTCCTCCAAAGCTGAGACAGATATGAGGTTCTTCCTCATCCCTGGCACATAAAGAACGTTTGACACCTTCAAGGGAGGTTTGGACTCCCTCTGAAATGTCAGTGTCCCCACCTCGACTGCTCTGACAACTCTGTCATCACCGAGTACTACCTCAATATCAGTGCCACTCTCTGAAAGCTCTGAGAAGTACTCCCGGACTCCTGTCATGTGACGTGAAGCCCCACTGTCCACATACCAGATACCTGAAGATGCTCCGCTAATCGAGGGAAAAGCATGCTCCCTCTGAACTTGTGTGGCAGGTGATCCTACACTAGGGGACTCATACGCAGTGAACCCAAACTCTCGATCAAAACGAACTGCAAAGTCCTCAACCTCTGCTAAAGCTGCCACGTTCTGGTTCTTCCCCTTCTTCTTCTTCTCCGGACACACAACTGCATAGTGTCCCATCTTTTGACAATTCCAACACTTCACCTTGGAATTATCCTTCTGTGTGTCACCTTGTTTACCTTTACCTTTGCCTTTGCCCCCACCATTTATTGTGGAAGCCTGCTTCTTCCCTTTGCCTTTCTTGCCTCCTGCCGACAATGCTACATCCTCATCCTGCTCAACTGGCTTGGCTGCCCCAAGCTGACCTTTCCTGATCTCTGTCTGAATGCAATCTTCCCAAAACCTCTCCCGTGTGGGAAGGGTCTCACGTGCACAAACCCCATCAGCAACGTTCATCCATGAACGGGGGAGGCCATTCACTGCAATCCGCACCAATTCAGTGGGTTGAATGGCCTCTCCAATTGCTATCAACTCATCTCTCACATTAGTAATCTTTGTGAGATATCCAGCTGCACTATCATTACCCATCTTAATGTTCTTCAGCTTCTCCTTCAGGACCATTTTCCGCTTTTCATTGGTACTCTGGTAGAGATTGGACAATGCTGTCCACATCTCATGGGCATTTCTCTTTCCTCTCACATGAGGAATGCAATGGTCTTTGACTTCGTCTAGAATCAGCCTCTTACCATTGTTGTTCTTTTTATTATACTCAGCCAATTGAGTAGCATCAGTAGGCACAAAAACAGGGTTCTGTGTGGTATGCACCATGATATCCCAGACTTCTGCCTCCTCAAAGATACTCTGCATGCTCTCCTTCCAAACGCTGTAATTTGTATGCCCATCCAACCTATCCTCCACCCTCAATCCCAATGACATCCTGCTGTCCTAAAAACTGAAAAATAGCACTGCTGTAGTAAAGATAAAACTGTTGTTTGTGAAAAATCAGCTTGCTGGAATTTTCTGAGTGAAAAATCAGTAGCTGTAATTTTTTCTCCTTGCTGTCCCAAACTGCACTTTAGCACTCAAGCTCTGATACCATGTAGAAATTTCTATTTTCCCACCCCGGTTTTCAGTTTCACCTTATTTCTCCCATACAGTTAAATGCCCATTCCCATATCCATACATTCAACAACTGAAAAATAAATTTTGCTGAAAACACAAATTCTGGAAATTTTACAGAATGCTGGAAAATGCAGAAATAAAAATCAGCAGGTACAAACAGCCATTTAACACATTTGAACACAGTGATTTTTGGTCAATGTGACCCTGGAAAAACCCCCTACAACTCTTGGGGAAAACCAGTTTGAGAGCTCTTCTTTATTTCTAGAAAATGCCTTTTACAGTGAGAAATATTCAGCAAAAATCAGCAAAAATCAGCAAGCAAATTTACAACTTATCTCGATTTCTGAGCCTCACAGCCCACTGGAAATTTCCAAACAGCAACACAATGTTGTACGGCTACTGTACGGACGACTGTACGAACGGCTGTACAGACAAGTTGTACGGACGGACTGTACAGACCTCGATTTTTGTGCAGAAAATCAGCTGCCTCAATTTCTGTGCAAAAATCTGCCTTTTACTATTTGTTCATTCAGCTGTACGGATTTGCTTAACTGTTGCCTTGGTATGTGTGCCAAGCTGCTGCCTCCTCCTCTCTGTCCAGAAATCTCCCTTGCTCTCTCTCTATCTCAATCTGCTCATGAAAGAATGAATGATCTTTTCCTCCCTTAATCCAACCCTAAGTGACTTTTGGGTGATCTCTAAATCCAATGGCTGAAATAGATTGAGATCTAGGGCTGAGATTAAATGCACATTTAAATCTCACTTTCTATTTTTTAATTCACCCCACTTTAATAAAGACCCACTTAGTCATTTATTTCCAAAGTCACTTTTCCTTTCTAATTTTTCATTGACTTTATAAAAGTCACTTTAAAATTAGACTTTAGTAACTTTATCACTTAAAGTCACTTTTAAATTAGATTTGATTTTATAAAAATTGTAAAGTCACTTTAGGAGAAAAATTAAATTCTTTTGGACACTTTTCCCTAGGCCAAAGTTCAAAGCCTTAGGGAACCACCTGTCCTCCGGTACCAATTGAACATTGAGTGATCAATTTAGTTACAGAAATGCACTTTGTAACAGTTTTCATGAAGGAAAAGGGATTATAATGGAAAAAATGGAGCGGCACTGTTTAATGAACGGCTAAATATTCATTAATTATCCAACGGGATTAATAAACAGGTCTATGGGGAATAAATTCGCGGGAGTGAGAATTGAATGAATAACGGATAGGTGGCAGCTGATTGGACGGAGGAAGTGACATGGAGCGGACGTGGACAGTGACATTGGAGCGGTGGTAAATGGTCAAATGTAAACTGCGTTCGGGAGCAACTTGAGGTGGTAAGCTGTTTGGGGAAAGTCTGGGACGAGGAAAAGTAGTTTTGGAGGGCGATTTCAGAAACTGCCCACTTCGGAGGCCGCCGCCCCCTCCCCGCTCCCCCCGCCGATAAAGTTTGGATGACAAATGAGGTCCAAGGAGCGATGTGGGCCATCAGATCTTGGGGGAGTGTGTGGGATGTAAGGAAAGATGAAAAGGATTTAACATCGTGAACCATAAAGTGATGGTGGGGTCAAGCTTTATGGCAGATGTGACAATTTGGTATGGTGGGAAAATGAATGAACGAAGTTAGGATATTCGTAAAATTACATTGATACTTAGGATTATGGTTAATTAAAGCCCATACCATATGCACATTTTTGCAATGTTATAACTTAGGATAAAATCCTTTCATGCTCCAATTGTATTCCATTTGTCTACCTACCCTTATCTTTCCTAACATTTTCTCACTTAGTTCTCCGAGTGCATTTAAACTAGCAACTCAATATTTTCCTTTTAATGACTAATCTACTTCTATCCCTTATTTCCTCCATTGGCTCAGATTAAACTATTGAGCCAATTTTATTTGCTACCTATTGACAAACAATTTAAATCAAATCCAACCATGATTAAACTGTACAATTGGATTGTATGAACTAGTGCGACATTTAAACAATCTGCACACAACCTTTATTTGCAAAAATAAAATTGACTACGAGTAGTGGCATTTGGATTTGCAACACTTTCAGAGTTTATTGTTTTTTCTTTCTATCCTAACATTTTATTTTTGCCTTCATCGTTTAGGGCATCTATTCTAACCTTTTATTTGATATGGACTCATTCATAAAATATCCCTAACATTTTTTATTTAATATTCTTTTTGTCCATATCCTAACTTAACATTTTTATGAAATATATTTTCATTTTTTGACTAATTGATACTAATTGGCCAAAACCAAAAAATGCTACAACACAATGATGTTGACAAAGTAAAATTCAAGGTACTAGAATTGGTGGCCACGACTCTAATGGTAGAGGGAATAAAGGACAACCTTGTCCCATTCATAGCCAACATCAATCATGCTCAGGAAATGTATGAAACCGTGTCAAAGTTATTCACTATTAAAAACATTGGTCAAGTGGAAAGCTTGAAGAATGGACTAAGGACCACAAAGATGACTAAAGAAGATACAATGGCCTCTTTCTTTGTGAAGACAGAAAGAATCAGAGATGATCTTTTGGCCATTGATGAATTTTTTCTAGACAAAGAACTCGTAATCATTGCTCTATTAGGATTGCCACCTACTTGGGGTGCATTTGCTGCAGGGCTTAACAGTTGGAAGGAAGCTCCCACTTTTGAAGAACTATGGACTGCTTGCAGTCAGGAAGAATTGAGGATCTCATTAGCTTCCAATTCTTAAGATGTTTCAAATGCCTACATTTCTCAACATAAAGGAAAGAAATCAAAATGACCAAGGAAGAAAGTTGACATGTCCAAGGTAGAATGCTATTAATGTCATAAGAAGGGTCACTACAGGAGTGACTGTCCCAACAATCCAAGAAACAAGAAGAGAGAAAGAGGTCAGGCCAATGTTGTTGAAGAGGATGACCTAAAGAAAGCCAAACTCGAAGATTCTAACATAAGGGACTTACACTACTAAGTCCGTTGCTTGTAGCCTTAGATATCTTATTTTATATTTTTGATGTTTTAGAATTTATAGGTTTTTAAAATGTTTTTGTAAAAATACATTCTTTGTTTTTGCAAATGTATAGGTATATTCCTCAAGCTTTGGAGGGAGCCCCCAACAACTCCCAAAGATAATTATCTCATTGCCTTTCAATTTTTGGTTTCATGTACTCATTTAGTTGTGATTATATTAAATACTAATCATCATTCTCCCTCTATTGTCTTGATTAGGAAACATCTGCTATATTCTCAAGGATTATGAAAGAGGACCTCTCAAGAGTCAAGACAAGGTTTGTCAAGGAACAAAGGTATGCTTTTAAACATCGATTTCTTTATAATAAATGTTTATTCATATGACAATCTATTACTAACATTGTTGTGTCTAGGTATAGTGAATCATATTGATTCTATTTTTGGGTGATTCATCACTTGATAAATCTACCCCACTCCTATTCTTAACCGATTTTATAGAACCCTAGACAAGTTCTTTGGAAAACCCTAACCTAAGGGTATGCTGACAATGTGTGAAACTCTAGTCTTCTTAGGGTCATTGTGAAATGTTGTTTGAAGTTCTTGTTGATGATGTCATATTTGGGATTTTGTTATGATCAGGAAAAGCTAACGTGTTAGGGTTGAATGATAAAACATAAAATCCCAAACCTTTGGAATATTGGTAATCTTGGGTTTTCTATGTTCCTACATTGAAACCCTAACTCATTAGGGAATGTGTAAGCAAGACCCTTATAATGTCTTAGAAATGATTTCCTTGGTATGTGTGTGTTTGTCTCATCAAACCCTAGTCTAATCAAGTTTGTTATATGTCTAACTCTTATTGATCTTTATGAAGTTAGGTTTGCCCATGCATGATGATGAAGTTCTAAATGTATGAGTTGATCTATTTGTAGGTGATCATGAATCCTAGGGTTTGGAACTAAGCTCTAGTCAAAGTTTGTTTCTCTAGGATGATAGTATTTGTGAAATTCTAGGGTTTTGGAGTTAAACCTTTAGTAGGAGTGAAAATCTCTGATGTATGATGATAATTTGAGATTTGTGTAAGATTGTTAAAATATGAGTTTTAGTTGGAATTGATGTTTGATTGAAAATCTAGGGTTTGCAACTAACCCTAGTGGAAGTTGGTCATGTTAATGACTAAGCTGTGATTGGTTTTGATTGATTCTTTTGTATGAAATCTAGGATTTGTATGAATCCCTAGTGGAAAGTCTAACATATGAATTCTGAAAGTTGTTAGATGCCTTGTAGATCTATATTTGTTTGAATTGTTTCTAGGGTTTGCTATATGTTGTAGTAGGGTATGTCACACCTTTGAAAGAAACATTGAAACCCTAGATGGAATGAAAGTTGTTATGAAGTAGTCTAGGGTTTATGACAAAGTCCCTAGCAAGATGTTGAAGAATATGTGTCTCTTGTTTAAGTTTGGGTATCTGATATATGTAAGGTTGAAATGCTTTCGTAATTCTGATATGGCTAACTTCATGCTTCTATAGATTTGGTTGTACTTGTTATATAAGTTGTGTAGGTACATAATCTTCAATATGGTGAAGATGCTCGTTGATGTGATAAGCATGACGAGGATGATGATAAATCTGATGAAATGTTTGGAAGCCACGAAAGATTTTCCGATGACGAAAATAAGAAGCTGATCTCCCTGAGGAAGCCTTGAATAAAAGAGATCTCCCTAAGATTAAGAGGGAGTTTGGATAAAGAGATGCTCCTTGGTTGAGAGGGAGGGCATAACTTGGTTTGATTGAAGAATGAATTTCAGAGGATATGTTGCTGCATGAGAAGTACGAAAGGAAACTATATGATTGAGGAATCTTCTTTCAAAGATTCAGTTGATAGTCCTACTATGAATAGTTGAGAAGCAACATCAAGTTGTTTGGAAGACCCCGAAGGTTTGTATTTGATTATGTACATATGAAAATATATTATTGGTTGGGATTGTGTTTGTATAGGTGAATCTCTCGAAGGTTTTGATAACATGATGGTTACCAATTAGTTTGATTGGGAGAGATTGGTCATTCTTGATCTTCTAGATGAAGGAGTGTTGAGGCTTTCTGACTAAAGCATTGCCTAGGAGGACATCTGGTCGACACTTTGTGTTGATGTCTAGGTCCTGAAGTTGGAAAAGGTGGTGTTGATTATAGAGCTCTATTTTTGATACACACCTGGATCTTTGGGTTGGTGGTTAGCAAGTAAGCCTGATGGTGCCTAGAGAGGCTGAAAGCTTGACTCCATCTTAGTCCCACCCGGATAGATTTCCCTGGTCAGGAATCTAGTTCGTGGCATTGTAGTGCCTAAATTGTTGAGAGACCAATGGATAGATTTCCCTAGTCAGGAATGTAGTCCATGGCATTGTGGTGTCTAAGGTTCTTCATGGTTCAAATAGTTGAGATCTTCCTTGTACTTGTATATGATGAATACCTCCCTAGTTAAGAGGGAGTGTTGGAAAATGTAACTAGGTTCGGTATTCATTAAATGTATTTGAGTCATCTTGTAATGCATTTGTCAAAAGAGTAAAGAAAATAATTTTTATTATTATAATTGTGACTTACTAAAGCATGAGTTTCATGCTTGGGTCACCATGTTTTAGGTCAAAGTCCCCATTGAGGACTTATAGGATTTATTCTAAGTCAATAGAGTCATTGTACTGTTAAAGAGACCCTTCTTGGGCTTTTGAATAATGTAAAAATGTTTAGTATTGAGTCAAATATAATTTATGTATTCTCCACATCAAATCGGCTTAGAAGAAATCAAGTCGGCCCAAGGACATCAATTGAACATCCCTTGAAGCCTATAAATAGAAGCAATTCGAATTCATTTGGAGTATCTCATCTCAAGCAAGTTTGATATCTCTAAGGAAGCTGAAGAAGTGCGAAGTGGGTCTAAGGAAGCCAAAAGAAGTGCTTGGGTGAAGTCTAAGGACAAGAAGAAAAACGAAATTTTGGTGCCTCTCTCTCTCTGTTTCGTGCCCTTGTTTTGGATATAGAAGTCTTCCATGTTTTGTTGATACCAAAAGCTGCCTAATGATAGAAGCTGCTTGATGCCGGAAGCTGCTACGTAGTCGAAGTTGTTGGAAAGGAGGTTGAAATCTTGGAGGTTGACTTGGTGTGGAGGGAAGGTTTTGTTTTTGTCTAGGGTGAAGAGTCTCTAAGAATACTATTGAAAGGAAGAGAATTTTGACAGGGTTTTCTCCTTGAGGGGGGTTTTTCCTTGACATAGTGCCTACTTCTGGTGTCCATTGTCTTATGTGCTATTGCTTTGGTAATTGCTTGATGAACTAAAAGAAAGAAGATATAAAGAAAACCTAATAAGAAGTCAAGAACATCATAAGTAATTATCAAGTATAAGAAAATCTTTCTGCCTTTCTGATTTTCTAACAATGTCATCATCACTGTCACTTGTTATGCCACATTATTGCCACGTGTCACCCAAAAAAAATTCACTTGGCCACCCAAAAAGGCCAAATATACCTACCACATGTCACCTCCTGAGACAAGCACGTCACCTGCTCAGCCATGTCATCATAGTCTCGGGTCCCCAGGCCATTCTGTCAATCAAACTTCATAAACACCCGGGGATTAGGGCTAATCCTTATTTATGTTAACATAAGCCTTACTTAACTGGGCCTTGGCCATTTCATTTAACTAACCTCAAAAACCAATCTAGTCCTGCCTCTTGTCGTTGTTGCCATCTGTCACTGATACCATATCACCAACCTTGTAAACAATTCATGCTCTTCCACCTATAATTGCTGCTAGCTTACTCATCATGGTCAAGTATCCTGCCATGTCATCTTGGCTTGTAGTTCCATTGATCGTCGCCTGTTGCTGTTTGTGCATTGGATGGAATGAGCAATCTGATAAGTGCTTAACCACTGCTTGCAGACCCCTTGCAACTGGGAGTTGTGACCGTGAGCTTGGAACCCTATTGCTTGCCGGTTATTTCTCTTCCTCTTGAGCTTCGGTTCCATTATTTGGTGCCAATCTGATGGGGAAAGGCCCATGCTATAACCATGGCTTAGCTAGAATATTGCTTGATCTACCAACTTCAAACTTGATTTTATCTTCATTCCTTGGGAGTTAGATCAAATGCCATATACTGTTAAAAAGGTCTTGGAGAGGGCCATCCAACCATGTATGTTTCAAGTGATTTTGAGTAAATCACCTATAGACAAAATGCCTTTAAAGATAGGCTGCATAGCAATGAACAAGACATCATAGAATTAACATATTGTGAATATATCATCAAGCACAACAAACTCCCTTCGAACTTAACATCACTTGCCATCAATGGCAACCAAATGTCAAACTGCTTAACAAAATCCGCTATATGGGTTTTGTTTCTAGATGCCCTGAGATGGTTCTATGTTGTTCATATAAGCTCCAAGTTGAAAAAGGTCAGCCCTAGCTCGTGGTCAAATTAGGAGTCAACGACATAATACATGGAGGAAAGTAAAGGATGAAGTGCTACCACACAAAAACCGACCCTTACAAACTTATGGTTTTCACACAAGAACCAACCACAAGAAGCTGAAATTCAGAGTTAAGAATTATAAAGATAGGGTTTGTTCTTTTAAATTCAACTAGGTATGCCTTGATTTTTTCAAGTGTTGGTAAACAAAAAAAATTAGTTATCAAGAACATGGTACAAGTTATAATGAAATTTTTGAGAAATATGATGGGTACCCACAAGAACATTTTAAGGAGCGACACGTACATTTTGAAGAATCACAGGTACACTTTGAGCAGTAACAAGTACAATTTAAGGAAAGGGCAAAGTTTGAAGAGAGGAAAATTAAAACTTAAGGAGGATATAAAAGGATGAAGACAATATTGAACGCAACATAATATGTAGAAGATGTATAGACAATTTTGATTGCATGAGGACATGCTCCATCTTTAGTTCGGGGGAGATGTCGGTCATCTCTTTGATCAAGAATTTTGCTATAGTTTTTGACTTCTTTAGTGTTAAAAATACCTTTCTTAGTCATTTATGACAATAATTTCCCATATTTTCCCATATTTTGCCAATATTAACACTTTCCCAAGGTATTTTTATTGAATTTTTAATTTTTAAAATTTCTTGTAATTAATTGCATTGTAAAATAAAATTGCAGATTTTAGTAGATTTCGTAAATCATCATTCATTGTTATATTTGTAGGAGGTCTGGGTAAAATCTAGAACATGGGTTTTGATCATGAGTATATTGAGATGGCGAGTCTTCTACTCGTTAGTCCCGAAATAACTCCGAGACCTTGCTCAACACGCGGTCAACGTGAGCGCTCTAGCAACTGAAACACAATGAGTTGCTAAATTCACCTAGATCCGAGTTTTAAAGACTAGATCCATGTTATGAGTTCCTAGTCAAGTCGATTGAATCAGATCTTACTCTTATACTATGTTATAATTAATATAGAACGTGCTTTTTGGGTATGTTATTGAATTTTTGCTTATACATATAAGCAAACTTAGCTTGCTAAAGTATGTTATTATTTTGAGAACTCAGATTTCGACTTGAGAGCTTGGATTGGGATTGTAGAACTACTCTTTGATCAATTATGGAGTGATTTTGAAGTTTCAAGTTCTAATCTTAAGTTAAGTGTACTTGTTGAGAATTGGAATGGCCCCACCACTCAAGCAAATATGCTCTCTCAATGTTGTGCATCATCATGGTAAATATTTATTTTTTCATGCTATTTATTATCACATTCTCTAGGTTTATATGTTCTAATTACAACTTGTACATTTAGATTTAAAACTGGTTATGAAACTAGTCACTTGACCATTTTGTAAATAAGCTTTAAAATCTAGTTTTGAAACCTTTGTTCATAAGTATTCCTCACTGATTATTTTATGTTTATGTTACCTATTTTATAAATATTTAATTTTGTTTTAATTTAGCTATTAATGGGCCTCACTAATAGGTATATAATAAGGCCCATTTGGCCATCCTTCAACATATATTTACCTCTCTCCTTGCATTTGATAACACCTTTTTTACTATAATGTGTTTAATTAGGAAGATTAAAGGATGTTTATCATATCTTGTGGCCTAACATGATTAATGTGTAGGAAAAGGGTGCATTTATTATGCAAAAATACATTGGAGGTAGCTGGAGGAGATGTAGGAGGCTTTTCCCCTGCATTTACTCACCTACAACTCAACTTTCTCCCTGTATTTACTCACCTACAGTTCGAGGATCTATTGAACAATTGATGCACTCAAGGATTGCGAGGATCATAGGGAGCTAGATCCACCTTTCTAGGGATTTTGGAGGGAAGCAACCCTCCTTCCAAGGAGGCTTCCCCCTCAGCCACTTTTGTATAAATAAGGAAGCCCAAGGGCTCAAAAGGATTCAAACTTTTAGAGAAGAATAGTGACTGCTAGGTCTAAGAGCTTGTACTTGTCATTTTCAGTTTTCATATCATGTACTTGAGCATTGTTTTATATCAATGAAAAACATCCTGTCATCTTAAATATGAGTTTGTTTTAGAAGGATGAGTCCCCTTGGGTTAGGGCCCAACCCAAAGGCTCTAGTCTCTCTCATTTGTACATTTTATTATGCATCTTTCTTTTCTGTACTTAGGTTAGCAATATTTCCTTTCTTGCAAGTTTTGTTTATATAAAAAGTTGCCTTTGCAGATTCATCAATCACCTCTCTTGGAAAGTGTGGTTGTAAGCCTTGTATTGGAAAACATAAAAAGATAGGTTTCATTTTTCATGAAGTAGGAAGATCTGGAATAAAATTCAACTCATCCTTTCCTTTCTAGTTTAATTTTCTGCAATTGACATAGTTAGCATGCTTTAGATGTTTTGCAAGATTGAGTGATATTTGTGGTGTGCAGGTCATACTGTTGGATTATAGGGCATAACACTATCATTCCAATTTCTCATCCTACTATTAGCACCCTCCTTCCTCCCTCAACAACTTCTTCAAAAAAACTGTTCACCGAGAGTTCATTTCAGCTTTGCTCAAGGCCACTATGTGCATTTCTCCTTGTGCAAGATGGGCCCTTGAGGGGTACTAAGATTGGAAAGGACCTCATACAACCTTCTTCCACCTTCCACTACCCTTCCTCACCTTCATATCACCTTTTAAGCCCTTAGAATGCTCTCAGATTCGATCCTGTAGCAAAACAGGGAAATCCTGTAGCATCCTATAACAATCTTGTAGCATCCTGTAGCACCATGTAAAAGCTCTCCAAACTTGACTAGAATTGTCCTTAAAGCTTGATTTTTGCCTCATAGCCCTTCATGATGCCCCATAGGCCTTGAAACCAAGTTTGAGGAAGACTAGAGACAACTTAGGACTTGTCTCTTCACCACTACAATTCATTTATGCAATTAGGGTTAGTAAACAAGTTCATGAATTGAATGGTATAATAATGGTTTACATGGTTACTTTTTGAAGCACTTAATGAACTTTGTTACTAGGATATGATATCTTTTGAATGTAGTGATTGGGAGTTAATTTCATGCTCTTTACTTTATGAAAGCTATATAAGGTTTTCCTTCTCCGTTTTATGTTTCTTAAGCTAGGGTTTCCATTCCAAGCATTGTCATTTTCTTGCAAATAGACTAGACTTTCGTTTGATGCAACATTTACATTCCTGCAAGTAGATTAAAATTCCCATTTTTGCAAGTAGAATAACATTTACATTCCTGCAAGTAGATTAAAATTCCCATTTTTGCAAGTAGAATAACATTTACATTCCTGCAAGTAGATTAAAATTCCCATTTTTGCAAGTAGAATAACATTTACATTCCTACAAGTAGATTAACATTTCCATTTTTGCAAGTAGAATAACATTTACACTTCTACAAGCAGATTAGCGTTTACTTTTTTGAAACATTTCTATTTCTGCAAGTAGAATAGCATTCCCATTCCTGCAAGTAGATTAGCATTTACTTTTATGCAACATTTCCATTTCTGCAAGTAGATTAGAACTTATTCTAGCAACGTCTAGATTTAGTCTGTATAATGGTATTTGTACGCCTTGGTTTGGATCACTTCCTCATATCAACTTGAGTAGAGATGAGCTTACCATGCATACAACACTGTCACCTCTTAAGTTTTTACCAACCTTGGGTTGATAAATTAAACTTTGGTAGCCCCGGGAATTGCAACATTCTTGTTGAAATACTTGACTAATTACTTTTTGGTGCCGTTTCCAGGGAGGTGTCCAAGTAGGTGTTGTTTCTGGTTAAGAGTTTCTTTCTTTTCCCATTTTAATTTTGCTTTGCATCAATTTTGTTTGTCTAGAAAAATTCAAAAAAAGAGAGGAAAAAACAAAAAAACACATACATTTATTTCATGCCTTGTAGGGTTAGAGATAACTTTGGGAAATTTCAACCAAAATCCCCCACTCCTTCAAGCAGTCAACCATAAATCTTCTTTGGTTATTGTGAATCTCATAATTTGACCACAGAGGATTTGGAAAATCCTCTAGTTGAGCCGCCTGAGATCTTTGAAGAATCCATAGGGGAGGAAGAACCTACATCACCTACCCAAAATATGGTTGAAAATAGGCATATTGAGCTCTTTCATATCACATAAACCAATGTGGAAGCCAAAATGAAGAATATAAGCTCCACTGATCTCCCACACTTTCATGGCCTAGCTTCCAAGGACCCTAATACATTAATCTTCGAGTTTGTCGTGGTTTTTAGAACCTATGATTACTCTTCTGATGAGAAAAAGATAAAGTTGTTCCCTTCTATTATCACTTAGGGAAAACCCTGGCTGCAGGAAAAACCCTAAGGTAACCTCAAACCTCTTTTAGGTTGAAAGCTGACCCTTCAACCTGAAGAGGGATCTCTCCGTAAAACTCAACTACTCTATGGTCACTATAGTAGAAGGTTTCAGAATTGAGTTCGGTGGCCAAATTTAGATCATAGGATGAAATTGGTTGGGCAGTTTACAAAACATACCATTGGGCATGGAGTCTAGTTCTAAACAAGTACATCTACAGATCCAATGAGCAAGCTATAAAAAGCATGATAATAACAAATCCTTTGACTGTTTGAGAAATTGGAAGAAAGAGAAACTGGAATGAAACAAAGTTTATAACTAACTGAGGCAACAAATACTAATGGCTGATAAATACAAGAAAGGAGCATAAATGAAATCCAATCTTAGATACTAACATTTTTAGACATGAGAGAAAGTTTGCATAACAAAGAGGAAACTGATAGGGAACTACAACACATGAGTTTCCTACAAAATGCTCATTAAAAACTATAAATATATTCAAGACTGCTCAAATATACCAGAATGCAAATATGTTTTTTTGATAAAATTCCAACCCTTCTTCATTCTTCATAAACTGTTTTATAGAACTTACATAAATTGTTTGCAAAATAATAGTCTCCATATTAATTACAATAATATGAGATATCTAAAATATCTTCAAGTTCATGCATGTAAAATATAAAACTTAGATACATTATGTTTTTCCTAAAATAGCTACAGGAAAATATGTTGATATGTAGGTGAAGTAAAATATCTCTCAAACTATCTTCCTTGGAAAAAGAAACAGGTCCCTATCTGGTGGCTCAACATCCTAGTTGGAAAAACAGGTCCCTCTACAAATCAGGCCCAAAACTCCTCCAAAATCGCTTTTCTGTTCATCCTTCTTTCTTTCGAATCTCCTGGAAAAAACATTGATATTGTTGCTGTCAGCTTCACTGGTTTTCTGTTTGTAGCTTTCACTGACAGGCTGACTGTCAACATTTTCGTTTCTGCCTGATTTCAAAATCGCTAACAACCGGAAGGTCAACATTTTCACCTGTCTGAATATCACTAACAATGGAGATGTCAACACTCCCTCTTTGCTCCAAAATCATTGACAGACCGACTGTTGGCTTTTGTCCTTGAATTATTTTGTATCAACTAACACACATAGTTTTTGCCCCAAAATAGCTGACAATGGCTCTATCAACTTTATAAAAAACACTGATGATGGGAATGTCAGCTTTCCCTACTGTTCTATTGCATTAAAAACTATAAGGCCAACTATCAACGATAAAATAAAAACCCTGTTTCCCGAGATAGATAGGAAAAACTCTAAGTTTAATCCCCCAAGTATCTTAGCTGAGGGTACTAACAGCCCTAAGTAATACGTCCACCTTCTCCAATCTTTGCTTTTTTCTTTTCCTTGTCTCCATGGGTCCCTTTTTCACAGTTTCTTTGCCTCTGCTCTTCTTAGAGCCTGTAGCCTTCTTCCTATTAATAATGAGGTCCTTCAGTGGCATGTTGTCAACGTCAATCACCTCCTTGGCCAACTCTGGGTTATTTCTGAGTTTGATCTTGTATCTTAACTTGTTAGTTGGCCTTGTATGTCTATTTCCACCCTTGAAGACTTCAAACAATGTCTCCTCCTCTTTTCTTTCAACCTCTGGTTCTTTGCCCTTAGGATCCTCTGTTTTAGCTGTGTCTGCAGGGGAAGTTTTGGAAGGTGAAGTCGTAGCTTGGGAAGGGTTGATATCAACAGGTGGGTTCACAGGGGATACAGGGTCTGGTTTATGAAGCCAAGCACTTTTCCTCTGGTAAACTTTAGGGATTTTTGGACCAGATGATGTAGATGGAACTTCTAGGTTTTCCTGGCTGGGAGGGGGCTCAATAGGAGCTTGAATTTTAGCCTTTTTCCCTTTTTTGGTAGTCTGTGGTCTGCCTCTTCTTCTCTTAAGGGGTTGAGGTTGAAAACCCCCCAAAAAGGAAATGATTCTAGGTTCTTTCTGCCTTAGCTAGTTGGATTTCTATTATCAATTTTATCAGGGCTTTGTGGTATATAAAATGAGAGGAGGGATTTGTGCAGGCCCTGAACCTAGTTGCCATATGTTTAAGGCTCTCTAACAAATAAAAACATGGACTAATTCTTATTTGACTCGCAAGATGTGCGAGAAAATAAAAATGGTATAGGTTTACCTGATTAAACTGTCCTTCACAAGTAAAATATTGCTGACAAAGGCGTAAAGGGAAATGGCATTTGTCTTGCAACCACTCCTTTCGAACTCCAACCCTCCAATTTTTACCTTTGAATTCTTCTTTGAAGAAGAAAGGGACATTGATCCCTGCCAAAACATGACTGTGGAAAATCTTCTCACTATCCACTGGTAAGGCTGCGACCTCAACAATGGTTTTCTCTTTAACTGGAAATGACAAGCCTCCCACCTCCACACGATTCCCATTGAACCCTTGCACGAATGATCAGGCCACTACATCGTGGTAGTCGGTGCATCGGTGAAAGAATCTGCTCCAGTTGGCCTACTGAAACAATTGATGAATTTTGGGGTAAATGTCTAGTAGATCCGATGCTTTGGGCTCAAACTGGTTTGCCTTACCTCCTTTCCCCATCTCGTTGTGTTATCTTCTCGGGATTTGATCCCGAATCCCTATGAACAAAACATTAACAATGGCAAGTGTAAATGACTCAGCACTAACAACAAACAGATAGTTTGACGAGACAAGGTAAAATAAGTTGATATGCAGATGAGATAACAACAAAGGAAAGTGAATAATCACAGGGTTTCGGGTTATGATTACAAATGAAATCTGTATCATATGGTAATATCATGTTAAATGATGTTCATTCATTGCAACAGAGGAAAAATTATTAACCAATACTTTTTCCCTCTCGAAATAGAAAAAGACACCTTTCAATGGAAACGCTGACGCTGACGTTGTCAACATAGTTATCACTTTTTGAATTTAAAAATTGGTTTTGGCGTTGACAATTGGCCTGTCAGCCAAAATGAAAAATGCCAATACCCCCATTGTCAGCGAATTTTCTCGCAGGACCATATCGGATCACTAAAACGCTGATAGCCCCGCTATCAGTGATTTTCCCTGTTTATTACAATTAAGACGCTGGCACTGCAATTGTCAGCATTTTCTAAAAAATTAAAAAAATGAAGTTTATTGTGATAACACCTTCTACACTCAAGGATGCAGCCTTGTGCTCGTTCTTGAGCTTGGAAGGAGGAAACATCACCGCTTGGGCTCAAATGTAGCAAGCTTTAAATCAGAAATATAGGGACTATTATAGATCAATGGAAATGAAAGAGGAGATATTTAGAATGACCCTAGGGCTAGATGAATCCTTAGAGGATTATGAAGAAAGATTTTAACTCAATTACAAAAGGGCTAATTGTACCCTTAACCCAGAATCCCTGAAGCTTGTACTTCTCCAGGGGATTAGGGAGGATTTGATGGAGACCCTTAATATGCTGTCTGGTGGAGACATTTACCAACTAACTTATGAAGACATCAAGACAATATTTAAGAATCATTCTAGGGCTGCAAGGAAGAGAGGTAGGTCTAGTCAAGGCTTGGTCAACTCTTCTCCCTCTACCTCAACTATCAAACATGAAATAGGAGTATGCTAGAAGACTTTAAGAGTGAGATGTTGCATACCTTTTCCTTACAAATGGATACCATGTAGATTAAGAAGAAGCAAGAGGAGGTAAAAATGGCACTAGCTATATTTTTCCCTAGATGCACCAAGAGGCACCCCAGAAATGAGTGCCCACTGAATGTCATAGAAGTCTGATCTATTTGTGAGGAGAACCATGCAACTGACAAATGCCCCTCTCTTTCAAGCTCGAAGGCTATATACCAAGGGACAGAGGGTGG
Organism: Pinus tabuliformis; assembly: GCA_031772625.1. NCBI lineage: Eukaryota > Viridiplantae > Streptophyta > Pinopsida > Pinales > Pinaceae > Pinus > Pinus tabuliformis. The sequence goes on from CM062804.1 coordinate 1,202,476,177, forward strand.
CTTGGAGTAGTTTTGCTTCATTAACCAAAGGAGGCCACAAGGTCCTTGACCATATCAACAAGGCATGCAAGGTGCACACTATCCTTCTTTCAATCCAAATTAGAGTGCATCCTTTTAACCTTGGTATCCTCCAACCCACTCACCTTGGTCCATGCCTTCTCCTTGGTCCTATCCTTAGTATCCTCCTCAGCCTATCAATCCACCCTTCTAGCCATATCAACCTCAACCTCCTCAATGGAGCAACCCTTCACAAGGATGGAGGCCTCAAGCAGCCCAACCACCTACCTTAATGCCTCCTCCTCCACCTCAACCACATCTACCCCATAATAATCCACCCAAGCAACCTCAGATGCCTGCCCAACCCAATCTGAACCCGAACAACAAGCAGGTTCTACAAGTCTATAATGGGGAAGCATCCTATCCTACCTATGCTATGGGAATATTGGAAATCAACCTTAGGTCTGGGAAGTTACTTCCAGATGCTTACTCACCTCCGCCATCTGAAGATCTTGAAGAAGAGAGGGAAGACAATGCCCCTCAAGCCAATAAACCTCCCTATCTTGAAAGGTTGGCCCATCCTAAACAACACACCCCAAAAGAGGCTGATCTTTTGGGAGAAATGAATAATTTATGTGTTAAAATACCCCTTATTTAGGCCATCAAGGATGTCCCCATCTATAAAAAGTTTATCAGGGAAGAGTGTTTCAAGAGGTCTGGAAGAAGAAAAAGAGATGCCCCCACTATTAATGTTATTGGGCAGCTCTTTGATCTAATGCTTGGGAAGGTCATCTCCCCAAAGTATTTGGATCTTGGTAGCCCGAGACAATATTGTAGTCTCCAACACATCGATTAACTTTGGGGCTGCAATTAATGTCATGACTAGGGAAACTATGTTGAAGCTCAACCTCCAAGGAGCCTTGAGAAAAACCACCACAATGTTGTAGCTTGTAGATATATCCATAGTAGCCCCTAAGGGTGTTATTGAGGATGTGATGGTCTCCATTGATTCCTAGGAGTACCCCACAAATTTCTTTAATTTCTTTATTCTCCAACCCAAAACCAAGTTTAATGGATATCCTCTCATTTTGGGGAGACATTGGTTAGCTACTGCTAATGCTTACATCAATTGCAGGGATGGAAACATGAAAATTAAAAATGGGAACCTTACAAAGAAGCTTGTATTATACCTCCCCTTGTCAACCCCTTGTTGAGCATGATTTACCTATGTGAGTAGAGGAACAAGAAGAGGAATATTTTTTATCAGTCACCCCTTACCCAATCTGTACATTAGACACCATTGTAGGAAGCTTGCAACTGGATGAGGATTACCTTATTGATAACCTTTTGCAAAACCAACCTCCCGTTGCCATGCCAATTGATGAGATAGTAGAGGAATCGTTAGGGAAAGATGAGAACAACCCATGGGCTAAACTTTTGATTGTTGGTTCTGATCAATATCATGCTAAGATTGTGGAAGTTAGTCCATCCAAAGCCCTAAAAATCAATCCTTCCCTCTCAGTAGAGCAGAAAGAGGAACTGCTCACTGTGCTAAGACAACATCTTGATGCTTTTGCTTGGGACTATAAAGAGATGAAATCAGTGCATCCCTCACTTTGTACACATCACATCTACATTAAAGAGGGATGTAAACATGTGCGCCAAACCCAGAGGAGAATGTGTTGAAGAATCTAGCGGAAGTAGGACTAATGTGATTCTTCTTATTTTGATAACTATTTGTGAGGCATTTTAATTTTCTTATTAGTACAATCTTCTCTTTGACATTATTAGAGTGTGTGTTTCTTATTTCATCAAATAGCTACCAAATACAAAGAGATAAGAACACAAGATGTTGGCATTCTGCCAGAGCCAAAACCTCTCCCTCTTGGAGAGGAAAACCCGCACATAATTCTTCTTATAGAGGTTCCATTTGACGAACACCTAGACCATGACCCTTGACATGCTATGCCACTCCAAGACCAAGACACCAATCCTCTTCTTTGTCATTGCTGAGATCATCATCATGACTGCTCCTTCACTGAGATCACTGCTGCATCATGACTACTTCATTGAGATCATTGCTGCATCGAAGTCTTCATTATAATCTTTTATCACTGTGATGATACCTTGATGTATGTTGAGATCCTTTCTCTATGTTGAGACTGTGATCATCTTTGTTACCAGGACTACATTGAGAACTTCACCGAGTATATGATTGTGTTCTTTTCACTGAGATCATCCTTGTCATTGTTAGGTTGTGCATACATCACTGTAATACTTATGATGAGAGTGTGTATGCCTATATCATTCATCCTAGCACCATAGATCCTTCCTCCAACCGAGACACTGTAATAATGTCTCCATCTCAGATTCCTGTAACACTTGACTTAACCGAGATTTCAGAGAGGAATGCGAGATCTTAACACTGTGATTACTCATTGTAATCACCACTGAAACTTTAGAGATATCTGAGATTATGTGTGCCTACACCCATCCGAGATTTCAGGGACTTGTCCGAGATTCTGTAACCTGTACTCCATCCAAAATATTTGAGATCCTTCACTTGCTAAACCATCCGAAAATCATAGAGAGAATCCAAATTACTCCTGTACTTTTACGCTGGCCCTAACTAGGTATATAGTGGTTAGTCCTTCGTATTAAGTCGACATGTATCCATGAAGAGTTGTGTCTATTTCTTTGAGATGGTATGAGTGAACCTAATTCTTTTAGGCCGACATGACTGTCTTTTACCTCACCTTGCTGGCAGTCTTCTTCTTTTGAGGATGGTGCTTGTCTTGGAGGGCTACTTGACACTAGGTTGACCCATATTCATGCTCAAGAAGAGCTCTTTAACATGACTTTGATTCTTTGACTTTCCTAGACCTATGGAATGAGCAAGAAACTCATTCAAATAATTTACAAAAATAATATTTCTTTTTCTTGACAAGTACAAAGATCAAAATTACATTTACAAATACCGAACCTAGTTACACTTTTCTTCAACACTCCCTCTTAACTAGGGAGGTATTTACAATGGTACTTGGTCATTCTCAATCTGAAGAATTTCTCATAAGAAGAATCAGATTGGTAATCCCATCTGTATAGCATCATATCAACCAACATTGTCATAGTGCAAGGCCTTGACTAACAACTCCATCTCTCCACGAGACCATGAGCTACAATGCTGGCGAGACCAATGACTATAGACACCTTCATCATTGTCTCTCAAGGTACATACCCACCTGGGTGTTCACTGAGTATGACCTTCTAGGACTATTCTTATCTTGGGTTCCCAACCCTCAAAGAATGTCAGTCCTCTTGCCTACTCTTATCTTGGATGCCCTACACATCCCCAAAGAGCATCGGATGCCAGATGATTACCCAACCCTCCATTCTTTCTTCCCAAGTGAAGACAATAATGTTGTTTCTATCGTGTGTCTACATCTTCATTCATGGCCTTTGCCCAGACTTATGACTGTTAGTCCTAGTCTAGTGCATGACACATGAAATAGAAAAACACAGCTATCACTCCTTTGTAATCGGGTGTGATTTAATTCAAGCTTCCTCTTGATTAGGACCTGTTAGAGCTTCCTCTTATCTAGGGACTCTTCTATACATCAACAACTTCTTATTCGTGGGTACTTCAGCTGCTTGATCAACTTCTCTTCTTGATGTCATGAAATTTAGTTGAGCTTCTTTCTTGTAGGGCAACAATCATTGATCGCTTTCCTCCTTAGTTCGTCATGTCATTCCTTTCTTCATGGAAAGTGGCCTTCTTCACATCTAGAACTTTCGTCATATGACTACTTTATCATCATGCTTCTTCCATTCATCACATGAATGCTAGTTGTACTTGTAAGTAGCCCTGCATGAACTTGTCTAGATATTATTTAAGAAATCAAATATATCATTAATTCAAATCGTACCTTACTTAGGTGGCTCTTCACCATGACATCTTTCTGTAGGTATCAACATCCTGCATTCATATTGAAACATCTCCCAAAGATATCCATTGTCAATGGTCTATATCTTTTCCATCAGAGTCTTCATATCTTTCCGGGAGATTTTATAGTCAAGTCTTCTTGATCTTTTGGATGTTGATTTCCTTCATCAGGGTTGCATATCTCACGATCTCTTCCTTCCTTACACATTCCATTCTCAGGTTCCTTTTAATCAAAGTTTCTTAGTTGTGATCAGCCACCTCATACTTCATATGAGGACATATTATGTTGATTTCAACTAGTGTGTCCTATGTCTTCTTGCATCCTTTTAGAGGAGGAGATCATTTTTCTCTTGATCATGCTTCTTAAGATAGAAGTAATGATCTATGTTACCTGCAACCATATGACATGTCATTATAATATTAAACACATGTCAATCCCTTGATCTGCTTTATGTCATCACATCACTGTTTCATGGATTCCATAAGTTTGGAGTTCCTATTGAAGCACTTACTTCCTCTCTAGATTAGTGAACCCTACGATGAGGATTCTATCAGAGAATTTTGAGGAACTTGTATATCCCCTACTAGCAGATGTTTCCTTTTTGACTTGATGTACGATGAGCCTTAGATGACTCCTTTCTTTCCTTCAATGTTCACTAAGGTTCCCAAGAGCTATATATCCTACATGTTTGCTTGCCATGGATTTTGTCCTTTATGATTCCCATGGTGATGTCACAAGATCTTGTTTCTAATGCTTCCATGATGCCATGATGCATCTTATTCTCATTGTCATATCTTATAACATAATATTTAGGAGCTTATGATAGGACCCTTTTGTGAGGGATACTATCTTACTCATAGGAGAGATTTGTTACTCTCTCTTTCCTTGGCCCTTATCTTCAACTTCCTACATCTTTCAGTGATATGAGCTTCCAAAATATTTCTATAGCATTGAATCTTAGCTATACTTATTTTGTTTTGCTTGAGGACCAACCTTGCCTTTCCTTTCTACAAATGGTTGAGTTCTTTTAACCTTCAATATTTTTGTCATCAACTTGTTTTTCTCTATCTAGCCTAGAGACCACAAGTTGTTGAATGAGGGAACATTATTGTTCATGGAAATTTGTTACCTTGCCTATCAGTTAGAACGATGATGATTATCTTCCTTCCTAGGTCTTGTGGATGGAAGATATCCTACATCGTTTGATACCCTTTTCTTTCATGTAGATCAGATTTCATGTGACCTTTTTCATTGCATCTTTAGAGAATGAGTTTATCATCTACATCAATTTGATGTTTCCAATATTTTTGTGTGAGGGGATCTTTCATAAGCATCCCTTTCCATAAATTCAGAGGAGACCTATTGATATGTTTAATGACTTCAGCTTCTTAGAGGACTATGACTATCCTCCTTCTTCATGCAAGGAATCTTGATGACCCATCCAACCTATAGATGTCCTTGAAATCATGAAATCATTTAACCAAACTTAATATTAGAATGAAAAGATACTTACTTGCCATGTGAAGACGAAGTATTCACCTTGACCATGTTGATGATGGTTGAAGAAGATGTATGAGGGCTTATTCTTAGATGATCTTCTTTCGAGTGAGAAAGCCTTACCTTAAATAGAAAATGTTGCTCCCTTTTAATGAGGATGATTTGCTGCTTCCTCGGATGGTCTTCTTCTAGGACAAGGAGATTATCCTTGCTTGATTTCATAACCTTGGAGACAAAAGTGCCTTCAATATGCTTTGCCTTCCTTTGTACACTGCTTCTAGAGTTTCAACTTTCTCCAAGATGATGTAATATTTGTTTTTGAGATCCCTTGAGCTACCTTACTTTGTAGACAACTTGATGAGGGTCTTGGTGGTCTTTTGATGATGGTGGTGTGGAGACACAAGTTCTTGATGTGGAGTTACCTTGCTGTTGTAGACTTGATCCTTTAATCTTGAAAAAACTCTTCAACCTTGCTTTGATGTCCTTCTTGAAGACTGATCCTTGTATGTCTCTTTTCTGCCCTTCCTTTGAATGTAACCATAGCTCTGATACCATGTTGAAGAATCTAGGGCAAGTAGGATTAATGTGATTCTTCTTAGTTTGATAACTATTTGTGAGGCATTTTAATTTTCGTATTAGCACAATCTTCTCTTTGACATTATTAGAGTGTGTGTTTCTTATTTCATCAAATAGCTACCAAAAACAAAGAGACAAGAACACAAGATGTTGGCATTCTGCCAGAGCCAAAACCTCTCCCTCTTGGAGAGGAAAACCTGCACATAATTATTCTTATAGAGATTCCAATTGACGAACACCAAGACCATGACCCTTGACATGCTATGCCACTCCAAGACCAAGACACCAATCCTCTTCTTTGTCACTGCTAAGATCATCATCATGACTGCTCCTTCACCGAGATCATTGCTGCATCATGACTACTCCTTCATTGAGATCATTGCTACACTGAAGTCTTCATTATAATATTTTATGACTGTGATGATACCTTGATGTATGTTGAGATCCTTTCTCTATGTTGAGACTGTGATCATCTTTGTTACCAGGACTGCATTGAGAACTTCACCGCGTACATGATTGTGTTTTTTTCACTGAGATCATCCTTGTCATTGTCATGCTGCGAATACATCACTATAATACTTATGCTGATAGTGTGTACTTCTATATCATTCATCCTAGAACCATAGATCCTTTCTCCAACCAAGATACTATAATAATGTATCCAGCTGAGATTCCTGTAACACTTGAATTAACTGAGATTTTAGAGAGGAATGCGAGATCTTAAGACTCTGATTACTCACTGTAATCACCACCAAAACTTTAGAGATATCTGAGATTTTGTCTGCCTGCACCGATCCGAGATTTCAGGGACTTGTTCGAGATTCTATACCATGTACTCCATCCAAAATATCTGAGATCCTTCACTTGCTAAACCATCCAAAAATCACAAAGAGAATCTGAATTATTCCTGTACTTTTACGTTGACCCTAACTAGGTATATATAGTGGTTAGTCCTTCGTATTAAGCCGACATGTATCCATGAATAGTCGCGTCTATTAATTTGAGCCGACATGAGTGAATCTAATTCTTTTAGGTCGACATGACTGTCTTTTACCTTGCTTTGCTGTCAATTTTCTTCTTGGGAGGATGGTGCTTGTCTTGGAGGGATACTTGACACTAGGTTGACCCATATTCATGCTCAAGAAGAGCTCTTTAACATGACTTTGATTCTTTGACTTTCCTAGACCTATGGAATGAACAAGAAACTCATTCGAATAATTTACAAAAATAATATTTCTTTTTCTTGACAAGTACAGAGATCAAAATTACATTTACAAATACTGAACCTTGTTACATTTTTCTTCAACATAATGAACCCTGCCCTTAAAGACATTGTGAAAGAAGAAATACATAAGTTATTGGATGTAGGATTCATTTATCCTATTTCAGATAGTTAGTGGGTGTCTCCTCTTGTTATAGTACCCAAGAAGAATGGGAAGTGGATAATCTGTGTTGACTATAGGGAACTTAACAAGGCTACAAGGAAATGTCATTTTCCCTTTCCCTTCATTGATCAGGTCCTGGATAGTCTTGCAAGGAAGAAGTTATTTTCATTCTTGGATGGTTTTAGTGGGTATAATCAAATCATATTAGCCCTGAGGATCAGGATAAGACCACCTTCACATGTCCATGGGGGACCTTTGCCTATAGAGTCCTTCCATTTGGATTGTGAAATGGCCCTACTACCTTTCAAAGGGTAGCGTTTAGTACTTTTGCTGATCTTGTTCATGACACAGTTGAAATTTATATGGATGACTTCACTCCCTATGGGAATGATTTCCAGGAAGCTCCAACCTATGCAAGGTTTTAAAGAAATGCATTGAAATGAATCTCTCACTAACTCTAGAAAAGTGCAAATTTTTGATGAATGCAAGGATTGTCCTAGGTCACTTCCTCTCCAAGGAAGGGATCCAAGTTGACCCTAACAAGATTTCCATTATGTTGTCACTGTGACAACGACCCTCCAAACTTTTTTGCCTTAGTCAATTTTGGAGCCTACATGAACTGTCGTTTCAAGCTATCTTGTGTCATCTTGTTATTTGTTCATGTTTTCCTAAGTGTCGACCATCCTTTCATCATTCCTAAGTGTCACTCGCACCTAAGTCAGTTTTCTAAGTGTCATATTCTTATCTTTGGAATTTCTTGTGTCATATTTCTAAAGATAGGAAAAGCACTAGCTTTTCTTTGACTTAGTATTAGCTTTCTTCACTTGACATGCATTCCACACAAAATCAAGAAAGCACAACTTTTTCTCTTAGATAAAGCACACTTTCTAAACTTAGTGATCATACAAGCACTGTTGGAGGAAATTTCACCCTCTTGAGCTTGTGTGCACTTCTGTTTCTCAGTGGAGCACACTTCCTTCTCTCAATTAAGCACACTTATTTTCCACAAGGAGAGCACACTCCTTGTTAACAAAGATTGCTTCCTTCTTGCTTTGTTCCCTTCTTGTCCTTGACAACCGCAATGCACTCCTTGTCAATAGAAGGTGCACCCTCTTGTTTCTCACACATGCACCCTTCCTTCTTTGCATGCTAAGTGCATTCCTAGAAAATAGGGGCCCTCTCCACTTAATGTAACTAACTTACTCATCAATCGACAAGTGGCGATCATGCATTAAATTTCTTTGCATGTGAATTCTTTTATAAGTTTCCCAATTCATCATTCATTCTCACAATCATTGTTCACTCTGGGCTGAGCGCATTTTCTCACCACAAGGATTTCTTCTTCAATCTTGGTCACAAGTGCGTGGATTCTTGGTAAGTTTTGCAAAGTGTCATTTTTGTTTTCTTTTATCGTTTTAGTGGCGCTTTTGTTTTCCTTAGTGGCGTTTCAATCTGTTTTTGCATATGAAGTGTTGTTTTCATCCGTACTTCCTCCTACAAGTGTTGTCTTGCTGTTGCAAGTGGTGTTTCTATAAAATCTTCACATTCCATGACCTTTCACCTTCTAGTCATGATTGCGACAAAACTTATAAACACTTGCAACCTGATTCTCTCACTGTTACTATGTTCTTGACTTGTTGTTGACCTTCACTTAACAATTTTTGAGCTTGTCTTTGAACAGGGCGCACTTCTCGAAAATAGGCACCTCTGTGATTTCAAACTATGCCCAACAGAAAGATGGCTATCTTCTAGAGTGCATAGTGCACTTCCAAGCCACAGTGAGGCATCTCTGCCCACTGCAACTGTGACTTGCACCCATCATGAACCTCCCTGGTGCAATGCGAACTTCCAAGTAGTAGCGTACCACCTCCCTCCTCACTGTCACTGTGACGTACTCCCAATAAGTCTCTCTCTCTCACACAGAGCACAAGACACAATTCTAAGCCTTAGTAAAACCTTGTTTGCCAGCTATGATCCCGACATGCACCCTCTTCCTTGCCTTGGCGTAGTGTGCACTTCCAATGGCTAGTAAATCCACCTTGTCTCATTCTTGATAAGCTTGTGCTCCCAATTTTCCTAGATCTTTCCTTGATCATTGTCTTTTGCATAATTTGCATGTGATAACTAGGGGATTTCTAGAAACTGATCTTTGTTCACCATGAGTGATTTTCCACTTGCAGGTGCTGAGGATACAAAATACATTTGTCTTTCATCCTCTGCAGAGACAATTCCTCCTACCACTTGACAAGCTACATCAAAGGAAACTTTAGAGAATAGCACTGAGGAGGCAGTAGAATGCTCTAATCCAACTGTTCCCATCCTATCAGATACATAGTGCTTCATTGATAAATCTATCAAGGTCTCATGGAAGGACATAAAAGATGCTTTCATGCAAAAGAAATTCCCAGAAAACTTAGAAGACAAGGAAGTATACATAAACATTAAGAGGTCCAGAATACACGAGTGACATGAAAATTTCGAGTATTGTTGGCATGGATGTTATGTTGCAGGTGCATTGATGATGCAAGGTGTTTTTGTTGTAGTGATTGCTGGTTGGCATTGATGTCAACCTAGGGATATTTCACACATCCATGTGGTGTAGGTACAGTGATGATGTTGCTGGTTGTGTTGCAGTGATGATTGGATTTGGTATGTATGTGGAGCAGGTTGGCACATTTGATTACCATGGTACATGTATTCTTGGCATTGGAATTACCTTGGTATTTCTTGTGTGTGTGGCCCAAGTTGATACTTGGTATTGGTTTGAAAGGTATTAGCATTATCATGGTATCTGCCTATGATATTGACATGGGGATTACCAGGGTACAGGGGTGCATGGTATTGACATAACCATGGTATTGACTTGGCATTTACCATGTTATGAGTGTCCTTGGTATCAGCTTAACCATAGTATTTTCCCATGGTATTGATTGGAGATTATTGATGATATTTTGATATATACTTTTGTGAGTTATTATTGATTTTGATGGATTATGTTTGAGAGCGAGTGTATGCTACAATATTTCGTCTTGCATATTGTTTACTTGTAGCGTTGGTGGGTGGTGTGATTATCAAACTTTAATTTTCAGATCATATAGGAGAGTAGCTACTGCGTTGATCATGTTGAGCGAGTTTGAGAGCCTAGTGTGAAATATTCTGAAATGTGGCTAGCATGGAGGTGTTGAGGGCATTGAGGCTCATGGTAGACAATGTGTAGATAAGGTGGGTGCCTTCTAGCAGTACATGAAGATATTTCTCCATAGTCTAGTAGAATTGGGTGAGGATCGTTGGTTGTAGCGGCTTCCAGTGAATGGGTGTTCGTAGAGTCATGTGATAAGAGTCCTTTTGTATGATGTTGCTAGCAGACTGTCTTAATGGTCGAGTCTTCCATCTACTGGGTGGTAGCTCCTCCATGTAAACAAATTTGTTCAGCATAATAGAAGAATTGAGCAGCAGAACATTGGGTGGTTTTTTGCCCTGGAAAGGGTTTTCCACCAGGAATATCGATGTTTCTATGTGTGCATGTTATTTATGTTTCTATCTTTGGTTATGCATGTTGATACTTTTATGGTTGATGTTTAGTTTTAATATGGTGCTTATGATTCACAATGTGTATAGATATGTTTACATGATATGCAACTTATAAGTGAATGAATGAGGTTTTGAGGAGAAAAAATAATAATATAAGCCACAATATTGATTCACCCCCCCACTCTCAGTATTGTTTCACATTTCAACTAAGTTGCAGGAAACGCAGGTACAGAGGGCGTTTCTGCTCGGAAACGAAATGGAAACGCGTTTCGGCGTACCGTACGGCCTGGAAACGCGTTTCCGGCCGTACGGGCACGTTTCCCCAAATGGAAACGTGCCCGTACGGCCGGAAACGCGTTTCCAGGCCGTACGGGCCCCGTTTCCCCAAAAAAATGACTTGTTTTTAATTTTTTTTTTTTTTCTAATTAGTTTTTAAATTTTTTTAGGGTTTCTAAGCTGTTCTAGAAACCATTTCTAAAGTTATAAAAGAGCAGTGCCTCTCATTCTCTCATCACACTATTCAGCAAGGAGTTTCTCTTGGAGATTGGCAGTTGTTTCAGTAGCTGGTGTTTTGAGCAGTCTCTATAGTTCTTGCAGCCTTATAGTCTTTATTGTACTTGCAGCCTCATATACTAATATAAATAAAGGCTGATTTTGGATTTTCCAGTTCCTATATTTTTATTTTCATTATGTGATGACTCATGAGTAAATGTGATGTAAATTTAATCTTAATGTTAAAATGTTTAAGTAAATGTATCATTAATGCTTTATGATTGCACATATATATATTAATAATTTTTAAATGTTTTTAATATATATATATATATATATATTATTATATATATTCGCGTTTCCCCGTTTCCAAAATTTGGGGAGGTCGCGTTTCGTTTCGCTTCCCTGTTTCGTTTCGCTTCCGTGTTTCCCCGTTTCGTGCAACTTAGCATTTCAACAATTGGTATAAGAGCAATGATCTTTAGTGAAGCTTGATTGCTTGGAGAGTAGATCGTGGGACTATGGCAAAGAACAATAAAAAACGATCTCAGAATAAGAAGTGCTGCAAACAAATCAAGAATGCTGGAAAATATGGAGAACCTTTCTATTGATAAAAGGTATGGAAAGAAATTTTTTTAGTCATGGCCATTTTCCTTGCTAGTCTAATGATGATGATTTTGGGGTCATAAAAGAATTCGATGATCAGTCTTTTGAAGTTTATTCCTCAAGATGTGAGGAAGGTGTGTTTCCATTGTAGGAATCAGAAGATGAAGAACTTAAAAGATTAGTGACTCTTGAGGCCAAGAACAAATCTCAAGCAAGGTTAATTGAAAAGTTAATGGCTGAAAACAAAGATCTAAACAAATTGCTTCAGATTCTTGAGGAGAGTGAGCATGCACTCAAGGATGAAATTTCTGATCTGAAAACCCAGTTCAAGAAGGTGAGGAAGACGAAAGATGAAGCTAAAAATATGCTTAAGGAACAAATCAGAAATTGCAGAAACCAAGAAGAAGAAAAAGAAGAAAGAAAATCAAACCCAAAAGAGGAAAAAATCAAAGAACCTAAAGCAAAAATTTGTAGCAGCTTTGAAGGAAGTCACCATCAAGAACAAAAGCCAAAGGATGCGTTAAAGAAAGGCATGAGAAAGATTAGATGTTTTAACTATAGGAAATTTGGGCACACTTCATAAAATTGTAGAAGCAAAAAGATAAATCACTCCAAGAGAAACCAACATCTAATTCACAAGCAGTCCCATATTTTTCTAGCTACAAAAAATTCTTTCATGGATACTGTTGCTATCAGTGTAATGTTTTTTGGCATAAAGGTACTCACTTCTAAAAAGCTTCCATTTACACTATTTCTTTGGCACATAAGATGTTATGTTTGTGATAATGTAGGCCATAAGGCCAAGGACTGCAAGCTGCCATTGTGTTACAGGCAATTTAGTCAGAGAGAGAGTCATGCAAGGGAAACCATATGAGAAAAAAGGTGGTCATGTGCATGTTAAAGTTCAACAAATAAAAATATGGAAAAGAAAGGAGCAAAAAAAACAATTGAGGCCAGCTTGGCCACAGAGGGAGCATGAAGCAGAAATTGCAGAGATTCAAGAGAAGCTCCTCCAAGAAAAGGTTTGATCAGTAGTTGGTGTAAGTATTAATAATTTCTGTAAATATTATGAGTTGGTTTTGAATATGTAGCTCTACATTTTTCTTGTGGAAGTAATTATCGAATTCCATAGTCCGTACTTGCAATCAAAACAAATAAAGATCAGCATTCTGATTAAACAAAAGAAAGAATGCAGAGGTGAGTATGTGAGCTTATGAATATATTGATCAACTTTTAAGTAAACCATATGGAACATAGAATGTGCCTATACTATGCACTTTATGAAACATTTTGTTTGTTGGCTTAATAATGCGGTCTTGACCTTTCCAATTTGATTTGATCCTCTTAGTGGCTTGTAAAGTTAGTCTCTTGCATTAAATTGAGAAGGTTATGAGCTCGTCTTAATATTCACAGAGTAATACATTGATCAAATCAAAGAATTGTTATGGTCCCAGTTAACAAACGAGTGGATTTGGTCATGAAATTACTAGATTGATGAAGTGGTTTGGAGAACCTGCACACTTAGGTTAAAATCAAAGTGCACGATGAATAGCCTTGTATTTCCCATGAAACAACTGACCTGGTTATTCACAGTTATAGTCTAATTTGGTTTCCAAGTGTGAATTCCATGACTAATAAGGTTGTGGTGTTTGTGTTCTTTCGATTAGCATTTAATGGCTTGATGTAGTGAAATAAAAAATTCACATTGATCTGGTCAAAGCAGTTTGAGAGTAATTTTATTGACAATATCAAGCTCGAAATGAGTCATTGTTGCATTTGTATGAATATGTTTCATGTGCGAGAAAATATAATGGACCTGTGTGTAAAGTATGGTCAGCATAAGGAGGTGGAATGGAATCATTTAAAGGTGCATGAATCTGAAATCGACCTTGCACTTTTGAAAGTTCTGCATTCAATCAAGATTCACCAAAGACCAGATTGAATTTGAGAGGCGGATGAAACCAAATATGGATTTTCTGAAGCAATCCAGTATCACTCTCCCTTTTCTGGATCACCTCGTTGACACCTTCAGGATTTCCTTGGAAATGGTTGTCGACAACATGTATGGGATCAACAATAGGGTTAAGTATTTGGTTGATACAACAAATAATATATGGGGTTGCTTGCTCGAACACATGTTTCTAGAAGCTGGATACTACGATGGTGATGTTGCTTGGTGAATTTATTGCAGAGCCATGCATGTATTATCTTAAGCCATGTGCAGATGATATTGTTTGCACGGTTTGGAGGTAAGCTTTTTCTTGACATCGTCAAAAGTGATAGAGAGCTTGAAGAGGCTGGCTGTGAGATTAGAGAGACATTGATAGTCATGAGGGTTTTGAGGGGAGATTGGAATGGCTAAAAAGTGTTTTCGGTTCCAAGATTGACTTGTCATGGAATTCACTCCTGTATGATTTCTGGGCATGTTGTATTGAAAACGGGTCACCTCCTGTTCACGTTTAATTGAGCATGTGATATGGACAACAATTCACGTGGAATAGATTACTTATTTCAGGTTGTTTTTGGTGCAATGCATGCATTAATACCTTGCAACTTTCTGGATTAGAAGGAAAATTATAAAGAATTTGTGGCTTTGCTTCATCGTCCTAGGCTTTGGGTTGATGGATTGCATAATAGTCGAAACACGAAAACCACCAATGCAGTGAATTTGCTATGCATGGATGTCCATCAAACGCTGAGTTTGTCTTTGGTGGTTGCTACATTAGGTTGATGCAACCATTTTGTACCTAGGATTGCATTCAAAGGTACAACTATTGGTGCAAACATTCGGTTGGATGTTGTCTCTTTTGTGACTAGTGGCATCAAAGAGAATGAAGTTAATGTTGAAGAGGACGCATCGGGTGATAAGGTTTTCAAACTGTGTTGGGACAAAAATCTGAAGTGTATGTATGCCAAATCGATTCTATAAGTCCTAGAGGTTCCTGCAACGTTATTATGTGAAGAATTCAATTCCATGGTGACTGTAGCAGGTGTAAGTTGTGGTTTTCCATCTAACAAGGAAACAAGAGATGTGATTCTGCATGAAGTGCAAGGAAGAGAAAGCTGTCCTCTGAACATAAGGGAAGAGTTCTGCGAGCAATGTGTAAAATTTGCTGAATGAAGAGGAGGAAGCGCATGCTGGAGGAATATTGTGATAGAGTCTGATTACTACACAGCATAAAAGGAATGATGGTGCGTTACCCAGGGATGTGACAGGCAAGGAGAAAAGCACTGCGCATGAGAAGAAGAATAATTATAAGTTGATATGTCTGTCGTATTGTCAACTAACTTTTCCAGATGTGAAAAATATCGAGAATGGACATAATCTATGGTACTGTGTTAAGATAATGACGACAGTGGGCATTGCAGCTTGTGACAGATTTTAAGTTGAGGATGTTTATGAGGACATTGCAATGGATTTTTCTCGGCAGCCAATTCCATTTTCACCAGCTGCAGACTGACCTTCACGTCCAAAAGTGACATAGTATGTTTTGGGTTCGAGTACATCGACAACACCCTTTTAAAAAAATGTGGTTATGGTTGGCAGTGATGTCGTTGGGCCTGTGCTTGGCTGAGGAGAAAGAACCAAGAGATTGTGTGGATATATTAAGATCAGATCATTGTACAAATCTGGCCTCATGTGATGTGGATCGTATTTAATATTGGGATCTTATTCGTGGATTGAAAGTTTTTTCTGGATACGGGAATTGATTTTATTCATGTGCACAGTGATTCCAATCTTGTATGCATTAAGATCTAGGATATATGGAAGATAAGAAATGAATACATTGCCGAATTGAGCAAAGAAGAATTTTTTTTAATATTGAATATGTGGTGCGTAAATTCATTTTGAAGTTGATTCTCTCACAGATGCCGCTATTTTTCTTCCAGATGGTGAATGGACTTCTAGCTAGGTTGATCCCAATAAATGTTCTTCTTGAAAATGAAAATCCGTCCTACTGCAAAGACTCTAATCATGGAGGAAATAAAAATGAACGGTGTTTAAATTTTCTTCAGGGGTTCCATACATATTTGTGCAGTTTGTTGAAGTGGCCTCTAAGCGAATCAGTTTTTGAAACAAATGGAATCTTTAGGCTTTGTGTTTATCCATAATGAAATGTGTTGGAATGATGAGCTTTAAGTGTCACTGGGGATTTTTTTTTCCTCTGCATCATTATTCTGAAACACATGAATTCCTGTTTGATTATCATAAAATGCTTTATTCTGAGTCATGTATTTGGGTGTATATTCTTTGGAGCCAAAATATTATGTTTTCTGCTATCATGTGTTTTTCCTTATACATCTAACAATGTGTTTTGTAGGGGTTAAATATTAGTGATAGAATTGTCATTCATTAAGTTCAATGTTCTTAATGGTAAACCATGTAGAGTTGTGTAAAGGTGGAGGTATTTTTCATTAAAAGTTTTTCAACCATGTAAACATGCTTTAGATATATTTAGTCATGGGTTGTGTCTCTAGTGTCAATATGTCAAATTAGGTCCACACAGTCTTTTGTGATATACAACCATGTAATTAATGGTCAAGTATCTAGTCAAGAGTTAGTTCCTTTGCTTCATGAGGTGAAGCTATCGGCAAGAAGGGTTTGCTTGTAGGTTGATGACTTCAGTTTCAGTACGTGCTCATGGGGAACATGTATGTTGTATACTTACTGATTTGATACAGTCATGATGACGATGGTGATGGTGCTCAGTGGAGCATGTTTGCTGTGTGGTTGTTAATCCGCTATGGCGTTGAATTGATTCTTTGGTTGCTGGTTGCCTTGGTCTTGTTTTCATGAGGAGGTTGTTGCTACTACCTTAGGAGATAAAGAGTTTATGTTACTGCTGTTGATGGTCATCACATGCTTTGCTACTATTGATGTTAATGTCTATCTCATGTTTGCGGCTACTATTGATGGTTATCTGTTTGCAGTGGGTATTTTGGCCAGGACCTTTCATTAAAGGATCATGATGATGATGATGCTTAGTGGGAGCATGTCCAATGTATGCTTGTTGATCAGATATGGATGATGTTGTTACTGCTGCCCACACTATGTTATTTCTGCTGTTGCTGGTGATGAAGAGGATGTTGCTGCTACCCACATTTGATGAATATGTTGATGGCGAGAGTGTTGATGTTCATGATGTATTGTTGCTGTTGATATTATTTCTGATGCTCATACTACTGCCTTGGTTGAGTTTGTTGCTGTTTGGAGGCATGTTGTTGTTGTTTTTGGTGAGAGTGAGGTTGTGTAGTCGGTGTTATTGTTTGAGGCTCTTGTTGGTGTGATATATCTACTTGTTGCTGCTCATATTATATTGAATTCATGCTCATGTTGCTATTTTTTGCTAGTGCATATGATGTGATTTTGTTATTGAGGTGATCCCTTTGCCATTGATGTCAAAGGGGGAGTTATTGAGGAGGACAATGTCAGTTGGATGTTTCAGCAGAGGTTTCCATATGCCAAAGGGGGATATTGTTGGCATTGATATTATGCTGTAGGTGCATTGATGATGCAGGTGTTTGGTTGCAATGATTGTTGGTTGGCATTGATGTCAACCTAGGCATATTTCATAGATGCATGTGGTGCAAGTACATTGATGATGTTGCTAGTTGTGTTGTAATGATGATTGGATTTGGTATGTATGTGGAACATTTTGGCACATGTGATTACCATGGTACATGTATTCTTGGAATTTGCATTACCTGGGTATTGTTTGTGTTTGTGGCCCAAGTCGATACGTGGTATTGGTTTGACAGGTATTAGCATTACCATGGTATCTGCCTATGGTATTGACCTAGAGATTACTATGGTACAGGGTTGCATGGTATTGACATAACCATGGTATTGACCCATGGTATTGAATTGACATTTACCATGGTATGAGTGTCCTTGGTATCCACTTAACCATAATATTTTCCCATGGTATTGATTGGAGATTATTGAGGATATTTTATACAGAGAGTGAGTGTGTGCTACAATATTTCATCTTGCATATTGTTTACCTGTAGCGTTGTTGGGTGGTGTGATTATTAGACTTTATTTTTTAGATCAGATTAGAGAGTAGCTGCTGGGTTGATCATATTATGCGTGTTTGAGAGCCTAGTGTAAAATATTCTAAAATGTGGCTAGCATGGAGGTGTTGAGGGCGTTGAGGCTCATGGTAGACAATGTGTAAATAAGGTGGGTGCCTTCTAGCAAACAAATCATGGGAAGCAGTTTCTCTAGAGTCCAGTAGAATTGGGCAAGGTTTGTTGGTTGTAGTGGCTTCCAATGAATGGGTGTTCGTAGAGTCACGTGAGAAGAGTCCTTCTGTCTGATTTTTCTAGAAGAATGTTTTAGGGGTCAATTCTTCCAACCACTGGATGGTAGCTCCTCCATGTAAACAAATTTGTTCAACATAATAGAAGAATTGAGTGGTAGAGCAGCAGGTTGCTTTTTGCCTTGGAGAGGGTTTTCTACCAGAAATATCAGTGTTTCTATGTGTGCATGTTATTTATGTTGCTATTCTTGGTTATGCATATTGATACTTTTATGGTTGATGTTTACTTTTAATATGCCGCTTATGATTCACAATGTGTATAGATATTTTACGGGATATGCAACTTATAAGTGAATGAATAAGGGTTTGAGGAGAAAAAAAAATATAAGCCAAAATACTGATTCACCCCCGCCTCCAAGTATTGTTTCACATTTAAAAAAGTATTACCTTGTGCAGAAGCTATCGAATGGATCTTCTTACATATGGATAACAAGAATTTGGTTCTTAGCAGTGAAAGTGATAAGGAGATTTCCACCTACCATCTGCATGACATACATTCCTATTACAAGATGGTAAGTCCCAAACATTATCTGAACACATAGTTTTATGCAACCTAGGATAATATGAATACTAAGGAGGTCATCAAGTCTTGGTGGCAAGAGCTTGCAAAATTCCGCCAAAAGCCAAGTGCAGTGTACAAGACTAAATATTTAAGAAAGGTTTATCAGTATCTTATGGTGATGTGTTGCATATTGCATGGAAGGAAGAATGTTGAATACTTTGAAGAGAATTGGATCTACTTTCTCAACCTAGTTGTTTCTAGAGGCAAGTCTTCAACTGGGTTGATATTCTCTCTCATGAACTACAACATAACATACAACAGGCCAAGACAACTTTACAAGCCAAAAAATCACCATAGTTCTACATGTCCACTTATCTGCTGGATGGAATTTGTGCCTGTTATGAGTTCACAGGGATGAAGTGGAACTGGACCCCTAAGGAGAAGTTACATGTTTGTTTCCATTGTAGACTATTGTCAGAATTCAACTTTTGAGGAATGTATACACAATTGGCTGAGCACTTATTTACAGTTGTCTATAAGATGATCTTTGAAACAAAACCTCCTTACATGAAAGATCAAGTGAAGGAGGAACTTTATGAGATTGTTGATTGGTTCGCTTCACCACAGGGCACATACATTAGAGTTTTCGGGTGCCAGACTGCCCCTCACCTTATGCTGAGGTATGTGACCAATAAGGTGGTATTGTAGGAGGTAGCCTATTAGTTGAACAATGGTTTGTCTGCACAACTCCAAAGGAAGAAGAAATCTCCTTGGCCATCTTTTCCTTTATGGATTGGTTTGTATGAGCTTAAGAGCCTCAAGGTGGCTGATGCTGAAATTGAAGAACTCAAGCATCTTCATTTTGGAGTAATGGGATTTCATAGATATGATCCTAGGAAAATTTGTAGACAACATTGTACTAAGATACGATACACCTGGTTGTATGTATCTATGACCATTCCAGAAGATGAGAAAATCAAGAATTGGTACAATGAATTGAGGAAGAATAGGCTAGGAGATGAGGTAGGGCCCTCCCATGTTCCACAAGTACCAGATGTACAGATGGGAGAGATTCAGCGTGAAGCAACTGCCCAAGTTGACACTGCATCATCTTGAAAGAGGCCAAAGCATGATATGGTAGAAAAAAGCAGTAAAAATTTCAAGGCTTATCCATTATGTAAAGGTGCAATAAAGGAAAAGCAACAAAAGAAGCAAAGGGAAGAGGAGAAGAATAGTTTAGAAGAAGAGAATAAACTAGAAGAAGAATGTAAGAGAGAGGAAGAATGCAAAGATAAAGATGAACAAGAAAAGAAGAAGCAATATGACTTGCTGAAGAAAAGGAAAGCAGAGGAGCTGCAAAGGAAACAACAAGAAGAACTCTTGCAAAAGCAGAAAGAAGAAGAAGAAAGGAAAAGAGCAGAAGAAGAGGAACAACAAAAGTGGCTATAGGAAGAAGAGTTGAAGAACAAATAGGAAGAGGAACCTGCACAGGCAATGGAGGAAGAACAAATGGCCCGTGATATAGAAGCAGAAATGGAAGAGGATGAAGACATTGAACTGATTGCAGATGAGCCAAGTAGTCAGTTAGATCCTCCTCTCACTGGTGGCCATCTCCCATTTAGCGAAATGGGAATTGTTCCTCCACCTGATGATAGGGTTATGGATATATCTAGTTTTACCTTCAATCAACTAAAGAAGAGAATTGTACAAGAAAGGCGAAGGTACTTTCCCAATGACCCTAATCATCCAGTCTCCATATCCATAGAAATGGGTGATAGCATCTAATACTAGGAGGAATCCTCGAGTAGTCATGGCAGCGAATGTGGCTTTTGTGATAGCAACACAAGACAATACAAAACATCTTTTGAGTGAGAATGCACAGTTGTGAAAGGAGCTGGTTGCCACAAAACAACAAGTTGATCATTGTTCCGTAGAAATTAGAGGTTGTCTTCCACCAACATTAGCAAAACAAAGCTACAGATGACCATACTTGAAGAATTGAAGTCGATGGAAGACACCATGAAATAGCAGCACAACGAGATGGTTATCCTACATGAGGTAGTGGTTTCCCTGGTCAAAATTTAGAAGAAATATCAAGAGATCTTGAAGGTTCTGGATGTTAGAAGCACAACTGTCGATTTGATGCAGGATTGGGGCATCAATTACCTTAAAAATCTTGAACGGTTGGTCAGGAAAGACAAGATAGCAACTGAGGTGGACATATCATAATTAAGGCTACATACACATAACTATAATCACCTTGGTGAACATGCGGCCAACATTATAACTGCTTTTGTTCGACTACATAGTAGTTTGGAGTCCTAGGCATGGAAACATATAATACCTTATGTGGGTTCACTTGGAGAAATAAGGAGTAAGGATGTCGTCATGTAGGAGTTAAAAGAGTTCATTGAACAAATCAGGGAGTAGTAAATCAAGAAGGCTTGGAGGTGACCAAGAATGTTGTTCTACAATATGAAATTGAGCCAACTAAGATTCACATGAAGTTATCCATGTTGTGGAGTAGTATATAGTCAAACTCCAAATCTATATTATCAGATGCATTGGAGGTAAAGATGTGGTACATTGTAGAGCTACCAGTTAGAGTTAAATTTATCACAACAAAGTTCAGAGCATGGCACTCCTACATCACAAATGAACTCCATTCCCAAGCCATTGATTTTTCCTTTTCTCCATGAGGAGTTTTGTCTTATTACAAGTTTTTCCTATATAGCCACCATTTTGATGTAATTTGTCTTTTATGAATAAGAAGTTTAATATAAAAGAAGTCCAAGAGACATGTGGAATATGAAGAGTCACATATAAGTCCATAGGTTGTGGAAGTCAAAGAGTCATGAGGAAGCTCAAAGGTCATTAGCATTTGTTATAAATAAGCCCTCATAACTCAAGCAAAGGGCTTGGACTTTTAGAGATTTGGCCTTGGCTTCTCTAGTTGTGCATAAGGGAGAAGATCATTCTTTTGGAGAAGCAAGTTGTAGCTTCATGTTCCACTATTGGAGCTAGTGTTTCATCAATGTAACAATGTACTTGGATCTTTCATTAATTATCAAAATCTCCCAAAGGTGACACTTTTTCATGCATGCGTAAATGTTGTAAGACTATTCTTTAGATGTTTACAATATATGTTATGTTACACATACTAAAGGAAATGAACTATTTCGTTTCTTTAGATATGAATCTTGTTGAATGGGTGTTGTTATGTGTTTATATGATCATTGTTATCTTGTGAACTAATTTTCAGGTTAATCAACAGTTCTCTCTCAATTTCTCTCACGTGTCTCTCTTAGGATAGTACTAATATTTTTCTATTAAAGGCCCATCTCTTATCTCTCTCACATGGAAGATCCTTTTACACTTTACACTTGGTGCCTCACAAATATTACACACTTGTGTTCGAATCACGATTTCCATTAAACCAAAACCCGTAGGTGTTAGTAAACGGATGCATCGCTGACGTTAATAGATTAATGAGAGGTGGTTAATCCATGTCGTGAAACGCACGTAGAGCGCTGGATTATCCAATGCCCAACAATATCCCCCCATCATGAGACAGGGGTGATTCGAACTCAAGACCTTTGACTTTGATACCATTTGTTGGAATCATGATTCCCATTAAACCAAAACTTGCAGGTGTTAGTAAACAGATGCATTGCTAGAGTTAACGGATCCATAAGAGGCGATTAAGCCATGTTGCAAAAGAAACAGGGAGCGCTGGATTATTCCATGCCCAACAACATACTAACCTAGAGTTATGTGCATGATATCTTGTGTATGTTTTGCAGCCAAGGCATTCCTTTAAAATCACTTGTAATGGTGGATGGACCTTATATCCAGATGGGGCTCCTACACCAATTAGTGTGAGGTCTAATTAGTACTTCACATTGGGGAGACCCCTGTATGTTGGTGACATCCAACATTGTCAACACGTTATCAAAAGGGTCCCTATCCCTCAGAAACAAAGGGATGTTAGGAGTTTCCTTGGACTTGTTGTATGTTACAGGAGATTTATTAAGGATTTTAGTAAGTTGGCTTCACCTTTGTTTGGATTAATAAATAAATATTTAGATTTCTGTTGGATAGATAAGTGTCAAGAGGCATTCATAGAGCTAAAGGATAAATTGGCCACTACACTGTTGGAAAATGTAACTAGGTTCGATCTTCATTAAATGTATTTGAGTCATCTTGTAATGTAATTGTAAAAAAAATAAAGAAAATTATTATTATTATTATGACTTATTAAAGCATGGGTTTCATGCTTGGGTCATCATGTTTTAGGTCAAAGTCCCCATTGAGGACTTTTAGGATTTATTCTGAGTCAATAGAGTCATTATAATTTTAAAGAGACCCTTTTTGGGCTTTTGAATAATGTAAAAATGTTTAGTATCGAGTCAAATATAATTTATGTATCCTCCAAATCAAGTTGGCCTAGAAGATATCAAGTCGGCCTAAGGACATTAATTCAACCTCTCTTTAAGCCTATAAATAGAAGCAAGTCGAATTCATTTGGAGCATATCATCTCAAGCTAGATCGATATCTCTAAGGAAGCTGGAGAAGTGTGAAGTGGGTCTAAGGAAGCCAAAAAAAGTGTGAGTTGGGTGGAGTCTAAGGAGAAGAAGAAAAAAAAAAATAGTGCCTCACTCTCTCTGTTTCTTGCCCTAGTTTGGGAGATCAAAGTCTTCAAAGTTTTGCTGATGTTGGAAGCTGCCCAATGTCAGAAGCTGCTTGATGTCAGAAATTGCTACATAGTCGAAGTTGCTAGAAAGGAGGTCAAAGATCTGGGAGGCTAACTTGGTGTGGAGGGAAGGTTTGGTCTTAGTTTAGGGTGAAGAGTCTCAAAGAATACTATTAAAAGGAAGAGAATTTTTGATTGGGTTTTCCCCTCGAGGGGGGTTTTTCCCTGGCATAGTGGCTACATCTGGTGTCCATTGTTTTATGTGCAATTGCTTTGGTAATTGCTTGATGATCTAAAAGAAAGAAGATATAAAGAATCATAATAACAAATCAATAACATCACAATTAATTATCAAGTATAAGAAAATCTTTCTGCCTTTCTGATTTTCTAACATGGTATTAGAGCTTTGGTGAAGAAAGAAAGAAAAAGGCAGTCTCAAGCACTTGATAAAGGAACTATTCAAAAGAATTATCTAAGAGAAATAGTCTACTATATTCAAGGAAAATGTCTAACATAATCAAGGGAGAGAGCAAACTTGAAGGAGCCTCAAATTATAGATCTTGGAAGAAGAGGATTGACCTCATCCTTGAAAAGAACAAAGTACTTTACTTAGTCATAGGAAAAGTAAAGAAGCCTACATGTGACTCTAGTGATGTTGACAAAGTAAAGTTCAGAGAATTGGAATTGGTGGTCATGATGCTAATGGTAAAAGGAATAAAGGAAAACCTTGTCCCATTTATAGCCAACATCAATCATGGTCAGGAAATGTATGAAGCCTTGTCAAAGTTATTCACTATTAAGAACATTGGTCAAGTGGTATGCTTGGAGAACGAGCTAAGGACCACAAAGATGACTAAAGAAGATATAGTGGGCTCATTCTTTATGAAGATAGCAAGAATCAGAGATGACCTTTTGGCCATTGATGAAATTGTTCCAGAAAAAGATTTTGAGTGGTATGCTTGGAGAATGAACTAAGGACCACAAAGATGACTAAAGAAGATATAGTTGCCTCATTCTTTGTGAAGATAGCAAGAATCAGAGATGACCTTTTGGCCATTGATGAAATTATTCCTGAAAAAGATTTTGGGATCACTGCACTATTAGGATTGCCACCTACTTGGGGTGCATTTGTTGCACGACTCAGCAGTTGGAAGGAAGCTTTCACTTTCGAAGAATTATGGACCACTTGCAGTCAAGAAGAATTAAGGATCTCATTAGTTTCCAAACCTGAGGAATTTGACATAAGGGAATTACATTACTAGGTCCTTTGCTTGTAGCCTTAGATATCTTATTTTATATTTTTGATGTTTTATAATTTATAAGTTTTTAACATGTTTTTGGAAAATTAATTTTTTTGTTGTTGTAAGTTTATAGGTATCCCTCAAACTTTGGAGGGAGTCCCCAAAAACTCCTAAAGATAAGTATTTCCTTTCAATTTTTGGTTTCATGTACTCATTTAGTTGTGATTATGTTAAATACTAATCATCATTCTCCCTCTATTGTCTTGATTAGGAAAACATCTTCTATATTCTAAAAAAGTATGAAAGAGGACCTCTCAAGACAAGGTTTCTTAAGGAACAAAGGTATGCTTTAAAACATTGATTTATTTATAGTAAATGTTTATTCATTTGATAATATACTACTAAGATTGTTGTGTCTAGCTATAATGAATCATATTGATTCTTATTCTAGGCGATTCATAAATCAATAAATCTACGCCACTTCTATTCTTAATTGATTTTATAGAACCCTAGACAGGTTCTTTGGAAAACCCTAACCTAAGGGTATGCTAATGTGAATGTTTGAAACCCTAAACTACCTAGGGATATTAAGAGATTATATTTGAAGTTTTATTGATGATGTCATGTTTAGTATTTTGGCATGATCAAGAAAACCTAACCTATTAGGGTTGAATGATAAACTCTAAAATCTTGAACCTTTGAAGTATTGGTAATTTCAGGTTTGCTATGTTCCTATATTGAAACTCTAACTCATTAGGGTTTGGTGGAATGTGTAAGAAAGACCCTTATAATGCCTTAGAAATGATTTCCTTGGTATGTGTGTGTTTGTCTAATCAAACCCTAGTCTAATTGAGTTTGTTGTATGTAACTTTTGTTGATATTTGTGAAGTTGGGTTTGACTAACACATGATATGAAATGCCTATGCATGATGATGAATGCCTAGATGTATCCGCTGACCCATTTGTTGGTAGTCATGAATCCTAGGGTTTGGAAACAAGCTCTAGTCAAAGTTTGTTTTTCGAGGATGATAATATTTGTGAAATTCTAGGGTTTTGGAGTTAAACCTTAGTCGAAGTGAAAACCTCTGATGAATGATGACGATATGATAATTTGAGATTTGTGTAAGATTGTTGAAATCTGAGTTTTAGTTGGGATTGATGTTTGATTGAAAATCCAAGGTTTGCAACTAACTCTAGTGGAAGTTGGTCATGTTAATGACTAAGCTGTGATTGGTTTTGATTGATTCTTTTGTATGAAATTTAGGATTTGTATGAATCCCTAGTGGAAATTCTAACATATGAATTATAAAAGTTGTTAGATTCCTTGTAGATCTATATTTGTTTGAATTGTTTTTAGGGTTTGCTATATGTTGTAGTAGGGTATGTCACACCTTTGAAAGAAACATTGAAACCCTAGATGGAATGAAAGTTGTTATGAAGTAGTCTAGGGTTTATGACAAAGTCCCTAGCAAGATGTTGAAGAGTATGTGTCTCTTGTTTAAGTTTGGGTATCTGATATATGTAAGGTTGAAATGCTTCTGTAATTCTGATATGGATAACTTCGTGCTTCTATAGTTTTGGTTGTACTTGATATCTAAGTTATGCAGGTACACAATCGTCAATATGGTGAAGATGTTCGTTGATGGGATAAGCATGATGGGGATGATGATAACTTTGATGAAATGGTTGGAAGCCATGAAAGATCATCCAGTGACAAAAATAAAAGAGATCACCCTTAGATTAATAGGGAGTCTGGATAAAGAGATGTTCCTTGGTTAAGAGGGAGGGCATAACTTGGTTTTGATTGAAGAATGAATTTATGAGGATATGTTGTTGCATGGGAAGTAGGAAAGGAAACTGTATGATTGAGGAATCTTCTATCAGAGATTTGGTTGATAGTATTACTATGAAAAGTACAAAAACAACATCAAGTTGTCTGGAAGACCCTGGAGGTTTTTATTTGATTATGAACATATGAAAGTATAATATTGATAGGGGTTGTGTTTGTACAGGTGAATGTATCGAAGGTTTTTGATAGCATGTTGGTTACCAATCAGTTTGATTGGGAGAGGTTGGTTATCCTTGATCTGTTGGTTCGAGGAATGTTGAGGCTTTGTGAGTGAAGCATTTCTTAGGAGGACATTTGGCTGATACTTTGTGTTGATTTCTAGGTCTCGAAGTTGGAAAAGGTGGTGTTGATTATAGAGTTCTGTTTTTGGATACACATCTGGATTTTTGGGTTGGTGGCTAGCAAGTAAGCTTGATGGTACCTAGAGAGGTTGAAAGCTTGAGTCCATATTAGTTCCACCCAAATATATTGCCTTGGTTAGGAATCTAGTCCATGGCATTGCGGTGCCTAAATTGTTGAGAGACCAATGGATAGATTTTCCTCGTTAGGAATCTAGTCCATGACATTGCGCTGCCTAAATTTCTTCATGGTTCATATAGTTGAGATCTTCCTTGTACTTATGTATGATGAATATCTCCCTAGTTAAGAGGGAGTGTTGGAATTTGTAACTAGGTTCAGACTTCATTAAATGTATTTGAGTCATCTTGTAATGTACTTGTTAAAATAATAAAGAAAATTATTATTATTATTATTATTATTATGACTTATTAAAGCATGGGTTTCATTATTGGGTCATCATGTTTTAGGTCAAAGTCCCCATTGAGGACTTCCAGGATTTATTCTGAGTCAATAGAGTCATTGCACTTTTAAAGAAACCTTTCTTGGGATTTTGAATCATGTAGAAACGTTTAGTATTGAGTCAAATATAATATATGTATCCTCCACATCAAGTCGACCTAGAAGAGATCAAGTCGGTATAAGGACATTAATTCGACCTCTCTTGAAGCCTATAAATAGAAGCAAGTCGAATTCATTTGGAGCATATAATCTCAAGCTAGTTCGATATCTCTAAGGAATCCGAAGAAGTGCGAAGTGGCTCTAAGGAAGCCAAAAGTAGTGCGAGTTGGGTGGAGTCTAAGGAGAAGAATATTTTTTTTTTGGTGCCTCTCTCTCTCTGTT
Source organism: Pinus tabuliformis (assembly GCA_031772625.1). NCBI lineage: Eukaryota > Viridiplantae > Streptophyta > Pinopsida > Pinales > Pinaceae > Pinus > Pinus tabuliformis. The sequence continues at coordinate 1,202,503,993 of CM062804.1, forward strand.
TCATGCACTAGTTTGGGAGATCGAATTCTTCCATGTTTTTCTAATGCCAGAAGTTGCCTGATGCCGAAAGTTGCCACATAGTTGAAGTTGTTGGAAAGGAGGTTGAAGATTTGGGACGCTGACTTGGTGTGGAGGGAAGGTTTGGTCTTTGTCTAGGGTGAAAAGTCTCAAAGAATAGTATTGAAAGGAAGAGAATTTTGACTGGGTTTTCCCCTCGAGGGGGGTTTTTCCCTAACATAGTGCCTACATCTGGTGTCCATTATTTTATGTGATATTGGTTTGGTAATTTCTTGATGAACTAAAAGAAAGAAGATATAAATAATCATAATAACAAATCAAGAACATCACAAGTAATTATCAAGTATAAGAAAATCTTTCTGCCTTTCTGATTTTCTAACATACTCCAATTCTTAGGGGTCCCAATTGGGCCTTGCCTTTCCACATCCACACAGATGCATTCAACAAGGCTGTAGGAGTAGCCTTGGGACAAGTGGAAGATAAGTTTACCTATGCTATATATTTTATCAGTAAGAATCTATCCAATGCATAACTCAACTACACTATTACTAGAAAAGAGCTCCTCGCTGTTGTGCACTCCTTGAACAAGTTTAGGCATTATATCATAGAATACCAAATTTTTGTACATACTGATCATGCAACCATTAAGTATTTAATGAAAAAAACCTAATTTCAATGCTAGAATCATTAGATGGCTATTATTGTTGCAACAATTTGATTTGACAATTATTGACAAGTCAAGAAAGGAAAATGTGGTTGCATATTTTTTGTCTAGACTAACATCGTCTTTATAAAATGAGGAAATGATAGATGATCACATTCTGTTTGAGAACCTCTTTTCTATTTCACTAATGTCAACTTGGTTTGATTATATAGCAAATTACTTGGTTGCAGGGAGATTCCCTCCTAATCTCTTCTCCAAGGAGAAGAGTAAAATTGTTAGAAAAAGTTCTCCTTTTACTTGGATTGGGGCAATATTTTCAGAGTGGGACCAAATCATATTTTGAGGTGTGTAAGGGAATATGAGGTATTGGAAATCCTCTTAGTATGCCATGATGGCCCTTGTGGAGGCCATTTTTATGCTAAGAGGACAACCTTCAAAATTATCCAAGCAAGGTACTATTGGCCTACCTTACACTAAGATGCTAGGAGGTATTTGCTAGATGTGATGAATTCCAAAGGATTGGAAAGCCTAGACCAAAGGATGGATTGCCACTACAACCTCAAGTGACGTTTAATCCATTTGAGAAGTGGGGCATGGATTTCATTGGGCCAATTGACCCCCCATCTGGACAAAAGAGATACATCATTGTGTGCACTGATTATTTGACAAATTGGGCTGAAGTAAGGGAAACAAAAGTAGCAACAAAGAAAAAGGTGGCAAAGTTTCTAAGGGAAAACATATTTTATTAGTTTGGATTCCCAAGGGAGCTGGTAACTGATCAAGGGGTTTAATTCACTTCAAATCTCATTGAATCATGGAGCAACATCACATAAACCACAAAAAATCCACCCCATATAATACTCAAGCAAATGGGAAGGTATACATGAAAAATATAGCTTTAGAGAGAATCTTAACTAAAGTTGTCAACAACAACAAAAATAATTAGGCAACTAGACTTGTGGAAGCCACTTGGGCCTACAACACCACATGGAAAACCACCACTAGGTTCACTCCCTTTGAGTTGGTTTATGGAAAAAATGCATTGTTTTCCATTGAATTTGAGTACAACACCCTAAGAATGAAAACACAATTGGACCTAGACATCACCAAAGCTCATTTGGAGAGGTTGCAATAACTCAATGTTCTTGATGAATTCAGATTACAGGCTCTCATGCACATTGAGGTGGTCCAACTGCAAAGGAAGATTTGGCATGACAAAAAAATTAGAGAAAGGACCTTCCAAGAGGGTGATTGGGCCCTACTGTGTGATTTCAGATTCAAGGATTTCAAGGGGAAGATGATGACAAGATGGTTAGGTCCTTACCGGTGGAAAAGTGTCATGAGAATAGTTCTATCCAAATCAGAACAATTGATGAAGAAGGAATTCCACTTTTAGTCAATGGCTATTGATTGAAGCTCTACAAGAAACCTTTGTCAAAGGAGGAGTTTAACAATTCAGGAGTTGAATGTGATTGAAGGCCTCAAATATCTCATTCCATCCAACCTCTGATCAGCAAAAAAAAAGAAGAAGGATAAAATGCCTGGGTGAAAACCTCCATGAGGCACTTAAGGAAATATATAGGATTGAAAATCTCCATGAGATAGTCCAAGAGTTTAAAAAAATGAATGAAAAAGAAAAATAAAAGATCACAGAGTGAAAACCTCCTTGGAGGCACCTGGAGCAGTCCTATAGGATTGAAAACCTCCTTTGAGGCAGCTTACAGGTCTCAGAAAAAACAAAAAAAAAGGAGAAAGAAAAAAGAAAAGAAAAAAGAGAACAAATAAAAGCAAGTGAGCCTTTACATCATTTTTCTTCCATGTTTTTGTTACAGGCTTCTAGTCACATTCAAACGAGGACAATAGACACAATGACGACTTCAAAACCCCATCTTCACATTCTCCAAGCTAACTCTCTACATTTCCTCCATCATTTCATTGATTTCCCTAGGTTCCTCCATCACCAGATGACCTTCCTCACTCAATTCTACCTCAATCCTAAAGTACTACAGGATTGTCTTATACTACTACAGGATCAGTCCGGATGTGCTACAAGATTGTGATCTGTACAAAAAGAGGGTACAAATCTTGTGTTTTTCACCTAGGAACAAGGGGAGGGGTCCACCATAACCTCATCATCCATTTTCCACACCACTTGGCCTCTCCTCCACCCAAATTTCCACTTTTGTCCATTAAAAACACTCCTTTTCACCCCTTTTTCCATCTCTTCACCCACAGAAAAGGCCTTAGACCCTTGTCCACAGGATACTCATGAATTATCAATATTTTTGGAGGTAGCACCTGAAGGAAATTGTGATCCTAGGATGGTATTTGTGACTATCACAAGAACACACAATCCTGTAGCAGTATTCACAAACCGTAGAGAGACACAGTTGGAGCACTGGATTGAAAAATACAACCAAAATGAAGGAATTAGAGGGTCATTACTTTGAACTTGAGAAGCTATAGGGCCCTTTGCAAGTTGCTACAGGATCACTATTCACCTACAAGCAACAACCTTTGATCCACCTCTTGAAGAACCTATATTGTCAAGCTTCAATCAATCAGGGATATTTAAAAAAAAAACAAAAATATTCAAAGCAAGAAAATGCATGGATCAACAAGAATGAGAGGATGACACCGTAATAGACAAGAAAAGCAACCTTACCTCAATTCAGAAATAACATGCAAACATCTAGTGATCAACACACTAACAAGGAATACCAGGTAGGTACAGGTATGAAAGATTCCTAACTTCTTCTATTAAGTGCATAATAGTATAAAAATGTTTCAAATGAATGAGGGACAAGGTTTTGAAGGTTGAAGGTAGCTCAATAGTCTAAGCCACCCTCAAACAGTCAAACTAGGGTTATCTTTCTCTCTCATCACTTGTGGAGAAAATGACAAAATAAAAAAAAAGGTGATTATAACAAGGAGTGGGCCAACGGATCTATGGAGGAGTTGCGAAGGTGGTAGGTGGTGTCCAACTAATACAACATGTTGATCCCACCACCAAACCACAAAGGAAATAAAAAGCGGGCCTAAGCCTCATTTGTACCAAAGTTTCATTCCAAAAATGGTAAGGAGGCCCACTGCCATCGTTGGGAGGCGAGCTGGCTACACCAAGAGTATCATAGGTTTCAACTTTCCATAGATAAGCTATAGGACCAAGGAATAACTGCTATAGGATTCAGATTGAGTGCTACATGATAATGAGAAGGTGCTACAGGATCTGTTGAAATTTCTAAATATTACCCATTAGAAATCCCTATTGCATTATCTGGTTTATTTCACCTAATTGTTTATTCCCTTAACAAGTTATTTATACATATGAATACTGAAAATAAACACAAATGAAACCTTAAATCATATACAGATCAACAACTGAAATACTAGACAAACATAAGGGACACCGTTATTTTTGGACAATCGTCCCCGGAAACACCTAATTTGAGAAAACTGGTGCAACAGTTTTGAGGGTTTTATTATTATGAAGATTTATTGAGTACAACTAGGGTGCCGAACTGGCTCACCCAACAAAGATTTTTACACGACAGTAATACCTCTTCTTGGAGACAGATATTTAGCTAGTCTGCCCCACGAAAATCCTTCCGGCGCTTCTCCTAGGCTCTGCGTCAACCCTACTGGCCTCATCGTAGCTCCTGAATCCTCTGTGTCAGCCGTTTGTCTCTTTGTGTTAGATCTCTGGCCTTTTGCTTCACCCACGTAGGCCCCTCAGCCTCTGCGTAGTCTCTAGCTGCCTCTGCATGGCTCTTTGCTATGTACTCATTGCCGTTCGCTGCAACTATTCACTAGTTCGAATTTTCTCAGCAAGCGTCGTTCCAGAAAATTCAACTGACTGATCAATCTTGGTGTGTCTCCAACTGACCCTCAAGCCTCTTCTTATACTTTTCCTGTTGAGTCTTCAACGACCAAGATTAAGTCTTTGATCAACGATTAAGATTAGATTTGGCTTGATCCATGTCATTTAGAACATTCTCACCTAGTTTTATATTAATACTCATTGTTGGGCTAATTTATTAACACAAATTAACACAAGTATCCATTATCAATCTAAGTTTGTAAAACTTGGAGGCATGTTCACAATATATGGATATCAGATATAGCCAAGTTTAGAAGATAAAATATAAGGAATTAATGAAGTGCATATTACAAATATAAATCTATTTAAACAATTTCTAATTCATTTATGCAATGTATGTGAGATGAAGTGGCTCTTAACTTAAGAGATCCATTTGTGTCCTTCTTCTACAATATCACTTGATGAATAGAAATAAAAAATCATTAATTAACAACAGCTTAAGATGCATAAATAAACAATGAAGGAGACTCCTAACTTAAGAGATCTTTGGTATTCCTCATCATAATTCACTCATCATTATGCTATTGTTAGAAAACTGAAATTGCATAAAACTGCTTAAACACAATAAAGATGAATTCTAGTTTTGATCCATTAATTCAATAGAAGGAGGATTCAACTTGAACACTTTGTTGTCCCTTCTTATCAAAGTGATAAACAAACTAAGATTCATCAGCAACATAAATCATTACACATCAATTCAAGTAAGCAAATCTGAAACAAAACAAGTAAACAACTCTGAAGCAACTAGTTCATGAAAATTAAGCTAGTTTAACAATGAAGTGTACTTAGCTTGGAGTGGGGGCCCTCCACCCTTGCCTTGCACACTTGAGGATGTTATCAACTACTGCAACTTCAGTCACTCATCCACACCAATGAACAACAAAAATGGAAGTAGAACAAGTTCTTCAAATTAACTTCAAATATTCAAATGTCTCAGCATAAAATTATACAAAAACTACATACATAAGCCTTCAAAGTTTTGGCTTTAAATAGAAGATCATGAAACAAATTGATATAAAGTCTCTCTAACAACTATATCTACCCATATCCATCTATCTAAGTCGAATCCATCCAATCTATCATTAAAAATACAGACAATCCCATGAAATAATAAAACTGCCCTATTTCCTAGGGATTTCCTGGATGATTGGTCTTGTTTGACCAGCTTTGACCGGGTCTGATTTAGTTTGTTTTGATCGAACCAATTGGAGTTAGTTCAGTCTTAGTTCCCAAGATTTCCATACATGTATCCAGCTCAAGCCCAGGTGTTTTGCAAATATGACATCCATATAGCTATTACGAGAATTTCTGATTTTGTCCAAAAATTGCACTTGAAATTCAATTTTCATAAAAACTTCTAGAAATTGCAAAATTAAAATTAAATACCTGAATGTGCATAAAATACATCAAAATGAGGTGGATGTGATGGAAAATGGATGGATAATATAAGAGTTAAGTAAGTTTCCTTAAGCAAAAATGGACCAAAAATGAGGGCCAACATCTCCCCCTTGCTGATCTTCAAGCATGTCCTCATGCTTGTTTCTTCCTCTTGGATCTCCTTACCCCTGCTGTGTATCATGTTCCTGACCCTGATGCCTCCTGCTGTGCTGCCTCTAACAGATAATCTATCCCCATGCTGTGTTCTTCTTTATACAAAGTAGCCTTGACCTTCTATTTTTCATATTTGTTTTTCCACATGTTCTTTTCTTTAAGCCACTTGAATGCCTGTTTGCAAAGTATGTCATTCTTTCTCTTTAGTTTGCCTATTTCTTTAGTTAATTTTTCATTCTCCTTAACTAACTTTGCATTACTTTTCTTGCATGCCTTATTTTCCTTCTTCAAGTGCTTTTCCAGAATCTTATTTATTTCTAGCTGGTCTGTTAATTCTTTGATTTTGCTCAAGTGTAACTCTTTTTCGAGTTCCTGTGTGTCTTTTGCAAATGATGTTGCTGCCACATCATCAAAATAAGAGTCTTTCTCTAGAGCTTCTTTCTCTAATATCTCAATTATATCCTCTACTTGTTTCTCTGTAGAACATGTTTCTACGATTTGTACTTCTTGGTCCCTGCTACTTGTTTCTATTGGGCTCTTCCTCCTAGGCCTCCTAGGAGTGGATATGATGGATGTTTCTTTTTCAACCATGACAGTGTTGGTTTGCTTCTTAGACCTGGTTCTGGGATAAAGTGGTGAAGTCATAATGCCCCTAGTTTCCTACTCTATTGTTTTCTGTTCCTCAATGACCTGTTCCTCATACTGGTTTTGATTTAAAAACTCTCTCCAAGTTATGCCCTGTGTTTTGACTTGATGCTCTACAAGTATTTTTATGAGTCCCTGATGATAGACTTGAGCCTCCCTTGGTTTATTCTCATTTCTTGCTGATTCTATCATCTTAATGAGACTTCGGAAGAAGAAATATGGCAAGTTTATTTTGACTTCCCCCTTAATGTGTTGGAGGAGCCTAACATGATACAAGTGTGCCACACTCTGTCCCCTATCACAAGTGAAGAATTTCTGAATAATCAAGACTAGTTCCCCCCATGGCTCATTGAACCACTCCCTGGGTATGCCTTTGGCCCTGTCAAAGGCTCCCTTCCTGTTTTTCTCCAAGAAGAAAGTCCATGCTTTCTCCTTGAAATGTAGACCTTTGTGATAATTTTCCCCCGTCAGTGGAAGATCTAATGCTTGGGAAATGTATTCCTGAGTCACTGGAATGATTAGGTTCCCTACCCTTGTTTGCTCCTGAGTATAGTTATTCACAAATTCTCTGGTTATCCCCTCACTGTGACCATTAAACCTTTGTAGAAACCCTATAAGCCCTGCTTGATACAACTTTTCTACTGTTTCCTTCTTCCATTGTTCTATTTGAAATTTTGGCTCTATCATGGTGGTCATGTTTTTTTTCTCCTGTTATTCTTTAGAATGATAAAACCAGGCTTCTTTTTGTCTCTGTCTTTTTGCAATCAATGAATCAGTGTTTTTTATTAACCTCTGTGACTGAAAAACAAAAACAACTACTTTTTCTGATGTAAAATCCATTCTCGGCTTTGTCCCTTTTCATCACAACCCTGTTCTGTCCATACAAATAAAGTATTCCTTTTCATGCATATCATTGTTTATAAGAGAAGACTTGGAAATTGATCTCTGTTTAAAAAAAAATATAAAAACAAAATCATATCATGATTTTTTTCCTTTTTAATTTTCCTTGTCACTCTCCTAACTCATTCATATGTCAAACAAATCATATGTCAAACACCATTATTACAGATCTCATTCATATATCAAACTGGAGTTATTTCTTCGTTTACTGTTTGTCAAATTAATGCCACTGTGTGTGCAATTAATCTTATTGTCTATGCAATCAAATTCACTATCTATGCAATTTGGACTCACTGTTTACACAATTGAACCACGGTTTATGCTATTTGAACTCACTGTGTACTCAACGAATCCATTTGTTTATGCATTTCTTTGCAAGTTCAATACTCTGTTTCATTGACCAATTTGGTGTAGACATGTATTCATGCAACCAGACCTTAACTTATCGTTCTGTCTCATTACCCAACACGTGTTTATGCAATCAGAATTACAACCAAACACTCTGTTTTAACTCGGCGACAACATGTGTTTTCAAAACTCCACTTAAACACTCTGTTTTCATTATTCAATCTCGGCAAAAGGTTGTGTTTATGTATTCAAAACTACACTAAACACTTCGTTTCATTACTCAAGCTCAACGAAAACATTTAGTTATGCAATCAAACATTCAATTCGGTGATTTGATGAGTGAACGTGGAGGTTCCAAATGGAGTTACCTAGCTACAATGATTTATATTGATTTTCCTTTGATCTTGACTCAACCGACCTGCATTTTATTATGGTTGCCACTTGTTAAACTTCGGTTCAAAACATCTATTCCTTGACTGATGGCAGAGATAGCTAATGACAAATGACAACAGAAGTTGGAGTGCTTTCCTATCTCGGAGTTTAACCTCTATTTTAATGAAAGAATCCTGAGATTTTCTCATAAACATCTGTTGCATTCAATGAGGGAGATCAAGTTTCGATCTTACCTTGTTTTGCACGAGATCTCTTTTAACTAACTCCACTTTCTCTGTTAGTCTTCTCGGCTTATCTCTTAATCTTCTCCGGATTTCCTTCTTATCACTCCAATCCCCAACCACTATATCTTCTGCCTTTGCCTTCTCGGTTCACTTTCCTCTATTTTCGTGTTTCTTCACTCAAACACTCATCTCAGGCTCACAACCGTATGCTAAATGCTTCTACAATATTTCGTTGCTCTCCCTGAGCCTTCAAAATGGCTGTGATGGTGGAGAGGGAACGATATTCACCACACTCTGTGTATACAATGGCAGAGTATATGCAAACTCTCGGCGTTGCTTTGAAACCTCTGCTGTTTGTATTTTAAAATTTCGTTTGACCGTTTTACCTGCTGTATCCTCTGATGGCTTCCATCGTGGCCGTCCTTCATTCCATCATGGTTGTCGTGGCTGTCCCGCATACCATTCCTTAGTACTGTCATGGCATTCATTGTTTGACCTTGACTGATATGTTACTTATGCCATCGTATTGTTTGCAAACCATATGTTTTATTATAGTTGGCTCGTATTTGTTATGCATTGTGTTTTGATTGCCATATTGAATAGTTTTGATTGCACGGTGTATGGTTTTGTCTCCATTCAACTGTCATCGTACTTTCCCTTATATCCATTACCTCCATTACCTACGGCTTATTCCTCTGAAGCACTCATAACATGTATTTGCATTGTTTGATTATTATAATAACCCTTGTCACTTCAATAGTATCATTCTTTATGCGCTATTATAACTTATTACAATAAATCATTTTGATTTCTTCCACTTTATATTTTTTATAATGCGCATGTTTCCATATGTCTTTATTTCAATATATCTCTTTTTAATTTTAAAATGACCATATTTAGGTCATGTTTAAAATTAATTCCATGATACTAATGTTGTAGTTGGTTGTGCAGGTTCTAGGGTTTCAATTGTTGAACCCTCTATTCTGATTCTTTTTTTCTTTTCAAAAAAAACTTGTGGTTATGAGATGAAATGGATATGGAATATGTAAATAGAGTATGGAATATGAATATAGGACATGAAATAAATATTTGGAGGATGTTTATAGTATTAAATATAGGATAATGGTTATGAATAGGATAATAGGATGAGGGTAGTAAAAGGAATATGTAAGTAAAAATAATAGGATGAGGGTAGTGAAATGAAGATGTAAGTAAAATATGCTTTCAGGTACTAACTTAATTTTAACATTTTTCTAAAAATTTCTAATAAAAATTTGAATTTTCAAGAGCAGAACTTTGTACTCACAGTACTTGTACTCCCTGATAGTATTTGATAAAGCCTATGATGTCTTCTGGTCAAATGTCTTTGATGAAATGTCTAAGATGGATTGAAATATAATCTTTATTTTTGCTTCTTGTTCTTGCATCCTTCATTGATTCAGGTCCATTGATTGTTGATGTCGTTCAGGTCCCATCTGCAATTGGTTCATAATAACTCAGGTCCCTACTGTCATGTATATTTTTTTATGCAGTATATACATGTTTTTCCTAACATTTCAGGTCCCTTTTGTTCAATGGTTTCAATAATGTTTCAGGTCCCTTCTGCGATACAATTCAAGTTCCGTCGTCAATTCAGCTGCTCAAACTTCCAGCTGCTCAACTAAGTTTCTTTTGCGACTTTCCCCCTTGCTTATCTGAAGACTTGTCCTCAAGTCTTGTTTTGTTTTGGAGGTTCTTCCTGCAAAATCAAACTATTGTGAGAGTAAAACAAAAATTGTGAATTCATACAGGCCAAAACTAGTTGGTTTTCCTATATGAATCCCTGTTTGCTCGGTGCTAGTTGCCTGGTTTTCACTAGCAACCTTTTTATTATTTTTTGTTTTTGTTTTTGTTTTTTTAGTTTTTTTTATTCTTCCTTTTCTGGGGTACTGGAAGACATATTTCTATGCCGTTCCATTACTTCCAGATCTATCTTTTCTGTCATTTGTTTCACAAAATATTCTTTATTGATTGGCTTATTATAAACTTTAAGCCTATGCTCATTTACTAAAAATGAAGTAGACTCTTGATCAATTGTTTTTATTTGAATAGCTATGTTATCGAAGATTTCTTCTATCTCATATGGCCCTAGCTAATAAGTTGTAAACTTTGCCTTGAAATTTTTGAATTTGGAGTCAAACAGTGATGCCCAATCTCCCTTGTTGAATATCTTGTTCTTGATGAATCGATCATGCCATTTCATTCTTTCCTGCTGCACCAGTGTTGTGTGTTCTACTGCTTGCTGTCTCTGTTCATCCAGTTGATTCAATTCCATTATCCACTGTTGTTGTGCTTCAGACAATTCTAGTCCTAACTTTGCTGCTAACTTAAATGTGTGTATCTGAAATTCTATGGGCAGTAAGACTTCTTTTCCATACACTAACTGGTATGGACTAAACCCAATGGTGTTTTTCCATGTTATTATGTATCTGACCAATCCTTCATGTTCATCTGTACTGTCTTTGTCATTATATTTTCTAGGACTTTATTTTTTGCCTCCACTTGTCCGTTTTCTTGAGGATGGTACGGTGTTGATTTTTTGTGTTTGATCTTGTACTTTTTTGTAAGATCCCGAACAAGTTTTGAAGTGAACTGTGTGCCTTGGTTAGTTACAATCTGTCTTGGTACCCCAAATCTAACAAAGATTTCCTCAAAGAGGAATGTGACCACTATATTTTCTGTTGCCCTTGCTACTGCCTTTGCCTCAACCCACTTAGTTACATAGTTTGTACATACCAAGATGTACTTCTTTCCGTTTGATGGTGGATTTATTGGTCCCACAAAATCCAGAGCCCATTGCTCGAATGGTTCTATGAGCACTTGTGGCTTAAGTGGCATTTCATTTGATACTATTGGTCTTCCTATTCTTTGGCAACTGTCACACCTCTTGACATAGGCTTTGGAGTCTTTGAAGATTGCTGGCCAGTAGTAGCCCAGTTGCAGCACCTTGTAGGCTGTTCGCTTGTCTGCAAAATGACCACCACATGGCTCGTCATGACATGCTTTCAAAATTTCTAGTATTTCGTCTTCTCTAACACATTTTCTTATTATTAAATCAGAGCTAGTATAAAACATATCACCATTCACCCAACTATATCTAGAGCTTTCTCTAATGATCTTTCGTTTTTGTTTCTTTGTGAATTGAGTTGGTAATTTCCTAGAGGATAAATAGTTTGCTATATCTGCAAACCATGGTGTTTTTACAGTTATTGCAAACAAATGTTCATCTGGAAAATTATCTAAAACAGGATTTGGATCACCGGGTGTATGAAGCCTTGAAAGGAAATCAGCTACTTGATTGTCTTTCCCTAGTCGATCTTGAATTGTAATGTTAAATTCTTGCATTAACAGTAACCATCTTGTTATTCTTCCATTTGTGATTGCTTTGTTCATTAAGTATTTGATTGTTGAATGGTTTGTGTGAATGAACACTTGGTATCCTGTTATGTAATGCCTGAATTTGTTTACTGCATGTACTACAGCTAACATTTCTTTCTCTGTGATTGTGTAGTTCAATTCTGCTGGTGTTAAGTTTTTGCTTATAAAGTATATAGCATAATTGAACATGTTTTCTTTCTGTCCTAGCGATGCACCTATAGCAATATCAGATGCATCCGCTGAAATATGAAATGGAAAATACCAATTCGGTCCTCAAAGAATGGGGGCAATTGATAGTTTCTCTTTCAATATTTGAAATAAATTTTGACAATGATTTGTCCATTGGAATTCAACATCCTTTGCAAGTAACTTGAATAGAGGTTGTGCTATCTTACTAAAGTTTTCTATAAATCGCCTATAGTAGCCTGCATAACCCAAGAAACTTCTTACCTCCTTTTGAGTTGTAGGTGGCATCAAATTCACAATGACTTGTATTTTAGCTGGATCCACCTTAATTCCTGATGAGGAAATATGGTGTCCCAAGACTATCCCTTCTGTTAACATCATATAGCATTTTTCATTACTCAGGGATAGATTTGTCTCTATGCATCATTTCAAAACTTTCTCAAGATTTTTCAAACAATCGTCATATGTGTTTCCATATACAATGAAATCGTCCATATAGACTTCTACACATTCATGGATCAGATCAACAAATATTGCAAGAACTGCTCTTTGGAAAGTAGCAGGTGCATTACATAGTCCAAATGGCAAAACATTATATGCATAGGTTCCCCATGGGCAGGTAAATGTTGTTTTGTCCTGGTCTTCCATTGCTATTCTAATCTGATTATACCCACTAAACCCATCTAGAAAGGAAAATAATTTCTTCCCAGCTAATGAGTCTAGGACTTGGTCAATAAATGGTAGCAGGAAATGATCTTTTAATGTTGCTTTGTTTAATTCCCGATAATCCACACATATTCTCCACTTCCCATTTTTCTTCGGTACAATTACTAAGGGAGAAACCCATTGACTGTCAGAAATAGGATAGATGAACCCAACTTGCAGTAGTTTCTGTAGTTCTTCTTTCACTATTTCTTTCATCATGGGGTTCATCCACCTTTGAGGCTGCCTTACTGGTTTAATCTGGTCATTTGTATAGATATGGTGGATACATGTGTTGGGATGAATTCCCTGCATATCTGTGTAATCCCAAGCAAAAGATTTTGAGTATTTTTGTAGTAATGCTATTACCTCTTGCTCTTGTGACGATTGTAAATGGTTACCAATGTTCAAATGTTTTCCAGGATATATCTCAATTGTTTTTGTTGTTGAATTGGTAATTGTGTTTACAGGAAAAATATTTGTGAAGGATTCTTGCAGTGATTGAATTGTACAGGTTTCCTGAAAACACTAATTCAAAAGATTACTTGTAGCTTCATACTGAGTTACTCTAAGCTACTTTAAAATATCCGGTTTTAAGATGAAAAGATCCAATAGATCTTCGTTCTCCTCTTCTTCTCTAAGATCAAAGACTTGGTTAATACTTAGAACTGATTTAGTTTGCTATTGTTCTTATTCTTCAAGCATTGATACTAAAGAAGGTGATTGTGCTAGAGAATAAAGTGTGATGTGTTTTCTCTCATCTCCATGTGCAATAATCATACTTCCAGATCTGCATCCTATAAAGGCATCAACAGTGGCTAACCACGGTTTGCCTAAGATTAGAGGATGTCCTCCCAAGTTTGTTTTTGGCTGCAAAATGAGGAAGTCTACAAGATACTCCCATGAATCCAAAGAGACTATGATATCTTCTAATATTCCTTCTAGTATAACTTTAGATCTGTCTGCTAACTCTAAGATTGTAGTAGTAGATCTAATGTTGTTTAAATCAAAATGTTTCATTGTCTTTGTAGTCATTACATTTATAGCTGCTCCCAAATCTATCAATGTGTTTGGAACTGAAAAATTGTTTATTGAAATAGTAACCATAGGGATACCAGGGTCAATATATTTTTCTACTGCTGTCTTTGTAGACATGAGGCTTGCTAGTTTTCCAATGACTTGGATTGTAGTAGGATCCTTCTTCTTTTTACTAGTTTTCTTGATGCATAATTCCTTTACTGTTTTAGCATAAATTGGTATTTCTTTGATTGCTTGTAATAAAGGAATTTTTACATAAGCATTTTTCAATTCATCTAGAATATCAAATTCAGGAAGGGTCATTTGAATTTTCTGCTCTACTAACCTCTCTGGATAGGGTGGTGTTTGAGTTATGATAGTTTTTCCTTTCTGACTTTGTTTTTCTGAATGTGATGTTTCAGGTTGTTCTCCTTGTTCAACTGGTTCTTCTATGATTGGAGGAGAATTTTTATGAAGTACTTTCCCATACCTTAAATGGACATCATTTATGGGAAGAATGGAGTATGTTGGAAAATATGTTGCTTCTTCCACATTGTATGCAGGTTTATCCATTTTATTGCTCGGATTTGCCACCAGCTGAGCTGGTAGTTGAGTTGGTCTGGGCTGGTTTGAAGGCAGCTGTAGCTGCTGTGGTTGTGTTAGTAATGGTGCGGAATTCTGTTGTGGAAATGGCATGGATTGTGGATATTGTTGGAACTGTTGGTATGGGAATGGTTGTTGATATTGTTGCTGGTATTGCTATTGGTATTGTTGAGGATACATTTGTTGAGGTGGCTGGTTTCCATAACCATATCCTCTCCAACCTTGTGCAGGTTGGTTTTGATATTGTTGTGGAGGCCAAGCTTGCCATGGCATTGGGGTATTCCAAGAGTTTTGAGGAGGATACTGATAGTTTTGTTGAGGGAATTTTTAAGGGAATTGTTGAGGAATCCTTGGCTGCCAAGGCCTTCTTGGTGCCACATAATAGAAACCTTCTGTTCCTTGTACTTCTTCCATTGGATTCATTTGCAATTCTTTCAACTTTAGACAATTTTTTGTTGAATGGTTTTCTGTGCAAAGACCACATACTTGAACATTATCTAAAGGAAATTCTCTTAATGCATGCTTCTTCCTACATTTGGGACAAAAGATTGCTAAGATTTGTTCTTGTTCTTCTTTTTTTTTATTTGCTTTTAGAACATCTACTTGTGTCCGTAATGTACTTAGGAGATCAGTTTTGAAGTTTTCCAGCAAGCTTCCTATCTCTGCTCTTGTTACCCCTCCTGCTGTTGATTTTGCTGCTTTTGAACTAACATCTCTTCTTCCAGATTTTGATCTTCCTCTAGAATATTTTTGACTTAATTATGCAATTTCATTAAATAACAAGTTTGAAATGTCACCCTTTCCCATTACATTCAGAATGACAAGGTATTCATCTCTTATACCCTCGAGAAAGATTGTTCGAACGGTTTCTTGGTTTAGCGAGTGTTGTTTAGATTTTTGTAGATTATAAGCAAATATTTCTAAGTATTCTTTTAAACTTTCGTCTTCTTGTTGTGTCATTTTGAAAACATCCTCTTTCGAGTCCCTAGGCCTACAATAGGCTTGGTATTTTTTAAGAAATATTTTCTTCATGTGATCCCAAGAAGTTATTGTTCACTCTCCTAAACCCATGAAACATTTTAAGGCCGCTGCTTTCAAAGTAGTAGGAAAGGGACGAAGTTTGTGTGTGTCATATGTGTATCCGTAAGTTCTATACAAGATGTCGATTTCAAACATAAATGAATCAGGATCTTCTGTTGACATTCCATAAAAATTAGGCAATACAAAAGGTGGAATATTTTTCATTTTCACATCTCCTAATATTGCGCTTGTATCCAATATTGGAAAGCTAAAGGTAGCTTCTTGATCATCAATATTTTCCTGTTCATTATCATTTTGTTTTTTCCTATCCTCTTTTTCTATTGTTTTCTCTTTTTGCTTCTTATTTTCTTTGTCTTATCCATTGTCTTTGTTGTCTTTCATATGCCAGTCTTTGTTCAGGAGGAAGAATAACAGATCCTTCCCCTTCTTCTGTCATAGTTTCAACTATTTTGATGACAACTTGAGACTCAGGTTGTTGTTTGTTTTTGAAAATAGGTTGATCTATGGATTCAAAAATGGGCTGATTTACTTTAACAATTTCTTTTTGTTTTCCTGAAGTAGTTGTTGCTTTTGGAGTTTTTATTTTCACCTCCCAGTCTAACAAGGTTTGTCTTTCAATTAAAGTTAATCTTTGTCCTGTTCTTTGTTTTTCTTCTAATTCCTCTATTGTTGGTTTACCAGCAACCGGTGTGGTTAGTTTTGATGGTCCTATTTCTATTGATGGGGGGTTTTGTTTAATAAATCTACCTTTAGGATCTCTATTTCTAGGCATAAAGAAACATAACTAAGAAAAATGTAACATAACTGAATTTTTATTGTTTTTGTTTTATCAATTATTATATATATATATATATATATATATATATATATAATCTTCTATTTGACTATGTTGATGAATGCCTCCCTGACAACGATGCCAAAATGTTGGGCTAATTTATTAACACAAATTAACACAAGTATTCATTATCAATCCAGGTTTGTAAAACTTGGAGGCATGTCCACAATGTATGGATATCAGATGTAGCCAAGCTTAGAAGATAAAATATAAGGAATTAAGGAAGTGCATATTACAAATATAAATCTATTTAAACAATTTCTAATTCACTTTTGCAATGTATGTGAGATGAAGTGGCTCTTAACTTAAGAGATCCATTTGTATCCTTCTACAATATCGCTTGATGAATAGAAATAAAAAATCATTAATTAACAATAGCTTAAGATGCATAAATAAACAATGAAGGAGACTCCTAACTTAAGAGATCTTTGGTATTCCTCATCATAATTCACTCATCATTATGCTATTGTTAGAAAACTGAAATTGCATAAAACTGCTTAAACACAATAAAGATGAATTCTAGTTTTGATCCATTAATTCAATAGAAGGAGGATTCAACTTGAACACTTTGTTGTCCCTTCTTATCAAAGTGATAAACAAACTAAGATTCATCAGCAACATAAATCATTACACATCAATTCAAGTAAGCAAATCTGAAACAAAACAAATAAACAAATCTGAAGCAACTAGTTCATGAAAATTAAGCTAGTTTAATAATGAAGTGTACTTAGCTTAGAGTGGGGGTCCTCCATCTTTGCCTTGCACACTTGAGGATGTTATCAACTAATGCAACTTCAGTCACTCATCCACACCAATGAACAACAAAAATGGAAGTAGAACAAGTTCTTCAAATTAACTTCAAATATTCAAATGTCTCAGCATAAAATTATACAAAAACTACATACATAAGCCTTCAAAGTTTTGGTTTTAAATATAAGATCATGAAACAAACTGATATAAAGTCTCTCTAACAAATATATCTACTTATATCTATCTATCTAAGTTGAATACATCTAATCTATCACTAAAAATATGGACAATCCCATGAAATCATAAGACTGCCTTATTTCCTAGGGATTTCCTGGATGACTAGTCCTGTTTGACCAACTTTGACCAGGCCTGATTTAGCTTGTTTTGACTGAACCAATTGGAGTTAGCCCAGTCCTAATTCCCAAGCTTTCCATACATGTATCCAGCTCGAGTGCAGGTGTCTTACAAATATGACATCCATATAGTTATTACGAGAATCTCTGATTCTGTCCAAAAATTGCACTTGAAATTCAATTTTCATAAAAACTTCTAGAAATTGCAAAATTAAAATTAAATCCCTGAATGTGCATAAAATACATCAAAATGAAGTGGATGTGATGGAAAATGGATGGATAATATAAAATTTAAGTAAGTTTCCTGAAGAAAAAATGGACCAAAAATGAGGGCCAACACCCATTAATATTTTATTTTTCCTAAGTTTAGACTTAGGAACCCCATTAAAAATATTAACTATTTTAATATCTCTCTGACTGGGTGGAATTTCCCCAAACCATTTCTGGGTCTTGGAGATCTTATGTTCTTTAGCCTCTCCACCAATTTTCATGGCTAGAGCACATCTGATGCTACCACAAATAAACACTCCCTCTTAGCGAGGAATGTGCTCTGGTAATGCTCCACCACTGAACATCACACTGATCTTCCGTATCGGTACCTGTGTTAATGCTTGGTCTGCTGCCCAACATCCAATGCATTGCTGCTTCCTATACTGATGCCCATGGCTCTGCCAGTGCCACTGCTACATCTGTATTGTAGCTCCCTCTCAACGTGTTGCATCATGTTGCCCATAGCACTGTCATTGCTAACTACTGCACTGCAACTCAGTTACCGAGAAGTAAGTAATTGATCTACCCAAATTCTGACATCCTTGTCAATTAAGAAGCCTCCTGATGCTGAAGTTACCTCTGCTGCTATCCTGTGCTCCCTTTTCTACCTCTGCGTTGCTGCAAACACCTTTGTGCCTCTCACACTGCTGCAACCCCCACTGTGTTGCTACAGACCTCTGCACTCTAGCAATGCCTTGTCGCTCCATCACATCTTTTTTCTACAAACATTCGTCATCTTGCTACTGTCATTTGGGGCTCTCGTAGCCAAATATGATCCAAGAGTTTGGGTACCTCAAAGATCTGGCCCCTCATCTTCTGTAGTTCTCCTAATTACAACTTGATGTCACCCCACCTCTTCTCTAAAGGTGCATGAGCACTCATAGCACATTCCTCATCAGTCTCGAATTCTTTCTCCACCTTAGCCAAAGCTGCCTTGGAGTCATTAGCCTCTCCCTTATTCTTCTTCCTGGGACACTGGGTTGCATAATGACCTAGCTCCCCACAATGGAAACACTTCACCTTAGAGATATCCTTCTTCTTCCTCTTCCCTTGTTGTCCCGCAGATGCCAGAGTTGCATCCTCTTCCTCCTCTTTCTTGATTTGACCTCCTTTGCTGCTACTCCCTGCCTTGGTGAACCATCTAATATCTTCTTGGCGAAGATTTGCCCACATCTCTTCCCATCCTGTAAGAGTAGCTTTGCTGAAAATGCGTTGGACAAATGTCTCCCACTCCTCAGAGACTCCATTCAGGGCGGTCCTCACCATGAACTCCTGATCCGGCGTGGCCCCTATGGAAGTAAGTTGGTCCCGCATCTCCTGCAATATGAGGAGATATGGATCCATCTTCTCCCCCTTCTACATCTGATACAACCATAGTTGATTCTCCAATAGCATCTTCCGCTGCACAGAAGTGCCCTGATACAATGTCGTCAAAGTATCCCACATCTCCTTTGCCGTGTTCTTTTCGGTAATATGTGGTACGACATGATCCTTGACCCCATCAAGGATTATGCACTTTTCCCTCACCATTGCATCCTCATACTTCTCATTATCAGTTGGGTCTACTGGGATAGCCACGGTTCTCAAGGCGAAGCCCTTGATGCAATGTCTATCCAGGACTGACAGGATCCTGGCCTTCCAGATGACAAAGTTGGAAGCCCTGTCCAACCTGTCCTGATCCCTTAGTTCGTCTACTGCCATCTCCGCTCCTTCTTCTGGACTCCCTATGAGATTCAACTTCCCTCCTGGAAATCTCCCTCTAAGTCCTGATTTCCTTGTTGGAAATTTTCCTGCCAACTGTCGAACCACTCCTCTCCAATCCTCTTTGCAACTGCAACTCAGATCTAGATTTCTTGTCTAGAAATCCATTACGGTAACGACTCCCTCTACCTTGGTTCTATCCCGTTAGGTACTGCTCTACTTCGACAGAAACAACACCCCACCAGCTTCCCAATCCACAATCTGCCCACAGCTTCTTAGTCCCCGACAACTAAAGAAACTCAACCTCTCAGCTTTACACAATCCAGGAAAAGGCTGAATCACTCCTCTAGCCAACTGCGTCAAGCCTACCTGGCTGAGTAGGATGAAGTGGCTCTTCATGAGCCTCTTCTGCCTCTCTTTGTTTCTGTGCTGACCCTCTCTCTGGCTCGAAATGATGACGCAGGCCCTCTGCGTCACTCCTTCTCTACTGCCTTCTGCTTAGGAGCAGCTCTGTCTCTCGAGGTAGCTGTTATTGCTACAAATTTCTGATTTTGCTGGTGCCTTCAGTTCTCCTGTGATCTGCAATGCTCTGATACCATGTTGAAACTTCTAAATTTTACCCATTAGAAATCCCTAATGCATTATCTGATTTATTTCACCTACTCGTTTATTCCCTTAACAAGTTATTTATAGATATAAATACTGAAAATAAACACAAATGAAGCCTTAACTCATATACAGATCAACAATTGAAATACTAGACAAACACACAAGGGGCACCGTTATTTTTGAACAATCATCCCCAAAAAAATCCAATGCAGGAAAACTGGTGTAGTAGTTATGAGAGTTTTATTATTATGCAGATTTCTTGATACAACTAGGGTGCCGAACTGGCTCACCCAAAAGAGATTTTTATATGGCAGTAATACCTCTTCTCAGAGACAGATATTCAGCTAGTCCACCCCATGAAAATCCTTCTGTTGCTTCTCCTAGGCTTTAGTCAGTCCTGATAGCCTCAACGTATCTCTTGAACCCTCTGCGTCAACCTTATGTCTCTCTGCGTTAGCTCTCTGGCCTTTTGCATCACCCATGCAGGCCCCTCAGCCTCTGTGCAATCTCTAGCTTCCTCTGCTTGGCTCCTGCTGCCTTTGCATCAACCTCTCCAGGCTTTGCGCGGACCCTCAGGCACTATCTCTACCTCTCTTCTATGTACTCACTGCCCCTCACTGTAATAGATCACTAGTTTGAATTTTTTCAGCAAGCCCCACTCCAGAAAATTCAACCGATTGATCAATCTTACAAAATGAAAAAATGTTCTAGTTGTTCACGAGAATAATGATGTTCTCTGAACCTAGTCAAGGAGTCATTATTAAAATACTGTGAGTAAATTTCTTCCTCACATTCCCAAATTGGTACTTTAGCATATTCTGGTACTTCGTCCTGAAAAAGTAGTGGGCCAAAAGGATTTAAATATGGATATGTCATGGCATGAAATGACTCATAGTCATGTGAAGAGCCATTCATATTTCCCCCGAATCTTCTGAATAAAATATTTCGTGTAATAAACCAATAAAAGGATCCATTGGTGCAGAGTGCTACAAGCATGTGATAATTGGTGATATTGCTGATATCCAAAATCCTTTTGTATAAAATTCTTGCTTGATGTGCCGTAGTTCTGTAAATCCAGGAAGTTATAATAACCATAGAGAGAATGGGTAAAAACGTAGAGGACTGATACCATAAATGTTCCACCATTCTTTAAACCATTCAGGTGTGGGGTCTTGTTCTTAAATTTGTGTAACTTTCATTCCATGATATCTAAAATAAAACTGCACATTATAGAAAAACGAGTTAGTTTTATTTTCAAAACACATACCTGTATACCAGGCTTTCTCTTGGCGTTCATGATCTTCAGATTTCTGAAGGTTGGGTGGCAATAGGAAGCGATCAATGTAGATTTCACAACATATTAGATTTTCATTTGTATCTTTGTGTAATGTGAAATCAAGATTTCTCAAATCTTGAAGAAAACTTAAAGCTTCAAAATCTTCATCATTTCTTTGCATTTGATCATCCCATGAGGAATAATGCTGTCCAGTTCCATGCTGATATTTGATTGCTTTCATTGGAAACCAATCTGCTTGATAATCGAGTAGAGGTTTCTGCAGATTCAAAGTGTGAGAACCATCAACACATTCAATGTGAATCTCATTTTCTAATCTTCTTATGACGTTACATTTGAGATTATTTACATCATTTCTCTGTAAAAATTCCTGGCTGAGAAGATCTGCAAAGGAATTCTTAACTCCAGAAATGAACTCTACATCAAAACGATACTGGGCCAATGTCATGATCCATCTAACCATTGCTACATCTTTAAAGTCACATTTATGGATAGCAAACTTAAGGGCTTGGCAATCTGTTTTGACTGTAAAATGTTTATAGATCACAAAATCTTTGAATTTGGCAATGCCAAGGCAAACAACTCTAAGTTCTTTCTTTAGGCTAGACCAATTTTTTTATGTAGTTGACCAGATTCCAGAGGCATACTGGCAAATTTCATATTCCATTTTCTTTTTATTAGGATCATGTTGGCAGAAAATTGCACCCCATCCGATATCACTGGCATCTGTAATGATGGTTTTAGGCCATTCTTCATTGATTGTGCTTAAAGGAGAAATATTCCTAATTTTTCCTTTAATTCTTCTGACTACCTCTGTTAAATCCTCTGTCCACGGAATTGGATCTTTTTGCAATCTTTTATTCAATAAGACTCTGTCTTGGGCACAATGTCTGACAAATTTGGAGATGTAATTCAAACTACCCAAGAATCTTTGTAGTTGAGTTTTATCAGTGATTCTGTCTGGAAATTTATCTATGAAATCAAGACTATGTTGCATAATGTAATATGATCCATATTGAATCACATATCCCAAGAAATCTATCATAGTTTGAAATAACTTCATTTTTGAATCTGATAAAACTATACCTTTTTCTTTGACTCTCTTGTAGAATATATTAAGATGCTTTATATGAGAGGGAATATCTGCAAAATGAATTAGAATATCATCAATATATTTCTTCAAGAAATCATCCATACCTTCAAAAGTTTCATCCATAATCCTCTAGAAGGCGGATGGAGCATTTACTAGTCCAAAGGGCATAATATTCCATTCAAAATGTCCTTCTGGTACTGAAAAAGCTGTTTTCCACTTATCTTCTTCTTTTATCCCTACTTGCCAGAAACCAGACTTTAAATCAAACTTGGAAAAGATTTTTGACTGTGATATCTGAGACAAAAGCATTGAGGGATTTGGCAAGGGATAAGCATCATAATCAAGAATATTATTCAGAGGCTTGTAGTTTACTACCAATCTTGGTTTTCCTTTGATAATCTCTGAGTGTTTGTTGACATAAAATCCAAAACAAGCAATAGGGCTATGATATTTTCTGATCAAACCTTTTTGCAGTAAGGATTTTATTTCTTCTTTACAACACCTAAGTTGTTCAAAATTCATCGGTATTTCTTTTGATCTTCTGAGTTTTCCATGAAATTCCTTTTTCAAAGGCAATTCTACTTCATGTTTATGAATATGCCAAAAGGAATTTGGATCTTCAGAACAACAAGATTTTAGATTCTGAGAGATCTCACTTATTTATTTTTCAAATTTTCCTTTCAGAAGATTTTCATCAATCTTGAGCATTTATTTCTTCTTCTCCATCTTTGCCAAGGTATTCTGTAACTTGTCAATTTTGCTCAATCTATTAGGAGAATTGGAATGAATAAAAGGATAGAAATAATCTATACCTTTGAAGAGAAGAAAATATCCCCATTTCTGTGATTTTTCATCATAAGTGCTTCCATGTCTTCTGAAATTGCTCAGGAAAGGAGTTCCTAAGTACATAGCACAATCAAGCCCTGTGACTAATGGAGCATGAACTTGAATTCCTTCAGATTGAGAAATGAAGACATCTATTATAGCTTCTTCCGTTGTCTTGATTTCTCCACTTGCAGTAACAACTCCTGGACACTTTGTCTTTTGTCTTTGAGGATAGGGAATTACAGTGCCGCTTACTATGTTCAATCTTGAACCTGTATCAATTAGAACCTTCCACCATTCTATGGAAGAACCAATTCTAATTTTCATTTTTACACAGTACATTACATCTGCATTCATTGCATTCATTCCTAATCCAGATCTAGGATCTTCAAATTCTTCATCTGGAATTTCAAAGTCTTCAGATTTGAAAATCCCTTTCATTGGATCATGATATGGATCATGCTGTCTTTTTGGTTCTTTTTTTTTTGTCTGTGAAGATTATCCTTTTGTGAGTTGTGCATGTAAAGAATGTATATTGTGCCCCTGATGTGCTTCAATGCATAGCCTTCTATTCTATCCGACTTCTTTTCTGAGATCTTTGATAGCTTTGTTGGACACAGATTGTCATTGATGTCAATATGGCGATATTCAAGAGGAGGAGACAGAGCCAAGAGGAGCAAATGGAGCCAAGAGGAGCAGACCAAGCCAGAGGAGCAACATTATATGCCATGTATATACCAAAGAAGAGGAGCTATCGGAGCATATCGGAGCAAGAGGAGCCATCGGAGGAGCAAATGCAGCAAACAGAGCCATATATGCCACAGATAACAGATATCGGGAGCATACACAACTATCGGGAGCAAAACTATGCATATATGTGTTTAACACTATCGGAGGGCAAACGAAGGCTAATACTTGGTTATATATATGCATTCACAACTATCGGAGGAGAAAACCCCTATACATATGCCTTAACACTATCGGCGGGCACATATTACAAACACACTATCGGTGGAGAAGTTTATATATAAAGGCATATATATGGATATCGGTGACATCGCTAATCGGCGGTTCAGCTATGTGCCACCATTGAAACCTTCGATTGCGATAATAATGCGGACTCGATGCAGAATATAAACCATGGTGTAATACCATATCGCATCCATCGCCAAGGCATGACACTCTCCTGATCGCCGATTGCGATAAGCATGTGGACCCGACGGGCATATAAAACATGGTCCAATGTAATATCGCATCCGCCTATGTCGCTGGTCTCAAAGGGCTGTCACTTCCGAAACCCCCGATTGCGATATACGGTTGTGGACCCGACGGAGGAATTAAAACCAGTCTATAATATATCGCATCCGGCATTTCGGAGCGGGTATCGGGAGTGGTAAAGGCCCTGCCTCCGATTGCGACAATATATGCGGACCCGACGGGCATATAAATTATGGCTTAATATCATATCGCATCCGGTTCATCAGAGTAGTGGTGTATCGGCCATTGGCGACTGCCGATTGCGATAAGGTAGCGGACCCGACGGGTACATGAAATATGGTTCAATGCAATATCGTGTCCATAAAGAGGATCAAACCATCGGCCATCGGCGCTTTGCGATCATCGATTGCGATGAATGCTGCGGACCTGATATATTATAGATACGGGTGCTATGACCCTTGAAGTCCGCCCTTTAGCACTATCGATTGTCTTTTCATATATTTCTTGTGTAATTTGATATTTGGCCTGCGCGCCCCTCTGAGGCAAAAATGCATTCGATAAGGCTCTCGATAGCTTAGGAGACTAACTCATGGTGATAATGATTACGATTGGGACGTGGCTGTTCGTTAAGCCATGTCAATATGTGTATGCGGCCTCTCTTTCCCTTGAACGTGTCTTGTGAATATTGAAACGCCCGGATAACAGAGGAAGCCATGGATTGGGAAGCTGAAGTGTCAAGCGAGCATAGAAGACCAAGCGAGTCAGAGGAAATGATAGCCACTGAGGAAGAAGCCAAAGAGCCAGTGTGTAAGAGGAAACGAATGGACAGAGGCATGGAATGTATAAAAACAGAAAACACAGAGGACTGTGTTGTTGTTGTTGTTGTGGTGAAAAAACCAGAGAAGAGGCAACAGAACCAGTGGAGGGTGCATAGGCAACTGAACCAGGGGAGGGTACAGAGGCAACAGAAGCAGCAGAGACTGCAGAGGCAACAGAAGCAGCAGAGACTATAGAGGCAGAAGCAGCAGAACCAATTTATACCAAGGTTGGGTTGGAGCCCAAG
The DNA here is from genome assembly GCA_031772625.1 of Pinus tabuliformis. Lineage (NCBI taxonomy): Eukaryota > Viridiplantae > Streptophyta > Pinopsida > Pinales > Pinaceae > Pinus > Pinus tabuliformis. The sequence continues at coordinate 1,202,529,593 of CM062804.1, forward strand.
AGGTTGGAGCCTCAGAACTGAACAGGATTGAAGTCCTTGAGAGTTGGTGCTCCTAAAATCCAAGATTGGTGTCTTGGCAAAACAGAGTTGGTGGTTTGGAGGTTGGAGCCTCTCTGAAGTCCAAGTTGGAGCTTGGAAACCATTCATAGTTAGATATACTTATATTGTATTTATTTCATTGCACTGTATTGAGTCTTAATAAAAGCATTTATTCCAGCTGTCGATTTTTGTGTTCTGTGTATACATATACATATCTATATATGCTTTTGACAATCATTAGAACAAAAAATAATAAATACTGATTCACCCCCCCCCCCTCTCAGTATTTCCAACAATTGGTATCAGAGCAGGCTTCTTCATACTAGCCTAACAGCTTGAAGAAGGATCAACAGCCATGATGAGAAATCATGAAGCATCAGGAAAACCTCCTCTGTTCGATGGCACTAACTTTGGGTTTTGGAAGAAAAGAATGACTTACTACTTAATGTCCCTTGGACCTGAAGTCTGGCATTTTTGTCAAACTGAATACCAAGTGACTTCCACTCTTCCAACAGACCAAGACGAGAGGAAAGCCTACATTGCAAATGCAAAGGCCATGAACTCTATCACTAGTGGAATCACTGATTCTGAGTTTACAAAAATCATGCACTGTAACTCTGCCAAAGAAATGTGGGAGAAGCTAGTTGGCTTGTACGATGGAGACTCAAAAGTAAAAAAGGCAAAGCTTCAAACTCACAGAAGACAATTTGAAAGTTTGAAGATGGAAGATGAAGAAGACATTGCAGCATACCTCCTCCGAGTAGCTGAAGTGGTAAATTCCCTGAAAGGATTGGACGAAAAAGTTGAAGAAAGTACCATTGTTCAAAAGGTATTAAGGTCTCTTCCAGACAGATTTGACTCCAAAATAAGTGCTATAGAAGAATCAAAGGATCTTGACACCCTCAAAATGGATGAACTCCATGGAATTCTCACTGCCTATGAAATGAGGAAAGGTGGTCCTAGCTCCAAAGATGCAGCATTCAAGGCCTCAAAGTCAAAGGAAGGGAAAGAAAGGAATGACTGTAGTGATGAGTCAGATGTGGAATCTGAATTGGCTCAATATGTACGAAAGCTGAAGAGAGGATCTAAGCTTAAAGGCAAGTATCCTCTTATCTGTTTTAAATGTGGTAAAATAGGTCATTATGCAGCAAAATGTCCTCATAAATATGACAATGATGATGAAGGAAATTAAAAAAGAATGGCACATAAAAAGCAAGGGTTCAATAAGAAAAACTTCTTCTCCAAGCAAGATGAGTCTGATGAGGATGAGTTTATGGTCATTAAAAGGAAATCAGATGAGGAAAGTGATCATGATGAAAGCCAAGAAGCATTATTCATGGCACTCACAGATGATGATGACTCGGGCCTAGAAGGGAATGTAGATAAACTGTTAATAAGCGCCATTGAAGAAAACGAGAAACTATAGAACAAAATCATTTCTCTCAAAGTGGAAAACGAGGAAATAAGAAGGAGAGAAGATCTTTTGGAAGCAAAGCTTAAAGAAAAAGAAGAGACTTGTGAAGAACGCGAGGCCGAAGTAGTATCTTTGAAAAAGGAGTTGGAGCAAATTAAAAATGGTTGTAAAAGCTCTCAAATACTTGAGACTATTATGAAAAATCAAAAACCTCAACATGATAAGTCTGGGATAGGTTTCAAGGGAGAATCCTCAAGCACTAAGAATAGTGCGAAAAGCTATGCCGATGCAATTTCCTGCAATTCAAAAGATGAAAAAGTATGTTATCAAAAGTGCATCCCAGATTCCAAGAATGAAGAAAGAATTACTCCAAAGAAGAATGTGGAGTCGAATCATGGACACAACAGCAAATTCAAACCTGTACTCCACCAAGGGCCCATCCAAAATTCAAAGAACAAGGGAGGAGTAATTCCCAGGAAGGAAATCGACTCAAACCGTGCTTGCTTCAAAACCATCTTTCTTGGACACTACTTTCACTGTAAAAACTTCGGTCACCAAGCTAGACACTATATGGCTCACAGAAGTGAAAAGACAACGCAAAAGGACTGAGTAATCAACTCATATGCCCCCAAAAAGCAGGGACAAATCAAAACCTTTAATTCATTTGATCCCTTGACCAAATTTGATCTGATTTGCTCTTTTTGCTACAATAATGGACACTATGAACAAGACTGCCCACTCAGAGGAAGAAAGACGAGTAGCAAGAACTCCAGCATGAACAAATGCAGCCTGGCTCTATTTGCTCAAAATAATGGAAACCAGTGGTTTTTAGACAGTGGGTGCTCCAGACACATGATAGGGGACAGAGGGAAGTTTGTCTCACTGAGCAAAAAGGAAGGGAATGTGTCTTTTGGAAGCGGATCTGGCAGAATTGCAGGAAAAGGAACAATTACTCTGATAAATGGAAAAGGAAAAGCTCAAGATGCTCTGCTGGTTGACAGACTCAAACACAACCTTCTGAGTGTCAGCCAAATCTGTGATCAAGGACATAAGGTTGTTTTCAGCACCAAAGACTGTGAAATAAGGAACTCTGCCTCAGGGAAACTTGTGGCAAAAGGGGTGAGAACACCAGACAATATTTACGTTCTGAACAAGATTCAGGAAAATAAATGCTACTTGAGTCAGACAGATGAGAGTTGGCTGTGGCACAAGCGACTTGGACATACCAGCTTCGAAAATCTGATCAATATCAGCAAGATCAAAGCTGTACAAGACATCCCAAGGCTGTTCAAACCAAATCAAGCAGTGTGTGGTCCATGTCAACATGGAAAGCAGACTAGAACCAGCCACAAGACAAAGGAACACTGTACATCAAAGCCCTTGGAGATCATCCATGCTGATGTGTGTGGGCCAACTAGAAATCAAGCACTCCAAGGAGAAAGGTACTTTGTGTTATTTGTTGATGATTATACTAGAATGATGTGGATATATTTCATAAAGTATAAATCTGAAACCTTTGAGTGTTTTAAGAATCTAAAAGCCCTTGTAGAAAATGAAAAAGACTCAAAAATTAAGTGCCTCAGAACAGACAGAGGAGGAGAATTCACATCAAACGAGTTTAGTGAGTTCTGTAATATTCATGGAATTAAAAGGGAATTCTCGGCTGCCAGAACAACTCAGCAAAATGGGGTAGTTGAAAGACGAAACCGAATAGTCCAAGAGATGGCAAGAACCATGCTATTAGCAGCAGACCTACAACCTAAATTCTGGAGAGAAGCAATAGGGACAGCTGTCTATACACTGAATCAGACTCAATTAAGACCCAATTGTGATAAAACTCCTTATGAGCTATGGAAAGGAAGACCTGCTTCGGTGAAATACTTCAAGATATTTGGAAGCAAGTGCTTCATAAAAATAAATGATGGCTCACCTGGAAAGTTTGATTCTCGGGTTGATGAAGGGATATTTCTTGGATACTCTCCACGGAGCAAGGCTTACAAGTGCTACAATTATCGACTGAAGAAAATAGTGGAAAGCATTGATGTAAAGGTTGATGAAGATCTTCCAGAAAAGGAAATTGAAGAACATGAAGATGACGTTCTCCTTGAAGAAGAAGAACCTAAAGAAGAAAAGATAAATGACGAAGAAGAAGAAGAGAAAAGAGAACCACCTCATACCCCTTCAAAGATGAAGTATGTTGAAAGATATCATCCAGAAGAGCAGATCATTGGCGATAAAGATGAAGGTGTGCAGACCCGAAGAAGGATATCAATCACACCCAAGAGAAAAGTCATTGCCCTCCTATCTATGATAGAGCCAGAAACATTTGCAGAAGCAAGGATCCTCATTGGGTAAAAGCAATGGAAGAAGAAATGTCCCAAATTGAGAAGAACAAGACATGGGAATTGGTATCTCATCCAAAGGACAAAAACATAATAGGAACCAAATGGGTGTTCAAAAATAAAATGAATGAGGAAGGACAGGTTATCAGAAACAAGGCAAGACTTGTCTGCAAAGGCTATACACAAATTGAAGGAGTTGACTTTGAAGAGACATTTGCACCTGTGGCCTGTATGGAAGCTATCAGGATGTTCTTAGCATTTGTGTGCTCAAAAGGATTCAAAATCTATCAAATGGACGTGAAACCAGCATTCCTAAATGGGGAACTCAAAGAGGAAGTCTACATGGAGCAGCCAGAAGGTTTTGATCTGACAGCAGGAAAGGACCTAGTCTGTAAGTTGAAAAAGGATTTGTATGGGTTGAAACAAGCTCCTAGAGCTTGGTATGAAAAACTGGATAACTATCTCCAACAACAAGGCTTCAAAAAGGGAGTGGCTGGAAGCAATCTATACATAAAGACAGATCAAGGTAAGTTACTAGTTGCTCTTGTTTATGTCGATGATCTAATTTTTGCTAGTAATAATGATGAAATGAGCCATGAATTTTCTCAAAGCATGGCAAAAGAGTTTGAGATTTCAATGATAGGAGAGCTGTCCCACTTCCTTGGACTTCAAGTATCTCAAACCAGAGCAGGATTGTGTATATCTCAAGCCAAATATCTAAAAGACATGCTCAAAAAATATGGAATGGAGGACTGTGCACCCGTGAGTACACCTATGACCACAAACTGCAAATTGAGCAAAGATGATGACTCCCCTCTAGTAGATGCAACTCATTACAGGTCAATGATTGGAGCCCTTCTATACTTAACAACTACACGACCAGACATAATGCAAGCAGTAGGAATGGTGGGAAGATTTCAATCTGCTCCCAAACAATCTCATTTATTAGCTGTAAAAAGAATTCTCAGATATTTGAAGGGAACTTCTGATTTTGGTCTTTGGTACCCAAAGGACTCAACACTGACGGTAACTGCATACATCGATGCTGATTGGGCTGGAAGTATAGATGATCGGAAGAGTACTAGTGGAAATGCATTCTTCCTAGGAGACTGTTTAGTATCTTGGCTCAGCAAAAAACAGTCATCCATATCATTATCCACAGCCGAAGCCGAGTATATTGTTGCAGCAGACTGTTGTTCTCAGATACTATGGATGAAGGAAGCTCTAAAAGATCTCGACATATGTACAGATCAACCGATTATCGTCTATTGTGACAACACCAGCGCTATCAGTCTCAGCAAAAATCCAGTGATGCACTCGAGAACCAAACACATACCAATCAAGTATCATTTCCTCCGTGAGCAAGTAGCTGAACAAAACATCGCTCTGGAATATATCAGTACTAAGGAGCAGATAGCTGATATTTTCACAAAACCTCTTCCTCAGGAAGCATTCGAACATCTGCGTCAAAAGATGGGGGTTATTTTGTTATCATCATTCAAGTTCATTCATAAAGATGCAGCAGGACAGGGGGAGCAGTTTGATAGGGGGAGTTCGTATGCATTCCTTTGCCATTGATGTCAAAAGGGGAGAGAGCAGAAGAATATTTCCATCAATAACAAAGGGGGAGATTGTTGGACACAGATTGTCATTGATGTCAATATGGCAATATTCAAGAGGAGGAGACAGAGCCAAGAGGAGAAAATGGAGCCAAGAGGAGCAACCAAGCCAGAGGAGCAACATTATATGCCATGTATATACGAAAGAAGAGGAACTATCGGAGCATATCGGAGCAAGAGGAGCCATCGGAGGAGAAAATGCAGCAAACAGAGCCATATATGCCACAGATAACAGATATCGGGAGCATACACAACTATCGGGAGCAAAACTATGCATATACATGTTTAACACTATCGGAGGGCAAACGAAGGCTAAGACTTGGTTATATATATGCATTCACAACTATCGGAGGAGAAAACCCCTATACATATGCCTTAACACTATCGGCGGGCACATATTACAAACACACTATCGGCGGAGAAGTTTATATATAAAGGCATATATATGGATATTGGCAACATCGCTAATCGGCGGTTCAGCTATGTGCCACCACTGAAACCTCTGATTGCGATAATAATGCGGACCCGATGTAGAATATAAACCATGGTGTAATACCATATCGCATCCGTCGCCAAGGCATGACACTCTCCCGATCGCCGATTGCGATAAGCATGCGGACCCGACGGGCATATAAAACATGGTCCAATGTAATATCGCATCCGCCTATGTCGCTGGTCTCAAAGGGCTGTCACTTCCGAAACCCCCGGTTGCGATATACGGTTGTGGACCCGACGGAGGAATTAAAACCAGTCTATAATATATCGCATTCGGCATTTCGGAGCGGGTATCGGGAGTGGTAAAGGCCCTGCCTCCGATTGCGACAATATATGCAGACCCGACGGGCATATAAATTATGGCTTAATATCATATCGCATCCGGTTCATCGGAGCAGTGGTGTATCGGCCATTGGTGACTGCCGATTGCGATAAGGGAGCGGACCCGACGGACACATGAAATATGGTTCAATGCAATATCACGTCCATAAAGAGGATCGGCCCATCGACCATCGGCCCTTTGCGATCGCCGATTGTGATGAATGCTGCGGACCTGATATATTATAGATACGGGTGTTATGACCCTTGAAGTCCACCCTTTAGCACTGTCGACTGTTTTTTCATATATTTCCTGTGTAATTTGATATTTGGCCTGCGCGCGCCTCTGAGGCAAAAATGCATTCGATAAGGCTCCCGATAGCTCAGGAGACTAACTCATGGCGATAATGATTACGATTGGGACGTGGCTGTTCGTTAAGCCATGTCAATGTGTGTATGCGGCCTCTCTTTCCCTTGAACGTGTCTTGTGAATATTGAAACGCCCGGATAGACAGAGGAAGCCATGGATTGGGAAGCTGAAGTGTCAAGCGAGCATAGAAGACCAAGCGAGTCAGAGGAAACGATAGCCACTGAGGAAGAAGCCAAAGAGCCAGCGTGTAAGAGGAAACGAATGGACAGAGGCATGGAATGTATAAAAACAGAAAACACAGAGGACTGTGTTGTTGTTGTTGTTGTGGTGAAAAAACCAGAGAAGAGGCAACAGAACCAGCGGAGGGTGCATAGGCAACTGAACCAGGGGAGGGTACAGAGGCAACAGAAGCAGCAGAGACTGCAGAGGCAACAGAAGCAGCAGAGACTGTAGAGGCAGAAGCAGCAGAACCAATTTATACCAAGGTTGGGTTGGAGCCCAAGAGGTTGGAGCCTCAAAACTGAATAGGATTGAAGTCCTTGGGAGTTGGTGCTCCTAAAATCCAAGATTGGTGTCTTGGCAAACCAGAGTTGGTGCTCTGGAGATTGGAGCCTCACTGAAGTCCAAGTTGGAGCTTGGCAACCATTCATAGTCAGATATACTTATATTGTATTTATTTCATTGCACTGTATTGAGTCTTAATAAAAGCATTTATTCCAGCTGTCGATTTTTGTGTTCTATGTATACATATACATATCTATATATGCTTTTGACAATCATTAGAACAAAAAATAATAAATACTAATTCACCCCCCCCCCCCCCCCTCTCAGTATTTCCAACAAGCTTGACTAATTGCAAGAAGTTTTTGAGGAAGGTCATCTTCAATTGTTTTTTGTTTGAATTGTCTTGTTAGACCATCAACTGAAAATAAGGCTGCAGAAGGAATATAGCTATGTTGACGATTTATCTGCGTCTTTTGCTGTTCTTGATATTACTGTGACTTGGACTATTGAAGATGGGTCATCAGAAATCCTTTATTCATTTCTTTGAGTTTTGGATCAGCAGCATTAACCATTTGTGTAAAATAATTTCTAGAAAGCTCATCATGATCTAAGATTTCATTTGATAGTGGTCTGAACATCATGACTGCATGTTATGTAAAAGATTAGTTAGTATTTAATTCTAGGTTTATTATTTAATTTTAGGTTAAATTAGACGAAAGGGCACGATCATAAGATCATTCCCTTTCCCCAAAGTGTGCCCATGGCGGTATATAAGCCAGGAACCCCATTGTAAACAACATCATCTGTCAATTCATTTACTAATAAAATATTTATATATATATTTCTGTTTATCAAGAAGTATTCGCTTCATTTAGTATCAGAGCGGTTCAGTTCTTAGGCTGTCCATTCGCTGTCTCCGCTATCTGCTCAGTCCAGCTGCATCTCACTGTGCACAGCTGTATTGACTGAATAAACGTGCATTTCCCTAGCGGCAGTGGGAATATATATATATATATATATATATATATATATATATATATATATATATATATATATATATATATATTGACAAAGTTGGATTCGTAGCAGTCTTTTTTCTGGACGTAGGCAGCCTGTGCGTGGGGCAACAGGTCACCAAGGAAGACCGCTGTGAGCGTGGCTCAATTCAGGCATAGCCGGCCCAGGATTGTTGGCGGTTTCTATCTGCATGGATAGGTTTTATCTGCGTAGGTGTAAGCCAGCATCTGCGTGGGTGTGGGTAATCAGCAGACAGAACAACCGCACTGCAAACGCTCGTTCTGTTAATTGGCAGCTTGCTGTTGTTAATTCGCTGGTATAACTGCCTGTGACCACGGTATTTCTGTGTAGAGATACAAGTCAGCTAGGATCAATGGTCGTGACCTTCCGGGTGGACGTAACAGTCCGTACGATATATATATATATATATATATATATATAATATAATTATATATATAAGTTATATATAATATATATTATAATTTAATTATAAGTTATATATTATATATATATAATATATATTATAATTTAATTATAAGTTATATAATATATAACTTTAATTTATATATATATATATATATATATATATATATATAAAGTTAATTTAATTAATTTAATTTATTTTAATTAATTAAAAAAAACTTATGTCATATAATTAAATTAATTAATTTAATTTAATTATTTAAAAAAAATTAAGCTGGCAGATAAATACACACCCCCACATACTCGCTCAATGTCAATGACAATGGCTAATTTCCAGAAAAAATTGACTGACGCAGAGCATAAGATAAATAGCAACCACGACGAGGTCAATAAAAGATTAGATGATTTCCAGATCAAGCTTGAGGAGCACGCTGACAATATCAAAAAACTTCAAGATACGACAAATCGAATAGAAATAAAGATGGAAAATAACCATGTCCAAACAAAATCAGATCTCAGAGAGTCCTTAACATTGCTGAAACTTCTGTGTAAAAAGATGGATTGTACACCCGCACAACTACTACAAGAAAATGAAGAAAATCAAGAGCACAATTCATCATATCCAACGAAATCAACAGACTCTCATGAAAAAGCTGAATCCCCAAAAAGATCAACGACACCCCACCAAGAAGTGAGTAATGCAACTCTTACAAATAAGAAACTCTGGGATACCTTTACCAATCAACACCCCTTTTCGCTCAACCATTAGCGACATACCAACGAAGGGCAAAAGTCGAGATGCCTAAATTCGACGGGAACAAAAAAAACAATGTTGCATGGATAAATAAAGCAGAAGAATACTTTGAGATATATGAATGCAATGATGATGACGAAAATCTCATTCACGCATCCATGAAAATGGAAGGGGAAGCATATAATTGGTATATGTAGTGGAAAAAGACAACACACGTCATTAGCTGGAGAAAATTTAAGGATGCACTCTTTAAAAGATTCCAAGGTGTAAAGGAAGAAGAGTTCTTTTCAAAACTCATCAAATTACGACAAAAAGGAAGTGTAGACGAATACACTCAAGAATGAGAGACCTTAGTAACACAAGTACCTGGGTTATCAGAATCTCGTCTAATTTAGTCATACGTCTCGGGACTCGAAACCCATTTACAAGCAGAACTTGAGATGCATGACATTACATCAATAGAAGTAGCAAGACGAAAAGCAAAAACAGCCGAAAAGAAATTCGAACCAATATTTTGGTCAAAAGGAGAGAAAACATATTCAAGACGAAGGATACCCCAGTATGTGGACTCAAATAATATGAGATATGTTCCACGACATCATCGTGAAGATGAAAAATCTAAGGTGGAAATACAAAGGATAAAAGAGGGTAAATGTAAACGCTGTGGTGAGAAGTGGGACCCCAAACATAGATGTGCTAAAGGAAAAGAACTAAAGAACCTATATAATTGTGATGCAACCAATGATTCAAACAGTGAAGATTATGACATAGAAGAAACAAAAGATGCCCTAGAATTCTCGCCAGAATTAGATGACGGAAGTATTCCACAAGTGTCATTATCAGCTATGACAGGTATATCACAACCTCAGACCTTAAAGTTAAAAGGACACATAAAGAAGAACAACGTAGTGGTTCTCATCGACTTTGGTAGCACACATAATTTTTTAGATGCAACCGTGGCAAAGAGACTCAATATTTTTTCATTTCCCTTACCAAACATGAAAGTGATGGTAGCTAACGGTAAGAAGATTGAAAGGTGGGGAAATGCCATTCTGTCAATTTTCATATTCAAGACTTTAATTTAGAGTCTCCGTTCTTCATGGTACAGTTAGGAGGAGTAGATGTAGTCTTAGGTATCCAATGGCTATGAAATTTAGGTACTTATGGCCCCAACCATCAAGTACAATTTATAAAATTCAAATGGGGAGGTCAGAAGTACAAACTACACGGATTCCAAGCACCAGAAAATCAAGTTGTATCATCATCTCAGATGATGAAGCTGAGTCGAAAAGGAGCACCCGCTTATGTAGTACAATGTCACCAATTATAAATGTTATCTGGAAATATGACCAGAGAAGAGTCACTAGAGATACAAGATCTGAGTCGGAAGCATGAAAAAATATTTCAAGACCTACCTATGAAGATGCCGCCTAATAGGGAAATTGAGCATATAATAGAGGTCAACGCAGTGCCAGATCCCGTCAACATCAAGCCATACCGATATCCACATCACCAAAAAACAGAAATTGAGAGATTAATCCAAGACCTTTTAAAGTGTGGGACCTTGATCATCTTGGAATATCTGATCAAGTGGAAGGACTTACCCGAAGAAGATGCTTCTTGGGAGAATGAAGCATTTTGTCAACAACATCCGTCATTATTTATGCTTTGAGGACAAAACATTCTTTCGAGAGGAAGGCAATGTTATGTAAAAAATTAGTTAGTATTTAATTCTAGGTTTATTATTTAATTTTAGGTTAAATTAGACGAAAGGGCACGATCATAAGATCATGCCCTTTCCCCAAAGGGTGCCCATGGCGGTATATAAGCCAGGAACCCCATTGTAAACAGCATCATTTGTCAATTCATTTATTAATAAAATATTTATATATATATTTCTGTTTATCAAGAAGTATTCACTTCATCGCATTACATTTGCAAATGTCAAGATCACTGCATTCACAGAGTTCTTGAAAACATTCATTACAGTGTGGATCTTTGCAATATTCAACTTCAGAATCTTCTTCTTCATAAACAACATGTATTTGGTCATTTAGATCATAATAATTTTTTGAATCTGTTAATTCTTCACAGCTAGAAGGGAGATCAATAATATTTACCTTGCCAGATTTATTCTTATAGCTAAATTGTTTCTTCTTACCAGATTGTTGTTTGTCTTTTTTCAATTTTGGACAATTTGGAGCAATATGTCCTTTTTCATTGCAATGGAAGCAAAATATTTGCTTCTATTTTGGCCTTTGATGAAACTGGCATGTTTTTTTGTATTCTCTGGGAGGCCTTCTATGAATGATTTTTTTGTTTTTTGCGGATCTAAAAGTTTGCTTAGAGTAAGATTCCTTTTTAGAGCTACAAAGATTATATCCCCCTAAACTTTTAGAGCCATGTAAATGCCATTGTTTACATAGTTGTTGATAGCCATGTGGTTTAGTGGAGCTGGTGGCAGCTCGAGCAACTTTCATCTGAGAGCAGAGTTCAACAATGACAACTTTAATAGCTTGTCTTATAACACCAAATTTATAGGCACCAATCTTTCCAGGAAGCTTATTCAAAATGGAAGTAGTTACCCAATTTGGTAAAGAAGCAATGAAGATTTCTTCCCATTTGGGATCTAGAATCATGTTAGAAGAAAGAGTATGCAGGCGATGGAGATATTCCATAAAATATTTATCAAAATGCTGCATATTAGTAAGCTTCATGGATGTAAGTGTGACTGCAGCAAGTTCATTATTGATCTGAGGATAACCACAAAAATTGACAAGAATGCCATGCATTAGGCAACCAATCATGTTATTCACAGGTAATGAAGTTTGTGGATCCATATATGTAGTATTATCTGGGTTCATTACCACAAATGTTTCCCAAGAAGGAATGAGGACAGGATCATAATGAATTTCTGCTTTAAGCCAAGAATCAAGGAGTCCTTCGAATCCACTGATGATTTTCCTGGTTGCATTTATTGGAGAAATGTCATTTGCTAAATATGTGCGGTAGCAGACCAACATGGAACTCAATGTAGACAATATTTCTGCTTTAGAACAATTGTCAATATTCCATGAATATGTGGAAGAAGCAGACCAATCTTTATGATATTCTGATTTCATGACATCCCTTTTATCAAGAGCAGGTGACCAAGAAGAATTCCAAGAACTTCTATCAGTAACTTTATGTATAGTTGTATCTTTGGGTTCTTCTTCATCAGAAAATGAAATCAGATCAGGAATGTCTTTTACTATTTGAAAAGTTTCTTTATCAGGAGGAGAAAAATTATTCACAAGAAACTCTAAATCTTCTAGAGTAGGAGGAGCAGAGGGCGCTGCTTCAAATTTGTTGAGTACTATATCAGAACTGGAAGGCTTATCAGGATCATCTCCTGATTTCAACCACTCAGAAACTGCCATTTTATGTCTAGGGCTTGAAGAGTTTAGACTGGAAAACATGCCAAGATTAGCCATAGGAGCATAAACAAAGGTAGTTTCTGGTTTAGGAAAAATGATATCACCAGGATTCTTCATTTTTGATTGAAGAGTAGTAGGAACAACATGGAAAGGCAATTGATCTTGAGGATCTGAGAAATAAGTAGTAGCTTTAAAAGTAGGATCAGGAGTGTTTTTCTTTTTCAGACTTTCAACAAAAGTAGAGACAACCCAAACTTGTTTCTTTACTACTTCAAGTGACGTTTTTAAGCTTGTCATCATATCCTGAGTCTTATCTACTACTGAATGTACTTTGCCAATCCAATTGGAATTATCATTAATCCCTTTTTCTAAAACATCAACAGTTTTAGCAATATGCAAATCATTTGATCCAAGAGTTTTTATTCCATCTAATAATTGATCTGTGGTAAAATATACCTTTTGAAGAATTTTATCAATTATTTCTTGGAGCATTTTATTTTCTCTAGCTGCATATTGATGATTTCTTTCTAGATGTTTAATCAAACTATCTAGAGCAAGATTTTTCCAATTTGTTGTTGCAACTGATTCCCCGTCTGAAAGATGACACTAGTTAGACTGAAGTGGAAGTAACTTAAAAATCTTATCATCTTGTCTGATAGCAAGATTTTTCCAAGGAGGAATTGTTGTCTCAGTGCTAAGAATAGTGCCATCTATTAATTCCCATTTGTGTTGTGGCACTTCTGTCTGTAAGGCTGACCCTTGCATCATATTCACTCTAAGGGTTTGATAGATGTGTTCTAACAAAAGCTACCCTTTCATCTTGATAGACTGTAAATGTTTCGGAACATTTGATTTTTGCAACATATTTTTATATTTATCATCTATGTGAGGGATGATAAGAGGTCCAGGAATTTCAACTGGATTTTCCTTAATCTTTGTTTTTATATCTTCACAAGATAGATTCTTGAACTTTTTAACCAAAGCCATTTCTACTTCATTTGTACTTGGATAATAAAATTCATAAAAAGAAATCCATTGGTTATTCTGTTCCATCCAAGCTTTCCAATTTTCATTGTTGACTTTGTTGATTGTTGACCTATCTTTCTTTGAATAGGTTTTCATTTCTTCACAGTATCTATACTCTTGCTGATGAGTATACAGATCCCAGTTAAACATTTTCTTATACCATTCATTTGAGGGATCATAAGGACTTATTCCTTTGTATATTTTAAGAAATTGAATGATTTCTTCATCAGAAGGAAGCTGTATTTTACTAGGAATCTTATTCCTAGGATCCAATCTGTAGTTTGGGATTTCTTCTGGATATCCTAAGCCTTTTGTAGCAGATTTTCCTACTGATTGAAGCAAAATTTCTTCATGAGCTGAAAAAGGAGTACACTTTGTATATTCTTGTGTTTGATTTCCAGAGTCATGTTTATTCTTCTTCTGTCTTTATCCTGTTCTTCTTTTTCATGGGGTTTGGAAGACTAGGAGTTTGCTGAAAAAAGTTAAGAGAACAATGAGGATGATTACATACAGATGGTTGTGGAAATTGTGGAATTTGGAATGCTAATTGATATTAATTGTTATAGGAGGAATGATATTTGAATGCTGAGACTAAATATTTTGTGCAATCATATTTGATAACATATGCATGAATTTTGGATCAGAAGTAAGATCATATGAAGGACTTGGTGATCCTTCAGGACTAGATGCAATAGAGGACATTTGTGGTCTTACTGCGATTTCATATTTTACAGGGTTTTGTATAACAAGAGGAGGAGGAGGTCCACCATGCTCAGACTGTGCACACTCTGATTGGGGAAAGAAACAAGTTCGAACAAGGCCATTATCTTCTCGAATAGAAGTTTGAGCAGTGATAGGTTGTGGACAGGGAGAAGTATGAATAGAAGCCCAATTTGTGACCCATTCTGTTGGCGGTTTAAGATCTCGACAAGATATCATTTGAGGAGCAACAAGATTTAAGCCATAGTCATGAGTGATTAGAGTAGTGAACTCAGAGGTTTCAGAAACTTGTTGGACAACAAGAGTGGTCTTCTTATAAAATTTGATGACACATCGCCAATGAACAACAACAGTATTTCTATTATCTTCAAAATCATCATATCCATGTGTTTGGATGCCGAGCATTAGAGCATTGATGGCATTAGGATCATCTAAGGAAATAGAAAAATCAGGAACACAGGACCAAGAAATTGGACCGTAGGCTAATGTTCCTTGACATCCTCCAATTAAAGCTTTATGAAAAGTTTTCCATCGGCGATCAAAAACACAAGAGAAGACAACAACATCTTGACCTTTTCTATGTAGTGGCTGAATTCCAATTTGGATATGACCAAAATGAGAAAAATTGAGACCAGCTTTTAGTGCAGCTGTAAACTCAGATTGCTTCAAAATGTTCATTGTTTGAAGCAGACGATTATTACTGGAGGTTTGTAGAATTTCTTCTTTAACCTTATATCTCTAGTATTGTATAGTGTCTAATAATCCCAGATTTGTATAGACATCTTTGGGGTCTATTTTTGGTAAAGACCAAGAACCAGACTTACTCTGTTCATTTAATAATGTAATAGCTTTATCACGGATGACAGCATGAAAACCAGATTGTATTTTTTCATTACATTCCCTTTCTTCTTCTTCTCTAAGGATTTCATCAAAACTTTTATCACTAAATTCATGAAGAGAACTTCATGCTGGAGAAAAATTATCCATAACCAATACTTTCTAACAACAGGAAGAAAGCGGAAATACTTTCAACTTGCCTCTGATAAAAGGGATGTCATGAAATCAGAATATCATAAAGACTGGTCTGCTTCTTCCACATATTCATGGAATATTGACAATTGTTCTGAAGCAAAAATACTGTCTACATTGAGTTCCATGTTGGTCTGCTACCGCACATATTTAGCAGATGACATTTCTCCAATAAATGCAACCAGGAAAATCATCAGTGGATTCGAAGGACTCCTTGATTCTTGGCTTAAAGCAGAAATTCATTATGATCTTGTCCTCATTCCTTCTTGGGAAACATCTGTGGTAATGAACCTAGATAATACTACATATATGGATCCACAGACTTCATTACTTGTGAATAACATGATTGGTTTCCTAATGCATGGCATTCTTGTCAATTTTTGTGGTTATCCTCAGATCAATAATGAACTTGTTGTAGTCACACTTATATCCATGAAGCTTACTAATATGCAGCATTTTGATGAATATTTTATGGAATATCTCCATCGTCTGCATACTCTTTCTTCTGACATGATTCTAGATCCCAAATGGAAAGAAATCTTCATTGCTTCTTTACCAAATTGGGTAACTACTGCCATTTTGAATAAGCTTCCTGGAAAGATTGGTGCCTATAAATTTGGTGTTATAAGACAAGCTATTAAAGCTGTCATTGTTGAACTCTGTTCTCAGATGAAAGTTGCTCGAGCTGCCACTAGCTCCATTAAACCACATGGCTATCAACAACTATGTAAACAATGGCATTTACATGGCTCTAAAAGTTTAGGGGGATATGACCATCATCACTCTAAAAAGAAAGCTTACTCTAAGCAAACTTTTAGATCCGAAAAAAACAAAAAAATCATTCATAGAAGGCCTCCCAGAGAATACAAAAAAACACGCCAGTTTCATCAAAGGCCAAAATAGAAGCAAATATTTTGCTTCCATTGCAATGAAAAAGGACATATTGCTCCAAATTGTCCAAAATTGAAAAAAGACAAACAACAATCTGGTAAGAAGAAACAATTTAGCTATAAGAATAAATCTGGAAAGGTAAATATTATTGATCTCCCTTCTAGCTGTGAAGAATTAACAGATTCAAAAAATTATTATGATCTAAATGACCAGATACATGCTGTTTATGAAGAAGAAGATTCTGAAGTTGAATATTGCAAAGATCCACACTGTAATGAATGTTTTCAAGAACTCTGTGAATGCAGTGATCTTGACATTTGCAAATGTAATGCAATCAGGATGTTCAGACCACTATCAAAATGAAATCTAGGTCATGATGAGCTTTCTAGAAATTATTTTACAAAAATGGTTAATGCTGCTGATCCAAAACTCAAAGAAATGTATAAAGGATTGCTGATGACCCATCTTCAACAGTCCAAGTCACAACAATATCAAGAACAACAAAAGACACAGATAAATCATCAACATAGCTATATTCCTTCTGCAACTTTATTTTCATTTGATGGTCTAACAAGACAATTCAGATAGCAAACAATTGAAGATGATCTTCCTCAAACACTTCCTACAATTAGTCAAGCTATCAAAGATCTCAGAAAAGAAGTCAGAGAGAATAGAAGGCTATGCATTGAAGCACATCAGGGGCACAATATACATTCTTTACATGCACAACCCACAAAAGGAGAATCTTCATAGACAAAACAGAAAGAACCAGAAAGACAACCTGATCCATATCATGATCCAATGAAAGGGATTTTCAAATCTGAAGACTTTGAAATTCCAGATGAAGAATTTGAAGATCCTAGATCTGGATTAGGAATGAATGCAATGAACGCAAATGTAATGTACTGTGTAAAAATGAAAATCAGAATTGGTTCTTCCATAGAATGGTGGAAGGTTCTAATTGATACAGGTTCAAGATTGAACATAGTAAGCAGCACTGTAATTCCCTATCCTCAAAGATAAAAGACAAAGTGTCTAGGAGTTGTTATTGCAAGTGGAGAAATCAAGACAACATAAGAAGCTATAATAGATGTCTTCGTTTCTCAATATGAAGGAATTCAAGTTCATGCTCCATTAGTCACAGGGCTTGATTGTGCTATGTACTTAGGAACTCCTTTCCTGAGCAATTTCAGAAGACATGGAAGCACTTATGATGAAAAATCACAGAAATGGGGATATTTTCTTCTCTTCAAAGGTATAGATTATTTCTATCCTTTTATTCATTCCAATTCTCCTAATAGATTGAGCAGAATTGACACGTTACAAAATACCTTGGCAAAGATGGAGAAGAAGAAAGAAATGCTCAAGATTGATGAAAATCTTATGAAAGGCAAATTTGAAAAAGAAATAAGTGAGATCTCTCAGAAACTAAAATCTTTTTGTTCTGAAGATCCAAATGCCTTTTGGCATATTCATAAACATGAAGTAGAATTGCCTTTGAAAAGGAATTTCATGGAAAACTCAGAATATCAAAAGCAATACCGATGAATTCTGAACAACTTAGGTATTGTAAAGAAGAAATAAAATCCTTACTGCAAAAAGGTTTGATCAGAAAATCTCATAGCCCTATTGCTTGTTTTGGATTTTATGTCAACAAACATTCAGATATTATCAGAGGAAAACCAAGATTGGTAGTAAACTACAAGCCTCTGAATAATATTCTTGATTATGATGCTTATCCCTTGCCAAAGCCCTCAGTGCTTTTGTCTTAGATATCACAGTCAAAAATATTTTCCATGTTTGATTTAAAGTCTGGTTTCTGGAAAGTAGGGATAAAAGAAGAAGATAAGTGGAAAACAAATTTTTCAGTACCAGAAGGACATTTTGAATGGAATATTATGCCCTTTGGACTAGTAAATGCTCCATCCGCCTTCGAGAGGATTATGGATGAAACTTTTGAAGGTATGGATGATTTCTTGAAGAAATATATTGATGATGTTCTAATTCATTTTGCAGATATTCCCTCTCATATAAAGCATCTTAATATATAATACAAGAGAGTCAAAGAAAAAGGTATAGTTTTATCAGATTCAAAAATGAAGTTATTTCAGACTATGATAGATTTCTTGGGATATGTGATTCAATATGGATCATATTACGTTATGCAACATAGTCTTGATTTCATAGATAAATTTCCAGATAGAATCACTGATAAAACTCAACTACAAAGATTCTTGGGTAGTTTGAATTACATCTCCAAATTTGTGAGACATTGTGCCCAAGACAGAGTCTTATTGAATAAAAGATTGCAATGAGATCCAATTTCATGGACAGAGAATTTAACAGAGGCAGTCAGAAGAATATAAGGAAAAATTAGGAATATTTCTCCTTTAAGCACAATCAATGAAGAATGGCTTAAAACCATCATTACAAATGCCAATGATATCGGATGGGGTGCAATTTTCTGCCAACATGATCCTAATAAAAAGAAAATGGAATATGAAATTTGCCAGTATGCCTATGGAATCTGGTCAACTACACAAAAAATTGGTCCAGCCTAAAGAAAGAACTTAGAGCTGTCTGCCTTGGCATTTCAAAATTCAAAGATTTTGTGATCTGTAAGCATTTTACAGTCAAAACAGATTGCGAAGCCCTTAAGTTTGCTATCCATAAATGTGACTTTGAAGATGCAGCAATGGTTAGAAGGATCATGACATTGGCCCAGTATCGTTTTGATGTAGAGTTCATTTCTGGAGTTAAGAATTCCTTTGTAGATCTTCTCAGCGGGAATTACAAAGAAATGATGTAAATAATCTCAGATGTAACGTCATAAGAAGATTAGAAAATGAGATTCACATTGAATGTGCTGATGGTTCTCACACTTTGAATCTGCAGAAACCTCTACTCGATTATCAAGCAGATTGGTTTCCAATGAAAGAAATCAAATATCGGCATGGAACTGGACAACATTATTTCTCATGGGATGATCAAATGCAAAGAAATGATGAAGCTTTTGAAGCTTTAAGTTTTCTTCAAGATTTGAGAAATCTTGATTTCACATTACACAAAGATACAGATGAAAATCTAATCTGCTGTGAAATCTACATTGATTGCTTCTTATTGCCACCCAACCTTCAGAACTCTGAAGATCATGAACGCCAAGAGAAAGCCTGGTATACAGGTATGTGTTTTGAAAATAAAACTAACTCGTTTTTCTATAATGTGCAGTTTTCTTTTAGATATCATGGAATGCAAGTTACACAAATTGAAGAACAAGACCCCACACCTGAATGGTTTAAAGAATGGTGGAACATTTATGGTATCAGTCCTCTATGTTTTTACCCATTCTCTCTCTGGTTATTACAACTTCTTGGATTTACAGAACCACGGGCACATCAATCAGGAATTTTATACAAAAGGATTTTGGATATTAGCAATATCACCAATTATCACATGCTTGCAGCACTCCGCGCCAATGGATCCTTTCATTGGTTTATTACACGAAATATTTTCTTCAGAAGATTCGGGGGAAATATGAATGGCTCTTCACATGACTATGAGTCATTTCATGCCATGACAGATCTAGATTTAAATCCTTTTGGCCCACTACTTTTTCAGGACGAAGTACTAGAATATGCTGAAGTACCAATTTGGGAATGTGAGGAAGAAATTTACTCACAGTATTTTAATAATGACTCCTTGACTAGGTTCAGAGAACATCATTATTCTCATGAACAACTAGAACATTTTGTCATTTTGTAATGTCTTTCTGTTCGACTTTGGTGGCAGACAGGTTTTTCGTAAGGTTCCTTGAAAAAGAATCTCTTATAGTGTAATCAATCCAACATATATAATTAAATAAAGGGATAAGAATAAATATAAAATATTTTATGATTGAATCACTGTGTGGATGTCCTTCGGGTTACCTGAAAGCAGGATTCTCTCATATCTGATGTAAGGATTTGATTTTGATGTAAAGTAAGATACTGTGCGGATGTCCTCCAGGTTACCTGAAAGCAAGATTCTCTCATATCTGATGTAAGGATTTGATTTTGATGTAAAGTAAGATTCTCTCATACCCAATATGGAGGTATCACTATACCAAGAACTAGGAGGATCTATAAATAGATGAAGGCTAGGGAAGGGAGGCATTCGGGTTTTGAGAAATTTAGAGAACCTTTCTGCTGGAGAAGTAACTTTGTATTGCTTGAGAAGCAACTTTGTAATACTTGATTTTTGAAGTTCATCAATAAAGATTCCTCAATTTCTATAAATCTATGTCTCCTTTGTAGATTGTTTTGGATTCTATTCTCGAACTTGTATGAGCCTTGTTAAGGTTTGAAGAAGTCACAAAGTTGTAGAAGTAGACTGTTGGCCCAGAGTTCGTGTTTTGGCACAAGGATATTGTTTAGAAAAATTGTCAGATATTGGAGCGATTAAGCAGACCTTGTATTTATTATGAACTAATACTCTTGTTAGCATTCATATTGAAATATATTCAAAAATAGATTCGTGATGCTAGATTGCGCAGTAGAGGAGTCTCTTCCCTCTCTGTGATTAAAGTATTAGCCACGGATCTTGTTTATTTTAGCATTCTCACTTTCGCTGTGTGCGCTTTGTAGTTGGTGTGTCTCCAATTGACCCTCAAGCCTCCTCTTATACTTTTCATGTTGAGTCTTCAACGACTGATATTAAGTCTCTAATCAACGGCTAAGATTAGATCTGGCTTGATCCATGTCATTTAGAACATTCTCACCTAGTTTTCTATTAATATCCATTAATATTTTAATTTCTTAAGTTTAGACTTAGGAACCCCATTAAAAATATTAATTATTTAATATCTCTCTAACCGGGTGGAATTCCCCAAACCATTTCTGGGTCTTGGATATATCATGTGCTTTAGCCTCTCCACCAATTTTCATAGTTAAAGCACATCCGATGCTACCACAAATCAACATGATCTTGATTGTGTGATACAAGAATGACCTCGACTACTAAAATATTGTCCTGAGAGGTGAAAAATAGCTCAACCTTGCATGAATTTTCCCACAAAACCTTAGAGCCATGAAGGATCCTCAAAGGGAGGAGTAAGTACCCAATTTTCCTCACCTCATATGCAAAAGGATCCTGTGGAATTGTTCATATTTTGTCCATAAAAGCATCCTGTAGAAAACTCTTGAAAGTGAAAATAAATTCAAGGTCTGAATTTTTCTTGCAAGATAAGAATGATAGTAGGAGAATGAGATTGTTTTGTGTTGGGAATGCAACTTTTATTCCTCTAATCAAAAACAAAGATCTATTCTTCTCATATCTGCTTTGAAACCCTAAGTTGCTATGAAAACTAATAATTGACAACAAATTCCCTTGTAAACACTTTGAAAAACTACAGTAGGGACCATGGGGGGTGGTTTTAATAGAAAAGAGCCCACAAACTCATCAAGGATCCACCAACACCCTCCTGTCAGAGACATCTTTTCAAACCACCAGTGGATGGAGTTCTTTGAGAAATTCAAGGGGTTTGATGATGAAATTACTCATGAGTTTGCAATACACCTCTAACCTCAAGGGGAATATAGTGCCACCACCATTGTGAGGGGGATTTTTATCCATTTAAATGCATAAATCATTAGTAGGGTGACCAAATTCCCCTAAGAGTAAGATGGAGTAAGGAGGAGAGGACGAGGGTTATCATAGCCAAAAATAACTTCTTCCTCCCTAAAGAGAAACTGATTGAAGATAAAAATGGGGTTAGAAGAGAGAGCCTACCCTACCCATGGGATGAAGTAGCCTATCACATCTTGAAATACATATCTTGTGAGGGGAGACTCAATGTTGTTTATGCCTATCAATTTAGGTTACTTTATGAGTTAAGATTCCAGATGGAATTGCCTATCCCAAGCAGACTAAGTGTTCCCCATTTCCTTCTTCAATCCATAGTGGAATGAGCCAAAGGGTGAGAGAAGGGAAACATCAGTACATTTCTCATCATGGGATCATAAGACTCATTATCATGGATGCTCTGGATCACATCAAAAACCTTGTGTCATGGAAAAATTTTGTGGATATGGATAAGGAATATTTTCTGGAAACAAAAGGAAAAATCTTATTGGAACTTGAAGAGATAGTCAAAGATGGCTCTGCAAAAGAAGAAGAGGGTGTTAAGGAAAAATAAGAGGTTGAAACAAAAGAAAAAGTAGAGGAAGAATAGGAAAAGGAAGAGGTAAAACCAAAGAAAGAAATAGAAACCCTTGGGGAATCTTCCATACCTTAGAAGAGAAGAAGACAAGAACAACAAGCAAGCCTTTCAGAAGGGAACTTTAAGCAGGACGTGTCTGCCACCTTGGTAGCCTTGAGTAAACAATCAAGGCAAAGGGGAGGCAACCAAAGCAAGGTCCTTCATATTTCAAAAAGATGAGAAGAATAAGACTCAATCAAGGGAAGCCTCAACCTCCCTCAACAACCGCCATCACCATTGAGGGGTCAACTAGTCACCAGGAGGGATAATTGGAGAAGGATAAGTGTTGGGCTAATTTATAGATAAGTATTTCATTCCAGGTTTGTAGAACTTAGAAGCATTCCAAAATGTATGGATATCAACTATAATCAACTTTTAGAAGATAATGGAAATTGAAGGAAATGAAATTATAAACTAATTAGAAGTGCATATTACAAATATAAAATTCAACTAAGTAATTTCTAATTCATTATGTAATAAGTAGGAGAAGTGGCTCCTAACTTAGGAGAACCAGATTTGTCCTTCTTCTAGAATACTACTTTATGAACAGAAATAAAAAACCACTAATGGACAATAGCTTAAGATGCATAAACAAATAATGGAAGAGGCTCCTAACTAAGGAGGTCCTTGCTATTCTTCATTACAAATTCATTCATCATTAATGCCATTGTTAGAAAACTAAAAATTCAGAAAATTACTTGAAAGCAAGAAAGATGAATTTTAGTTTCTATTCATTAATCCAATAGAAGGAGGGTTCAACTTGAACACTAGGTTGTCCCTTCATATAAAGATGATAAATAAACTAAGATTCATCAGAAAACATAATAAATCATCATACATAAAATCAAATAAACAAATTTGAAGCAAAACTAGTTTATGAAAATCAAGCTAGATTAACCATTACTTAGTTTGGAGTGGGGGCCCTCCACCCTTGCTTTGCACACTTGAAGAGATTATCAACTACTGCAAACTCAGTCAATCATCCACACCATTGAACAACAAAATTAAGATAGAACAGGTTCCTCAAATTAACTCAAAGTATTCAAAAGTCTCAATATGAAATTATACAAATTCTACATACCATAAGCCTTCAATATTTTGGCTTAAATAGAAAAATATGAAACAAACTGATCTAAAATGTCTCTAATAGCTATGTCTATCTATATTCTATCTATCCAAGTTGAACTCATCCATCCCATCACCAAAATTATGGAAAATCCCATGAAATCATAAAACTGTCCCATTTCATATGGATTTCCTGAATCACTGGTCTTGTTTGACCAACTTTGACTGGGCCTGTTCAAGCTTGGTTTGATTGAACCAATAGGAGTTAGTTCAATATTAATTCCCAATCTTTCTATAAATATACTCAACTCGTGCCTAGGTGTCCTGCAAATATGACATCCATGAAGCCATTACGAGAATTTCTGATTCTGTCAAAAAATGCACTTAAAATTCAATTTTCATAAAAACATCTAAAAATTGCAAAACTAAATTTATATATCTGAATATGCATAAATACATCAAAATGAGGTGTATATGATGGAAAATGGATGGATAATATAGAAATTAAGTGTGTTTTCTTAAGCAAAATTGGATAAAAAATGAGGGCCAACATCTCCCCCTTGCTGATGCACAAGCATGTCCTCATGCTTGCTTTCTCTTCTTGGATCTTTTGACCTCTGCTGTAAACCCTATGCCTGATCCTGATGCTTCCTGTTGTGCTGCTTCTAGTAAACAGTCTATCCCCTTGTACTGTTCTTCCTTGTAAATTGTAGCCTTGACCTTCTGTTTCTCATACTTGTTCTTCCACAAGTTTTTGTCTTTGAGCCACTTGAAAGCCTATTTGCAAAGAAGATCATTCTTTCTTTTCAGTTTTCCTACCTCCTCATTTAGTTTTTCATTTTCCTTGACCAACTTTGCATTATTTTTCTTATATGCTTTGTTCTCTTTCTTCAAGTGCCTCTCTAAGATCCTGTTTATCTCTAATTGATTTGTCAGTTCTTTTATCTTGCTTAGTTGTAGCTCTTTTTCTAATTCTTGTGTATCCTTGGCAAATGATGTGGCCTCAACATTGTCAAAGTATGAGTCTTTTTCCAATATTTCAATGATGTCATCTACTTGTTTATCTATAGAATGTGTCTCTACAATCTGTACTTTAGGATCATTGCTACTTGTCTCTGTTGGGCTCTTTCTCCTATTCCTCCTAGGAATGGATATGAAGGATGCTTCCTTCTCAACCATGACAACATTGTGTTGCTCTTTGGATATAGTTCTTGGATAGAGAGGTGAATTCATTATGCTTCTGGTTTCCTGAAATGGTTTCTCTTCTATGGTCTGTTCTTCATGATGATTTTGGACTAAAAGTTCCTTCCAAACTATACCCTTAGCTCTCACTTGATATTCTACAAGAATTTTTATAAGTCCTTGGTGATAGATTTGGGCCTCTTTTGGTCTAGTTTCATTTTTCACAATCTCTATCATCTTAATTAGATTCATAGAGAAGAAATATGGCAGGTTAATTTTCACTTCTCCTTTGATATGTTGGAGTAGTTTGACATGGTAAAGATGTACCACACTATGGCCTCTATCACATGTGAAAAACTTCTGAATGATTAAAACTAATTCTCCCCAAGGCTCATTGAACCATTCTCTAGGTATGCTTTTGGTTCTATCAAAGGTTCCTTTCCTGTTCTTCTCTAAAAAGAAAGTCCATGCTTTTTCTTTGAAGTGTAAACCCTTATGATAGTGTTCTCCTGTTAATGGTAGATCTAATGCTTGAGAGATGAATTATGGAGTCAAAGGAATAGCTAGGTTTCCCACCATAGTTTGGTCTTGGGCATAATTATTTATAAATTCTCTGGTTATGCTTTCACTGTGCCCATTAAACTTCTGAAGAAAACCTATAAGTCCAGCTTGATAAAGTTTCTCTATTGTTTCTTTCTCCCACTACTCAATCTGGAATTTTGGTTCTATTCTTGTAGCCATGTGTTCTGAAAACCAATTGATATAACCCTCTACTGTCATCATTCTCATTTTGAAATTGAAAACAAAAACTATGTATGCATATAGATCTTTCTTAATTCATTCATGTAGGGCTTACCTCCTCTCTGATACTCTTTTAAAAACAATGATGTCGGCCTTGTTCAATCTTTGTTTTGCTGCAAAAATGAGTCACTGTTCTTTAAAACATTACTCTTTGTAGATGAAAATCATTAAAAAAAACATCCTGCTCATGTTTTTTCTTGTTCTCTGATTCACAAACCAATCTCTGTTCTATTCCAATTCATCAAAATCCTTGTTCTGTTCCTTACTGTGCATGAAATGATCTTCCCATACAAATCATTCATGAATTGTCTCCACTGTATATAGGAAATCTTGTTTGCAAAACGAAAATCGAAACTCTGTTTTGATGTAGACTATAATTTTTTATTTTATTTTATTTTTTAAATTCATGCCATAGTTCCTCCTGCCTTTCGATTTTCGTTTATGACTCTTTCTCTATATTTGACAAATTCATTATATGACAAACTGAAGTGGTTTTTTAATTCACTATTTGTGCAATCAAACAACAAATAGTTCACTGTTTTTATTATGCAACACTCTGTTCAACAAACAAAACTCGGCGATTTCGTGGTTGAATCATAGAAGATCTGATTTGATTTACCTGCTTTTGGTGAAATGTCGAGATTTCCTCTGAGTCGTGGCCTTATCTCCTTGCGTTTCATAATGTTTTCTACCATTAAACTCTACTAAAAAATCCTATGTATTTATTGGTGGCAGAGTTTAAATGAACGATGGCAGTGACAAGTTTCAAACAATGGCAGAGGCACTAATTTATAACTTGAAGTTAACTGGTGTTCTCCTCAAAATCCCGAGATTTATTCATCAAAATATCTGTTGCATTTATGAGAAAAATCTGGGTTTTTCTCTTACCTTCTTGCTTCACGAGATCTCTGCACTTAGATTGCGTGTTCTTGCTACACGACTACCAGATCTCTTGGCTTAACTCCCAGTCAACTCCGCTTGCTCTTCTTATCTCTCCGTTCCTCCACTGCTATATTTCATGCTTCCTTTTCTCATTTTGATTTCCTTTGTTCCTGCGTTTTTCTTCGTCAATTCGTTCTTCACTGGATATTTTGAATGCGTGCCAATAGCTTGCACGACATTCAACTTCCTCCCTGAGCCTACAAATGGCTATGATGGTGAATAAAATGCGATTTTACAGAGGTCTGTGGGTTTGAAAATGGCAGAGGCGCACAAAGTTTGTTTGGTTGAAATGTTGTATCACTGTGTTTTCAAATTTGTTTGACCGTTTTCGCATGCTTCAACCTCTGACTGAGACGCCCTCGTGGCTTAGTCCTGCGTACTTGCTCCACGGTGTATACCTCCACGTTCTTGGCTTTCCTCATTACCGTATACCATGTCTGTTGTTCTACTTATGTCGCCATATACCCATACTGCCATACCTTTGCATGCCCACCGAAACATATTATGCTCCATCTTGTGCCCATTGAAATGTATCATGGTTTGATTGTCGTGCCCATTGGAATGCATCATGGTCTGATTGCATGGCCTCGTGCCCATTGAAATGCATGATGGCTCCATCTCATATCCATTCAAAACACATTATGCCACCGAAACACATCATAATACCATTTCATAATTTGTGTTTCATTGCATTATTTGCATGTCATCGCATCATTTGTCTTGGCATTTCATTGCATCATTGTAACTTTAGACTTTGTTGTATCATTTTGTATTATGCGCTTTGGTTATGTCTTATCGAAATTCCATTATTTCGATTTTGTTATGACTTATATCATTTCATAATATGCGCTTTTTCATTATTTTTAATTTAATTTTAAAATGACCCTAACATGGTCATATTTAAAATTAAATTTTATGATACTAACTTTTGGTTTTATGGTTTTGTAGGTCAATCTAGGGCTTGACTATTGAGCTCTCTATTTCTAATCCCTTTTTTTAAGAAAATTCTTAGGGTTAATATGATGTGGTATATGGAACACAGGGGCTTCACTTGGGAAGAAATACCATACCACGTGGGTTCATATTGGGGGATATATATTGAGAAAAAAATAACATAATATATTGGGGCATATATAGGGGGTAAATGATTTTTATATTAGCAAGTATAAAAAATGGAGCTCAAAGTTAATGAAAAAATATAAAGGGGTATAAAAAATGTTAACAAAAAAAATGGATACCTACAATATCTAGTGCAATTAGGGGTTTTAAATTGAGAAGGTGTATTGGGTTCATATTGGTAGGGGCTTAACTAATGTGATTTTTAGAGATATTTTCCAATTTGTAGTCAAATTAAGGGTATTGTTTAATATGCCACGAACACACGTGATATGTCATAGGTTCATTGAGTGAAGCCCTCGTGATATGGAATATGAAATGAAATATGGTATATGGAATGATAATTAAATGGGTAGGATAATGGATATAGGAATAGGAATATAATGAGTAGAATAATGAAGGTGGTGAGATGTAGGTAAAATATGCATATCAAGTACTAAATTAGTCTTAACAATCTCTAGAATTTTAAAAAAAAAATTTGAAATTTCAAGAGCAAATTTTTTTACTCACTGTACTTTACTCCCATAAAGTATTTGATGATGTCTTTTGGTCAAATGATAGTTGATAATGTCTTTGATGGGTCTTCTAGGATAGATTACAATGTAGACTTATTTCTGCTTCATGTTTTCATATCCGTCATTGATTCATGATCTTTGAAGGTTGATGTTGTTCAGGTCCCTTATGCAATTTGTACATGATAATTCAGGTCCCTTCTGACATGTATTTTTTTTATGTTGCATCTGTCATATAATACATGTTTCTTCTGACATTTCAGGTCCCTTCTGTACAATATTTTCAATGATGTTTCAGGCCCCTTCTGACATGCAATTCAAGTTCCTTCTGCAATTTGGCTACTCAACCTTTCAGCTACAATTCAAGTTCCTTTTACAAATTCCCCCTTGCTTATGTGAAGACTTGTTCTCAAGTCTTGTCTTTGTTTGGAGGATTAATTCTGCAAAACCAAGTTGTTGTCAAACAAATTAGAGAATTCATATAGTCCAAACTAGTTGGTTTTCTTCTATGAATTCAAGTTTGCTTTGTGCCAGTTTCTTGGGTTTTCACAAGCAAACTTATTATTTTATTATTATTATTATTATTTTTAATTAATTAATTTATTTATGGAATAATGGAAGGCATATTGCTATGCTGCTCCATTATTTCGAGATCAATCTCTGTTGAAATTATTTTCATGAAATATTCTTTATTTATAGGCTTATTGTAGACTTTAAACCTATGTCTGTTAACTACAAATGAAATAGATGCTTCATTGATTGTTTTTATTTTGACAACTCCATTATCAAAGATTTCTTCTATCTCATATGGCCCCAGCCAATGAGTTGTAAACTTTTCCTTGAAATTTTTAAACTTGGAGTCAGACAATAATGCCGAGTCTCCTTTTTTGAATGTTTTGTTCCTAATGAATCGATCATGCCATTTTATCCTTTGTTGTTGCACAAGGGATATGTGCTCCACTGCTTGCTGTCTTATTTCATCCAGTTGATTCAATTCCATTACTCGTTGTTGTTGTGCTTCAGATAATTCCATTCCCAACTCTGCTGCTAATTTGAAAGTGTGTATTTGAAATTCTATGGGTAACATGACTTCTTTTTCATACACTAACTAATATGGACTTAACATAGTTATGTTCTTCCATGTTATCCTGTATGCCCATAATGCATCTCTCAATTTCTCTGAGAAATCCTTTCTATACATTTGTAGAGTTTTTGTCATGATATTCTCTAGGACTTTGTTTGTTGACTCTACTTGTCCGTTTGCTTGAGGATGGTACGGAGTTGATTTTCTATGTTTGATCTTGTACTTCTCCGTAAGGTCACGAACAAGTTTGGAAGTGAACTGTGTGCCTTGGTCAGTTACAATCTGTCTCAATACTCAAATCTAACAAAGATTTCCTTGAACAGAAATGTGACTACTGTGTCTTCTGTTGCTTTTGCTACCGCCTTTTCCTCAACCCACTTAGTAACATAATCAATACATACCAAGATGTACCTCTTCCCATTTGAAGGTGGGTTTATTGGTTCCACAAAGTCTAGAGCTCATTGCTCAAATGACTCTATGAGTACTTGTGGCTTAAGTGGCATTTCATCTAATGTCACTGGCCTTCCTACTCTTTGGCAACTGTCACACCTTTTGACATAGTCTTTGGAATCCTTGAAGATTACTGGCCAGTAGTAGCCAAGTTTCAACATCTTGTAAGCTATTTGCTTGTTTGCAAAATGACCACCACATGGCTCGTCATGACATGCTTTCAAAATTTCTAAGATTTCATCTTCTCTAACACAATTTTTTATTATCAGAGCAGAACTAGTATAAAAGAGATCACCATTAATCTAGCTATATATAGCACTTTATCTAATTATTTTTATTTTTTGTTTCTTTGTGAAGTGAGATGGTAATTTTATAGAAGATAAATAGTTTTCTATATCTGTAAACCTTAGTGTTTTGGTATTTATTGCAAATAAATGTTCATCTAGGAAATTATCTGAAACAGGATTCAGATCACCAGGTGTATGAAGCCTTGAAAGAAAATCAGCTTGATTGTCTTTACCTGGTCGATCTTGAATTGTAATGTTAAATTCTTGCATTAACAATAGCCATCTTGTAATTCTTCCATTTGTGATTGATTTATTCAATAAGTATCTGATGGCTGAATGGTCTATGTGAATGAATACTTGATAGCCTGTTATGTAATGCCTGAATTTATCTATTGCATGTACTACAATTAACATCTCTTTTTCTGTAATTGTATAGTTCAATTCTGTTGGTGTTAAGTTTTTACTTATGAAATATATAGCATAATTGAATTGGTTTTTTTTTTTTTTGTCCAAGTGATGCACCCATGGCTGTATTAGATGCATCAGTGGAGATATGAAATGGCAAAGACCAATTTGGTCCTCGAAGAATGGGGGCAACTGATAATTTTTCTTTCAATAATTGAAATGTATTTTGACAATGGTTTGTCTGTTGGAACTCAACATCTTTTGCAAGTAACTTGAATAGAGGCAAAGCTATTTTACTGAAATTTTCAATAAATCTCCTATAGTAGCCTGCATAACCCAAGAAACTTCTTACTTCCTTTTGAGTTGTAGGTGGCATTAAATTCACAATGACTTGTATTTTTGCTGGGTCCACCTTAATTCCTAATGAGGAAATATGGTGCCCCAACACTATCCCTTCTGTTAACATCATGTAGCATTTTTCATTACTTAGGAATGGATTTGTCTCTTTTCATCTTTTCAAAACTTTCTCAAGATTTTTCAAACAATCATTAAATGTGTTTCCATATACAATGAAATCATCCATATAGACTTCTACACATTCATGGATCAGATCAACAAATATTGCAAGGACTGCTCTTTGGAAAGTAGCAGGTGCATTACACAACCCAAAAGGCAAAACATTGTATGCATATGTTCCCCATGGGCAAGTAAATGTTGTTTTGTCCTGGTCTTCCAATGCTATCCTAATCTGATTATACCCACTAAATCCATCTAGAAAAGAAAAGAACTTCTTCCCAACTAATGAATCTAGTACCTGATCAATAAATGGTAGTGAGAAATGATCTTTTAATGTGGCTTTGTTCAATTCCCTGTAATCTACACATATCCTCCACTTCCTATTTTTCTTTGGCACTATCACTAAGGGAGAAACCCATTGACTGTCAGAAATAGGATAGATGAATCCAACTTGTAACAGTTTCTATAATTCTTCTTTCACTATTTCCTTCATCATGGGGTTCATCCTCCTTTGAGGTTGCCTTACTGGTTTGATATGATCATCAATATAGATGTGGTGGATACATGTGTTAGGATGAATCCCCTGCATGTCTGTGTAATCCCAGGCAAAAACTTTTGAATATTTCTTTAACAATGCTATTACCTCTTGTTCTTGTGATGATTGTAAGTTATTACCAATATTCAAATTCTTTCCAGGATAAATTTCAATGACTTTACTTTTTGAATTGGTAATTGAGTTAACTAGAAAATATTTGTGAATGAATCTTGCAATGATTGTATTGTGTAGGTTTCCTGAAAACAATGATTAAAAAGATTACTTTCAGCTTCATATTGAGTTACTCTAAGCTGCTCTAAAATATCTAGTTCTTAGATGAAAAGGTCTAATAATCTTCATTCTCTAATTCTCTAAGGTCAAAGACTTGGTTAATACTAAGAAATGATTTAGTTTGCTGTTGTTCTTGTCCTTCAAGCCATGATAATAAATAAGGTTCTTGTGCTGGAGAATAAAGTGTGATGTGCTTTCTTTCATCCCCATGTGCAATAATCATACTTCCCAATCTGCATCCAATAAAGGCATCTACGGTGGCTAACCACGATCTGCCTAAAATTAGAGGATGTCCTCCTAAGTTTGTTTTTGGCTGCAAAATGAGGAAGTCTACAGGATACTCCCATGAATCTAGAGAGACAATGATATCTTCTAATATTCCTTCTGGTACAACCTTAGATCTATCTACTAACTCTAAAATGGTAGTAGTAGATCTAATATTGTTTAAGTTTAAATGTTTCATAGTCTTTGTAGTCATAACGTTTATAGCTACTCCCAAATCTATTAAAGTGTTTGGAACTGAAAAATTATTAATTGAAATAGTAACCATAGGGATACCAGGGTCAATATATTTTTCGACTGTTGTCTTTGTAGACATGAGGCTAGCTAGTTTTCCAATGACTTGGATTGTAGTAGGATCCTTTTTCTTTTTACCAGTTTTCTTGATGCATAACTCCTTTATTGTTTTAGCATAAATTGGAATTTCTTTTATTGCTTGTAACAAAGGAATTTTGACATAAGTATTTTTCAATTCATCCAAAATATCAAATTCAGGAAGAGATATTTGAATTTTCTGTTCTACTAACCTCTCTGGATAGGGTGGTGTTTGAGTTATTATAGTTTTTCCTTTCTGATTTTGATTTTCTGAATGTGATGTTTCAAGTTGTTCTCCTTGTTTACTTGGTTCTTCTATGATCGGAGGAGAATTTTTATGCAATACTTTCCCAGACCTTAAATGGACATCATTTATGGGAAGAATGGAGTATGTTGGAAAATATGTTGCTTCTTCCACATTGTATGGAGGTTTATCTATTTTGTTGCTCAGGTTTGCTACTGGATGAGCTAGTATTTGAGTTGGTCTAGGCCGGTTCGAAGGTAGCTAATGCTGCTACTGTTGAGTTAGTAATGGTGCAAGATTTTGTTGTGGAAATGGCATGGGTTGTGGATATTGTTGGAACTGTTGGTATGGAAATGGCTGTTGATATTGTTGCTGGTATTTCTGTTGGTATTGTTGAGGATACACTTGTTGAGGTGGTTGGTTTCCATAACTATATCCTCTCCAACCTTTTGCAGGTTGGTTTTGATATTGTTGTGGAGGCCAAGCTTGCCACGAGATTGGGATATTCCATGAATTTTGAGGAGGATACTGATAGTTTTGTTGAGGGAATTACTGAGGAATACTTGGTTGCCAAGGACTTATTGGTGCCACATAGTAGAGGCCATCTGCCCCTTGTACTTCTTTCATTGGATTCATTTGCAATTCTTTCAACTTTAGACAGTTTTATGTTGAATGGTTTTCTGTGCAAAGGCCACATACCTGAATACTATCCAAAGGACATTCTCTTAATGGGTGTTTCTTCCTACATTTGGGACAAAATATTGCTAAGATTTTCTCTTGTTCTTCTTTCTTTTTGTTAGCTTTCAAAACATTTACTTGTGTCCCTAATGTGCTTAGAAGATCAATTTTGAAGTTTTCCAGCAAACTCCCTATCTCTGCTTTTGTTACCCCTCCTGCTACTGATCTTGAAGCTTTTGAACTAATATCTCTCCTTCCAGTTTTTGATCTTCCTCTAGAATATTTTTGACATACTTCTACAATTTCATTAAATGGCAAGTTTGAAATATCACCTTTTCCCATTACATTCAAAATGTTAATATATTCATCTCTTATACCTTTAAGAAAGATTGTATGGATGGTGTCAAAGTTCAGGGAGTGTTGTTTATATTTTTGAAGATTGTAAGAAAATATTTCCAAATACCCTTCTAAACTTTCATCTTCTTGTTGTGTCATTTTAAAACATCCTCTTTCGAGTCCCTAGGCCTACAATAAGCTTGATATCTTTTAAGAAATATTTTCTTCATGTCATCCCAAGAAGTGATTGTACGTTCTCCTAAACCCATAAACCATTTTAATGCTGCTGCTTTCAAAGTAGCAGGAAAGAGGCGAAGCTTGTGTATGTCATCTGTGTATCCATAAGTTATACACAAGATATCAAATTCAAACATAAATGAGTCAGGATCTTCTGTTGACATTCCATAAAAGTTAGGCAATACAAAAGATGGAATGTTGTTCATTTTCACTTCTTCTCCTAATATTTTACTTGTATCTAATATTGGAAATCCAAAAGTAGCTTCCTGATCATCAGTATTTTCTTGTTCATTATCATTTAGTCTTTTGTTATCATACTCCGTTTTTCTTTCTTCTTCTCTTTTTCTTTCAACTTCTCTTCTTTCCTCTTCCTCTCTTTGTCTTCTCCATTCTCTCTGTTGTTTTTCATATTGAAGTCTTTGTTCTGGAGTGAGGATAATGAATCCTTGCCCTTCTTCTGTCATAGTTTCAACTATTATAGCAACTTGAGTTTCAAGTTGTTGTTTGTTGTCGAAATAGGTTGATCTATTGGTTCAAGAATGGGATGATCTATTTGTTTAACACTTTTCCTTGTTTCCTTTTGTTTTTCTATAGTTGGTGTTGCTTTTGGGGTTTGTTTTCTTTTTACTTCCAAGTCTAACAAGGTTTGTCGTTCAATTAAAGTCAATCTTTTTCCTGTTCTTTGTTTTTCTTCTAATTCCTCTAGAGTTGGTTTACTAGCAACCAGTGTAGTTAGTTCTCATGGTTGAATTTTTGGGGGGTTTTTCTTAATGAATCTACCTTTTTGATCTCTATCTCTAGGCATAAAGAAGCATAACTAAAAGGAAAACTAAATTTTTGTTGTTTTTGTTTTTATATTTTGTTTTTATCCTCTAATTGACTATGTTGATGAATGCTTCCCCAACAACGGCGCCAAAATGTTGGGCTAATTTATAGAGTAAATTAACACAAATATTTCATTATCAATCCAGGTTTGTAGAAATTAGAAGCATTCCAAAATGTATTGATATCAACTATAATTAACGTTTAGAAGATAATGGAAATTGAAGGAAATGAAATTATAAACTAATTAGAAGTGCATATTACAAATATAAAATTCAACTAAGTAATTTCTAATTCACTATGTAATAAGTAGGAGAAGCGGCTTCTAACTTCAGAGAACTAGATTTGTCCTTCTTCTAGAATACTACTTTATGAACATAAATAAAAAACTACTGATGGACAATAGCTTAAGATGCATAAAAAAATAATGGAAGAGGCTCCTAACTAAGGAAGTCCTTGCTGTTCTTCATTACAAATTCATTCATAATTAATGCCATTTTTAGAAAACTAAAAATTCAGAAAATCACTTGAAAGCAAGAAAGATGAATTTTAGTTTCTATTCACTAATCCAATAGAAGGAGGGTTCAATTTGAAAACTAGATTGTCCCTTCATATAAAGATGATAAATAAACCAATATTCATTATAAAACATAATAAATCATCATACACCAAATCAAATAAACAAATCTGAAGCAAAACTAGTTTATGAAAATCAAGCCAGATTAACCATGAAATGTACTTAGCTTGAGTGGGGGCTCTCCACCCTTGCCTTGCACACTTGAAGACATTATAAGATAATACAAATTAATTCAATCATCCACACCATTGAACAACAAAATGGAGATAGAACAGGTTCCTCAAATTAACTCAAAGTATTCAGAAGTCTCAATATGAAATTATACAAATTCTACATACCATAAGCCTTCAATGTTTTGGCTTAAATAACAAAATATGAAACAAACTGATCTAAAATGTCTATAAAAGATATGTCTATTCATATCCTATCTATCTAAGTTGAACTCATCCATCCCATCACTAAAAATATGGAAAATCCCATGAAATCATAAAACTGCCCCATTTCCTAGGGATTTCCTAAATGACTGGTCCTGTTTGACCATCTTTGACTGGGCCTGTTTAAGCTTGGTTTGACCGAACCAATAGGAGTTAATTAGATCTTAGTTCCCAAGCTTTCTATAAATATACTCAACTCATGCCTATGCATCCTGCAAATATGACATCCATGAAGCCATTACAGGAATTTCTGATTCTGTCCAAAAATGCACTTAAAATTCAATTTTCATAAAAACATCTAAAAATTGCAAAACTAAATTTATATACCTAAATATGCATAAATACATCAAAATGAGGTGTATATGATGGCAAATGGATGGATAATATATAAATTAAGTGTGTTTTCTTAAGCAAAATCGGATAAAAAATGAGGGCCAACAATAAGAAAGAAATTAAAGAAGTCACCTCCATCAAAGCCAAAGGAAAAAAATCCCAAGCCTCACAAAGGAAGCCAAACACCAAGGGAGCCAAGATGAGACAGCTGCAAGAGGAATCTTCCATACCACAGGAAGGCAGAAAAGAGCTACAGGAAAGCACAAAACTGCTACAGGAAAACAGAGCACTGCTACATGAAAGTGCCGAAAAATTATAGGAAGAAGGTAGGGGGCCACAAGAGTTGCAAGAACCTGATCCAAAACCAGATCTGGGGTCTTATTACAAGTTTTATGAGCAAGGGAAAATAATATCCCACAAATTTGCAATTCCAATCCTCCTTGAGTTGGACAAAAAAAGAGGCAGAACCCACTATTGGATGCAAATTTCCAAGTCTAAAGGAGTTGAGGATGTAGGCTTGATGGAAGAAAAGATGAATAAAATGGGTGAAGAGATGGCTGAATTAAGATTCAAAGAGGAAAACATGAGAGAATAATTGCAAATAGAAAACAAGAGATTGAAGGAACAACTACAAGAAAAGGAAGGGAAACTTGCTACTATGGCAAGCTTGGCTATGGAGGCCATCCAATGTAGGAACCCCTCAAAATCCTATGCCATGTTCCTCAAAGAGCAGTGGATTTAGTTCCAATCAAGAATCTAGCATAATATGGATCACTTCCTTTCCAAGACTACAAAAAATTCATTGAATTTTTTCATAGATATAGTGTGGAGGACAGA
The DNA here is from genome assembly GCA_031772625.1 of Pinus tabuliformis. Classification (NCBI taxonomy): domain Eukaryota; kingdom Viridiplantae; phylum Streptophyta; class Pinopsida; order Pinales; family Pinaceae; genus Pinus; species Pinus tabuliformis. Next base: position 1,202,566,483 of record CM062804.1, read on the forward strand.
GCTAAAATGACAAAATTATATATGCACAATCTCATATTGATTGACATGAACTTCTGGGATCCAAATTTTAGGATGGGAGATGTCCAACTGATGGCCTTGGCCTCTTGGATGAATCATGAGGAATCAAGGGCTGAAGAGACAAAAAGGTTCATGTCTAGGGAAATTGATGAACCCCTCTAGATAAGATCAAAATTGAGAACCCCTCACCTTGTCATCAACAACCATAGAATCATTTTTGAAGACCCCAAATTGGCACCACTTTACATAGAAAAAAGAGAGCAAGCCATCCTGCACTTTGAGGACACTTTTAGGTTGCTAGGAACTGAAAGTTTACATGCTTGTCAGAGGAGATGACACTCCTTACCACATAACTTAAAAATTAGAGAGTATCACTCTCCAGAGAGATTGAGGAATGCCTTAGAGAAGACACCCTTGTATAAGAGAATAGTTCAAAGACTAAAGATCAACTGGATTGGACTTAAGTTCAAACTTGCTTTGCTGTTAGGGCTACAAAAGAGAAAAGGAAAAACATAAGAGGAAGAAGAATGGGCAGAGATAGAGAAGTATCCAAGGTTCCACCCTTAAGAGGGAACTCCATCAGAGATACCTTAGGATGTCAAGGCTGCCACTAGGGCTATGAATGAAATGGAATTAAGTGGATGAGTTTCTCAGAGGGTGAGAAACACCTTCAGTAGGGGGGTGATGATGGGCCTCACTAATAAGTATATAATAAGGCCTTGTATTGGAAATCATAAAAATATAGGTTTAATTTTTCATGAAGTAGAAAGATATGAAATAAAATTCAACTCATCCTTCCCTTTCTAGTTTAATTTTATGCAATTGACACAGTTAGCATGCTTTAGATGTTTTGCAAGATTGAGTGATCTTTGTGGTGTGCAGGTCATATTGTTGGATTGCATGGAATAATACTCTCATTATCACTTGTCATCCTACTATTATCACCCTCCTTCCTCCCCCGACAACTTCTTCAAAACACTGTTCACGGAGAGTTCATTCTAGCTTTGCTCAAGGTCACCGTGTGCATTTCGCCTTGTGCAAGATGGGCCCCTTAGGGATACTTAGCTTGTAAAGGAACTCATATAACCTTATTCCACCTTCCACTACCCATCCTCACCTTCATATAACCTTTTAAGCCCTCATAATGCTCTCAGATTCGATCTTGTAGAAAAACAGGGAAATCCTGTAGCATTCTATAACAATCTTGTAACATCCTGTAGCACCGTGTAAAAACTCTCCGAACTTGACCATAATTTCCCTTAAAGATTGATTTTTTCCTCATATCCCTTCATGATGCCCCCTAGGCCTTGAAACAAAGTTTGAGGAAGACTAGAGACCACTTAGGACTTGTCTCTTCACCACTGTAATTCATTTATGCAATTAGGGTTAGTAAACAAGTTCATGAATTGAATGGTACAATAATGGTTTACATGATTACTTTTTGAAGTACTTAATGAACTTTGTTACTAGGATATGATCTCTTTTGAGTGCAATGATTGGGAGTTAATTTCATGATCTTTACTTTATGTGATATAGATTAGGTTTTTTTCTTCGTTTTATGTTTCTTAAACTAGGGTTTCCATTCCAAGAATTACCATTTTCTTGCAAATAGAATAGCCTTTCCTTTGATGCAACATTTACATTCCTACAAGTACATTAACATTTCCATTTCTACAAGTAGAATAACATTTACATTCCTGAAAGTGGATTAACATTTCCATTTCTGCAAGTACAATAACATTTACATTCCTACAAGTAGATTATCATTTACTTTTATGCAACATTTCCATTTTTGCAAGTAGAATAACATTCCCATTCCTGCAAGTAAATTAAAATTTACTTTTATGCAACATTTCCATTTCTACAAGTAGATTATAACTTCATTTTTGTAGAATTATTTCATTCTTGCAAAGTCTAGATATAGTCTGTAAAATGGTCTCTATACACCTTGGTTTGGTTCACTTTCTCAGAGAAATTTGAGTAGAACTGATTACTATGCTTACAACACTATCACCTTTCAAGTTTGTACATACCCCAGGTTGATAAATTAAAGCTGGTATACCTAGGAGTTGCAACATTCTTGTTGCAACACATGAGCTCATCAACTATATCGACTGATCATTAGTAAGTTACATAGTCATTATATGCCATACATTAGGGGAATTTTGAGGTCTAAAATGGGCCTCCTAAGAAAAATGTACAACCAAAATAAAATTTATAAGAACCATTAGGATTCATGATGATGACGTCAACCATGGGGGATGATTCACCATTTTTGGAGCTAAAATGTAAAAATATTAAAAAACAATAAAATAATAAAACTACTTTTTCAACTCATATTTTCAACTTATCTCCCTAAGGTTTTACTCAAATTTTGAGTGGGAGTACACGTTGGATGAAAAATTTAATTCCTTGTCCAAGGAGTACCCATGTTGCATGCTTTTGATGGACCATCCTACACAAAAAAGAGAAATACATGAAAAAACGTGATTTCAATAACGTTTTTAATGTATTTCTCATTTTTCGTTTATTAGGTTCCATTGAAATTATATAACATGCATACTCCTTAGACTAAGAATCAAATTCTGCATCCAACGAGTGTTGTCGCTTGAAATTTGAGTAAACCCATAGGGAGATAAGTTGAAAATACGAGTTGCAAAAACAGTTTTTTCTTTTTTCCCTTTGAAATTTGATGATGTAATCTAATCTTATTTTATTATTTCCACTATTATTTTATAATTTCCTTAGGAGGCCCATTTTAGACCTCAAAATTCCCTAATGTTTCACTATATTTCACATCAACCATACTCTTTCATTATTGTATTAATAAAATACATCTTTTGTTGTAGGTTTAAAGTGTGTTTACAAGACTTATTTATCACAGATTAGTTGTTGTGTGAAGGATCAACCTGATTGGCCAAAGTAACCAAGGCATTGAGAGTACCATTCACCAACTTGTTAGGGGAAAAATGTCCCAACCTCTGATATCTTGGCCTTTTCCCTTGAATCTATAAAACACTATAGTTCCCTACTTTTCGTTATTGCTTTCCTAGAATAAATTGATGGTTTTGAGAACATTCTAGCTAAAGAGATGCGTAGAAAGTTATGGGTGATCGCCCATATTCACTCTCATAGATGGGGCAGGCCATAGTGTTTGCTTGCCGCCATTGGAAAGAAATGCCCTAATTTATTAATCAACTTCTTAGAATGAAGACCCATTTGACCATTTTTATTTTCTTGCATTTGGGTGAAATCTTAACATTTTGAATATGATTGCATAGATAAATTGGATTTGTGTGGTAAATATTAGTATATGCCCAGTCAAAAGTGTTTTAAAATCAAGTTAGTGCGATTTCGATTTCAATCTTGTGTGATTGAATTAAAAGTTTGTTTCATGCTTCCTTAACTTAGTTTCCAGTTTTGACTTAGAAGTGAACCAATCTAACTCAACTCATTACATATTGTAGTGTGCTTTGAAGTTTACGAACACGAGATTGATATAAAAATCATGTCATAGTTTGTATCTCTAAATTAGATTGACATCAGACACCCACTACATGGCTTCTTACTTGCTTGATGTGTTGGAAATTGTAACTAGGTTCGGTCTTCATTTTAATGTATTTAAGTCATCATGAATTGTACTGGTCAAAAGAATAAAGAAAATAATTTTTATTATTGTAACAATGACTTATTAAAGCATGGGTTTCATGCTTGGGTCATCATTATATTAGTCAAAGTCCCCATTATGGGCTCCTAGTATTAATATTGAGTTTATAGAGTCATTGTATATTCAAAGAGACCCTTCTTAGGCTTTTGAATCATGTAAAAAGGTTTACTATTGAGTCAAATATAATTTATGTATCCTCCACACCAAGTTGGCCTAGAAGAGATCAAGTCAGCCTAAGGACACTAATTCGACCTCACTTGGAGCTTATAAATAGAAGCAAGTCGAAGTCATTTGGAACATCTCATCTCAAGCTAGTTCGATATCTCAAGAGAAGATGGAGAAGTGCGAAGTAGGTTGAAGTGGGTCTAAGGAAGATGAAGGAAGTGCGATTGTGGGGAAGTATAAGGAGAAGAATAAAATCAAACTTTTTGTGCCTCTCTGTCTATGTTACATGCCCTAGTTTTGGAGATAGAAGTCTTCCAAGTTTCACTGATTCCAGAAGTTTCCTGATGCCAAAAGTTTTTACCTAGTCGAAGTTGTTGGAAAGGAGGTCGAAGATTTGGGAGGCTGAATTGGTGTGGAGGGAAGGTTTGTTCTTTGTCTAGGGTGAAGAGTCTCAAAGAATACTATTGAAAGGAAGAATTTTCTTGACTGGGTTTTCCCCTCGAGGGGGGTTTTTCCCTGGCATAGTGCCTACATCTTGTGTCTCTTGTTTTTGTGATCTTCATACACACATAATATGGTAATTTCTTGATGAAAGATAATATAATAAAGAAGTAAAATAAGCCGACACACTCAGAAGTAATTATCTAGAAAGGAGAATCAAACCCTAATATAATATCTTTGATTTTCCAACATGATGCAGTTTATGTAAGAAATGTTTTTCCTATATTACCCTTGTTTGATATGTTTAGAACCTCATGTATGTGTATACTTCAGTATCCTATGGAAAAATAAGTACAAAATATCATACTCTTTCATCCATTTTTTTCTAATAAATATTGCATACTCTAATTTTTTGTTACAAATGTCCTAAACTGTCCAAACATACCAAGAAAATCTTGGGATATGTAGGGATATGATACATTGAGGAAATTATATCTCTATATTTATGGAGAAACATGACCATCTAGTCTCCTACCAACATATGTCCCAGGAAAATTGGTTTTGGGTGAAATCTATTGTTAAACCATTCTATAGGGTTTTAATACCACTTTGGTGAAGGATAAGAAAAATATATTCAATCCTTATAACTTTCAAGTAGGTAATTATTATGTCAAAGGCACTAGGCAATAAAAACAAGAAGGTGTAAGCCATCTAGGATACATATTCAATACTAGCTGATTTAGAAGACATGACCCCAAGGGATCAATGCTCAAGCATGCTAAACATGTATCCTTTAGCTAGCCATATACACATGAAAAGTGGAAAGAGGATTAGTTTACTAAAACTACACAAGATTGGGAGGGAGGTGGTTTGAGCAAAGGAAGGCCAACCCAAACGTCACTATTTTGGTTCCCTATCACTATATGAACAAATTGAAGTCATAAGTCAAGAGGCTATTATGATCATATTGTTATGATCCTTGCACCTTAAAAGTCATAGGAAACCAAAAATTACAATCCTCTTTGAGGAGAAAGCCTCCTTTTACAATGAATACAATGTGCAACACAATATTTGATGATCCTAAGATTAAGTCTCCTTAGTACATATATAGGAGACAAAAGGTACAATTATAATAAAATGGGATCATGAGGAGTTCTAACCTACATAAAAATATAACAATAGAAATGTAATTAATCCATACCTAGGAACTAGTAAGTGGTTTATGGGGTTAGTATGTGCCTTATATAAGCCTTAAAATGCCCCTATGCTTGAAACAAGTGTTTTCCTCAACACTTGACTAACTACTAGTGATTTTACAAGAATAAGTCATCTTCTCATGTCATCTCCTCCATTAGTAGGTTGATGATGTACTCCATAATTGCTAGGTTACTCGAATATTTAATTCTACTTATAGTAGATTTTCCATTCTTCATTTATCTCTAGTACACTTCCCAACTACAAAAGAATAACATGGTCATGATCTTGATTAGGTGGAATACCCTTGGGAGTTAATCCAAATACCTTGGGATGATTGTTTACGACTTTATGAAGATCCCTTGACCTAGATGATACATTTGGTGTTTGAAAATTTAGTGAACATGATTGTGCCATTACACCCTGGTGTTGAAAATGCAACAAGATGATGGAGCTTAGTGGAAAGGAGTCGCCTTCACTAAGTGGGCCCGCAGGCTATTTTTGGTGCAAAGTCCATTTTTAGACTATGTCTATTTTTAGACATATGGATCATGGTCTATGAGTTGCAGGATGCTATTTGTGGATGATTGGTCATGCTAGTAAAAATAGATGGACTTCTATTTTTAGACATATGGGCGGAGTCTATTTTTAGATTGCCAGGCTAAAAATAGAATAGTCGAATATTATTAGCTCATAATAATATTTGGACTATAAACATTATCTTATCCTTTTGGAGAAATTTAGTTCGAGTTATGGATGTGGCACATTCAACTACCAGAAGGAAATACACTTTTCTTATGGGTCAGTTGAGCTATTGCATGATGGACTTCAGTTAGAACTCAAGTGGTTGAGTTTGGTGGAGTTGTGTTCAGTTTGACTTGGTTGAACTAGTTGTATTTAGTTTAACTGCAAATACACTACTGATGAGTGATGTGAATTAATTGTTAATTAATTCACTAATTATTAACTCATAAATCAACTAAAGAATACATCAGTTAACTCAGTGCATGGACAGTTCAGTGGAGACAGGTGTTAGAGGTTGAGATTTCTATCAGTTGTGACTATAGTTGTGCATGAGATTTGCACAATCAATGGATTGAGTATTTCCAATGAGGATTGCGTGGTTCAGCCAAGGGAAATATGAGTTTGGATCAGCCATTCTCATCTATTCTCATGCAGGATTGCGCAGTGGAGGCAAGCAAGCAGTGGAGGAGATTTGAACCTATGATTGATTCAGATCCGAGCTAGTTTTGCGTGTAACAGGAGGAGATAGTACTGAGTACTTGTGAGGAGTATTGTACTATGTATTGTTACATGTTCTCAATAATTATAATATACAGATAGTGTGGGGTTTTCAGCCGTATGCTTTCCCCGGGTTACATACTGTGTTAATGTGCGCATGCGATTGATGTTTCATTGTTTTTAATTCCGCAAAATTGATGATCAACATAGAGGAGGTTATGTATTATGCATGCATTCCGAAATAGTGTATAATCGGGATAATCTCTGTGAATAAGTGTCATATTATTCAAAATTTCTACATGGTATCAAAGCAGAGTTGATCATCAGATCTATTATTCATAAAGTGATTACATTTTATTTCTTCAGGCAGAGTCTGTAATCGGGTCAGGTAGGCTCTGGATTCATCCTTCTTTTGGAAGGTGATATATCCAGTAAAAGCCCATACAGTCAATCTCTGTATGAGAAATACTTTGTTCTCACGAATTTTAGATCAGAGGCGGTTGAGTTTTGAGCTGGTGGAATTCAAATTTGCAGCAGTGTTTTCTTGGTGTCAAAGTTGAAATGTCTTTCAACGGATTGCGATTGGAGTATGCTCTTGAGGGCAGCTCGAATTATATTGCATGGAAATACAGGATGGAGGCGGTGTTAGATGACAATGGGCTGAAGGATTTCATAGAGGCTGAGGTCCCAAAGCCTACTAATGCTACTCACGTTGAGGTTTGGCAAAAGAAGACAACAAAGTGTCGAAGGATTCTGTTGGAGGGCATGAAGGATCACATTGTGTCTAGCCTGCATGGAAAGGCTTCTCCATACTTGATGTTGAAAGCGTTGAAAGATTTATTCCAAAGCAAGAGCGACCAGAGGAAGTTGGCTCTCAAGGATAAACTCAGAAACATTAAGTGTGAGAATGGAGATAGTATGCCCAAGTATCTCACGAAGTTCACCCAATGCTGGGATGAGCTGGAAAGTGTGGGGGTGACTGTCGATGATGAGGACTTGGTGAGCTTGGCTCTCCTTGGTCTTCCAAAGAGTTGGCATTCCTATCAGGACTCTGTCAATGGTTGGGAGAAATTGCCAGGATGGGAGAGACTTTGGTCGGATCTTGTGCAAGAGGAGATCAGGCGGAATACCAGGGACGGATCTTCATCAAAGGCATCTGATGAAGAAAATTGCACTTTGGCTATCAAAGCAAAGAAGGGGAAGGAGAAGGGTTCTCTTTCCAAATCTAGTTCTTCCAATGATGGGAAGAAGGTTGACAAATCGAAAGTGCGATGCTTTCGTTGTCATGAGGTGGGCCATTATACTGCAAATTGTCCACGGAGGAAATCCAAGAAGGGATCCGGGGAAGGATCTGAAGGTGAGGCACTTGCTTCATAGTTTGAGTTGGATTTCACACTCTTCACATGCATGGTTTCATCCATGGTGGGAAGCGGTTGGTTTCTTGACAGTGGAGCTTCTTTCCACATGAACGGTGACAAGACTTTGTTCAGTTCTTTGGAGGAGAAAGATCTCCAGATACTCATAGCGATGGGTAATGATGAGAAGTATAGTGTCTCAGGTGTAGGCACGGTTATTTTTCAGAGGGAGCATGGAGCTCGCCTTACCTTGACCAATGTCAAGTATGTACCAGGACTAAAGAGAAACTTGGTGTCGATCACGATGCTGGAAGACGGAGGCTATGATGTAGTCTTCAGTAAGGGAAAGGTTTTCCTTAGACACATCATCACTAGACAGGTGAAGCAGATTGGTTCAGGGTTAAGAACCTGTATGCTCTTGAGGTTCAAGATGCATGCAAAGCCTTGAGCAGCGAGGCAATTGATGGAGACTTGGTGGTTGAGAGGGAGTGTATATTACCTCTCAACATGCAGAGCCAGAAGAAGTCTCAGACGATTGTGGAGGAGCCATGATTGGTGCATCAGCTTCAGGAGGTTGTGGAGCAGCCACAACAAGGGAAGCTGAGAGGAGATGGAGTAGAGACATCTACTCATGTAGAGACCTCCAGTAGGGGGAAACTTCGAGCCAGGTGGGCTGAGGGATCACATGCAGCCATACCTCCAGGTAGGAGGTGGGGCGATATAGAGTGATCGTCCCAAGGAGGAGGGGCAGGATCCTTGAGGTACCCAACCTCTTGGATGAGACCTTGCTACGGGAGCCCCGATGTGGAGTAGCAGGAATAGACTGATTGGGTAGAGATAGATGCGGATGGAGCGGCAGAGAGAGCGACAGTGTAGGGAATCCTAGGACAACGCATAGCTAGTAGGTTGCAGCAATGTGAGAGGCATAAGTGTTTTTCACAGTGCTAGGTGGCATAAAGAGGTGTGAAATGGTGTGAGATGGTTGCAGTAGCGCAGATGTTAGAGAGGGAGCACTTGTCAACAGGAGGTAGAGCTTCAGCTTTGGAGTATGTTCCTAGCCCAATAGAGTGGTCAGTTGGGAGTGTTTTTGTTCCAAGTGTTGTTGGAGCAAGTGGACCAGGCAAATGTGTTGCATGCAGAACATTCCAGAGTTGCAGGATAGGGGTTTCAGATAATCCATATCTTGTTGAGAGGGAGTGTTGAAAATGCAACAAGATGATGGAGCTTAGTGGAAAGGAGTCGCCTTCACTAAGTGGGCCCGCAGGCTATTTTTGGCACAAAGTCTATTTTTAGACTATGTCTATTTTTAGACATATGGATCATGGTCTATGAGTTGCAGGATGCTATTTGTGGATGATTGGTCATGTTGGTAAAAATAGATGGAATTATATTTTTAGACATATGGGCGGAGTCTATTTTTAGACTGCCAGGACAAAAATAGAATAGTCGAATATTATTAGCTCATAATAATATTTGGACTATAAAGATTATCTTATCCTCTTGGAGCACTTCAGTTTGAGCTACGAATGTGGCACATGCAACTGCCAGAAGGAAATATGCTTTTCTTATGGGTCAGTTGAGCTATTGCATGATGGACTTCAATTAGAAGTCCAGTGGTTGAGTTTGGTGGAGTTGATTGAGGAGTTGATGGAGTTGTGTTCAGTTTGACTTGGTTGAACTAGTTGTATTTAGTTTAACTACAAATACACTACTGATGAGTGATTTGAATTAATTGTTAATTAATTCACTAATTATTAACTCATAAATCAACTAAAGAATACATCAGTTAACTCAGTGCATGGACAGTTCAGTGGAGACAGGTGTTAGAGGTTGAGATTGCTATCAGTTGTGACTATAGTTGTGCATGAAATTTGCACAATCAATGGATTGAGTATTTCCAATGAGGATTGCGTGGTTCAGCCAAGGGAAATACGAGTTTGGACCAGCCGTTCTCATCTATTCTCATGCAGGATTGCGTAGTGGAGGCAGGCAAGCAGTGGAGGAGATTTGAACCTGTGATTGATTCAGATCTGAGCTAGTTTTGTGTGTAACAAGTGGAGATAGTACTAAGTACTTGTGAGGAGTATTGTACTATGTATTGTTACATGTTCTCAATCATTATAATATACAAATAGTGTGGGGTTTTCAGCTGTATGCTTTCCCTGGGTTACATATTGTGTTAATGTGCACATGCGATTGATGTTTCATTGTTTTTAATTCCGCAAAATCAACGTAGAGGAGGTTATGTATTATGCATGCATTCCGCAATAGTGTATAATCAGGATAATCTCTGTGAATAAGTGTCATATTATTCAAAATTTCTACACCTGGTTCCCCTTTTTAAGTAATTTTTTCATTGCATTAGATATTATCACCTTAGAGGATTTCCCTTGAATACCTTTAAGCTTAATTTTCTTACCTTTTGAGGTAAATCTTATGAAGAGATATTGAAAATTAAAAGTCACTGTTCCTAATGATTGTGACCATTGGACCCCTAATATAACATTAACACCACCCATTTGTATTGCAATCATGGGATTGTCTAACAAATACTTCCCCATATTTAGCTTAATACTATAACACTTCATTGAACAATTTATTGTGCCCCCATCTGCAATCTTTACTTGAAAATATGGTGATGGATATATGAAACAATTGAGAAGTTTTGCTAATTTGTAATTTATGAAGTTATTGGTACTGCTCAAATCAATCAACACTATTTCCTTTTTATTTTTGATATATCCTTCTATCTTGAGGGTTTGTGGAGTATTGATTCCAGCGAATGCATGATAGGATATTGTTGGAGTAGTTTCTTATAGATCTAGATCTTGTGTCAATTCTAATTCTAGATATTCTTCCTCTTTAGATTCTATGTGTAATAATTTCTTCTAACTACATTTATGCCCCGTATTGTACTTGCTGTCATAGTTGAAAATAGTCCCTTTTCTCTTCTTTCATCCATTTTCTACAGAGTCAACAACGTCGATTTAGGAGAGGGAGCATGATCATTGTTATAGTTATTAGTAACTGATTTTCTAGTGGCCATATTTTTACTTTCAACTTTCTTTGCAAAATTGAAAGCATTCTCTAGAGATTTAGGATAAAATAAACACACCCCATGTTGGATTTTTTCCTTTAAAGTTCCCATAAATAGGTCTAGCAAATTATCCTCTGAAATATTCTTTACTCTGAGACTCAACTTTTGTAATTGTAGAATATGATTTTTAACTTGACCTTTTTGTTGCAGATTCACCAATTGACTGAAGAATGCATTTCTCTTAATATCCCCGTAATGTGCTATCAATTACTATATAAAATTAACTAAGATATAACATAATTATTTTTCCTTTCATAGAGCCATTGATGCCATCTATGTTGGTCTTGTTCTAAAAACATGGATGCAATATTTACCTTTTGTAAGGATGCCACTTGGACTAGATCAAAGTATTGCTCCATGTAAACTATCCACGTTATAGGATCACTACCATCAAACTTACTCATATCGATCTTCAAAATGTGGTAGTTCCTTGGTGTTGACTTGAAGCCCTAATGATGTGGGTCTTTGATTGGAAATTCATGATTACTGTTATGTAATTTGATATTTATTCTCTCCAATTGTGATAGCATACTCCCCATATGATATTAATTCTCAACATCATGTTTCTCCTTATGTTCATGATTTCTTTGTATCTCTACATCCCTCTTAGGGATATATTTTAATAGAATGTTTTGTAATTATTTTATTTCTTCCCTGATAGATTTTTGTATTTATTCCTTATTTTCATTCATTTTCTTTTCTATTTCTCTTTTACGTTTTTCTTGAGAACTTGATAAATCCACCTTTTTCAACATACTTGTTAATTTCTCTTAGGGTTATATTGTTCTTTGCTTAATATAATTGCATTACATCATTTACACATTGAATTCACCCCACAACATTATATTATCATTACATCATATGCAATTATGTAGAAAGTAAAATATCAACAATGATGCAACGAAACATAAAGGAAAAACAAAAGAAAAGCAAGTACACATAGGGACACCAAGATTGGTTGGAGACCAAGGCAAAACCCCACAAGGGGGAACCTAGAGTTATTCTTCTTCTTCTATTAGGTTTCATCAATCGTTCAACTGTGATACAAAGTACATCGTCATGAAGCATCATAAACCATATCAAGCCATCTAGGGACAATTTAAAGGGGTTCACAACTACGTTTGTGAACAATATGAGACACATCTAAGAGAGTTACCAACATAAGAAAAATATTCATCGAGAGCACTATCATGTATGCCAAGATCACTGCAATATAAATCCCTGTCATATGCATCACTGTCATCTCTAGATCATAAGAGAGACCACTAACATCATGTGTCCCAAGCAATATTACTATCATCATGGAGCACTGTCATCTCATATAGCACTAACATCATATAATAAGGAGCAAAGAACTGTCATTATCAATCTTATCTCTGTCATCAAGGGTATTGAACTGTCCTACATCATTGTTCATAATATTGAAAGGAAACATTGTCAGATATATATATGAGTAATAGGATACTACAATATGGAATCACTGCCTTCTATACATATTGTTTTGTATACCCAATATATTGTTTTTCATACAATACTATACATACTACTTATACATATACAACTGCAAATCATACCATACATATTGTTGGAGTAAAAAGGAAACCATACATATACGTTTGGGGCAAATTCAAAACCATACATATTGTACCAAGAAATGAGATATATAAACAATTGTGCATAGAATATAAAGTTGAAACTACTGTGCCATATATCAAATATAATATCGATCATGTATACAAAGATGTGAGGAACTTAAGATCATAAACTAAAGCAATGTGAAGCCATTGCCATAAATTTCATAAGATCCATGCTATATACGTAAAGTTAATCATGCCAAGATTATATATAAAGTTAAAAGATCAACCATACATTGTGTCGAGAGCACTGTAGTATTCGAAGTGTTAAGATTAGTCAACTTTCATATGTGATGCGAGTCATACAATATAATGTAGTGGATCATATTATATATATATATATACTATATTGGTGCCATACATGTTACAATTTCAATTCAAGTGACCATACCATACAAGACGCGTTGATTGTCATACCAATGTGACCACATATAACAAAGAAGCGATGCAAGTATAGTCCTAAAATAGAGGAGCATTACCTGTAGCTTGTGAGAGAGATCCTCATGTGAGAGTAGAAATGTGAGAGATCTGACCAATGAACCTAAAACCCTTCAAAGTCTTAGAGCCATCGAACTAAATCACACAGAGATTAAAATTAAAATTTTCAATTTTCTCTCCATTAGAAGATGACTTGAAGAGAAATCAAATTTATTTTATTATAAGTGTATTCTTGCAATAATAATACCTTTTCTTAATCAAATGAGAGGAGTGCTATGGAATTTATCCCTAGCTACCAAATTTAATACTCCCTCTTAGCTAGGGAGGAATTTCCATCTTTATCACAAGTCCCATCTCGGATGGCATATCATCATATGCTGAATCTAGAGTGAATATATCTCAATCACAAGAAAGACATACATCTCGATCATTAGAATATTTCATCAATAATCAATGGTAGAGGAGAAAAAACCTCAAACCCTGTCTTTTTAGTCAAGTTAGACTTCCATCTTAGCTATATCAACAAAACATCCTTCTTATCTCATCTAGTCTCAATTTCCTTTGATCATCAGCGGAAAAATATCGATCTAATAGAAGAAGAAGAATCATCATAAGGGAGTCAATCTCAACCCACATCATCATCATAGGGAAGCATTCAAATTCCATCCTGTATTCAATAATCAATACGATCATCTGAAATAGAATCATCTGAAACTGAAGTGATATGAATCCATTGCTAGAAATATCATAGGATCCACACCATATACGTAAATATCATCATGCCAAGACTATATATAAAGTGTAAAGATCAACCATACGTTGTGTCAAGACCACTATAACATACAAAGTATCGAGACCAGTCGATTTTCATATGTGATACATGTCATACAATATAATGCACAAGATATTATATATGTATATATATATATATATACACACACACATATATATATATATATATATACACACACACACACACACACACACACACACACACACACATATATATATATATATATATATATATATATATATATATATATATATTGTGTTGGTTCCATACATGTTATGATTTCAATTCAAGTGACCATACCATACATACTGAGTGTGATGCGAGCATACAATGAGAGAAATGACTATTATAGATCATACATGTTGAAATTCCATTCATATCATTGTGAGAGACCATAGAACAGGGATGTGTTGAATGTCATACCAATGTGACCACATAGAATAGAGGAGCGATGCGATTACAATCCCATAATAGAGGAGCGCTACCTGTAGCTTGTGAGAGAGATCCTCATGTGAGAGTAGCCTTGCAAGAGAGCAGGCCAATGAACCTCAGAGACATCAAAGTCTCAGAGCTATCGAACTAAATTGCAAGGAGAGAGAGAGAGAGAGAGAGAGAGACGATTCTCATATATGGTGCATTACGAATACACAATGGAATTTTATTTATAAACAATGAATGGAAGTCAAAGAATAAGCCAACATAATCAATTTCAAATTTAATTTTTCAATTTTCCCTCCAATAGAATCCGAATTGAAGAGAAATCAATTTTTTATTATTATAAGTGTCTTCTTGCAATAATAATTCCTTTGCTTAATCAAACGAGAGGAGTTCTAGATAATTTCTCCCTAGTTTCCAAATTTAACAATACTACCATATATTTCATTAAATTTATCCTCTAGTTGAGATAACTTAAATGCTAACTATTCACTTTCTTCATAAGTCAAGGATGAGCCTTATATAGATTTTATTGGTGTAGTAGCTTTCTTTGGAGGCATGTTGGATTATAATAATAATACTAATCTTTATCACAACTTTTAATGACCAAAAACATGGGATCTTCTAATCAACAATTAGATCACTTGTAAGTTATGTACCTTAATTTGGGGAATATCTAAATGGATAAAGTTTTCTTGATATATATTTGTGATTTGAGTCCTCCTGGAGCTAAAATATTTGTCTATAATATTCTTATATGTCGTTTCTACAATTCCACATGTGTGAATAGAATTTGATGTGCCCAGTGAAAGTTATGGTAACTTTCCCAACACTTGTTGATTTTTGGCCTCTACCCACGAGATAAACTTGCATATCATGCCATGTGTCTAATTCTTCAAATATAATTTTGAAATATGTACTTGAGGTACTTCTGCATGTATCCTAAAATTCTTGAAGGTTTCAAAGTCTAAAAGTACCAGAAAATAATATAGAGAAAAAATACCAAGTTGACCTCTTTAAAATTTATTTAAGTATTGTTCACAAACACTAACTTCCTCAAGGCATAACTCTAAAATTTTAGTGATCCGGATTTAAACAGGAACGCAATAGATTACAGAGATAACCATAAATACAGAGATGCAATAACCATGAACACAGAGATGCAGCGGAAATAATGCTTCATTTCATTAATGGAAAATACTGAAATATGCTTACAACCAGAAATGGAAATAAACCAGCTAGGGCGATGGTAGCTTATCTCTGAGAAGAGATGTGCGGCTACATGCCTCTGAACTGTTCTCCAAAAAAACTGTGTTACAATGAGGCTCGAAGGCCTATTTATTGTTGAGAAACAATGGAAAACCCTTCACATCCCGAAACCTAACCCTAGAAGATGAAATGCCAAATTGTGGGCCCCGTTTGGGTAAATTGGTACATCAATTTCCCGGGGTCGTAACTTTGGCATACGATCTCTGTTTGACGCGTACGATAGCTCGTTAGAAAGATCTATCCGAGCACTACCATTGTTGGAACGGGCAACATCCGTCCATTTCATGGACCCATGTTGCCCCCGGATTCCCCAAAAAACGTCGTTTAGGGCCTCAAAACGGCTCCGGAAGTTCAGGACCCGAAAAACTGCTAAAAATAGTAAGTTGTGCTATAATTAAGGAAACTAAAAATGCTGAGAAGAACAATGGTGGGGGTCCAGGTGGGCTTGGCAGGTGGCCACCAAGATCCACCTGGATCATTTAGTGAACTAGATAATGAAAATTGAATCTGATTTTTCCCAAGATTGCTTATTAATATGGTCCAAGTTTCATTTTATGAAACCTCATGGAATTTTTTTTTGCGGAAATGCCAAATTGACCTCTTTGAAATTGATTCCAGGAGCATTCAGAACCTGGAATTCATTAGAGCATATGTTTGAAATTATAGCAAATCAAGGTCTAAAATCTGAACTAGATGTTCACCAAGATTACACCTCAATATTGTCCAAGTATCATGGTATGAAACCTTACAGAAAAAGTTATAGCGAAAATGCCGAACTTCTTTATTTGACGAGCATTCTGGAACCCTAACTTCCTTGGACCATAACTCCGAAAATATAGCAATACAAGATCTCAAATTTGAACAAGATATTGCTTGAAACCATCTAGAAAAAAATTATAGAGAAAATGCCATGATGATATATTTGAAGCAACAAAATCTAGGATCATGAGCTCTGATACCAAATGTTATGAATCTTGCACCTTAAAGTTGATAAGAAACCAATAATTACAGTCCTCTTTGAGGGGGAAACCTCCTTTTACAATGAATACAATGTACAAGAAAATATTTAATGATCTTGACATTAGGAATCCCTAGTGTGTGTGTGTGTGTGTGAAAAAGGGTATGATTATAATAAAATGGGACCTGTTAGAGCCTAGATTTGCCTCAGGCTGAAAAGACAAGGTTCTAGGTCCACATCAAACCATGCTCAGCCTCGTATCTAGCCCTACGAGGACAGGAGAGGGCTCTCTCCGGGTCAATCTCAGCGAAAGATAATCAATGGGGCTTGAGATGATTGAATAACAAACTAATTTTAGGCTAGGTATGAAGTGCAAAGGATTTGATTTAAGTTTTTGGGGGTTTTGTGCTAGAAACAGGGAAAGGCAAATTGGGCTCGGGGATGAGGCACAATTTCTGCAGAGTTATGATTGGGGCAAGGAAGGCAATCATTTTGATGCTTCAAATTGAGTGAATGGATAGATCAGACTCGTGAGGAGCTAAGGAGAGCAAGAGAGTCTCAAGAATTCTCCTTAAACAGATGAAAACATGGAAATTTAAACAAATTCAAAGGCAGAGCATAGCAGTTAATGGATTCTACCTTAATCACTCATTTGTTCAAATTCAGAAGAAGAGACAGGAAAATGATACACCTAACATTAATGAACTTACAATTACTTAGAGAAGAACACCATCAAAACATAAAGCCACATGGATCCCAAATAGTGCTGTAAAACCCTAGTCTTTCCTTAGCCAAAAATGCAGAGATAGAATGTACAATGATATGCCAAAGCAATCCCTAGTGTCCAACCATGAAAATGACTAAGAAATTACATAATATAGACCATGCTAAACTATTCCATTGCCTCTAGGGGTCGAGCTCATCATTCTAGGAGCTGTTTGAACCAATTCTAAACAAGGAACTGAAAACTAGGTAGTCAAACAACTTACCCCTAAATGCTAGGAAACTGATTCATTCACTCACATTTCACCTTTTGGTGAATGAATCTTTTAGAAAAAGTAAAAATGTGCCAATATTACATCATGGTTATCAAATTACATCATGAAAAATAAAGGATAACATCAAGAAGCAAAACTGGTCAAAATTGGGCGAATTTCTGAGCTGAACAATGAAAAATGGGCAAAAATCCTCTATGCGCTGCGCCAAAATCTGTATTCATTGCACCACTTTGGAGCTAATTTTGAGGCACTTCCTGAAGTCCAAATTGAGCCCAAGATATCTCGTTGGAAAGCCTTGCCTGTCTAATTTCCAACCCAAGTGGAATTTCTAGATTTTGATGTCATTTTCCCCTCCAAAACTTCAATCTCCCAAGACTGCTTCCTGTGTGTCAAAATAGGGGTAGTGAGGTCATTTTTTGAGTGTTTTTGGCCTCATTAGGGCTCAAAACCTGCAAAAATTTCTTGGCCATGCACAAGAAACCATAATTTTTGATGAAAAATCCAGAAATGTAAACTTTTTGTGGTTTGGAGCTCCCTAGCAAAAGCGAGCACCACATGGCACGGCGCATAGGGAGGAAAACCCTGTGTTAAAAATTTCTGTGCGTAGTGCCTTTTTGCAGAACAGTTTTGAGGGCCTTACCAGTGTCCGAATTGGGTGAAGGATAGATTTTTGGAAAGGTATTTGAGTCTAATTTCCAACCAAACTATAATTTTTTAATTTTGAGTTCATTTACCCTATCAAAAGTCAAATCTCCCAAGACTGGTCAAAATGTGCCAAATGAGGCTGCCTCAGGGCAGAGCACTGTTGCAGTCAACTTTTGAAGGTGTTCCTCAACTCCAAATTGAGCTCATGATAGCTCATGGGAAAGCTCTTTGTATCTCGTTATCATTTGACTCATCACGAAAGTCATTTGGCCCACCACGCTAGGAGAAAACTGGATTTTCCCAAGGTCACTTTAGAGGTGCATCAATTCTCCCGAGACGCCTGTATTTTTGACTTTTCTCTAAAACCATGAAACCTATGTAAAAACTGAAAGATGATTTTCTTCTTGGGTCATTGAAGGACAAAAAACTCTCTCACATTTTCCAAATTCATCCTTTCTAGCTCAGAAACACAATTTGAAGAAAAACCATCCCTTTTGTGTGATGAATGGCTTGCTCCTTGGAATGACTTCTCGACAAATGATGGAGATCTGATGTTCGATGATATGAAATGACCTCATACCTTCTGATATCCATTACACCTCCTATACTCAGATATCTCTGATCCCATAGCCAACCCTAGCTCAGTGGGAGAGGAAATTAGGGTTTGGGGATTTATGGTTAGGATTCTGGGGTTTTACATTGAGAAATTTTGTGAAAAGAAATTTGGGATATAGGATGGGGTTTTAGTAATTTTAGGGGGGTAGGGAACAATGAAATCAGGGACAAAAGGAATAAGGGAGACAAGAGAATGATGGAAAGAGCAAACTTGGTGGAAAATAGTTGATAAAACCCTAGGCAGCCATTTTTATATGAGAACTTTGACATGGTAGGGTTTAGACCATCACCATTGATCAATCACCATATCATAGGACAAATTTGAATGAAATGCAATGATTGAGGCTCTACCTGGAAAATCTGTGCGAATTATTGGCAATTTGGAGGAATTTTGAGTAGTTTCGGGCCTTTAAGTGTATGCGCCGCACAGGATGCCCAATGCGCCGCGCCTCCCTAGTGCGCCGCGCCAGTGTTGTTTTACACTGCGAAATGTGGCCCAATGCGCTGCGCCTGGTGGGTGCACCGTGCCTCCTGCCCAGTGCGCCGTGCCGCTGAATTGGAGCGATTTTCACCCAATAACCTCACTTGCTTACCAAAATTGCTCTATGTTGCTTCTCCACGTTTCCACTTTAGCTCTTTGATGTATTTAGTATGCAAATGAACTCTTGGAACACAAAAATGATATATATGCCAAGGATTTAACTCTTGATTTCAAAAACCAATTTGTCATGTTGTAAACTTTGACACTTCACTCTAAAACTCTGTTTTTTGCTTCCTTTATGATTTTTTGAGCTGAATGATGAACCTCATGTCTTTTTGTGCAGGGATAGCTATCATTGGATTCAGTAAAGGAGACCAGGGCTACGCTTGATGAATTTCACAACTGAAGGAGCTTTGAGAATTACATATTTATTACAAACCATAAATTTGACAATTTTTCTTCAAAACAAAGTTTTGAAGAAAAATCATGATCAAGCATATTGATGATGAAATTTATATCATGAAAACTTATTTCAAACCTCCCTCATATGCTTGCTAGTATTATTGGACACTTTGAAGACAAAATTTGTGAAACCCTAAACCTAATGACTGACATGACTCTTGGCTGACCAAAAGACCATCCATAATGACTGTAAAATTGACTTTGATGAACTTTAATGATCAGACACGAAACAAAAGGTACATGACATGAGGGAATTATGGAGACAAGACCCTTCTGTCAGAAGATCGATGCTCCTAATGGAATGCAGATGATCGAACCGAATGAGACACCTAAAATGAAATGCAACAAAAGAGATTTTTATCTCTAACGGAGGGCTGAAGAGACCGACTCTAACATTGGCTCCAATGGGGATGGTAGCTCCTTGGAGGTGCCAAGAACTACAGATATTTGGGTGAGCAGACAGTGCCTTCGTCCATTGGGCTATGGAGTCGATGACTTGACAAAACCACACAAGATTTGTTGACTCATTTATTGACTGAAAATTTGACTCAAAACTAAAATTGAAAACCATAATAAAACCAAACATGACTAAAACATAACTAACAAACCTACTCTAAGTGTTCTTTTCACCACTCGATCAAGTGAAATGGAACAACCAATGCAACCATGTAAGCATCCTGGCTGGTATTTGATTTCTTCCCAAATGCTTTCTGATGCACAGGAAAAGGGAAGAATCGAAAGGCAACTCCCATGGAAACTCGGAATCAAGTTGACTGATGATAAACTTGCAAAATATGAATTGGCTGGATGACTTCAAGAATACTGCAAAAGGATCTTCATAAGCATAGCTATTGATTTCCATTAACACATTACTGCTCTGGTCCAAGTAATCTTCATAGCTAGATATTAAAATTTTCCTCACATCTGCACTGTCTTTCTCTGATGATTGCAACAAGCTGTTAAAAGGATCCTGAATTTCGTGAATAACCAAAACAGAAAAAAATCTCCTATATCAATCTCCTCATATGACTGCAAACTTTGATCTGAGCTTTGTAATGAAAAATCTGTTAAACAAGACAATGAAGGTGACCTTTGAATCAGATTATTATCAACATTCTCTTCTGTCACATGGTTAGCCAATGGGGAAGAACTTTTACAGCAAACATCATCCAACACACGAGCAATAGGATCATCAAAAATTTGTGAAGACTGTTGCGATGTATCCATTAAAACTGTATGACATCCTACTAGCTGTTCATCTTTTTCTTTAGAGATATTATGAAGATTCTGTCTTATAAACTGAAATGCTTCGAAACAAAAGGGTACAGAATCCTCTTGCATCATTAGATCATGTATTTCGGCTGCCACACCATCATCTATAATTTGACCTTCATCCTCAACAATAAAACTTAGAGACTGCTGATTTCCTACAGGCTGCTCTTTTGAAGATTTATTATGCCATTTACCATTCAAAAACTGAAATGATTCAAAACAAAATGGTATGGAATCATCTTGTATCATTTGATCACATGTGCCAGCTTCCATGTCTTCATCTGCAACTTGACAATCAATGGCATTTGAGGGCCGGAAATCTGAATATGAGAAGTCTTGAACAAGGTTTTCATTGCTCTCAAGGGGGTCCAAATCAAGACTTGTTGACAGCTGATTTCTGATTGCATGAATGTTGTCTTTGATGAACTGAAATGAAGCAAAACAAAAAGGCAAATATCCTTCACTTACTTCAAAATTTGCTGCACTTTCCTCGTCATTGTCATAGCTGACATGCATCCGTTGATCACTGTACTCGAGCTGCTGAAAACGAACTTCCTCTTCCCACAAACTATCTGTTGATTTGTCTGCAAGATTAGCTTCTGTTTGGAGAACATAATCATCATCATATTGATCAAACTGAGGCAAATCATCAGTATAAAACACATAATCAAGCATACATGTCATATCAACAGATATCTCTTCTCCAAGATGATCTATAAGACAATCATTATCAGATCTATAACAATTGGGATAAGAAAGAAGATGTTTTGGATCAGCAACTTGTTCTTCTTCAATCAGCGAGCCATGGGCTTGAACATTATTCTCATTCCTTGTGGTGATCCTCTGCATAATCTCTTCTACTGCACTTACCAAAATGTCAAGCTTTACCTCTAGAGATGTTGATTCCTCTGGATCTATGTTTTTCGTCTCTTCTTCTTTCAACCTTGCCCTTCGGATCCACAGATGAGCCTCTACATTTACTGCACTGTTCTGCATCTCTTCAAGTGTTGCAACATTCCTTTCTCTCAGCTGAAACTCCATTTTCGGATCAAAGGCACCCGGGTAGTGCAAGAGAGCAGATCTAGGAGGAGGTCTTATATCAATTGGGATCGAATAATAAACTTGGTTAAATCTGGTAGAAAATTGTTGTACTGTCTCCCCTGGCAGTCTTTTCAGCTGGTTATACTCTTCTAAAATAAGGAAAAGGTTCTGTCCGATCATCCACCTGTCGAGAAAAACTTTGACGAACTGCCAGAAATCTAAGATGCTTGCATCAAGCAGGGTTTTGAACCAACTCTTGACTTTGCCTTGCAAAGAAAGAGCAAAAAGCCTAATACTGACATCTTCTTCATCAACCTCAAAAAGGTCTAGAAAAGACTCAAAATTCTACACATGTTGCTCAGCATTGACATTCTTACTTTCACCATCAAACCTCGGCAAGTATAGATCATAGTTTTTGGGGAAAGCATGAAGAACAGAAGGTAAAACAAGAGGTTTATACCTATCTGGGACTATAAAAGGTGTAGGAGTATATACAAGAGCGACGGGATCAGGTTTGTTTTCTTTAGGCTCATCACGCTGAAGAGAGTCATCATGAGATGTGGGAAAAGTAAGGAGGCCAGGATCAAAGGGAAACTCAGTATTTACACTTTTTGAATAGGTCGAGTGAAGATTTTGATCACCTTCATCATACAACAAATTCTTAAAAACTTTCAGGACAACTTCAAGAAAAGCAAAGAAGTAATTTACAAGAAAGTGGACTAGATCCTGAATACCATTCCACTTTGGATACCCGAACTTTGTGTAAGATCCTTCCATTTTCTCAGAGAAAGAGTTAGTCCTCCAGTGGAGTCTTTACAGGAGTCACCAGGTGAATGATTTCAGCCTTCTTATGTCTGATCGTTTTCCACCATCAACCATCAGATCTGAACTTGATACATGTACTGGGGTTATCTTCTAGATCATATGTTCAGTTTATAAACTAGACCGGAGATTGACTGAAGCAACTTTTATCTACTTGCGCTAATGCAAAGCAAAAGCGTTTCAAAGGCTACCTGGCTAATCTTCAGGCTCCGTCTGTAGTCTACAAAGCCAAACAATGAAAATAAACTTTCTTCCCCAGTACGGTCACCACTATGTTAGAGCCTAGATTTGCCTCAGGCTGAAAAGACAAGGTTCTAGGTCCACATCAAACCACGCTCAGCCTCGTAGCTAGCCCTACGAGGACAGGAGAGGGCTCTCTCCGGGTCAATCTCAGCGAAAGATAATCAATGGGGCTTGAGATGACTGAATAAAAAACTAATTTTAGGCTAGGTATGAAGTGCAAAGGATTTGATTTAAGTTTTTGGGGGTTTTGTGCTGGAAACAGGGAAAGGCAAATTGGGCTCGGGGATGAGGCACAGTTTCTGCAGAGTTCTGATTGGGGCAAGGAAGGCAATAATTTTGATGCTTTAAATTGAGTGAATGGATAGATCAGACTGGTGAGGAGCTAAGGAGAGCAAGAGAGTCTCAAGAATTCTCCTTAAACAAATGAAAACATGGAAATTCTACCTTAATCACTCATTCGTTCAAATTCGGAAGAAGAGACAGGAAAATGATACACATAACACTAATGAACTTACAATTAATTAGAGAAGAACACCATCAAAACATAAAGCCACATGGATCCCAAACAGTGCTGCAAAACCCTGGTCTTTCCTTAGCCAAAAATGCAGAGATAGAATGTACAATTGTATGCCAAAGCAATCCCTAGTGTCCAACCATGAAAATGACTAAGAAATTACATAATATAGACCACCCTAAACTATTCCCTTGCCTCTAGGGGTCGATCTCATCATTCTAGGAGCTATTTGAACCAATTCTAAACAAGGTACTGAAAACTAGGTAGTCAAACAACTTACCCCTAAATGCTAGGAAACTAATTCATTCACTCACATTTCACCTTTTGGTGAATGAATCTTCTAGAACAAGTAAAAATGTGCCAATATTACATCATAGTTATCAAATTACATCATGAAAAATCAAGGATAACATAAAGAAGCAAAACTGGTCAAAACTGGGCGAATTTCTGAGCTGAACAGTGAAAAATGGGCAAAAATCCTCTATGCGTTGCGCCAAAATCTATATGCATCGTGCCAATTTGGATCTGATTTTGAGGCACTTCCCGAAGTCCAAATTGAGCCCAAGATAGCTCTTTTGAAATCCCTACCTGTCTACCTTCCAACCCAAGTGGAATTTCTAGATTTGGATGTCATTTTCCCCTCCAAAACTTCAATCTCCCAAGACTGCTTCCTGCGTGTCAAAATAGGGGCAGTGAGGTCATTTTTTGAGTGTTTTTGGCCTCTTGAGGGCTCAAAACCTACCCAAATATCTTGGCCATGCACAAGAAACCATAATTTTTGATGAAAAATCCAGAAATGTAAAATTTTTGTGATTTTGAGCTCCCTAGCAAAAGCGAGCACCACGTGGCGCAGCGCATAGGGAGGAAAACCCTGTGTTAAAAATTTCTGTGTGTAGTGCCTTTTTGCAGACCAGTTTTGATGGCTTTACCGGTGTCCAAATGGGGTGCAGGATAGCTCGTTGGAAAGGTATTTGCATCTACTTTATAACCCAACTAGAATTTGTCTATTCAGAGTTTATTTATCCTATAAAAAGTCAAATATCCCAAGACTTGTCAAAATGTGCCAAATGAGGCTGCCTCAGGGCAGAGTGCTGTTGCAGTCAACTTTTGAAGGTGTTCCTCAACTCCAAATTGAGCTCATGATAGCTCATTGGAAATATATTTGTGTCTAGTTATCATTTGACTCATCAAGAAAGTCATTTGGCCCACCACACTAGGAGAAAACTTGATTTTCCCAAGGTCACTTCAGAGGTGCATCAATTCTCCCGAGGCGACTGTATTTTTGACATTTCTCTAAAACCATGACACCTGTGTAAAAACTGAAAGAGGATTTTCTTATTGGGTCATTGAAGGACAAAAAACTCTCTCACCTTTTCCAAATTCATCCTTTCTAGCTCAGAAACACAATTTGAAGAAAAACCATCCCTTTTGTGTGATGAATGGCTTGCTCCTTGGAATGACTTCTCGACAAATGATGGAGATCTGATGTTCGATGATATGAAATGACCTCATACCTTCTGATATCCCTTACACCTCCTCTACTCAGATATCTCTGATCCCATAGCCAACCCTAGCTCAGTGGGAGAGGAAATTAGGGTTTGGGGATTTATGGTTAGGATTCTGGGGTTTTACATTGGGAAATTTTGTGAAAGGAAATTTGGGATATGGGATGGGGTTTTAGTAATTTTAGGGGGGTAGGGAACAATGAAATCAGGGACAAAAGGAATAAGGGAGACAAGAGAATGATGGAAAGAGCAAACTTGGTGGCAAATAGTTGATAAAACCCTAGGCAGCCATTTTTATATGAGAACTTTGACATGGTAGGGTTTAGACCATCACCATATCATAGGAAAAATTTGAATGAAATGCAATGATTGAGGCTCTACCTAGCAAACCTGTGCGAATTATTGGTAATTTGGAGGAATTTTGAGCAGTTTCAGGCCTTTAAGTGTATGCGCCGTGCAGGACGCCCAATGCGCTGCGCCTCCCCAGTGCGCCGCGCCAGTGTTGTTTTACACTGCGAAATGCGGCCCAATGCGCCGCACCTGGTGGGTGCGCCGCGCCTCCTGCCCAGTGCACCGCGCCGCTGAATTGGAGTGATTTTCACCCAATAACCTCACTTTCTTACCAAAATTGCTCTATGTTTCTTCTCCATGTTTCCACTTTATCTCTTTGATGTATTTAGTATGAAAATGAACTCTTGGAACAAAAAAATGATATATATTCCAAGGATTTAACTCTTGATTTCAAAAACCAATTTGACATGTTGCAAAATTTGACACTTCACTCTAAAACTCTGTTTTTTGCTTCCTTTATGATTTTTTGAGCTGAATGATGAACCTCTTGTCTTTTTGTGCAGGGATAGCTATCATTGGATTCGACAAAGGAGACTAGGGCTGCGCTTGAAGAATTTCAAAACTGAAGGGGCTTTGAGAATTACATATTTATTACAAACCATAAATTTGACGATTTTTCTTCAAAACAAAGTTTTGAAGAAAAATCATGATCAAGCGTATTGACGATGAAATTTATATCATGAAAACTTATTTCAAACCTCCCTCATATGCCTGCTAGTATTATTGGACACTTTGAAGACAAAATTTGTGAAACCCTAAACCTAATGACTGAAATGACTCTTGGCTGACCAAAAGACCATCCATAATGACTGTAAAATTGACTTCAATGAACTTTAATGATCAGACACGAAACAACAGGTACATGACATGAGGGAAGTATGGAGACAAGACCCTTCTGTCAGAAGATCGATGCTCCTAATGGAATGCAGATGATCGAGCTGAATGAGACACCTAAAATGAAATGCAACAAAAGAGATTTTGATCTTTGACGGAGGGTTGAAGAGACCGACTCTAACAGGACCATCAAGGGTTCAAGCCTACATAACATTATAACAATATAAATGTAATTACTCCATATATAGGGACTAATAAGGCATTTTTGGGGTTAAAATGGGCCTTATATAGGGTTTAACATTTAGAAGCTGAAGAAGCCATATGTGTAGAATAAGTAAGGCTAGAGGAAGAAGATGAGTGCAAAGCCATTTAATATGAAAACTACAGGGAACTTCAAGAACAAGAGATTCAAGAGAAAACTAAAGAAGAGTTGAGAAATAAGATAAAGGGAGATGTCGCTCTAAAAATATTTCTAAATGTAGGAATTTACAGGGTAAGTTCCTCAGACAGAACACCAAAGGACACCACTCAAAAACAAATCACAGATCAATACACCAGTATTGTTGATGTGGTTAAAACCTTCAAAAAGGGAAACAGTCCACGGCCTGAGCCAACACGACCACTTTAGGCAATTTATTAACAAAAGAATGAAAATTTACATAGGCTTCTCTCATGAACGGTTACTCTACAAATGACCCTCCATGCTCTTTAAATAGAGATCATGGACCAATCTGGTGTTAAGCCATGGATCAAGTGTCGGTAATACCGATGAG
The DNA here is from genome assembly GCA_031772625.1 of Pinus tabuliformis. NCBI lineage: Eukaryota > Viridiplantae > Streptophyta > Pinopsida > Pinales > Pinaceae > Pinus > Pinus tabuliformis. Next base: position 1,202,593,745 of record CM062804.1, read on the forward strand.
AGAATGAACCGTTGGATCACTACATATTGTGATCGTCAGATTGTAAGTTACAAAAGTACATAGTAAAGAAACACACTTTACCTAACTCTACACTAGACCAATTTATACTTAACTATTTCCTATGTGTCGGAATATCCTAACATCCCCCATTAAGAACAACTCGGGATAGGATTGAAGGATGTACAAATATGACACAATAGGAGAAGGAAGGAGGCATTAGAGCCTATAGATTTTTTGTCCAAGTTCAAGACCCTTAGACTTCTCTTGGAAGGTGTTAAGGTTAAGAAAGAAGATGGTAATCTTATTTATTCCATTCTTACTGAGTTGGGACCAGCCTACTCTGTGTTTGTTTCCACCTTCCATTCTACAAGAGAAGCCTTCATTTCTCAAGGACAAGAATACAAGTCCCCTTCCTTTGATTCCTTTTGTGATTCTTTAATAAGAGAACAAGAAAAACTCGTACACCTTGGTCTTCCTAATCTTGGAAACTCTTCTAAGAAAGCCTTAGCCGCCCAGCGACAACCAAATTCAATGAATGCTAAGAAGTTGTATCCTAAAAAGAATGGTCCTAAACCAAACAAGGGTCTTAAGCAATTTCAGCCTCAAAATGAAAAATCATTTCAACAAAATGGGAAGTCAAATAAAAACAGAGGGAAGAAGACTAATAGACATTTCCACTTTTGTAATCGAGATGGCCACTTAGAATCCAAATGCTTTAAGAAGATGGAAGCCTTGGAAGCAGCAATGAAGAATCATAACATCCATTTGGAGCACTCTTCAACTTCAACTTCATCTTCAGGAATAACACTTTCTGCATGTGGTTGTCAAACATCTCGGTCTGGATATGCACTAAATGTATATTCTTCTTCTAATTCTCATGAGTGGCTCATTGATTCTGGAGCTTCTTATCACATGGCAAAAAACAAAGCCATGTTTTCTTCTTTAAATGATTGTAACACCAAAAATATATATGTTGGTGATGATAGATCTCTCAGTGTTATAGGGACTGGAACTGTTCATATAGACAATGGTCAATTTAATGATGTATTATGTGTTCCAACCTTATCCTACAACCTTCTATCTTTCTATCAGATAACTCATTCAAGTGAAGGTAAAATCGTTGAAATTTCACCTCACGATGTTGTAATTAAGGACCTAAGAGATCCTAGATAGATTTTAGCTAATGGCATTGCCGATGATTCTACAAGGTTATATAAGTTTAACAAATTTGGGTCATCAAATCTTCCCTCGGTATTTGTTGCTCATAATGATGAAGTGAGAAAAATTTGGCATGAGCGATTTGGTCACTTAAATATTGCTCCCTTCAGAGTCTATGTAAAGAAAATATGGCGACAGGTCTTCCCATGGTATCTTGCAGAGATGGTGTTTGTTCCGGATGTGTACTCGTAAAACATCATCGGGATAGTTTTGAAAAGCATGCCTCTTGGCACGCCTCAGACCCTTTACAGCTTGTGCATAGTGATTTATGTGGTCCACTTCCAGTTGGTTCATTCTTTGGCTACAAGTATTTCTTAACTTTCATTGATGATTTCTCCAGACGCACTTGGGTATACTTCTTAAAACTCAAGAGTGAAGTATTTAACATGTTCTTGGCCTTTAAGGCCTTTGTTGAAAAAAAATCTGGACATCAAATTCTTAAGCTAAGATCTGATAATGGCGGAGAGTATGTTAACAACAAATTCATCAACTTTTGCACTGATAATGGAATTCAAATGCAACATACTATTCCATATACTCCACAACAAAATGGTGTAGCTGAAAGGAAGAATTGCACCTTAAAGGAAATGGCTAATTGTATGCTTCAATCTAAAGGACTTAGTCTTAATTTTTGGGCAGAAGCAATTAACTATGCAAATTACATAATAAATCGCACTCCTAAAAAGGTTTTAAAGAATATCACTCCAGAAGAAGCATGGAGCTTAATTAAACCATATGTAAGTCACTTTTGTGTTTTTGGAAGTGAAGCATGGGTCCATATTCCAGATGAGAAACATAAAGCTTTAGAACCTAAGAGTGAAAAATGTATTTTTGTTGGTTATTCTGAAGATGTCAAAGGATACAGACTTATTCCACTTAAGTCCAAAAATTTTATCATTAGAAGAGATGTAAAGTTTTCTGAAAATATATCGGCCTACGAGCCTACTTCGACTGATGTGCCACCTCTCTCTATCCCTTCTACTTCTGAAAATATTTCTTCTTCAGATGATGACAGCGAGGATGATAATCCTCCCCCACCTTCTTAGGATCCTCCTTCAGCTCCTTAGCTTCCAAAATGGGTTCGTGCTACTCAGGATGTAGCTGGTGCTCTTGTCGGCGATCCGACAGATCAGCGACGTACACGTTCTCAGTTCGATAGAGCCTCCTCTTTATTGGCTCAAGCTTCAACTAATTATGATCCTAACACCTTTGTAGAAGCTTCAGGCCATCCAGATTGGGACACAACTATGAATGAAGAATATCGTTCATTATTGGCAAATGATACATGGGATCTTGTTCCTCTACCAAAGGGACGAAAGCTTGTTAGATGCAAATGGGTTTACAGAACCAAGTATGGACCAGATGGAAAAGTTTATAAACATAAAGCTCGTCTTGTTGCTAAGGGTTTTTCAAAAGTAGTAGGCATTGGCTATACTAAAACCTTCTCCCCTGTTTCTGAAATGAACTCTATCCACCTTGTTCTTTCCCTTGCTACCTCTTTCAAATGGGAAGTCCATCAGATGGATGTTAAATCTGCCTTTTTGCATGGGGACTTGCATGAAGAAATCTATTTGGAACAACCTACTGGATTTATACAAATAGACTCTAACCTTGTATGTCGGCTTAAGAAATCCCTTTATGGTCTCAAGCAAGCCCCTCGAGCTTGGTATGCCAAAATGGATAGCTTTCTTTTAGAAACTGGCTTTTCTAGGTGTCATTCTGACGATACTGTCTACACCAAGAAAGTGGGAAAGTCCCTTATCATTCTTGTTATTTATGATAATGATCTTATCCTTATTGGTAGTGATCCCAACCTTATAAACCATGTGAAGTCTAGCCTTAAAAAGAAGTTTGAAATGACATACTTAGGACACTTGCATTATTTTCTTGGTCTTCAAGTCTTGCAATCTAAGGAAGGTATTTCCCTTTCCTAGTCCAAGTATGCCTGTGATCTTCTACGCCATTTTCACATGGAAGAATGTAAGCCAGCCCCTTCTCCCTTTCAGTCTGGAGCCAAACTTTCAGTCACTTGTACTTCACCTGAGGTTGATGCTACCTTATACCATCAACTTGTAGGAAAACTTTTGTATCTGACCCATACTCGTCCTGACCTTTCATTTGCTATTGGCCTTATTGCTCGGTTTATGCAAAACCCACATGAAAGTCATTAGAAAGAATCTAAAAGAATACTTCATTATGTTCGAGGTACAATTCAGTTTGGGATTCATTACAGTGCCGAAGCATATCCTCTATTGGTTGGTTTCATTGATTCCGATTGGGATGGTGACCCTGATGATCGGAAGTCTACGACAAGTTATGTGTTCACTCTTGGTTCATGACCTATTACATGGGCTTGCAAGAAATTTTGTGCCATTTCTCTTTCTTCAGTAGAAGCAGAGTATCATGGTGTTGTAGAAGCTAGTAAGGAAGCCCTGTGACTGCGTTAGATCCTATCAGAGTTTGTCTTTCAGCAGTAGCATCCGACTACACTTTGGTGTGATAATCAAAGTGCCATTCAACTATGCAAAGATCCAGTCCAACATCAGCGCAACAAACACATTGAAATACACATTCACTTCATCAGAAAGCTCATTCATGACCATGTTCTTGAAGTGCAATATTGTTCAACAAATGATCAAGTTGCAGACATATGTACAAAGGCTCTCACAAAGGCGAAGTTTGCTAAACTTTGATTTATGGTTGGAGTTCAGAAAGTTGTCAATAAGGGGGGATAGGCTCTAATGCCTCCTTCCTTCTCCTATTGTGTCATATTTATACATCCTTCAATCCTATCCCAAGTTGTTCTTAAGGGGGGATGTTAGGATATTCCGACACATAGGAAATAATTAAGTATAACTTGGTCTAGTGTAGAGTTAGGTAAAGTGTGTTTCTTTACTATGTACTTTTGTAACTTAGAATCCGATGGTCACGATATGTAGTGGTCTAACAGTTCATTCTCTCCTCGGTATTACCGACACTTGATCTGTGGCTTAACACCCAATTGGTCCATGATCTCTATTTAAAGAGCATGGAGGGTCATTTGTAGGGTAACCGTTCATGAGAGAAGCTTATGTAAATTTTCATTCTTTTATTAATAAATTGTTTGAAGTGGTCGCGTTGGCTCAGGACATGGACTGTTTCCCTCTTTGAAGGTTTTAACCACATCAACAATATTGGTGTATTGATTTGTGATCTGTTTGTGAGCGGTGTCCTTTGGTGTTCTGTTTGAGGAAATTACCCTGTAAATTCCTACACTAAAGAATGGAAAGAAGTAGAAGTAAAGTACAGAAAAAAAGACCTGCGAGAACAACGTAGGAAAGAAGAACAACAAACGAAAATAACAGAGGAGGTAGAGTAGCAAAGAAAGCTCAAGAGGAGCATATAAAAAGGAGGAACTAGAAAATATTAATAGAGAAGCGGAGGAAAGGAAAATCCAAGAACAAGAAAAATCACAGGCTTATTTTAAACCCACCAGCATACAAAAAGTTATTGGCTTAACCTAGGAAGAGGAAGAGGTGGTGAAGACAAACACTTTGACAGAGAATGAAAATCCCTCTATTAATGAAAATCCCGCTGAAGGACCAATTGAATCCAAGGATATAAAGGAATTCAAAGGAGAAGCTACAATTGAAACTCTTGACCTCGGGGGGACATCACAAAATCAATTGTTGAAAAATTTGAGAATCATACTCAAATTTCCACTGAAAGTGCCACCAATCCTAAGGGAACCAAAGAGATTTTAGGGATTCAAGGTACTCAAGAGGAAACCTAGGATCAAAAAAATAATGGGAAGAACACTTCTACACAAGATTATACCTTAGGATAATTCCATATAGTGGACAAAGGCCGTGAGTTTGTGATGGAACACTTCCATACTCCTAGGAGTTTGAAAAACATACTATCTTGGGAAAAACACTCACTACTTGAACTTATTGATAAAGTAGAATATTGTTGGGTTGTGCTATATTCTTTCCACGACTAGCCCACGTAGTTAATCGGGGGGTTAAAGTGGGCGAGGAGTCCCCCCTTCGTTGCATCGATTGCATAGCGGGGGGGTCACAGGGGGTTTTAGGGGTGCAGGTAACCCCCCTCTATGGGGTCCGGGGCAGCGCCCCATAAAATTTAGTTTTTTGGACCTTATATTAGGTTGGGCGGACCTACCTATGGTTTTGTGCATGTTTTTCGCATATGATTTTGGACGCGATGGTTTTCGGTCCATGGTATTAGATGCTTCGGCATGTATAAATATGTATTGTAACATTGAAAGGAACATAATGAAAAATCAAGCTGGTAGTCCCGGTTTTGGGATCCAGGGGAAAATCTCTGTGTATATGTGTTTTATGTGTTATGCTCTTGTATTGTTTATTTTCTGTGTTTTAGAATTCGTATGCAGGTAATTTCTGTATAAGGTTAAAACCTACATTTGGTATCAGAGCTGTTTTGGCTTCAAGGGGACGCCTTTGTTGCTGAGGGGTTTCGTTCGGGCCTGTGGTAGACCCTGTTCAGTGGGATATCTACGGGATTGATTCTGGTGGTGATAAAAGATGGCGAGCAGTGGAAAGATAGAGATTGAGAAATTTAATGGTCAGAGTTTTGAGTTATGGAAACTTGAGATGGAGGATCTGTTGGTGGATAAAGATCAGTGGATCGCGGTAGATCCAAGTACTAAACCAACGGGAGTGTCTGATGAAGAATGGGAGAAGTTGGATCGGAAGGCAAAGAGCACAATACGATTGTGTGTCTCAGATTCAGTATTGCTAAATGTATCAGGGGAAGCTACGACAAAGGCTTTGTGGGAGAAGTTAGGGACTTTGTACCAATCTAAGTCTCTGGTGAATAAACTGTTCCTACGGAAAAAGTTTGTATAACCTGAGGATGAAAGATGGAGACTCGGTGACAGAGCATTTGAACGCATTTAATATTGTGGTAAGTCAATTATTATCTGCTGATATTAAAATTTCAAATGAAGATAAGTGCATCAGTTTTTTGTGTTCTCTACCAGATTCGTGGGATAGTCTGGTTATTGCAGTAGGTAGCAATGCAACTGCCTTGCAGTTTGATGAAATAGTCTTATTCTTGCTGACGGAGGAAATGAGATGGAAAAATATGGAGAGCCAGAATGGTGATTCCTTGTTTGTATGAGGACGGTACCAGAATAGAAACAAAAATAAGTCATCGAGTGGGAGGTCTAAATCTAGAGGGAGATCAAAATCTCCAAGAAAACCTATAAAGGTGGTGTGTTGGAAATGCAGAAAGGAAGGGCACTACAAAAGGAACCATAAATCTAAAGCTCCTAATAAAGGAAAGGGATATGCTGATGCTCCTTCTGCAGAGGTGAAAACCACCTCAGATGAAGGTGGGCATGTGTACTTGGCTTCTTCAAGTACACATGTAGATCATGAGGCATGGTTGATTGACTCAGATGCATCCTTTCACTTCACTCCCCATAGAGAGTGGTTTCGCGAAGAGAAATATGATGGTGGTGATGTCTTCTTGGGGGATGACAAAAAGGCTAGAGTCATTGGTTGCGAAAAAGTAAAGTTGAAGTTGCAAGGTGGAAGGGTTAGAACACTTCCGGGTGTTCTGCATATTCCTGCATTAGCCAGAAATCTGATTTCTGTAAGCAAGCTGGATGATGCAGGTGTAAAAATAGTGTTCAAGAAGGATACTTGCAAGATGGTTCAGGGGGCACTGGTACTGATGCTGGGAGTTCGAATTGGAACTCTGTACAAGTTGCAAGGTAGCACTGTTGTTGATGGGTGCAACAATTCTGTGGTTCCTGAAAGTGGAGTAGAAAATCTAGTGGTCTCTAGAGAGAAGAACATGTTGTGGCATCAAAGGCTTTGACATATTGGAGAGAAGGGCCTTCAAATACTTCATGGTAAAGGTATGGTAGAAGGTATGAGTAACAGCTCTCTGGATTTTGATTTCTGTGAAAATTGTGTATATGGGAAGCAAAATCGGGTGAGTTTCCCCTCTAGCCGTAAAAGGGCGAAACATATATTAGAACTTGTGCACAGTGATGTGTTTAGACCTGTGAAGGTTCCATCACTGGGTAAGTCTGTGTACTATGTATCATTTATAGATGACTTCTCAAGGAATACATGGATATATTTCCTTAAGAAGAAATCTGAAGTCTTTGACAGGTTTAAAGAATTTAAGGCTATGGTGGAAAACTAGACAGAGAAGAAGATAAAGGTGTTGAGGACAGATAACAGTGGAGAGTTTTACAGCAAGGAATTTGAAGAATTCTGTAAGAAGTGTGGTATAGCATGACAAAAGACTACTCCATACACACCTGAGCAAAATGGAGTTGCAGAAAGAATGAACAAGACGTTGATGGAAAGTGCAAGAAGCATGCTCAATGGTGCTGGGTTAGGATTGGAATTCTAGGCAGAGGTGGTGGAGATAGCATGTTACCTAGTCAACAGATCACCTTCATCAACGTTGGAGGATAAGACTCCACAAGAGGTATGGACTGGTAAGAAACCCTCTCCTTCACATTTGAAGGTATTTGTATGTGCTGCATATGTACATGTTCCAAAGGAGAAAAGAACCAAGTTGGATAGTAAATCTGAAAAGTGCATCTTTATTGGGTATAAGGATGGTTTAAAGGGTTATAAGCTTTGGAACCCAATAACAAGGAAGGTTGTGTACATTCGAGATGTGGTGTTCAGAGAGGTGAAAGATGTTATTAAACATGAAGTCCAACCAAAGGAACCTGAGAAGATAGAGTTTGAACTTAAGAAGGAAGAATCAGACTCTACAGTAGAGGAGGAATCATAAGATGAAGAGCCACAAACTCCGGGTGTGAGAAGATTAGTTCGAGAAAGAAGGCAACCAGAAAGGTATAGTCCATCTGCTTTCTGTTCAAATTTTGCTTTATTTGTTATTGATGGTGATCCCAGAACTGTGAAGGAAGTAGTAGATTCAGAGGATGGCAAACTTTGGAAAGAGGCCATGATTGATGAAATGGCATCTTTGCACAAAAATGAGGCTTGGGATCTGGTGGAGTTGCCAGTTGGAAGGAAACCCATTGGCAGCAAATGGGTGTTCAAGAAGAAGACAAATGCAGAAGGAAAGGTGGAGAAATACAAAGCTCAGTTGGTTGCAAAAGGTTATTCCCAAGTGTCAGGAATTGATTTTGGTGATATTTTTTCTCCTGTTGCCAAGGTAGCTTCTATTAGATTACTTTTATATGTTGTTGCTGCTTTTGATTTTGAGGTAGAACAGATGGATGTGAAGACAACATTTCTTCACGGGGATCTGGAAGAGGAGATCTACATGAAGAAACTTGAATGTTTTGCGGTGAAGGGTAAGAAATAAATGGTATGCAAGTTAAATAAGTCTCTGTATGGGTTAAAATAGTCACCAAGGATGTGGTATGAGAAATTTGATACATTTATACGGGGACTTGGCTTCACCAGAAGCAAAGCAGATCGCTGTGTGTATTTTAAATTAATTGGTGACCGTGTTATTTATCTGGTCTTGTATGTGGATGATATGTTGCTGGTTGGAAATGACAAAGAAATTATCCAGGATTTGAAGACCCAATTGTCCTCCAAATTCGACATGAAAGATATTGGTGCTGCAAACTATATTTGGGCATGGAAATTAAAAAAGTTCGGGAAAAGAGGAAGCTCTGGTTAAACTAGAGGAATCATGTCGAGACAATATTGCAGAGATTTAATATGCATGATAGTAAACCGGTGAAGGTTCCTATTCCTGTAGTTGTGAGGTTATCTGCTGAACAGTGTCCCAAGACACAAGAGGAGGAAGAGGACATGTCCTGTGTTCCATATGCAAGTGCAGTCGGTAGCCTAATGTATGGAATGATTTGTACTAGATCAGAAATTGCACATGCAGTGGGAGTATTGAGCATGTTTATGTCAAAACTAGAGAAGGAGCACTGGACAACAGTGAAGCAGGTTTTCAGGTATTTGTGTGGCACTAGTGATTATGGTTTGTGCTACCAATGAAGACCAGGATTGGACAGAGTGTTGGATATTCATGGCTTTGTTGATGCAGACTGGGCTAGAGATTTGGATCAAATAAAATCTACAAGTGGGTATGTGTTTAACCTATTTGGAGGTGCAGTCAGTTGGATGAGTAAGAAACAATCTGTAGTGGCACTATCAACTACAAAAGCAGAATACATGGCAGCCACGCATGCAAGCAAGGAAGCAGTTTGGTTGCAGAGATTATGTTCAAGTACGGGGTTAGTATCGGGAGCTATAAGGATAGACTGTGATAGCCAAAGTGCAATTTTCTTGGCAAAGAACCCTACATATCATTCAAAGACAAAGCACATTGATGTTCAGTATCACTTTGTGAGGGATATGATAGAAGACAAAAAGGTGTTGTTGGTAAAGGTGGACACTTTGAAGAATACTGCAGATGCATTGACAAAATCTGTGAGCTCTGAGAAGTTCTCTTTGTGTAGAGAAACAATGGGCATTGCAAGGCTGGATAAATGACTAAGCTCTCTTCTGGCCCCTTGTGGAAAGAAAACAACAAGTGGGAGAATGTTGGGTTGTGTTATATTATTTCCATGACTAGCCCACGTAGTTAATTGGGGGGTTAGAGGGGGGACGGAGCCCCCCCTTTGTTGCGTCGATTGCATAGAGGGGGGGTCACAGGGGGTTTGAGGGGTGTAGGTAACCCCCCTTTATGGGGTGTGGCGCAGTGCCCCAGATTTTTTTTTTTTTGGACCCTATATTAGGTTGGGCAGACCTACCTATGGTTTTGTGCATGTTTTTTGCACATGATTTTGGACGCGATGGTTTTCGGTCCATGGTTTTGGACGCGATGGTTTTCGGTCCATGGTATTGGATGCTTTAGCATGTATAAATATGTATTGTAACATTGAAAGGAACATAATGAAAAATCAAGCTGGTAGTCCCAGTTTTGGGATCAAGGGGAAAATCTCTATGTATATGTGTTTTATGTGTTATGCTCTCGCATTGTTTATTTTCTGTGTTTTAGAATTTGTATGCAGGTAATTTCTGTACGGGCTTAAAACCTACAAATATTTGGAATCCACTAACTATGAAAAGGGGTATAATTTATTAAGGACCCAAAAGAACCATAAGATCATTATTGATAGTGGTATACTCTACACCTCCAAGGAAACCCTATTTGATGTAATGAAAGCAAGAATAAGTGAATTGATATCACAACTGTTGCCATTTTACATGCTTCTTTGGACAAAGCTAAGGAAAAAGAGAAAGAGCTAGAAAATATGAGAAAAGAGGTAACATCACTCTAATCATAGGTTAAATACTACAAGGAAGAAGGAGGTGCTTCCAAGTTTGTGGGAAATTTACTTAAAGAACATGGCAAGAACCAACAAACTATGGACACATTTTTACAAAAGATAGTGAAATTCCAAAAAGAAAAGCTATAGTTGGTTATAATATACAAATAAATCCTCCAATGGAGTCAAAGGGGTGCCAGAGCTTTGAGTCAAATTGAATGCATTAGAGAGAGTTATAATGTTAGAGATGACGTAGCCATGACATCAATATTTTGAGAGATGATAGTATAAGTAAGATGCATTCAGTTGCATAGTACTAGGTATATCTCACTGATGAACCAAGAGAATAGATGGAAGAAGAGTGGCTGACATGTCACAAGGCATGGAAGAATATTAATAGAGCAATTATTGACCTCAAGGTTCCAAGTTTTGGATCACCTAACTGTTTTTAGTCGATGGAAGAAGTATGAATGGAATTCAAACATAACACTGATAAGTATTAGGATAATGCCAAGGAGATAGTTGCAGTTGAGTGTGTACGTATGTAGAAATTCATGGTGAGTGAGATTATATATGTTGATAGACTAGAGTAGTCAATACCCAAGATACATATGACACTACAAGGAAAATAAGGAAAATTTCAGTATCGTAATGGACCAACATAAGTTTCCATATAACCAGAGATGTGTTAATTTGTTCACTCAATGGGCTACCTACGATGCTGATCATGTGAACCAAATGACAACACGATCACATGATTCATCTTAACTCCCAATCTTATTAGTATTTTATTAGTTTTATATATTTTTTTGAATTTACTAAGCTATTGTAAGATTAATGAATAAAGGTTTTTACATCTAAGAAAGGGGTTTTTGGGATAAGGCATGAAAATTTGAAATTGCAACTAGAAATTTATTTTGAAAGTTTAATTTTGAAGCTCTGAAGGAGCCGAAGAGTTTTGTTGAGTTTCTATATGGATTTGTTGTCTTGTGGATTTCCCTGTGAATGATCAAATGATGGGTATTTCTAATAAGAATTTCTAATTCAATTTATATTACTCTTTAATTGCAAGAAATTTTAGCGAATATTTATTAGTTTTTACAAATGAAGTACCAAAGAATTATTTCCATTTATCTCATGTTTTATTTCTTTATTCTTATGTCAAATAGATTTTATAAAATTTGTTTGGTTATTAAATTCTTTACGAAATTACTTCCAAATGTGTCAACCATATTAAATAACTTTTCATTTATTATTTGTTGTTATGATGGTTAGAATGCAATTTTCTTTATGAATAGAGTATATCATTACCCAGCTTTGGCATGTTAATAAACAACAAAGTAGGAAAACAAGTAAACAGAAGAACGATAATGAAAAATCAAACCATTAAAGCTCATTATAAAGGTTGTTCGACCTTAACTTGAAGGATAACTCTAAACCAAATAAGAAAGAGTCTAATTAGACCTTGTCGTCAGATTTTATCCCTATTGTTGAGTTTTGAGAATCTAACCCCCTTAAGAAAGAGCAAGGCCTCTCATACTCATTAAATATGTTGTGTTTTTTGTTTTGCTTTGTTTCATGTTAATTACGTTTAAGTGTGAAACAATAACTTTTATTTAAGAATGGAACAAGAATATTTAGAATGTATATGGTGGTCGTAAAACTAATGTATCATCTTCTAACTAGGAATGCTAATACAATTTGATCTTAATACTACTACTCATGTTATAGATTCCAGTATACTCTAGGAGATCTAAATGAAATTCTAATACAATTTGATATTAATACTCATGTTATAGATTCCAATATGCTTTCAGAGATCGAAATGAAGGGCATTGGGGCCTACACGTTGGAGAATTGCGTATGACCCTATGATCAAGTATGTTTGAGCTTATGGTGTTGTTTCCTAAATTTTTGTTTAGCAAGATGGAATAAAACTTCATTTCCCACATGAAAATCATGTGTTCTCTGATCTCAATCCTATAACGTTGTATATTTTACATGCATTTTAAAGAGAATATCCTTGATATTTGTATAAATATTTGTTATTTTATTCACAAAAAAGGTAATTCCAACTTGTTATTTATATTTTTTATTTTTTATCATGGTGAATCATTAATTCATTAGAGTAATCTAGGTGAGGCTTGTTGAAACTTGATGTTCTATGCTGAAATAATTACTTAAACAATGAAACTTCTTCTAGCAACAATATCAATTAAGCAATTGTAGATAGAACATAAACCATATAGATCAAAAGAAGGAAATCAATAACACAATGAAATAGAGAATTTAGGTACAATGACTATGGAAAAATTCGTAAGGGGAAAACCCAACCAGATTCTTCTTTTATTAGAAATCAATTGTTCAACAAAGAGACAAAATAAAATGAGATATCAAGAGAATGAGTAAATTCACCCAAATATGAAATAGTTGTAGCAAGAAGAACTTTGGTAGCAACAATTGATGCAAACAACGAATCACTTTGGGTCACCAAGTTCTACTCTTACTCTCCAAGTGTCTCTCTCTCTCACTCATCTCTCCAACTCTCTCTTTCACAAGTTCAAATTCTCCTTTAAGAATGCCCAAGCAAGTAGATAGGATATGAGTCACATATATAGGATCAAGGAGTTCGATCCATAAATCAGGAGTAACTCGCATGCCTTGAGGGGAAGTTACGTATGCCAATTTAGGGAGAGGATGTACGAATGCTTTGTAACTCATGCCATAAACGAGGGGTACACATGGTTTGTAAGTCATGACATAAAGAGGAGTACACATGCCTTGAAGGAGAGAGTGTAACATATGCATTGAAGAGTGTGTAAGAGGAATCTTTTATGATGAGACTTTAATGCGCATAAGAGAGTGTAAGAGGAGTGCAATGAATCCATTAAGTGAGAGAGAGAGGTACAAGTGCCATCAAGGAGAGAGAGGTACGAAGTGGCATGATTGAGTGCCAAGTAGGAAAGGTGACATGCATTTCCATTTAGATAATAATATTATAGTATCATATGGATAATAATAATATTGATGATTAAATAAAAATTGAGCAATTAAGATTGATTAAGGATAAGTTAAGTGATGTTCCATCATATATACTTGATTACCAATTGAAGCAAGGTGATTTACTATTTTTGGAAAGTCATGCTTGAAATGATAGACATGAATTTCTATTTTTAGAAAGTCACTCTAGAATAGTCAGAAATGAGATTTTATTCAAGGAAATTCATCCCTTAGCTGCCAATTTTCAACACTCCTTCTCCACTAGGATAAATTTATTTCTGAAACAAGGATATCTGCTTCGGAACAATGATGTTACAATCTAATGAAGAAGAATCATCATAGGGGAGATTCATCCATCACCCTATATTCACTTGGGGGGATTACCACTTGCCAACACATGACAAGGATCTCGCACAACCAAGTTTGATCTCTACTTGGCGGGGTTACCACTTTTCAAGTGTTAGAAAATTATACATTACAGAGCAATGGAGCACATAAAATATTGCAGAAACACAAACACAGAAAATGCATAAAACAAGAGAGAGACGCAGATATATGTGGTTCACCCAATTTGGGCTATGTCCACAGAGAAACAACCAATCCTTCCTTTTATATTATCTAGCAAAATGAAGAGATACAACCTACTGCTGATCTACTGTAATTTCTTCTTCTCTCTCACATAGTCTCCTCTATCTTTCTTGCTTAGAATATTCATATATTTAGACGAAATACAATTCCCTCATATATAGCGAGGGGTTTCATTCTAGTGAAAAAAGCCTAAATTAATCATAATTTCTACCGTCAATTCATATGCCTAATGAATGGATTAGATTGACTATGAAATTACAATATTTTACAAAGAAATTTTCCATCTATTTTTAGCTTCAGGGGCATTGCCCCTGAACCCCCGCTAGGGGGGGCTCATAAAAATCACCATCGTCCCCCCTGGACCCCCTGGAAACAAATAAACAGGCGATGTTGTCACCCCATTATGAACTGGGGTACAATGCAGTGATACCTTTGAATAAAGAAGATAATCAGGATCCACACCCAACATTAAGGATCATACAAAACCAAGTCTATGCTTGGGGGGATTACCACTTGACAAGGATAACATAAAACCAAGTCTCATCTCTGCTTAGGGGGATTACCAGTTGTCAAGGATCACATGTTAAGAATGCAACAAGATGATGGAGCTTAGTGGAAAGAAGTTGCCTTCACTAAGTGGGCCCGCAGGCTATTTTTGGCGCAAAGTCTATTTTTAGACATATGGATCATGGTCTATGAGTTGCAGGATGCTATTTGTGGATGATTGGTCATGTCGGTAAAAATAGATGGACTTATATTTTTAGACATATGGGCGGTTTCTATTTTTAGACTGCCAGGCTAAAAATAGAACAGTCGAATATTATTGTCTCATAATAATATTTGGACTATAAACATTATCTTATCCTCTTGGAGAACTTCTGTTTGAGCTACAGATGTGGCACATGCAGCTGTCAGAAGGAAATACGCTTTCTTTGTGGGTTAGTTGAGCTATAGCATGCAGGACTTCAGTTAGAACTCATGTGGTTGAGTTTCGGTGGAGTTGATTGTGGAGTTGATGGAGTTGTGTTCAGTTTGACTTGGTTGAACTAGTTGTATTTTAGTCTAACTAAAGAATACACTAGTGATGAGTTGTGTGAATTAAATATTAATTAATTCACTAATTATTAACTCATAAAGCAACTGAAGAATACATCAGTTAACTCAGTGCATGTACAGTTTAGTGGAGACAGGTGTTAGAGGTTGAGATTGCTATCAGTTGTGACTATAGATGTGACTATAGTTGTGCATGAGATTTGCACATGCATGGATGGAGATTTCCCATGAGGCTTGCGTAGTATAACCAAAGGAATTCGATTTCACAGAGTGATTGATTCTCTTGCAGATTGCGCAGTGGAGGAGATTTGAGCTGTGATTGCTCAGATCTGAGCTAGTTTTGTGTGTAACAGGTGGAGATAATACTGAGTACTTGTGAGGAGTATTGTACTATGTATTGTTACATGTTCTCTATCATTATAATATATAGATAGTGTGGGGTTTTCAGCTGTATGCTTTCCCCGGGTTACATACTGTGTTAATGTGCGCATGCGATTGATGTTTCATTGTTTTTGATGCTGCTAAATTGATGATCAACGTAGAGGAGATTATGTATTGTGCATGTATTCCGCAATAGTGTATAATCGGGATAATCTCTATGAATAAGTGTCATATTATTCAAAATTTCTACATGGTATCAGAGTTGTTGATCATCAGATCTATTATTCAGAAAGTGTTTACATTTTATTTCTTCAGGCAGAGTCTGTAATCGGGCCAGGTAGCCTCTGGATTCATCCTTCCTTTGGAAGGTGAGATATCTGGTAAAATCCCATACAATCAATCTCTGTACGAGAAATAATTTTTTCTCACGAATTCTAGATCAGAGGCGGTTGAGTTTGGAGCTGGTGGAATTTGAATTTGCAGTAGTGTTTTCTTGGTGTCAACGTGGCAATGTCTTTCAACGAATTGCGATTGGAGTATGCTCTTGAGGGCAGCTCGAACTATATTGCATGGAAGGATAGGATGGAGGCAGTGTTAGATGATAATGGGCTGAAGGAGTTCATAAAAGTTGATGTCCCAAAGCCTACCGATACTGCACAGGTTGATGCTTGGCAAAAGAAGACAACAAAGTGTCGAAGGATTCTGTTGGAGGGCGTGAAGGATCAAATTGTGTCCAGCCTGCATGGAAAGGATTCTCCATACTTGATGTGGAAAGCATTGATAGATCTATTCCAAAGCAAGAGAGATCAGAGAAAGCTGGCGCTCAAGGATAAACTAAGAAACATTAAATGCGAGAAGGGAGACAATATGCCCAAGTATCTCATGAAGTTCACTCAGTGCAGGGATGAGATGGGAAGTGTGGGGGTGACTGTCGATGATGAGGACTTGGTGAGCTTGGCTCTTCTTGGTCTTCCGAAGAGTTGGCATTCCTATCAGGACTCTGTCAATGGTTGGGAGAAATTGCCAGGATGGGAGAGACTTTGGTCAGATCTTGTGCAGGAGGAGATCAGGCAGAATACTAGGGACGGATCTTCATCAAAGGGACCTGATGAAAAAAATTGCGCTTTGGCTGCCAAAGCAAAGAAGGGGAAGAACAAGAAAGCTTCTCAGTCCGGTGCGAAAGGCAAGAAGCAGGACATGTCCAAGGTGAAGTCATTTCACTGTCACCAGCACGGACACTATGCCACTAATTGTCTGCAGAAGAAGAAGAACAAGCAAGCTATTGGATCTGCAGCAGGAGAGGCTCTAGCCTCGCAGTTTGAGCTTGATTTTTCATTGATTGCATGCTTGGTTTCAAGTGCGATGGGATCGGTGTGGTTCTTGGACAGTGGTGCGTCTTTTCACATGACAGGAGATCGAGATTTGTTTTCTGATCTGGAGGAGAAAGATCTTGGAGTGCACATCGAGATGGGCGATGATGGTAGATACAGTGCGACTGGTATCGGTACCATTTCCTTTGAGAGGGAGTTTGGTAAACCCTTCATATTGAAGGAAGTGATGCATGTTCCAGGATTGAAGAAGAATCTTATCTCTGTGGCGATGTTAGAAGACAAGGGATATGATGTTGTTTTCAGCGAGGGAAAGGCTTTCCTGTGCAGCAAGACAACTGGAGAAACCCAGAACATAGGGGTTCGAGTGAGGAACCTTTATCAGTTGCATGTAGATGACTACACAACAATGGCATGCAAGGCAGAAGGATTGGCGAGCCGGGATGATGGCAAGTTGTGGCAGAGGAGATTGGGTCACCTTCACCATGGAGCCTTGAAGATACTGCAGCAGATCACTACAGGGCTTCCTAAAGGCACTCTTGCGCAGTCAGATCAATGCAAGGGGTGTACTTTGGGAAAGTTTGTGAAAGCCACCTTTCACGAGAAGGATAGTCGCGCCACGATGATCCTTGAGAGAATTCACACAAACGTGTGTGGACCTTTCTCAGTAGCTTCGCCAGAAAAACACAGGTATTATGTGATCTTTGTTGATGATTTCTCTCGTAAGTGCTGGATCTTCTTCATGCAAAAGAAGAGCGAGACATACTCAAAGTTCTGTGAGTTCAAAGCACTGGTCGAGAAGGAGTCGGGGAAGAAGGTGAAGGCTCTTAGGAGCGACAATGGTGGTGAATACATCTCTGGTGAGTTCAAGGATTTCTGCAGTGCAGAAGGGATTCGAAGAGAGATCATAGCTCCCCATAACCCACAGTAGAACGGGGTTGCTGAGCGGAAGAACAGAACGATCGTGGGTGTTGCGTGGGCGATGTTGCATGATCAGGGCCTACCCCTTCACTTGTGGGCAGAAGCATGCAATACTGCAGTATATGTGCAGAACCGTTGTCCTCACAGGATACTTGGCATGAGTACACCCGAGGAGGTTTATTCTGGTAAGAAGCCTGATCTTTCTCATTTGAGGATTTTTGGTGCTAACATTTACATGCATGTGACGAAGGATGCCAGGAAGAAGCTGGAGCTAACCGCAGAGGTTGGGATATTTGTGGGGTACACTGATACGCCCCACAACTATCATGTGTATTTGCCAGACAGTGGCAAAACTGTTGTGCGACAGGATATAAAATTTCAGGAGGAGAAAGCCATGAAGTGTTCGCTTGAGAGGGAGCCACACTTGCATGCAGATGAGGAGCTATTAGTTCCTAAGGATGAGCTTCAGGACGTGGATCAGCCACAGGAAGCGTTCATGGAGTGGAAGAGACGACTCATGCAGCGCCAACCATCAGAGGGCGAAAGCGCTTGATAGAAGCTGAGCGACTGGCTCAAGATGCAGAGAAAGTTGTAGGACCACCTATAGCCCAACGCAGGCAGAGACAGTCACCTGATCGGTACACTGGATACATGGCTCTTATGAGCAAATGTGTTGTGACTGAGCCATCCTCTTTTGAGGAAGCTGTGGAGGATCCCGCATGGGTAGACGCCATGGTGGAAGAGTATGATTCGATTGTCAGAAATAGTGCATGGGAGATTGTCCCAAGACCGGAAGGGAAATCAGTGGTGGGTTCGAGATGGATCTACAAAGTTAAGCAGGTAGCTGATGGGAGTGTGGAGAATTACAAGGCAAGATTTGTTGCCCGAGGCTTTTCATAGATAGAGGGGATCGATTATGAGGAGACCTTTGCACCTGTAGCAAGGTATTCTTCCATACAGACGATTCTTGCTCTCTCAGCGCAGATGGGGTGGCACATTCATCAGATGGATGCGAAGATTGCATTCCTCAACAGATTCATTGAGGAGGAGGTGTACATAGAATAGCCCGAAGGTTTCGAGATCTTCAGTAGTGAGTCACATGTGTGCAGGCTCAAGAGAGCGCTGTATGGGTTGAAACAAGCACCACGTGCTTGGTACACACTGATAGACAGTTATTTCACCGGACTTGGATTCTCCAAGAGTGAGGCGATCCTAACCTATACCAGATTGTGGTGGAGGGTAAGTTGCTTATCATTGTACTTTATGTAGATGATTTAATTCTAACGGGTGATGAGCTGTTGATACTTTCATGCAAGGATGATCTTGCTAAGGAGTTTGAGATGAAGGACTTGGGCCTCCTTCATTATTTCCTGGGATTGGAAATCTGGCAGCGCAATGATGGACTATCATTTCTCAGGGTAAGTATGCTCTGGAGATACTGGAGAAGTTCAACATGCATGGCTACAAGCCTGTTGATACTCCTCTTCCTGGAGGTTGGAGGAAGGAGGATGCCACTTCAGCAGAAGAAGTGGATGCCACTGTTTATCGACAATTGGTGGGGTCGCTTACATATCTGGTCAATACACAACCCGATATATGCTATGCTGTTAACCAGCTTTCACAAGCTATGGTTAAGCCAACCAAGCTCTTCTGGAAGGCAGGAAATCATGTATTGCGTTATATCAGAGGCACATCGAGATATGGATTGTAGTATAGACAGGAGGATGAGGTGAAGCTATGTGGCTTCACGGATGCAGATTGGGCAGGGAGCCCAACAGACAGAAAGAGCACATCAGGAGGGGTCCTCAGTATCGGGTCGCAGCAGTTTCTTGGTACAGCAGGAAGAAGAGATCCGTGGCACTCAGTTCAGTAGAGGCCGAGTATATGGCAGCAAGTTTGGCTGCATGCGAGGCTATATGGATGAGGAAGATTATGGTTGGGTTGTTCGGTTCTTACTTGGAGCCTACTGTGATTTACTGTGATAACCAGAGTTGCATTAAACTCTCAGCTAATCCTGTATTTCATGATAGATCTAAGCACATTGACATCAGGTACAATCATATTAGAGATTTTATGCAGCGGAGAATCATGTTACTTTCATACATTCCAACGGAGGATCAAGATGTTGATATCTTGACGAAGGCGCTCACCAGGAGCAAATTCAAATACCACCGAGGTAGGATAGGGGTTTTTGATAATCCATATCTTGTTGAGAGGGAGTGTTGAGAATGCAACAAGATGATGGAGCTTAGTGGAAAGAAGTCGCCTTCACTAAGTGGACCCGCAGGCTATTTTTGGCGCAAAGTCTATTTTTAGACTATGTCTATTTTTAGACATATGGATCATGATCTATGAGTTGCGAGATGCTATTTGTGGATGATTGATCATGTCGGTAAAAATAGATGGACTTCTATTTTTAGACATATGGGTGTTTTCTATTTTTAGATTGCCAGGCTAAAAATAGAACAGTCGAATATTATTGTCTCATAATAATATTTGGACTATAAACATTATCTTATCCTCTTGGAGCACTTCAGTTTGAGCTACAGATGTGGCACATGCAGCTGTCAGAAGGAAATACGCTTTCTTTGTGGGTCAGTTGAGCTATTGCATGCAGGACTTCAGTTAGAACTCATGTGGTTGAGTTTCGGTGGAGTTGATTGTGGAGTTGATGGAGTTGTGTTCAGTTTGACTTGGTTGAACTAGTTGTATTTTAGTCTAACTAAAGAATACACTAGTGATGACTTGTGTGAATTAAATATTAATTAATTCACTAATTATTAACTCATAAAGCAACTGAAGAATACCTCAGTTAACTTAGTGCATGTACAATTCAGTGGAGACAGGTGTTAGAGGTTGAGATTGCTATCAGTTGTGACTATAGATGTGACTATAGTTGTGCATGAGATTTGCACATGCATGGATGGAGATTGCCCATGAGGCTTGTGTAGTATAACCAAAGGAATTTGATTTCATATAGTGATTGATTCTCTTGCAGATTGCGCAGTGGAGGCAGGCAAAGCAGTGGAGGATATTTGAGCTGTGATTGATCATATCTGAGCTAGTTTTGTGTGTAATAGGTGGAGATAGTACTGAGTACTTGTGAGGAGTATTGTACTATGTATTGTTACATGTTCTCTATCATTATAATATACAGATAGTGTGGGGTTTTCAGCTGTATGCTTTCCCCGGGTTACATACTGTGTTAATGTGCGCATGCGATTGATGTTTCATTATTTTTGATGCTGCTAAATTGATGATCAACGTAGAGGAGATTATGTATTGTGCATGTATTCCGCAATAGTGTATAATCAGGATAATCTCTGTGAATAAGTGTCATATTATTCAAAATTTCTACATCGCGAACAATCAAGTCTATGCTTGGGGGGATTACTACTTGAAAAGGATCATGCAAAACCAAGTCTCGTCTCTGCTTGGGGGTATTACCACTTGTCAAGGATCACGAACAACCAAGTCTCTGCTTGGGGGGGGGGGTGTGTTGACGGTGTTGGACCCGCCAACATGTCAGGGGATCTCCCTGGTAAGAAGTCCCAACTAGACCTTAGACCGTTTGGAGTAGGAGTCCCAATAATGGGTAGTACGTTATCGCCTTGACTGCAGTTGCACACAAAGGTGAGTAATATGTCCTTGTTAGTAGCAAGGGTGTGACCTTGCAACAAGTCAAGGAAGGTGCATGAAAGGATCTAACACACGGAAGGGGGGGGAAGAGTGCACCCCTTAGAAACCTGTGATAGAAGGAAACTTGAAAGGTAACGCACGGGCATAAAGACATCATGAGATGGAAAGAAGGATAGCTAACAATCCAAAGTGATGGATTATATCAACAACATTCTTCGATAATATTCATACAAACACATACGGAATAGTCCATACATACATGCATAAATTACAGCTACATACATCATTAAAGTAACCAGGATAAAAAAACTACAATAACAACATATGCATGAAACGTGCTGGCTCTATTATATTAAAAGAGTCAAAGATCCAATCATATATACAACCATGAAAATCACTAGCCCCGATAGCGGAACATTACAGTCACTACTGCCTGTTCCTCCAAAGAGATGTGCTAGCTCTGCACTGTGGAGAATCCAAGGCTCGTTAGAATACACTCCAAGCTTTCTCTAAATTATCCCTATAGGAAGATTGGCTCCCAAAAGCATGTACAATGAGTTATGAGGTTCTATAAATAGAAAAGGGTGGGGTGACCCTTGACAGTCCCCTTTGTGACTCTTCACCTACCCTCATGACTCATCAACTTACACATGACTGTTACATTCTACTATTAACACTTGGTCTTTCACTTTTACAACTAAAAACATGAAAAGGATGAATGCATGTGTGAAGCTGAGTGCAGACAAGAGTGAATGATCATGCATGAAAATAGTGAGTGCAAGATTTAGTAAATGGGAAAACAAGTGTGTGAAGCGAGTCGCCGCAACGACAACCGTTAGTGCAGAAACAATGTCATGCATGCGACAACAGTGAGATGCAATGGAAAACTTGAAACAATGCTTCTACAAGCTAACATGCATTAAAACGACAAAAAGCATTCAACAAAACCAAGAAAATAACACTCACACAAACCGAAATACAAAAAGTGACAGAAAAGAAACAAAAGATATGGAAAGCAGACTTACCCAAAAAAAAGCTGAGCTGAGTGTGCCGAATGCTCCTAGATGCGATGGAGAATGCCAGAGATGCAAGATTGAAGTGAGGAATGAGCTTTAAGTGTAGAATAAATAGTTTTGATAAGATCGAGGCTTATGATGCACATGCCACAAATCCAGGAAAAAACAACACTTGGCAGGAGGTTTCCAAAACAGATTTTGCATGTAACCTCTAGTTGCTAAAAATGGATCCCTAGAATATAGGGATGCTTTTTTTTGGGGAAAAAGCAGCCCATGCATGCAAAGCAATGACTGTTAAGTCCTGAAGGGAACCGGTCAACTTGGGAGCACATGCAACGCACTGCAAGCTCTGGAGTGACTTCTGCACAGTTTCTAGGCTGAGTGGGTCTGACTGCCCCTCAGGCTCTAAGAAATTTCTGGACTGAAGCCCAGGCTAACAACCATATTTGTGAAAATATTGAGAGCAAGCCCAATGATGGGCTGCTCTATGCAATTTCCACAGGGAAGGTTGCTTGCTTGCTCTGCGCATTTATGGAGAGCAGCAGGCTTCCTTGATAATTTTCACAATTCTGGAGAGGAAGGTTGGTTCCCCTCCAGTTTTATGCAATTTTCCAAGTGAGCACAACAACTAGAAAATGACCAAGTTCTGGGATGTCAGCTTGCAGGTGGAAGGAAAACAAGCTAGCAAACACAAGCTGATAAGCCACTGAAACTCAACTGAAGCATATGTACCTGGACAGTGCAAGACATGCTGCTAAGGATGGTTGGTAGGGAGGCTCCAAAATGAAGCTAAGGAAAAATTTTGGAGGGTGGTTGTAGCCGCTACAACACTTGGCAACACATTGGTAGAAATCCAACTCTCTGAATGGACCTTGTTTCATGAAAGCATGTCTAACTCCTCCGGAAGTATTGTTTGGTTCTCTAATCATCATGGTTTCCACACTAGCTTGAATGAAAGATGTAGCACATGTCATGCTCTTGATCGGTCAACACATTCTAATCCGAGTCAAATTAGTTGTTTCAATTGGGGATGAGGGGTATATTGGTGCACAAGTAATATGATTGTCAGAGTTTAAGTTTCATCTCTGGTGTTGTTCCACTGCAGGCCTGGACAGTACCGCGAAGTCACGTAGGAACACAAGCATCGCTCCGCTACCAGTGAGCTTAGTTAGTACCCCGACAAAGTTACTTGAATCACCTCTCTGCGTAGGAATCCTGTCAATTATTTCGCCTTATTCATTTTTAAAATTTTTTCACATTTTCATTTTTTTCATTTTCATTTTTTTCAAGAACTGTTCATAGAGACTTATTTATTTCAGAGGCGGAAGAGGGATCCTGACTTATTGAGAGCAAAAGAGGTTGTTCCTTCAGAGAAGTATTTTATGCATATCTCTGACATATTTGTTAAGGCTTTTCCCCTCACCTTACTCTACTTGACTGAGCTGACAAGGGTTAACCCAAAACAACCGACTAGAGTAGGTGGTACTAGTTAGAGCACAAGTGTTGTGTTTTCACCAAGATTCACTTCAAACATAATGTATTTTCCATTGGTGTATCATTGACTGAAGACAACAAGTTCTACATAAAGAGAGAAGACAACAGATAACCAAGTATTGATAGTTGTACAAGTCCTCTTGTACTTTACCTTACTTGTTTCAAGAGTCATACATGGTTTCATGTGAAACTAACCTACGAACGTAAACAAGCAAACAAACAAAACAACACAGAGTATAAGCAAATGCAAAATAAAAGAAAGTAAGCAAAGCAAGAAGGAAAGCAAACAAATGAACAAAGCAAGAAAGAAAACATGCATGCAAGCAAACAAAACATAAATAAAACACTACTCCTACTCCTAAGCTAATGGTGCATGGGTCTGATCACGTGAAGTGATATTTCCAATGCAACCATTGACACATTGGTTGATCCATGTTAGTGAAGGCATGGTTCGCAAAAATCATAGTCAAGCGAACCAACCAACATGAAATATATAAAGATGAAGACAAACACACTCCGAGTTTAAATGCATCCATAGAAAAGAAAAAAAGTGAAAGCACAAGGCAAGCACTTTGTGGACTTACCATGGTGCTGTGATACACTGCATGCAAACGTTAAGAATATGCACTCTCTTGACTGTGACAAGAAAGAAAACATGAGGAACATAGACAACTTACGTCTTGTAAGTGTGCTTTCTGTGTACGATTCCTCCAACGCACGAGCGATAGGCTCATGTGATTCAAGTGGAGGAAGCAAAATCTGTGTGTCGGATAGATCTTCAATGCATATAGATAAGTGATGAGGAGCCTTGGGTAGTTCAACAATTTCCTGATCGGAAGTGAAACTAACCTTAGGACAGCGAGGGCCTGACATAACCATCAACTCGGGCTAAAGTGCCTCGACAACCTGTGGGGTTTCAACTTCATCGACAGATAAATCATCATAAACATGTGGCTTTGAAAGATCAACAACGATAGAATCAACATCATGATCGAATACAGGAGTAAATAGATCACGACAGCTACGATCAGAAAAATCAATGAGTTCATCGGCATCCTCATGATCTGATGAATCAAACAGAGGGGTAGATGAGAAGAAATAATGTTCACCCTCTGCGTTTTCGAAAAGGGTAGATGAAAAATCAAGTGAATTTTCAGCGAATAATTTGTCCTCTCTACTATCAAATGATGGACTGACATCAGGTGTGTTCTGCGAATGATTAGAAGTAGATGCATCTGTGGATGAATTTACACAAGGAAAATCAGAGATAGTAGAATCACCAAAGATGTCAAGAAAAAGCGGAGGAGGCACGGACAGAAGGAGGTCATCCTTCGTCGCGGGTTGATGTTCATATTCCCAGTCATACTCATCGTAAATGACAATGTAGGTTGGTTGTGCAACATCAACTCTGTCGATGGCTTGATCCTCGTTCACAACATGCATAGAGTCTGGAACGAAAGAAAATGAGACAGTGCAATTTGGAGGATCATTAGAATGCGAAGACAAAGGTTGAGGTAACAAATGCATATGAAAACCCATGGGCTTCCCAACCAAATCTGTACAAAAATTGAGAGTAGTGAGGGTGGGAGGATGTGACAGTTGAACAGATGTGTGTGCATGTTTTCCCACATCACTCTGCGGGGGTGGAGCTGTTTGATGAGGGGAAGGCGACAAATCACTTGTGACAGCAATGTGTCCACTTTTGATTGTGCAACTCCATCACCGAAGGATGCTGAGCGGGGTTTAAATTTTATCTTCACTTGGGGACAAATGGATTTGTGAAGGAAATATTCAAATTTGTCCATGAGATATTGGAATTGCATCTGAACTTTCGGAGCTTTGAACATGAGTAGATGGAGTCGCTTCCAAAAATCCATAGGCAGTTCATATGGGACCTTCCGTTGTTTTAAAATTTTCTTGTCAAAAGCTTCATGATCAAAATGATGGAAAACAATTTCGATTAGATCATTGAATTACTTAAATGAGTGCACGCAATTGGTAGGCAAGTTGCAGCATTGTTGGGTTGTGTTATATTCTTTCCATGACTAGCGGGGGAGACACGGGAGGGCGGCAGCCCCCCTAGCAGGGGGTATGCAGGGGTCTTCCCTGCATGGGGCCCAGGGGGCAGCGCCCTGGGATTTTTTGTTTTTATTTATTTATTTATTTTCGGACCCAATATTACCTATGGTTTTGTGCATGGATTTTGCACATGGTTTTAGGCGTGATGGTTTTTCGGTCCATGGTATTATGTAGATAAGGTCAAGGGAACTACGATTATGTTCTAATCCAGGGTTAATGGATTAGGGTTTATGGATGCTTCAACATGTATATATATGTATTGTAACATTGAAAGGAATATAATGAAAAATCAATCTGGTAGTCCTGGTTTTTGGCTCCATGGGAAAATCTCTATGTATATTTGTTTTATGTGTTATGCTCTCACCTTTTTTTATTTTTTGTTATTAGAATTCGTATGCAGGTAATTTATGCCTACAGGCACCATCATTATGAGGATTCACGTAGTGTGTATGAAAGAAGCATGCTGACCTCTACGTCATCAAACTCTTACTCATTCCCTAAGAATGAAAGGAAGTCATCTAACTTCTCAGGCTAGGCCACTTCACCTTCACCATCGTACGTGAGTTTCGACAAGTGATCAAAGAACTCCTTCATGACTTTGAAGGAATGTGCATTGGACAAACATCGCGAAGGGTTCACTACAACAATAACCATGATAGACGTGTGAAGATTCAAAATAGAATGTGAGGACTCAACTTGTCATCTGGCCCTCCTTCTAGTGCCAGAAATTTTGACGGTGCTGGACCTGCCAACATGTCAAGGGATCTCCTTGGTAAGAAGTCCCAACTAGACCTCAAACCATTTGGAGTAGGAGTCCCAACAGTGGGTAGTACAGTATCACCTTGACTGTGGTTGTGTGCAAAGGTAAGTAAGATGTCCTTGTTGGTAGCAAGGGTGTGACCTTGCAGCAAGTCAAGGAAGGTGCATGAAAGGCTCTAACACACAGAAGGGGGGGAAGAGTGCGCCCCTTAGAAACCTGTGATAGCACATAGCTTGAAAGGGAACACACGAGCAGAAAGACATCACGAGATGGAAAGCAGGATAGCCGACGATCCAAAGTGATGGATTATATCAACAACATGATTCAATAAGATTCATACAAACACATACAGAATATTCCATACAAACATGTGTAAATTAGAGCTAAATACAACATTAAAGTAACCAGGATAGCCGAACTACAATAACAACATATGCATGAAATGTGATGGCTCTATTATATTAAAAGAGTGACGGATCTTATTAGACATACAACCATGACAACCACTAGCCCTGATAGCGGAACATTACAGTCACTGCTGCCTACTCCTCCAAAGAGATGTACTAGCTCTGCACTGTGGAGAAGCCAAGGCTCGTTACAATACACTCCAAGCTTTCTCTAAGTTATCCCTATAGGAATATTGGCTCCCAAAAGCCTGTACAATGAGTTATGAGGTTCTATAAATAGCAAAGGGTGGGGTGACCCTTGACATTCCCCTTTGTGACTCTTCACCTACCCTCATGACTCTTCAACTTACACATGACTGTTACATTCTACTATTGACACTTGGTCTTTCAATTTTACAACATGTTTACATTAAAATCTGCACATGTACCCATGTGAGACAAAAATAGGCTTGAGTAAGCCATGAAAGACATCACTAAGACTCAGGCAGTTGTGGTAAGACTAACTCTTCGACATCCTCTTCATGGTCGACGGTGGCGAGCTAATGCCAAGCTTGGTAGTCTGTTATGGTGTCTGTGTGCTCTGTGGTGACATCCTTCTGAAAGTGAACTCTTGCCTTTGTTTCATCTGGGTACACTGATTTGGCACCTTTGTCCAACTCATTGGATAACATGTGCATCATAGTCTTGAGTGCAACTAGACTAGCAACATACTGATGCATAGTGTCTATGCTCATCTGCAAGTCTGCGTTGGTGGCTATGCACATCAATTGATCAAAGTACATGTCCAGCTCCAGTCGGACTTGGTTCTTTGTCTTTGCCTCGATGAGTGTGCTAATGGATGGGATCACATGCATGTGCACAATGAAATCCATGCTCTTGAACACCCGTGCATGTGAAGCCTATAAGTTGGTGATGAGCTGTGAGAGTTCCTCATAGTTCTGGATCTGACTCCAGATGCATGCCTTCAACTCCACTACCTTTGGCTTCATCATATTTGGAAAGTGAAATGGGGCTCCCTTGTACCTCATTGTCCATATTTGCATGTGATTGAAAGCAGTGTGTAAGTATTCAAATTAAAGCTTCATGTCCTGAAGATGAACCACACTAGTTGGTTCGAAATGCGTCGACCAAAATCTTCAATGTGATTTCTTTCGAAAAATTCTTTATACATTAACAATGTGTAAGTCTGACAAGATGCATGCTCTCCTAGCACAACTTTGCTACCAACTGTTGAGATGGACAATTGACTTATGCACGGTGATGAACCTGAAGTACAACTTCTGCATGACTGTCTTGAGAGATGATACTTCATATAGTATCACTTTCCTCAACTTTGCTCTGGTGGATGTTGTAACTTTCTCCTCCCTTTGCTTGGCCGATTGTAACTCCTTAGCCATTCCCTCATTCTCAGCTATCAAGAATCTAATGCTTGAGGTGGTGGCTTTGGCATATGCTCTGGTAACATCAACCAATGCAGCTGGATTTCTACGCACATAAGACACGATCACTAATTCTTCAAATTGCGTTGGAGATACATGGACATCCGGAGTGGGCACTCTGTGTGACTGCACGACTCTGTGTTTTGACTCGTCGAAAGATATGTTGTGTATATCTGCTTCTGGATTGTCCTCAAGGATCTCAGTGTGTCCTTGATCGTTTGGGAATTGCTTTGCTTTTGGATTTGGTGAAGTCGGTGGGGTGACATATTGGTGTTGAGGCATGAGGTCAATGTCCTCATCTAACTCAGGTTGAATGATATATGTGTCCATCTGCTCTAGCATCTATTCAATATCCTGAGAAAAGTCCTGCTCCTACTACTGCTCACCCTGTCTACTATGTGCCAACTGTTCAGATGAATCAATAACCTGTATGGGCATAATTTCATCAATATGTGCATGTTGCACCTCCTACTGTTCCTGTTCCTACTACACTTCCTTATCTCTTCTGCACAACTCTTGTTCTTCCCTGAGTTGCTACCTCAACTCCTGCAACTCCTTTTCTGCTTCCTCCAACTTTTTTGTCTCTCTTTTCCTTTTCGCGATCCTTCTGTTGTGTTGTCACCTCTTCGCCTCAATCTCCAAAGATTCTTTCAACGCACATGGAACTGCATTGAACTTGCAGCTTTGCTCCACCTCTGCACTGTTTGCAACCTTCCTCTTGCCTTTGTCAAGTGTAGGTATGTTACTCTCTATTGCTGCTGATGATGCTACTCTCTGATATGTTGCTGCCTTCTAAATTTCTAACCATTCTACAGCCATGCTGACTAGTTCATTGTGCTTGGATAAGTGATAACAATATCTCCATGGGTCTTCCTCAGGCCAATGACACGCCCCGTGGATCCAAGGATGATATTATCTCGCGTAGTGGTCCTTCACTAAGCAATGCGTGTCATACATATTGAAAATTCTGGTGCCGAAGGTGAATCTCTTGAATTCCTCCATCTCGGCCTCAACATGCTTGAGATTCTGGATCTCATACAACCCAATCCGCAAAGGAAGAGCGGGACAAGGTGCCTTCTTCTTCCTATGCAGTCTCACTGACAACCCTGTCGAGATGTGATATTCAACTTCTTGCATGACCAACTTATCCATGGAAAACTTCGGTAAAACATATAAAGCCTTCTTCGCATTATACATCTGGATGAAGGTGCCAAGGGGAGAGGCATACCAATCTGCTATGTCAACCAATGCCTCCATCGTTTTGTGCGACATGCAAGGTGGATCCTGCTCAAAGATCATCCTGTATACCGGGGTGATGAAGTGGTCGAATAGCTGTATTATAACTCCATGGAAGTTTCATTCGGAGAACAACCTGCAATAAGTGTTCACAAAAGTTTCTGAAGGTCTCCATGCCCAACCCAAGCCTTAGAACTGCTGATAGGCACAGATCGCATCAAGTATGTAAGATGACATGAAAATATTTGCTTTCTGACCTTTAAGGTGGATTCCAGGCTTTTGTTACTTGTTCCTTCAACCATAGAGCCAACATGTTGGACCAGCTGAAAGGTCTTCCTTCATTCGCCGGTTGATCCAACACAATCACCCAACTCTGCAGGAAGGTCTCTGTACTCTCCTAACCATATAAGAGACATTCGAAGATGACCAAGAGATGATAAGCCTTCTACAATATCCTTGTCTTATACAATTGGTTGGGTGTTGTCCTGAACTTAGATGGCTCTTTCACCCAACTCTTCAAGATGTCTCTTGAGTTTGCACTGTTGCTGGGTCTGGTGAAGGGTGTATCCATTGTGATCATCGGCTGCGACAAGTGATACATCTCCTGAAAGTCCTTTTCCCTAAAGGTAGCAAGTTATGTTCCACTGACACTGCTCAACACCATTGTCTTTGGATCAGTATGCGAGACAATCTAGTGGATCATGTCCATGCATGGAAACGCGGGATACCTGCATGCAATCTAGTATGAGAAAAACTTATGTATGTTGACATAGACCCTGCGATTCTCCAGATTCTCCTCAAATGTGCCTAAAAATATGTCGTTGATGTCCTTCCATTTCATCTTGATTTCCTTGTCTATGAACAACTTAGTGTCTTCATAGATGGGCAAGCTCATAGACACTTGCTTGACTGCATCTCCAGTTGCACTCTCAATGATGTCCTTTGACCCTTCTCTCTTGGAATCCATTGTACCTATACCGCTGAGAGATAGACAAAAGCCTGTGATACCTGAAGACAGAGAAACACTCATGGCAAGAAAACTGTTAGTTGAAAACCAAAAGAAACTTAAGGACTGACATGCAACACACCTAGGTGACTTATTGGAAGGTTTGCACAATTTTCATTAGGAAGCTGATTGTTAGGACTGCACAGAACACTGTCCAGAATGCCCGTGGGCTAACTAACTGGAAGGTTTTCACAATTTTCACTGGGAGGCTGATTGCTAGGACTACACAAAACACCATCCAGAATGTATGTGGGCTAACTAACTGATGAAACTGGACAGATCATAGTCCAACTCGGCCTACTGGGGACCGAAACTGCACAATGCATAGTTTCTATTAGCAATAACTGCAACTTGGTCAACTACATTTGCCAATTCCGGGGGCCAACAGGGCACTACCTCTCGGAATTGCACAGAGAAATCCTGGGAGGCCAGTGTTGGGCAAGTTCTGCGTAATTCCTGGGAGGAAGGTAGAGCCTTCACTCTTAGAAATGTGCAATGCAAGTCGGGCAAGGCAAGGTCTGGGCCAAGGCAGCCTAAACCCGTCGACGGGAAACTAAAAACATGAAAAGGATGAATGCATGTGAAAAGATGAGTGCAGACAATAGTGAATGATCATGCATGCAAACAGTGAGTGCATGATTTAGTAAATGGGAAAACAAGTAAGTGTGTGAACTGAGTCGCCACAACGACAACCATTAGAGCAAAAACAATGTCATGCATGCGATAGCAGTGAGATGCAATGGAAAACTTGAAACAATGATTCTGCATTAAAATGATAGCGAGCGTTCAACAAAACCAAGCAACAACACTCACACAAACCAAAATACAAAAAGCAACAAAAAATCAACAAAAGACATGGAAAGCAGACTTACCCACAAAAAAGGCTGAGTTGAGTGCACTGAATGCTCCTATATGCGACGGGGGATGCTAGAGCTCCAAGATTGAAGTGAGGAATGAGATCTGAAGCTTCGAATAAATAGTTTAGATAAAATCGAGGCTTATGACACACATACCACAAATCTAGGAAAAAAGACACTTGGCAGGAGGTTTTCAAAATGACTTTTGCATGTGACCTCCAACTGCTAAAAATGGATCCCTAAAATCTATGGATGATTTTTGCTTTTTCCTTTTTTTAACGGAAAAAAAAGCCCATTCATGCAAAGCAAGATTGCTCAGTCTTGGAGGGAACCGATCAACTTGGGAGTACATGTAATGCACTGTAAGCCCTGGAGTGACTTTTGCATAGTTTCTCGGCTGAGTGGGTTTGGCTACCCCTCAGGCTCTGCGAAATTTTTGGATTGAAGCCCAGGCTGTTAGCCAGATCTATTCAAATTTTGAGAGCAAGCCCAGTGATGGGCTTCTCTGCACAATTTAAAGAGGGAAGACTGTCTACTTGCTCTACCCATTTTTGTAGAGTAGTAGGCTACCTTGATGGTCTACACAATTCTGGAGAGGAAGGGTGGTTCCCCTCTAGTTATCAGATAGCTATATTATAACTCCATGGAAGTTTCATTCGGAGAAAAACATGCAATAAGTGTTCACAGAAGTTTCTGAAGGTGTCCATGCTCAACCCAAGCCTGGGAACTGTTGACAGGCATAGATCACATCAAGTATGTAAGAGGACATGAAAATATTTGCTTGCTGACCGTTAGGCAGATGTCGGGCTTCTGTTACTTGTTCCTTGAACCAGAAAGCCAACATGTTGGTCCAGTTGAAAGGTCTTACTTCATTCGCCAGCTGATCCAACACAATCACCCAACTCTGTGGGAAGGTCTTTGTACTCTCCTAGTCGTATAAGAGGCATTCAAAGATGGCCAAGAGATGATAATACTTCTGCAACATCCTTGTCTTATACAATTGGTTGGGTGTCATCCCGAAATTAGATGGCTCTTTCACCCAGCTCTTCAAGATGTCTCTTGAGTTTGCACTGCTGTTGGGTTTGGTGAAGGGTGTATCCATTATGATCACCGGCTGTGACAAGTGATACATCTCCTAAAATTCCTTTGCCCTGAAGGTAACAAGTTCTGTTCCACTGACACTGCTCAACACCATTGTCTTTGGATCAGTATGCGAGACAATCTAGTGGATCATGTCTGTGCATGGAAAAGCGAGATACATGAATGCATTCTAGTATGAGCCAGACTTGTGTATGTTCCCTGCAGTCCTCCAGATTCTCCTCAAATGTGCCTGAAAATATGTCATTGATGTCTTTCCATTTCATCTTGATTTCCTTGTATATGAACAACTTAGTGTCTTCATAGATGGGCAAGCTCATAGACACTTTCTTAACTGCATCTCTAGTTGAACTCTCAATGATTTCCTTTGACCTTGCTCTCTTGGAAGCCATTGTACCTGTACTGCTGAGAGGCAGACAAAAAACTGTGATACCTGAAGACAAAGAAACACTCATGGCAAGAAAATTGTTAGTTGAAAACCAAAAGAAACTTGAGGACTGACATGCAACACACCTAGGTGACTGACTGGAAGGTTTTCACAATTTTCACTGGGAGGCTAGGAGATTGATTGCTAGGACTGCATAGAACATAGTCTAGACTATCAATGGGCTGATTGATTGATGAAATTGGGCAGAAAACAGTCCAATTCGGACTACTGGGGACCAAAATTGCGCAATGCATATTTTTAGTCAGCAATGACTGGAACCCGGTCAACTACATCTATGTAATTCCAGAGGCCAACGGGTCACTACCTGTCAGAATTTCATAGAGAAAGCCCAGGAGGCCAGTGTTTGGCAAGTTATGCACAATTCCTAGGAAGAAGGTAGAGTCTTCACTCTCAGAAATGCGCAGTGCAAGCCGGGCATGGCAAGGTCTGGGCCAAGAGAGCCTAAACCCACCGACAGGCAACTTAAAACATGAAAAGGTTGAATGCATGTGCGAAGATGAGTACATAAAATAGTGAATGATCATGCATGCAAACAGTGAGTGCAGGATTCAGTAAATGGGAAAAGAAGTAAGTGTGTGAAGCGAGTCGCCACAATGATGACCATTAGTGCATAAACAATGTCATGCATGCGATAGTATTGATATGCAATGGAAAACTTGAAACAATGCTTCTACAAGCTGACATGCATTAAAATGATAGCAAGCATTCAAAAAAACCAAGCAAACAACACTCACACAAACCAAAATACAAAAAGTGACAAAAAATCAACAAAAGGCATGGAAAGCAAACTTACCCGCAAAAAAGGCTATGCTGAGTGTGCCAAATGCTCCTAGATGCGATGGGGGATGCTAGAGCTCCAAGATCGAAGTGAGGAATGAGATCTAAAGCATCGAATAAATAGTTTAGATAAAATCAAGGCTAAAAATGGATCCCTAAAATATAAGGATGTTTTTGATTTTGTTTGTTTGTTTGTTTTTTTTGTTTTGTTTTGTTTTGTTTTTTTTTTTTTTTTTTACGGAAAAATCAACCCATGCATGCAAATCAAGATTGCTTAGTCCTGGAGGGTAAGCCTTGACTGTCTGTGAGCCCTGGAGTGACTTCTGCATAGTTTCTAGGCTGAGTGGGTTTGGCTGCCCCTCAGGCTCTACGCAATTTCTGGACTGAAGCCCAGGCTGTCAGCCAGATCTGTGCAAATTTTGAGAGCAATCCAAGTGATGGGCTGCTCTGCAAAATTTAAAGAGAAAAGACCTACTTTCTCTGCGCATTTTTGTAGAGTAGCAGGCTACCTTGATGGTCTGCAAAATTATGGAGAGGAAGGTTGGTTCCCCTCCAGTTCTGCGCAATTTTCCAAGTGAGCACAATAACCAGAAAATGACCAAGTTCCAGGATGTCAGCTTGTGGGTGGAAGGAAAACAAGCTAGCAAACACAAGTTGATAAGCCACTGAAACTCAACTGAAGCATATGTACCTGGACACTGAAATACATGTTGCTAAGGATGGTTGGTAGGGAGGCCCAAAATTAAGCTAAGGCAAAATTTTAGAGGGTGGTTGTTTCTGCTACAACAGGTACCACTTGATAAAGATTAGACACATCCAAGTCTCATCTCTGCTTGAGGGAATTACCACTTGTCAAGGATCACAAACAACCAAGTCTCTGCTTGGGGGGGTTACCACTTGAAAAGGATCACACACACCTAAGTCTCATCTCTGTCATCCATGACCGCCCCCTCTAGGAAGGGTCACATCTATCAGTCCAAGTTGCTCTCTGAAAACTAGGAACTTCCCTTTTGGCAAAAGCTTGGTAAGTATGTCAGTTATTTGATCATCGGTCTCAATATGATGGAGTCTTACTGCTCCTCTCTGCACCATATCCTAAATATAGTGATATTTGATCTCAATGTGCTAGGACTTATCATGGAACACAATATTTTTAGCAAGTCGAATTCCACTCTTAATGTCACAGTAAATTACTTCCATATCCCATACATGCTCAAACAGTTCACCAAAGATCTTCCTCATCCATACTGCCTCATAGCTAGCCATGCTAGCAACAATGTACTCGACTTCAACCGTACTAAGGGATACAAAATTCAGTTTTTTGCTCATCCAAGATATCATGGTAGATCCCAGGTTGAAGCAACACCCATATGTGCTATTTTTGTCAGTAGAGTTACTAGGCCAATCAACATTAGAGTAGTCTTACATCTCTGGAAGTATATGTCAATCCAAGATTGATGGTCCCATGCATGTATCTCAACGCATGCTTTGTAGAAATCTAGTGTGCATGTGATAACTTAATCATATATTGATTCAGAGTATTGACCACCAAACATACGTCGAGTCTAGTGTTCACTAAAAACATTAGTGCCTTAATTAGTTTCCAATACTCTGAAGGATTAGTCAAATCAGGTCTTGCATATTCATCACATAGCTTCTTGAAATTCATCTCCATTGGAGTATTCATGGACTTACTTTCTGTCATGCCAAATATTTCTAATAACTTGACAACATATTTTCCTTGAGAAAGGAAAATATCACCTGGTTTCTGCCATACTTCTAAACCCATAAAGTAGTGCATCAAATGAAGGTATTTCATTTAAAATTAGGAAGCTAACTTCTTCTTACACTGGAGGATAAGAGGTTCACCACTGGTAAAAAATAAATCATCCACATATAATACCAAAATCAAAGGCATACCTTGGATTACTCTGAAGTAAAGATTTGGATCAACATTTCTTCTAATAAAAGCAAGCTTCATTAAGAAGATATCAATGCGAGCATACCAAGCTCTTGGACCTTTCTTCAAACCATAGAGGGATTTCTTCAATATACACACATGAGTTTTCTAGTCATGTACTTCAAATCATTGTGGTTGCTCCACAAATAATTCTTCCTTGAGGAAGGCATGCAGAAAAGCAGTCTTCACATCCATTTGGTGAAGAGTCCATCCTTGGTTAGAAGCTAGAGCCATAATAGAATGGATGGTGGTGTATTGTGAAATAAGTGAAAAATATCATCATAGTCTATTCCCTCTTTATGAGAGAAACCTCTAGCCACAAATCTAGCTTTATACTTTTCAATACTGCAATCAACACCATAATTAATTTTATACATCCATTTATAAGACACAATAGACATACCTTTGGGTATTGGAACTACTTCCCATACATCATTATTAATGACAGACTCATATTCTTCAGCCATTGCATCTTTCCACACTTGATCTTTCACAACTTCTTCAAAAGTGTATGGTTCTGCATGAATAATGTTGCTCATGGTTACAACATATCCTTAAAACTGTCATGGTTTCTTACTTTCTTTGAAGGTTACTTTGGGGGGAACATCTTTATTAGCGTCTTGTAGAGTGTCATGAAGCCATAATGGCCTATTGATAGTAGGAGGATCACATGGAGAATCCAAGGGCTCCATGGGCTTCATGGGTTCATTAGCAAGATTAGTTTCAGTCTCAGGATCTTCTTGTATTTCAAATACATCATCTTGTCTATCAACATTAGTAGGAGGAAGAGGAGTGCCTCTTTCCTTTCCAAGAGATGCATCTTCATCAAATGTTACATCCTTACTAAACTCTATACTTCTTTGAGAAGGTATGTATATTCTGTAAGCTTTAAAATTCTCACTATAACCAACAAAAATACCTTTCTTACATGAAGCTTCCAGTTTGTTCCTCTTTTCTTTCAACACATGGAAGTAGATAGGACAACCAAATATCTATTGGAAAATCATGAGATTTATGTATTATAGATGATTTTCCTTTAATTGATAATCACTTGTGATATGTGTTGGCCTTTTATTACTTTATTAGATCTTCTTCATCAAGAAATTAGAAAAATAATGAGGATAAAAACAAGACAAAGTACACAAGATATATGCCCCAAGCTAGGGAAAAACCCCTCCAAGGGGAAAACCCAAAAATAATGCTTCTCTTCCTATAGAATATTTTTATAATGATACTTCCAAGACCAAAGACCAAAGCCCAAGATCCTCCCAAGCACCAAGTTAGCCCCCAACTAAGTCTTATGTAAGGCGGCTTCCAAACTTCAACCTATTGCAACTTCGTCCCAGATTTTTGGCCCTACAACTGTACCTCAAAATTTCAGCCTTGCAATTTTGGCCTCTTGCAACTGGTAGCAAAAACACCTTGTGGGGAGAGAGAAATGATCCCAAGACACTTTGACTTATTTACATCGTCCTTTCCTGATCTTTTCCTCCTTCGCTATTGTAGATCGTACTTGTGAGATATGTGTGTCTTAAATGAGGTTGAAC
Source organism: Pinus tabuliformis (assembly GCA_031772625.1). NCBI lineage: Eukaryota > Viridiplantae > Streptophyta > Pinopsida > Pinales > Pinaceae > Pinus > Pinus tabuliformis. The sequence goes on from CM062804.1 coordinate 1,202,631,253, forward strand.
TCCTTGTATATATATCCTTCTTGAGGGGTCGAATGACCCTCCATTAGGCCAATTTGACCTTAACTGGGGCTGACTTGGTCTTGGAGGCATAAATTGATTTTTCTTGAAAAAATAAATATTTTTCTTTATTACAATGAGTCCAAATGGGACTATAACAGGACATAAATTTTTCTTTGTCCTAGAAAGACCTAGAAGCACAAAGAGCATGATTTTGACCTAGAATTGAGCATGAAACCCATGCTTTACTTAAAATAAAATAATTTATTTTCTTTCTTTTTCTTTCTTTATACAAAGTATACAATGTCATGATTACAAATAGGTCATTATGAAGACCAAACCTGGTTACAATTTCCAACATTACCTCTTAACTAGGGAGGTATTCATAGTCCCATCACATGGTACAAGGAATCTCATCCTTGAAGATTCTCGTAAGAAGAGTTAGATTGATAAGGTAGCTATGTCAAGCATCTATATCATTAGGAACATTTTCCTTGAAGGCCTTAACTAGACAAGCTCATCTTCATTCGAGAGCATTATATTGGGAGGCTTTACGTGAGCTACCACACTACCTCTAAGGGACATACCCCATCCGGATGTTCACTAGGTATGTCCTTTTAGGACTATTCTTATCTTGGATTTCCAATCCTGAATCCTCAAAGAATATTGATCCTCTTCGACTACTCTTATATTGGATGCCCTACCTCATCCTCAAAGAGTATCAGTCAACAACTTCTTTTACTAGATTTACAATCCATAAGAAGCATTAGATGCATGATCATGTTGACGGTGCTGGAAATCCATCAACCAAGGGGATATCCCCGATGTGAAGTCCCAACTAGACCTCACACCATTTGGTGTGGGAGTCCCATCCGGTATGAAGGCCCAATTGCCATATACTTAGAGATCTACCTTGACTCTAGTTGTCAGCACATGAGAGTGTTACATTGGTATCTTCAAACAAAAAGGTACGTGTGCTTGATGAGTGCGTAATGTAACTGTGTCAAGGTTCTTTTACTGCAAAGGGGGAGAGAAAAGTGAGCCTCTATGTGAGAGGTAGTAGTATCACCCAGGAAGAGACGCATGCGAACCAAAAAGGGTTTGTCCAACATCTAGTGGAATAGTCCACAACGAACGTGATAGTCATTAAAACCAAAATACAAGGTAAAACACGTACACCATCCAACATAGTAGTCCACATGGATGTGATGGTTGTTATAACCAACAATGATAAACGATACAACACATATTCAACAGTGTAAGTACTAAAACAACCAAAGTAGTTTAGCTATCTTAGTACAAGTTAAGAAAACATGCATTACAAATGTTTAAAGAATAGTCTTACAAACATCTACAAAACATGCATGAAAACGTGCTGGCCTTAACAGGCTTATGAATTAAGAAAAATTCCAAAGACACATCTGTATGCCATACATCACTAGTCCAATAGTGGGACATTGGAGCCACTCCTCACTCCTCAAAGAACATACTATAGACTCTCAAGGCTATGTGGGAGGAGCCAAGGTGAAAATTCCTTGCTCATACAATGGGAGGGGTATATATAGCCAAGGGTGATGCTTGACCCTTGTGACTCTTGGACTACCCTCATGACCGTTCAACTTCCTATGAATTTCAACTGACATGACTCTTCAACTTCTTATGTGCGTCCATTGGACTCTCACTTTACATTACATTTGATTACAACAGATATGGCCCATAGTGGTGATGTGGCCAAGACAATTTATGACACAACTCAACATGACAATATTGACATGTACTGGCTGACTGTGGTGTCTATGTCAAGTTGCTGCGCTGCTAAATGATGGATGTGTTCATGCATGTGCTTTGTCTTCACCTCCACATAGCTTGGTGTTGTGGGGTCTCCAATGGTCTTGGTCATATGTTCCTTTCATTTGTTGCTTGATGTGCTTTGTTCATCTGTCCAACTGCAAGTAAGTCTTTTAGCATGTGTGCTCCTTCTTCATCCCGTTCGTCATCTCGCCATGATCCATACTTGTACAATTTCCTGCAATTCACTCATGACGGGACGACATCAAATCCAAAATTTCCTAGTCTAGAATGATGCATTGTTTTTAGTGTTCAGGTGACAAGGAGAGAGGACAAGTCACTGAGACTACGCAGAGCATAGCTTCGGCTAGGATGAGGAACTCTAGGGAACAATATTCACTGTCGGGGAAAATTGCACAGTGGCCATTGGGAGGCAGAATTGCGTAGTGAAGGACACCCGTGGTAGTTGCAAGGTGGAATGCTGAGGGGCACTTCTGCATAGTTTCTAGAGGGAAGAAAAGACAGGACTACAGAGGACTAGATGGGAAACTCTGTGCAATTTTGTGGGGGAAGACAAGGAAGAGCAACAAAGGAACAACTAGGCACTTCTGCGCAATTTTAGAACAACAGTGAGTCCTAATTGAGGGAGGTCACTAGGAGGACATCTCTACATGGTTTTTGAGAGTAGTTAAGGCTCATGTTTCTATGCAATGCAGGGTTCCAACGAGTAGGAAGGAGGCTTGATGACTGTGCTTGGGAAATTCACAGTTTAGATAGGCTATGAGGAAATTTTTGCGCAGTTCTGGGAAGGAAGACAACTGCTTATTCTTGGGATTGTGCAGTGCAGCTAGCCCGGAGGATAACTTCAAGCACTGTGAAGTTCTGGGAGATAGAGCAGCACCAATGAGGGTTGAGACTGTGTAGTGCGGCTTAGTCGAGGTTTGGTGAAGTGGAGATGGTTCACCAAGAGATTTTCAGGAAATTGGCTAAGTGTGAAAGGCAAGTGAACTAGTGAGGACTCAACATTGTGATCACACACTTAACATACTTTGACAACATGATGAAATTGACCACCGGGACAACATAGCAAAGTATGACCCTCTATGGGACTGTCTAGAGGTGAAAGCGACAAGTGTGACACTTGGGATAGACCTTCAGATGATCGTGATGACACTTGCACGACAATGCTTACAACTTTGTATGTGAGTATGATGGATGTTCAAATAGATAGGACAACCCAAACACATAAAGACAAACCTTTGAAATCACCAGAACAAGATCGAAAGCATGGAAAAGCAATCAACATGTCAAAAGATGATAGTTGGTTAAGAAAGAAAAAAGGAAGCAAGACACATAGAGGAAATACATGGAATGAATTTCAGTGCTTGCAACTATGCATGTCATTGAAGACAAAATGATATGAAAATGATAAGCAGTCCTTCAAGCTACACTAAGAGATGTGTTTCAAAATATATGCTTTTTTTCCTTACCTACCCTCCAAAGGGTTATGCATTTGACAGAGTCTTCATGCGGTCTCGCTCTTCTATCATACCTTGGGTTCCTTGGTCTGCTTATCTTTCTCCTCAGCTCCTTAAGAGTCATCTAGCATGTCATCCTTCCTTGTGGTCACTGAGAGACACATCTACACAGTTTCAATGGGCAGTGACTACTGTTGGGATGAGACCCTGGGAGGCACATCTGTGTATCTTTTGGATGCAAGGAAAACTAGGAAGTTGAGGGACGATACTGCACAGTTTTGGGATGCAAGACACTGCTACAGGATGAGGTCCTGGGATGAAACCTCTAGGTAGTTTCTCGATGCAAGTTAGACTGGGTAACTGAGGGAAAACACTGTGCAATTTTTGGAAAAGTGGGTTCTGTTTGAGGGAAGGACACTGGAGGAAACCACTATGCAGTTTTGGATTCCAAGGGAGGCTAGACTCTCTGTTTATTGCTCAGTTCCAGCATGGAAGGGGAAAAGTTTGAGGGTTGCAGATGCGAAGTGTGCAGTTTTAGAAAGTTGGATAAGGCTAAGTTGTTAGGGAAACTCTAGAATTTGGCTGACTGTGGGATAAGTGGAACTAATGTGAACAGTGATAGAACTTGACTACGATCACACACTTGAACACTTAGTGATACAACATAGACCATCCAAAACATATGAAAAAATACTTCGCTTGATGCAACCACCTTTGTGACAAGAGTGCGTGAAGTGAGACACGTCTATGTGATGAGAACAACTCATACGAACAAATATTTCCCCTTGAAGAAGAACAAACTTCCCTTTGCATGACAAACAATAATCCCCATGCCCAAATATGACACATGTTGTATAAGATAAAGCGTGAACGACTCTTAAGATTGAAGAGGGGAGCTTGAGATCATCAACTTACCAATAAGTGACTAAGGAACAATTGATCATAGGATCCATAGTAGGCTCCAAGATTTGAGTACACGCCAAAATTTTGGAGGGTGTTGCATCCGATACAACACTTGGCAACACACTGGTTGAATTCCAACTTCTTTATCTTGGTTCGTTTTAGTGTGGGGACTTGGTTGATCAGGAAGTATTGACTCATTGTGCAGATTACTTCAGCTTCCCCACTTACCGCATGGGAAGACATGGTCCCCTTCGTACCTTCTCATTTAAACACAACATAAGCTTCACCCAGATCACAATGTTTCGAATTGGGAAGGGTAGTTTAGCTCACGAGCTTAAGATTTTCAGAGTATATTTTTTCATCCCTGGTGTTTCTTCACTACCAGTAGGCCTAGAAAGTACCGCAATGGAGTCATGCAAGAACACAAGCATTGATCCACTAGCAGCGATCCTGGATAGTACCTATTTACGCATGAAGCCGTTCTCTTCTTTCGCCTTTGTTTATTTTTGATAAATAACTGTGCATAGGCACTTATTTATTTTGGGGCAGAAGAGACATCCCAACTTATTAGAGCATGAGAGGTTTTTCCTTTACAGAAGCATGTAAAGACATCTGATTTAGGTTTTCTCATTTAAATTTTCCCCTTCTCTGTTTCTACTAGTTGGATAAACTTGAACACACCAAAGCAAAAAACTGAGTACAGGCATGAGGTTCCCAAACTGGGCATAGGTTCATGGTTGGACCAAATCTATCCTTACAGACGGATCATATTTTCCGTCAAGACTTCATTGGACACAGGTTACAACCAAACACAAAGAAGACGGTCACATGACTAGCCAAGGGATGTAGTGTCATAATACTCTTTGAAATCATCCACATACACATTCAGAAGCTAGGACATAGCTCTAGGCATAACACTTATTCACGTAGTGTAAACAAATGGAAAAATCAACACGAAAGGGAAAAACAAGATGATAGGAAAGGAGTACACAACAAGCAAACAAAACTTGAAGAAAAGAAAGAAAAATGACTAAGGTAGACATAATGCAGAGTCAGGAAAAGGAAACAAGAACGAACTTACAAAATGAATGCCAGATAAGTGCAAGGAAAGGAAAAGTAAGATGCAACTAATCCTACTCCTATCCTAATAGCTAAACGATCGGGGTTACCTAAAATGAAATTTCTAGTGAAGCCATCGTAGTCACTCCCGACCTGCATCCACAAAGATACAAACAATTAAAATAGATAAAAAGTAGTGTGCAACAGAAAATACAAAAACTTAAAAAACTTGCACACAGGAAGGAAGGTCCTGCATGTGGGAAGAAATATGTATCACAACCACCCAATACATATGCTTACCTTTTTTATGGATACCCTTTCTAAACAAATCTCGGAACCTTCTTGCGGATGCGCCTTGTCTGCACCGAGCTTCTTAGTAAGCACAAGGAAGAATTGAAACTTGCTGCCTGCAACATGGCTTGCTAAGTAAGATTGTTCCAACCATAAAGCGATTTGATCATAAAATTCATGATGGTTGTTTGGAAAGCCTCATGATCTTTGAAAAGATGAATTTGTGATTCGAGAGATGGGATCACTATGGGAATATGGTAAGGAAAGATAGATCCAATCATTCTTAGTAGTCAGGCCAAGACAGTGAGGACCTGCCATAACCATCAGCGAAGGTTGAAGTGCCTCACCTGCTTGACAGAAGTCTGAAGAGAAATATGGTAAACAATGAAGATCAGAGTGTGCGAAGCAACTGTCATCAGGTGTGCTCATGGGAAAATGATAAGCCGAACGACAGTCACCCAAGATAGAGAAATGATCAGATGAGCTAGTTGAGACATTAGATTCCCAGTTTGCAATGAACAAAGAAAAATTCATTTGAACAATCTTGCGAATGCTCCAAATAATGGAACCAAGTTCACTGTGAGCTAGATATGATAAACAGATTTGTAGTGCAAGGTTCACAAGAAGGCCAAGGAGCTGACCATGAAGAGGGAAATTCGATAAGTATGATTGTAGGCAAAGAGAGTCTTTGAGATGATCAACTTCATAATCCCAACATTCCCAACCCAAGTTCGACGTGAGAGATTTGCATGAAGATGGATGCGTTGTAATAGATTCGTGGATTCGGTCAGAAGTAAAATTCTGAAAATTTGAATGATCACACCTAGAATACCAAACACTTTTTACACGAGGATCCACACTAAATGAAACCATGCAGATAAATAGATTGTACATGAGAAACCAGATTTGATTTGGTTCTGGTGGCTTACCAGATTTGCGAAGTCCTAACATAACCATCAATGGACATTGAAGTGCCTCAACTCCCTAGCACGTCTTGGAACTTTCCAGAATTATAGAATCACATTTTGAAGCATGAAATAGATCATGCATGGCTTGAGGGTGGCTGTTATTGCTGATTTCAAATCTGCTCACAGGATGGTAGCCATCTATGTCACTGGTTGCACCCAAGTTTTCACCTTCAACAAGCTGACTTGAAGAGTCATCTTCATGCAAGAAAAGCGATGATAGGGAATGGGAAGGAAACTCTGTGATTAGACTGTTTTATACTTTATCATGGAAAACCTTACTGTCTTGTGTCAATCGAGGAGATAACTCACCAGATGAAGAAACAAGAGAACGTGGAGCATCTCCTCCATGTGTAGATGAGTTGCGAATGGTAGGACACAAGGGAGAGTGAGGTGAAGAGGAAGTTTCGATATGGACATCTTCTTTGACCAGAGCGCATTGTAGATCTGAGTTAGATTCTTCATGAGAAAACTAAAGATCACATGATGTGTTTGGGCATTCGTCATGGCATATGGAAGCATGGGGGTGATGACTACCCAAGACTGGGGGTTGATCAAAATAATTAGTTTTACAGGATGTTCCACTTAGATTAGCAGATTGAGAATCGTTCAAGAGTGGAAGCTCATTGTTTTGATGTACACAATTTTGAATCAGAGAGGGAATATTGATAGTGTCCTCACATTTCTGCTCCTCTACCTGTGTAATGTGATTGTCTTGCGTCTGATCGCAATTTGAGCCAACAACTTGAGAATCAAGAGAATGAAAACAACTGGCTAGTGGAACAGATTGATCAAACGAGTCATGGTACAAGGAGTCATAGCTTGTAGATGATGGAGGATGGAAGAGATGTAGATCACATTTGAGACTTGAGTTGTGAACGGTGACATTCTCTTGCGGAATGGGGGAGTAAGTCTTTGCTATACACTTCCTGAGCCATTCTAGAACTTCCTCCATAGAAGCGGGAGATAGATGAGAAGATGGGATGGGGACATGCTGTGCAGATTTATCAGCTTTGGAATCTTAGCAAGGGGTAACCCACATCGAGACCAGAGAAGGAGGAGGGCAAGGAAAAAACAGGGTGTTGGGCTCCTCCTTTGCAATCTGAGGTGCCTCATGGTTCGCAAGAGTTGAGGAGGAAGGGAAATCAGGAGGTTCACTGTATTGAGAAATAAATACCAAGTGTTTAAACTCTTCTCTCAAGAAATAAAAGTTCAAAAGTTGTTTAGGAATTTTGTAACAGAGGTGAAGAAAGCAATCAACAAAGTACTCAACTGATTTTTCAGGTTCTATTCTTAAACAATATATTTTTTCACGGAACTCCCAGTGGCTATACTCATTGAACGTTTTAGTCATCATTTCAACAAGCTGACCAAATGAATCGATAGAGGAAAAGGGTAATGTGTGACACCATTTCTTAACATGACCTTCGAATGTGAGGGTGAGTAATGTAGCCCATACATCTCTAGACTTTATTCCGTGATGATTGCAAAACGTAATAAATTGACGGACATGGTTACGAAAATATGGTTCACCCTCACCACTGAACTTCAACTTGGACATGTCATGGATAATTTCCACCGGGATGGTACATTCAGACTTTACAAAAAGACATCTTGGGATTATGATGTCAGGAAGAGCCATTTTCAAAATAAGACATTAAAACTAGACTCTTCGAGCACAGCCTATCATCTGGCCCTCCTTCTAGCGCCATTTTGTTGATGGTGCTGGAAATCCGTCAACCAAGGGGATCTCCCCGATGTGAAGTCCCAAATAGACCTCACATCGTTTGGTGTAGGAGTCCCATCCGGTATGAAGGCCTGGTTGCCATATACTTAGAGATCTGCCTTGGCTCTAGCTATCAGCACATGAGAGTGTTATGTTGGTATCTTCAAACAACAAGGTACATGTGCCTAGTGAGTGCGTAATGTAACTGTGTTAAGGTTCTAGGGAGAGTAAAGTGAGCCCCTAAGTGAGAGGTAGTAGTACCCCACAGGAAGAGACACACACAAACTAGAAAGGGAATTTCCATCATTCAGCAGAATAGTCCACAACAGACACAGAAGTCGTTAAAAACAAAGTACAAGGTAAAACATGTACACTATCCAGTAGAGTAGTCCACACAGATGTGATGGTTGTTATAACCAATAAACAAGACAAGTCTATCTAATTTCCTGTGGAGTAGTCCACAAGGACGAGACAGTGGTGATAAACAATACAACACATCTTCAACAATGTAAGTACTAAAGCAACCAAAATAGTTCAACTATCTTAGTACAGGTTAAGCAAACATGCATTACAAATGTTTACAGAGTAGTCTTAAAAACATCTACAAAATATGCGTGAAAATGTGTTGGCCTTAATAGGATTTTGAATTAATAAAACGTCCCATGACACATCTATACACCATACTTCACTAGTCCCAATAGTGGGACATTGGAGCCACTCCTTGCTCCTCAAAGAACATACTACAAACTCTCAACGCTATGTGGGAGGAGCCAAGGTGAAAAGTCCTAGCTCATACAATGGGAGGGGTATATATAGCCAAGGGTGATGCTTGACCCTTGTGACTCTTGGACTACCCTCATGAGCGTTCAAATTCCTATGACTTTTCAACTAACATGACCCTTCAACTTCTTGTGTGCGTCCATTGGACTCTCACTTTACATTACATTTGATTACAACAGATATGGACCATGGTGGTGATGTGGGCAAGAAAACTCATGACACAACTCGACATGACACTGTTGACATGTAATGGCTAACTATGGTGTCTATGTCAAGCTTCTATGCTACAAAGTGTGGATGTGTTCTTAGATTTGCTTTGTCTTCATCTCTGCATAACTTGCTGCTACAGGGTCTCCAATGGTCTTGGTATTGCAAGATGGTTCCGTGCATGTGTTCCTTTTGCTTGCTTCTTCATGTGATTTGTTCGTCCTTCCAGCTGCAAGTAAGTCTTCTAGCATGTGCAATACTTCTTCATCCCGTTCGTCATTTCACCATGATCCATCTATGTACCTATTTCGGCGATTCACTCATGACATGATGACATCAAATCCAAAATCTCATAGTCTATCATGATGCATTGTTTTCTGTGTTTAGGTGACGGGGAGAGAGGACAAGTCACTGAGAATGCACAGAACACAACTCAGGCTAGGATGAGGAACTCCAGGGCATTGTCTTCACTTTCGGGGAAAAATGCGCAGTGGCCACTGGGAGGCTGGATTGCACAGTGAAGGACACCAGTGGAAACTACAAGATGGGACCCTGAGGGGCACTTTTGTGTAGTTTCTGGAGGGAAGGCAAGATAGGGCTACAGAGGACCAGCTGGGAAAATTTGTGCAATTTTGAGGGTGAAGACAAGACAGAGCAATAGAGGAACAACTGGGAAGTTCTGTGCAATTTTCGATAACAGTGAGTCCCAACTCAGGGAGGTCACTGGGAGGAAATATCTACACAGTTTCTGAGAGAAGTGCAGCCTCAAGTTTCTGTGTAATGTGGGGTTCCAGCAAGTAGGAAGGAGAATTGATGACTGTGATTGGGAGATGCACAGTTAAGATAGGTTGTGAGGTAGTTTTTGTGCAATTCTGGGAAGGAAGACAACTGGTCATTCTTGGGATTGTGCAGTTTAGCTGGCCGGGAGGACAACCTCAAGCACTGTGCAGTTCCAGGAGATAGAGAAGCACCACTAAGGGTCGATACTATGCAATGCATCTTATTCGGGGTCTGGTGAAGTGGGGTTGGTTCGTTGAGAGATTTTCAGGAAATTGGCTAAGTGTGAAAGGCAAGTGAACTCGTGAAGACTCGACATTGTGATCACACACTTAGCATACTTTGACAACACGATGACACTGACCACCGGGACAACATAGAAAAACATGACCCTCTGTGGGACTGTCTAGAGGTGAAAAGACAAGCGCGACATTTAGGATAGACCTTTGGATGACCGTGACTACACTTGTGTGACAGTGCTTAAAAGTTTGTGTGTGAGTACGATAGATGTTCATATAGCTCGGACAACCAAAACACACAAAGACAAACCTTCAAAATCACTAGAACAAGATCGCAAGCATGGAAAAGCAATCAACATGTCAAAAGATGACAGTTGGTTAAGCAAGCAAAAAGGAAGCAAGACACATAGAGGAAATACATGGAATGAATTTCAGTGCTTGCAACTATGCATGTCATTGAAGACAAAATGATATGACAATGATAAGAAGTCCTTCAAGCTACATTGAGAGATGTGTTTCAAAAGATATGCTTTGTTTTCCTTACCTACGCTCTAAAGGGTTATGCATCCAATGAAGTCTTCATGCGGTCTCGTTGTTATGAAACCAACTCAAGAAAAGATAGAAAAGATAGATCAACGCCTTAGAATTCAGCCTCTTCGAGGGGGCAACCTCCTTTACATTACATAAATGAACAATTCTTGGATGATACAAATGACAAAACCTCCTTTCTATATATAGGAGTCTAAGGAGTCACAATATAATCCAGCTGACCTAACAATAATAATATAAAGCCACAAAAATAACAATAGAGGGATTCTATGGGGCACAAAAATAACAATATGGGGGTAATAGGGGCACAACAATATAAATAAGGGGTATAACTACAATAGTAATGGGGTAATCACTAGTATTATAGGGACCCAACATGCCCCTCTCCTTCAAAAAAGTGTTGTCCTCAACGCTTGAGTAGTTTTGGATACTTCTGCATAAAATTCTCATCCTCCCATGTGGAATCTTCAGCGGATAAGTTCTTCCACTTGATAAGATACTCTGAAATTGATCGATTTCGTAGCTGTCGAGTTCTTGTTTCTGTGACTGCTTCCGGTTCCAATATAATTTTTCCTTCCTCGTCAAGTTCTGGCAATATTGTTTGAATTGGGAGCTTGTCACCTATAACCTTCTTTAAACATGAAACATGGAAAACTGGGTGCAATCGAGAAGCTGCAGGAAGCTCCAATTTGTATGCCATAGTACCAATCTTTTGCAACACCTTGTACGGACCATAATACTTTGGTGATAATTTATTATCCTTCTTAGCTTGCTTTAGGGACATTTGCTTATATGGTTGTAGCCGTAGGAATACCCAATCACCTACATCAAAACTTCTTTCACTGCGATGTTGATCTGCCTGTTGTTTCATTCTATTTTGTGCCAACACGAGGTTATCCTTTAAGAGTTGGAGGACTTGTTGTTGATGTTCGATGTGATGTTCCACTGCCTGAACCTTAGAATTTTCTCTTAAATATGATGTGATGGATGGTGGTTGATACCCATAAAGTGCCATAAATGGGGTCATTTTTGTTGCTGTATGGAAGGAAGTGTTATACCACCATTCAGCCAGAGGCAACCATTTGACCCATTGTGTCTGTTTATCAGATACAAAGCAACGAAGATATCCTTCCAAACATTTGTTTACTATCTCAGTTTTCCCATCAGATTGAGGATGATAAGATGAGCTATGAGCTAACTGAGTACCAAGACAAGAAAATAATTCTGTCCAAAAATTTCCAGTGAAAATGGGATCTCTGTCACTTACAATAATCTTTGGGTTTCCATGTAGCTTTTGAACTGTTTCCATAAATGCAGTAGAAACTGTACTGGCTTTAAATGGATGTGATAATGCACAAAAGTGTGCATACTTGGTAAGTCTGTCAACTACCACCATGATGACACTCTTTCCCTCAGACTTGGGTAAACCTGTGATAAAATCCATTGAAACCTCCTCCCAACGTTGGCTTGGAATGGATAAAGGTTGTAATAGACCCAGTGTCTTAATTGTTTCAACTTTATTTTGCTGGCAAACCAAACATTCTGCCACAAACTTTTGAATATCTGATTTAAGGCCATCCCAAAAAAATTCCTTCTTAACCCTGTGGTAAGTTTTTAAAAATCCTGAGTGCCCTCCTAAGGGAGAAGTGTGCAATTCCATAAGAATCTTTTGTTTTAGCTGGGAATTCTTACAGAGGTATAAGCGATCTTTGTACCATAACGAATCATTTTGCCAGCTAAATGTATCAGAAGTACTGGAATCTTGTTGTAGCTTTCGAATAAGTGCCCACACTTCTTCGTCATTCTTCCATTCCTCCCTTGCTTCGTTTATCCAATCTGGTTGGATAATAGAAATGGCACACAACAATGCTTCCACATCCTCATCCTTTCTTGAGAGTGCATCTGCCACCACATTTTGCTTCCCTTTTTTGTAGATGATTTCAAAGTCATAACCCAACATCTTTGTGACCCACTTTTGTTGCTCTTCAGAGGATAATCTTTGTTCTAAAAAGTATTTAAGGCTATCATGATCCGTTTTTACCTTGAAGTGTCTTCCCATTAGGTAGGGTCGCCATTTCTTAAGTGCATGGAGTATTGCCAACATTTCCTTCTCATAAATAGCTTTGCTTAAAAACTTTCCCTTGATTGGACGACTTTCAAAAGCAATGGGTCTTTCATCTTGCATTAGAACAGCACCAATTCCATTTCCTGAAGCATCACATTCCACAATAAAGGTTTTTGTGAAGTCCGGTGTAGCTAAGACGGTGCTTGGCACATTGCCTCTTTAAGATGTTCAAAGGCCTTTGTTGCTTCCGGAGTCCATGAAAATGAATCTTTCTTCAATAATGTTGTTAGAGGTGCTGCTATTCTCCCATAATTCTTAACAAACTTGCGATAATACCCTGTCAACCCAAGAAATCCTCGCAGATGCTTTATGGATGTGGGAATTTTCCATTCCTTAATGGCTTTAATTTTGCTAGGGTCTACCTTAACTCCTTCATGAGATACAATATGACCCAAATATTCCACCTCCTGGACTCCAAAGAAACATTTGGATCTTTTTGCATATAATTGTTTCTCCTCCAATAGTTGTAGCACCCTGTCAACATGTTCAACATGATCCTTCCAAGACTTGCTGTAGATTAGTATATCATCAAAAAATACTAACACAAATTTTCTAAGGAATGGTTTGAAAATTGAATTCATCAAACCTTGAAATGTTGAAGGTGCATTGGTAAGGCCAAAAGGCATGACCAAAAATTCATAATGACCCTCATGAGTTCTAAATGTCGTTTTCGGAATGTCTTCAATCTTCATTCTGATTTGATGATATCCCGAACGAAGATCCAACTTGGTGAAGTAAATTGATCCATGCAATTCATCCAGTAATTCATCAATAACAGGAATGGGGAACTTATCTTTAATAGTGAGCTTGTTGAGCTCCCTATAATCCGGACACATGCGCCATGATCCATCCTTCTTGTGCACCAATACTACTGGAGCTGAGAAAGAACTTTGACTCGGTTGAATTATACCAGCCTCTAGCATTTCTGCAACCATACGTTCAATTTCACTTTTTTGGACATAGGGATATCTGTACGGCCTGATGTTTGGAGGAACACTTCCTGGAATCAGATGAATAGCATGATCATGATCACGCATAGGTGGGAGACCTTTGGGAGTCTCAAATACCTTGGAATGATTGTCCAGGACTTTTTGGAGATCTGGAGAAATAGATGATTCCAATGTGGAAACATCTAGCGAACATAATTGTGCAATTACACCTCTTTGCTCCTTTTTTAGAAGCTTTGTCATGCCATTAGAGCTGATTATCTTTCCTGGTTTCCCTGCAATACCCCTTAATTCAACTTCCTTTCCTTCCGTAGAAAATTTGATGAAAAGTTCTTGAAAATTAAAAGCTATTGTACCCAAGGATTGTAGCCATTGGACTCCTAGTACAACATCAACACCTCCCATTGGAATGGAAAGCATTGGGCTAGTCAATACATATTCTCCCATGGATAGCTTGATATTATGGCACTTTCCAGAGCAATTTATTGTTCCTCCATTTGCAATCATCACTTGACACTCTGGTGCTGGATATAGGAAGCAATTCAATTCTTTTGCTACCCTACAATGAATAAAATTGTGGGTGCTTCCTGAATCAATCAACACTATTACCTTTTTCTTCTTGATTTGTCCTTCTATCTTGATGGTTTGAGGAGTGGTAATTCCCGCCAATGCATTACAAGATATGGTCGGATTTATTTGTTCTTCATCTAGGCTTTGTTCCTGGAGTATATCTTCTTCTTTTGACCTTTCTTGCTCCTTTTCTTCTTCCTCTTCACAATCTATGTAGAATAATTTCTTCTCAGCACACTTATGACCTTTAGTGTATTTGCTATCACAACTGTAACAAAGCCCTTTTGCTCTTTTTTCTTCCAATTGTTGTGGTGTCAACCTTATAGGTTGTGGAAGACTAGGGGCAACAACACTTCCGTCTTTATAGTTGTGAGTGGTATGCTTCCTGGTTGCCATAATTTTGCTTTCCATTTTTCTTGCTAACCTGAATGCCTTCTCTAATGAATCAGGTTCCCAAAGGCGAACATCATGTTGGATATTATCCTTTAAAGACCCTATGAACACATCAATCCTATGCTCCTCTGGAATATCTTTTACCCTTATGTTCAATTTTTGGAACTCCTCAATGTGCTCCATTACTGAACCCTTTTGTTTGAGACTTATCAATTGGCTAAAAAAAGTGTTGCTTTTTGTATCTTCATAATGTGCTATCAATTCTTCCGTAAAAATTGCCCAAGTGATAAATTGTTTACGAGAGCAAAGCCATTGATACCATACAAACTGATTTGGTTCCAAATATACAGTTTCCATACGTACCTTTTGTGCGTTTTGCACATTATTGAGATCGAAGAATTGCTCCATCTGTAATATCCATGTGGCGGGATCCTTGCCATCAAACTTCCTCATATCGATTTTTTGGAATATGGTGATTCTTCGATCCAACATTAGCATCTATGGAATCATGATTAACATTTCTTTTGTTCTCATCATGAGTTTCCTTTACTACTTTTTCACCATTAGTGACCCTTTCTTGTAGCAACTTCTTCAATTCTTCCATGTCTGTCTTCAAATCTATCTTCAAATCTGCCATGTCTCTCTTCAAATCTGTCTTTGAATCATCCATCTTAGCTTCCATGCCCTTTATCTTAGATTCCACGCCACTTATCTTAGCTTCTGTTAGCTTTTGTGAGCGTGACATTTGTTGCACTTGTTCTTGTAATTTTGATATATCATGTAGCATTTCTTCCTCTTCTTCATGAGTCATGCTAGAGCTTTCAGGTTCCTTACTAGGTGTTTGCATTTTCTTTCCTCGGGGCATCAGTTACCGATAATAATGATTTACTATGCCCTTTGAATTCCGTTAAACCAAGCTTACACAAAAATTTAAAAAAAACTACACACCTTTTTTCACCTTATAGAAGCCTGATATTAAATCTGATGTATCTCTGTAATTTTGGATCATCCAGTTCTGAAATTGCTATCTGTAGTAGCCTTCTACATCCTCTTTCCAATGCCACAAGTCTGAGCCAAATCGGATTCTCCAAGGAAGTGTTATGTGAAATCTCCCACAGTGACTTGCTTTTAGACTGGTTTAGTAGAGCGAACTTTTATGATGTACCACGAGTCACTGTTTCAACCTTTGAATCTGAAACACACACACAAGAAACTAAAATCTGTCCTCTTTCTGTACCATCTTATGAAATTTCAATCTGATCCCCAGAGAGAAAGTTATGACGATTTTCCCTAGGTCACCTGTTTTAAATGTAATTCAGGAGTCTGCAAAAAGACCAACTTCCTCAAATCATATCTCCACAAATATCGCGCAAAAAGCTCTGAAATTCGGACCCAAGGTTCTGCACAATTTCTTCTCAAATGGGTTTTTTTTGCAACTTCTGAAACGTCACAGAAAACAAGTTATAGCGAAAATGCCACGATGACCTGTTTGGAGCAGCGAAACCCTAGAATCCAAAGCTCTAATACCAAATGTTATGAAACCAGCTCAAGAAAAGATAGAAAAGATAGATCAACGCCTTAGAATTCAGCCTCTTCAAGGGGGAAACCTCATTTACATTACATAAATGAACAATTCTTGGATGATACAAATGACAAAAACTCCTTTTTATATGTAGGAGTCTAAGGAGTCACAATATAATCCAGCCGACCTAACAATAATAATATAAAGCCACAAAAATAACAAAAGAGGGATTCTATGGGGCACAGAAATAACAATATGGGGGTAATAGGGGCACAACAATATAAATAAGGGGTATAACTACAATAGTAATGGGGTAATCACTAGTATTATAGGGACCCAACACTCGCTCTTCTATCATACCTTGGGTTCCTTGGTCTTCTTATCTTTATCCTTAGCTCCTTGAGAGTCACCTAGCATGTCATCCTTCCTTGTGGTCACTGAGAGACACATTTGCGCAGTTTCAGTGGGCAGTGACTGCTGCTGGGATGAGACCCTCGGAGGCACATCTGCACATTTTCTGGATGCAAGGTAGAATGGGCAGCTGAGGGTCGATATTGCGCAGTTTTGGGATGCAAGACACTGCTGTGAGATGAGGTCTTGGGAGGACACCTCTGCATAGTTTCTAGATGCAAGGCAGATTAGGAAACTGAGGGACAACAGTGCGTAGTTTCTGGAAAGAGTGGGTTCCGGTTGAGGGAAGGACACTAGAGGAAACCACTGTGCATTTTTGGATGCCAAGGGAGGCTGGAATCTCTGTGCTTTGCACACTTTCAATAGGCAAGGGGAAATACTTGAGGGCTGCAGATGCAAAGTGTGCAGTTCCAGAAAGTTGGATGAGGCTAAGTTGTTAGGGAAAATCCAAAATTTGGCTACGTGTGGGATTAGGGGAATTAATGTGAACAATGATAGAACTTGAATATGATCACACACTTGAACACTCAGTGATACAACATAGACCATCCAGAACATATGAGAACATACTTCTCTTGATGCAACAATCTTTGTGACAAGAGTGCGTGAAGTGAGACACGTCTATGTGATTAGAACAACTCATATGCACAAATATTTCCCCTTGAAGAGAACAAACGATAATCCCCATGTCCAAAGATGACACATGCTATATAAGATAAAGCGTGAATGACTCTTAAGACTGAAGAGGGGAGCTTGAGATCATCAGCTTACCAATAAGTAATTAAAGAACAATTGATCATAGGATCCACAGTAGGCTCCGAGATTTGAGTACAGGCCAGAAATTTTGAGGGTGTTGCAGCCACTACAACAGATCCAAAGTACATATATTAATATTTATTTATTTAGAGTTTTCTTAGATTAATTATTTAGAGTCCTAGAGGCTTCTTAGAATATCTATTTGTTATAAAAATATATGAAATATAGAAAAGTGTTGTTTCTTAAGAACTAATTTAAGAAAATAGTTAGGAGTGTTGTTACAAGTGCATTAAATGTAAATGGATACTTGTAAATGAAATAAGTGATCCATAACAAAACTAGTTTTGGACACAAGCTTATTTATCTCCACTTGTAAGAGTGTTGAGTGATTGTATGTAAGCTCTTGTATATTTCATATAATTTTATTTTCCTTATTAATAAAATTTATGCGTATGAGGACACTTATGCTATTATTGTGGTATCAAATAAACAATGATGTGGCTAGTGTGAGGAGGAGATTCCAACATCAAAATATTTTGGAAAACTCAATTAAATTGGTTAGTAGTTAATTGGTATGCAAATTATTTAAGGTTTATAAAGGAAAATAAATCTGAATGAAAAGAAAATTGAAATTCTGCTTTCAGTTATTCTATTTAATGAATACATAGATCTATAGATAGCTCGAAGTTTTAGATCTAGATTTTTCATTCATCAACAAGCTAGTGAAGATAAAATCCATTTTTTAAGTCTTGCCAAGATTTTGTACGAGGCTCAATTTTTTTTTTGGGTTGCTTTTTGGTCTTTTGGTTTTCACCATTTGTTGATCTCCTTTTGACATCCACTTGCAGCATATTTACACAAGTCATATTGTTTTATTATGCCAATCCAACGTAAGCACATGCGCATTGAGCCACCATGGAGGAGCAGGAACAACAACGTATAGCCAAATATTAGAGATGCAACACCATGTAGCCATCGTGGAGGAGCAGGGATAACCAACATTTCATCACCATAGATTTTGTGCAATCGTAACTGAACGTGCAAAGAGAGAATGTGTACCTGAGAATTGAGCGACCATGTCACAATTGTGGATAGGAGTTGCGTTGATGACTGCCCGTGGACATGACCTGCATGAAATAATCGCAAGGATCCAACACGATGGAGACCAGTGTGATACTACCATGGAAATCTGCAACCTGGATGCAGCGTTGAGCCAAAAGTGTTTAGTGTGGAGGAAGTAACTGAATTTAAAGACCAATGTTGAGGCAACGCAGAAGCCATTTTCTTAGAGGACTATGTTGATAAGTAAAAACATTGAAAATTTCTGTGTAATGGAGTTGTCTTTAATGCGAAATTTTAGAAATATGTAATGGAGTTATCTTTAATGCGATTTTTACGCCGTAATGCGTTTCCCTTTGAAATGAATTGCCCCAGCCATCACCGTGTCCTAGTGTTGACCGTGGATTTGTGGTGTTAGACGATTGAATGAATTGTGATCGTTGATCCAACACTGATCCAAAACTGAATGGTTAATGAGGAAGCGGGATGGATGCACCGCCAGCGAGCCATTCGTTTCGCAGTTGACATGTGCTTGGCTCGCACTGCCAACAAGGGCTCTGCCTAGACTCAAGCTCTGAAACTATACCTCATGCACAAAAAAAAGACCATCACGATGATGAAGCAGAAGAAATCCTCCCTCATAATGCTAGCGAGAAAAATGAAATCGACATCTTTCCATCGAAAATGTTGTAACTTCTCAGGTAGGAGCGGGAGCGGTCGAGGCCTTGAAATGCGAAGTTAGAAGTCTTGAATTCTTGCAGCTACGGCAGAACAGGTATTCCAGCTCTATTCCTTCAAGGATTTTTATGGTTTGTTTTATGTATTTTGGATTTTTTAGGGTTTCCGCGGAAGAACAAGCAAGTTTCTGGAGTGGAGAAGATTTTGGTTTATTAAGCTCTTTTAGATTCATGTCGTTTTATGGTAGCTGTTGTTTTTCTTACATTTGTTTGGCCCACAATATCTAGTTT
This sequence comes from Pinus tabuliformis, assembly GCA_031772625.1. Classification (NCBI taxonomy): domain Eukaryota; kingdom Viridiplantae; phylum Streptophyta; class Pinopsida; order Pinales; family Pinaceae; genus Pinus; species Pinus tabuliformis. Next base: position 1,202,650,763 of record CM062804.1, read on the forward strand.
TTATTAAGGAAACCCCACTTTTTCATCTTGTCTCTGTTCCTATGAAAAACGTGGGATTGGGGCTTAAGCTATTTGTAGCGTTTTGTTTTGTATGACTCTAGCACTGATCAAGGTGACATACATTGCAATTACCAGTTATTTCGCATTGAACTGTTGTCTGCCCTATTTAGAAAGTGAGAAGGTTGCGTTGTTTGTGGACAACATTCTGCATAGTCCCTCGTTCTGGCTATATGCAATAAGGCAAGGATCCAGGGCTTTAGTCGTTGGGGCATTCACTCCCTGCTGAGATTCACTTGAAATAGGGCTAATGTAGGGATTTGTTTCATTGGCAAAGTTTTGTATGGTGTTTGTTTTTGTGTGGAATGGTTCAACGCATTGATTAATGGCCCAGATTTGATAAGTGTTTACTGGTTAGACCCTCAGTAATTTGGGGTGTAGAATGGCCAAAAGCTATTTTTGGTCCCTTGTTAGTTTGGCTTGTAGGATTCGCGTTAGACTGTTTGGTCCTTATTTGGAAACTTTTGAAAATAACATAAATTAGTAGACAAATTTTCCATGATGCCAACTTTATTAGGATCTTGTTAATAATAAAAACAAGATATTCCAATGTGTTGGTGCCTTGAGCTGGTCTCTTTTTCTCCAGTTGTCTTACGAACGGCCGGCTCAGGATTTGCCCAAGACTTTTAATTTTTTTAAACAATGGGGATTTTAGTTTAGACATTAGTACTTTTATCAAATGGTGTTCTTGATTTTTTCATGGTTCTTTTGCGTGTTTGGAGTTGCAAGCTCATGTTAAAGCTATTAATCTCAATGCAGGGTATGGGTATATATGTAATATTGGGATAGGCTCTCTGATCATCCATTCTATTATTCTATCGCTATGCTCAAATATTGGTAGATGGGTTTATTTATAAAAAAGCAGTTAACCATAACAAGCCCTTTTAATAGAAGCCAAACGCCTTTTTCCAATATTCTATGCCACTCTAAAGCTTGTATTTGTGGGTGAACAATGAAAACGTTGTTGCTAGTATTGTCATTGTTATCAACTAATGGGACATCTCTGATACAAATTCCTTGTATTGTTTTCATAGACTGAGAGAGATTTTCTAGAGCAACCAAAAGTCTTTCTCAAGTAATCATATTGCAACATTATTTGATTTTATTTCATGTTTAGAATCTTTTGATTTGCTTCTCTTTTGATCCTTAATTTATATTGTTGCAGTTCTAAGAAGTCTAGGAAGGGGAAACGTCCTGGAAAAGGTGGCAACAGGTTTTGGAAGACTGTGGGTCTTGGCTTCAAGACCCCCAAAGAAGCTATTCAAGGTATGGTGATTAAATTATGGGCAGATTTGATTATTGCAATATATTTTGTTTGTATATATTATTGTGCAATTAATTGTTGTTTCTATTAAATTATCCATTTGAATGCCAAAATGCTTCCTTGTAGCAAGGTTGCACGAGTAAGAAGACACACCAGGTATAGAAATGGTGTAGTTGTTATGAATTCCAAAAATATTGTTTGTTAGTATGGGGGTATGGTTGAATGAAATCATAATGGTTGAGATCATATCTGCTCTACTAACAACATATATTGGGAACTCGATGGGACAAGAATGCTTGATTGTGGCAACGAACATCTTGTGACTATCTTAGTGCTACCCATTACTTGGAGACATTTTAGTTTCCTATGTGGGCATCGACCATCTTGGTGTTTCTCCCAAGAAGACTCAAGCTGCATGCCACCTGCATGCAAGGAAATTACCATGATTCCACCCATAAGACTGAAAATTATCACCATCTGGAAAGTAGGGATCTTGGTGCCATTTGAAATGTCTTTGTGCTTGCCAATTTAAATGTAACTTACTTGATCCATGTGTATTGGACTCTGGAGAAAATTCTAACATTGCCTTTTAGTTGTTTCCCATAAATACATTTGAGGTTGAAATACATTTTAAGTCTTCATATTTAAGACTGAAAATTGACTCCATCATGATAAAAACACAATTAAACCTGTAAACAAGAGCCCTTTATAATTTAGTATAGACTGGAACAGACTTCTCATGCCCAATACATGCATCAATCACTTACCAGGCTCACATTATGCTGTAGATCTTCAACTATCAATCCATATGAATTAATTGAATGCAGAATCACATTTCTTTCTTATTGTTTACTAGAATATATAGTGTCTATGAAGTCAGGGAAGTAGCTGCTGTGATTCAAAAATAGCTATATGATGAATCATCCAAATTGATACAATAAAAAGCCTTTTTGTAGGATGTTTTGAATTCTTTGAACACACGTTCTGTAGGTCTCTGTAGCTGAAGAGCCCCTGTTTAGTAAGAAAGTTAGTGGTAAAAATAGCATGCCAAGTATGGAAGTGCTTTTTGAGTACCAAATTCTAATAGAATAAGTAATGATGCAACAGTCTTGTCTAAATCTTTTACAATATATCTTGTGTTCTAAAACACCTTTTGAGCATTTTCAAAGAAGATAGGAACTCTCTTCATCATAGGTTTGCCAACAAAACCAACTTGCAACAGTTTTATCTCTTGCGTTTACAATATATCTTGTGTTCTAAGACACCTTTTGAGCATTTTCAAAGAAAGTAGGAACTCCCTCCATCATAGGTTTGCCAACAGAACCAAATTCTACTATCTGGTCAATTAGTGCCATGGCAATTAATTAAATTCACTACCAGCAGGGAACTTAGCAAGAAATCATCAACTGCAAAGATAACCCCATGCTTGCCCTGTACCAGTTGTGGCCAACAAACAATCATTCCAGATGCAGGAAAATCATCTACGGGGTTACTGTCATAAAAATAATACGGACTCGGTTTTCACTTTTAATTATTTCTTTATAGAGAAAGATGGTATTCTTTACAGACTCGATTTTCGCTTTTAATTATTTCTTTATAGAGAAAGATGGTATTCTTTACAGACTCCGTTTTGCATATTCAATCTTACCTGAAAGATTCAAAGCTTTGGAACTAATTTCAAGAAGCTATGATACTCGGTGCTGAGAGGCAGTTGAATGATCATTGCCCTATTGTTTTTATTTTTAATATTATCTATATGCACTGATTAATTTTTTTCTTTTTCCTTCATTGTTAACATATGATAATAAAAGCAAAATTAAGAATCTTAAGAATAATCAAGATGTCATTCTTATCATTAGTTTTCATTTTTTCTTGATTCTGATACACGAACTAGAAGTTGTGCAATCATCTTGGTTTTATTTATTTATTTATTATTTTATTTTTATCTATAATTTTTATTTTGGTCTTTTGGTTTCCACTGATTCGTGCAAATATTTTCTGATTGGTGCATATTATTTTATATTGCTGCAGTCTTTCTCAACTAGATTGTCAATACAATTAATCATTAAATCTATAGCACAAATACAATTTGAACTACGAAAGCATCACTTATAAAATAAAATTGGAAAGACTAAACTATTTAATAACTTAAACAAAGGGAAAACTTGCCTTGATGGCTTCGGTGGGCCCTTTCTGATCTACTAGGTAAGCTAAAGACTTACAACACTAAGAAGTAAAATAACACATTGATCTTAACAATTGTTGTTCATATTATTAATGAAAAAAAGGATTACAATATCAACATTACAAATCTCCATTTATAGGCTCATGAAATAACAAGATGGATCTAACTTCGTTTCCTGTTACTCTTAATCAATTCAATGCATTTAAACAAGACAATCAAAATTAGTATAGGAATATTAGTCTTCACTAGTGGCGCATGTAAGTGAATGGTGAGATCTCAAATTTTATCTGACGTGTACTTCAAACAATTAATCATTAAATCTATAGCACAAATACAATTTGAACTACGAAAGCATCACTCGTAAAATAAAACTGGAAAGACTAAACTATTTAATAACTTAAACAAAGGGAAAACTTGCCTTGATGGCTTCGGTGGGCCCTTGCCGATCTACTAGGTAAGCTAAAGACTTACAGCGCTAAGAAGTAAAATAACACATTGATCTTAACAATTGCTATCATATTATTAATGAAAAAAAAGGATTACAATATCAGCGTTACAAATCTCCATTTATAGGCTCATGAAATAACAAGATGGATCTAACTTCGTTTCCTGTTACTCTTAATCAATTCAATGCATTTAAACAAGACAATCAAAATTAGTACAGGAAATATAAGTCTTCACTAGTGGCGCATGTAGGTGAATGGTGAGATCTCAAATTTTATTTGACGTGTACTTCAAACAATTAATCATTAAATCTATAGCACAAATACAATTTGAACTACGAAAGCATCACTCGTAAAATAAAACTGGAAAGACTAAACTATTTAATAACTTAAACAAAGGGAAAACTTGCCTTGATGGCTTCGGTGGGCCCTTGCCGATCTACTAGGTAAGCTAAAGACTTATAGCGTTAAGAAGTAAAATAACACATTGATCTTAACAATTGCTGTTCATATTGTTAATGAAAAAAAGGATTACAATATCAGCATTACAAATCTCAAAGTGCTTTGTTTCCAACCTAATCTCCCTTCTTGGATCTCTCTGAAGACTAAGAGATTAACTATTAACCATTCAAGAAAGATTTTGATTAACCTAATTGTTCGACATACCTCTCTTTTATAAAGAAGAGGGTCGTTACCATAATCTGTGTAATGAAATTGAAATTACATTTGTAACTTTGTCCTCATGACACGAAGTGCATGAGGAGGAAGTGGATCTTGGGTAACCAAGTAAATGAGATGTCTTCAACAACTTCATTGGTTCCATAGTGGATTGTTTGCTAAAGCACTAAGTCTGAAGATGAAGTATGGTACTGGAATCAGACAGTAGACAATGGAATACAGGTACTAGCATCGAACAAAGAATATGAGTACTGGAGTTAAAATGATAGAAAAATTGGAGCAATTGGTACTAGAATCAAACTGTGGAGCAATTTGGTTACTAGAATCGAACAATGGAATGGTTGTGATGAGCGCATTAGCCAAAAGCTCGGGTGACGGGTCAAGTGTTGGATGGGTGCACGCGTGGTGAGAAAGATCGTTGAGAACACAACTATTGCTCGAGTACTAGATAGGTGCGTAGGTGGTTGACGAGTGCAAGATTGTCGAATGAGTATTGGACGAAATACCGGATCGCTGAGCTTCCCAAGTACTGGAACGCTGAACTAGCTGAGTACCAAAATACTGAATTGATAGAGTATCGAAATGCTAAACGAATCTGGAAGAGTAGAAAATCCAGAGATCTATGAGAACCAATCAGAGAAATTAGAGTAAAAGATCAAATAATGATATTTTTACTATAAGAAAACATAGAAATTGCATTTTGAATAAGTTATTGTAGCATATGCCGCTAATCAATGCCAACGGCATGTCCGTGTTTATTTCAAAATGATTTTATGTATCTAACATCATCTACAATATAATCTGAAAGATAACCCATCGATCATAACAAACCATAGCAGTTAGATTCTTTTAATGTCTTAAAAAAAACCAATGGATGCAACTTTGCGAGAGAAAAATGGCATTACCACAGTAATATAAATCATAGCAGAGATCTTCATTCATATATATATATATATATATATATATATATATATATATATATAATGAGTATGTACTATAGAGATTTATTTATCTCAATGATAACTTGAGATTCTTGAGATTCTTATCCCACGCTGCATACGATTTCAGTGTATGTAAATGAAAAATTAATAGATCAATTTAATCTTAATTTTGACGGATTTGATTACCTATTCTTCCCCACTCTATGCCTTACGGCGTTTCTTTTGCAACATAAGGTAGTGTTAGACGATTGAACTAAGTTTGATCGTTGATCCTCACACTGTCCTTTTGTCTCCCAACCCAATGGCCTCTATGTCTTCAGAGTTATTGTTCGGGGATGTTTCCTCTGGAGGTATGCGTGCTAGGGCTTCATGAGACAAAGTCAGTCTGTTTACAAGTTCAGGTGTCCGGTCTTCGGCCTTGTTTCATCTCAGGTCGGCTAGGGATGTGTTAATATCTCATTTTATGTGTATTTTCGTGCCGCTCGTTTAGACGTTCTTCGCCACTTTCCAATTATTTTAGCTAAAATCCAGAGAGTTACAGTTTTTGTTGCGAGATCTATTTTTTTCTTTCTTTGAAAACAGTGTCTGTGTATTCGGTGATGTTTTGGATTCAGGTAATTTTCGTTTCAGACAATCGGATAAAATTCCATTTATTTACTCGAAGTCGGTTTTTGTGACAATGTTAGTTAACTCTTTCCCTATAGAAAGTTCAGTTTTTTCAATCATTAATTGTTCTGTATTTGTTTCTCATCTCCGTTAGAAATCTGGTGTCTTTTCATTCTTTTAGTAGCTTACATCTGCATAGTTTCGTCAGTGTCTGTACTTACATTAATATAAATTTGAGTTGGCCGTTTAGGGTTTCGTTGCCTGTTCTGTAACGCCCTTTTTTTCATTGTGAATATAAAATTTTCTTTAGGGCAATATTCAGATTTCTAGTAGGACTTTGATTTTACTTGGTTTGAATTTCATGTGCTATTTATTATTCTATGACTTTTGGTCAGTATTAATTGTATAGTTAGGGTTTGTTATATTCTCATGCTTTTGCGCATACTTGGTTTGTGATATGTGTACTTCTCAAACGTTTCAGTTCTATGAAGAATTTGGCTCAGAAATATTTTTGAAATTTTCCATCTCTATGTTCAATGTGCTTTCTTTATAGGTCTAAGGGTTCTTTTGAACTAATTGAGATAGTAATGTTCGTTTCATTGTAAGGATCATGTATTACAAAATGTAATGTTGGTGATGTACATTTATTAAGCTCCATGGTGTGGTTTGCCTCTCACAATTTTAATCTGTTTGATGGACAATAGGTTTTAGGTTTTGAAGATCTATTGAGGAGTGGTATTTGCAGTCTCTGCTCTAGCCAGGGAATGAAGGACTATTCAATCGGTGTGGGTGTTTAGAGGGGAAAAAAAGTTATGGCTGAACTGGAGCATTTTCTGCTAGAAGCAGCTGGTCAAACATCTACCAATGATGGAAAGCAAAACCGAAATCCTGCGAAAGGGAGACTGGAAGATTTTGATTCAGATGATGGTAGCGACTCGAAATACATTGATGACGATGATTCAGATGATGCTGGGATAGCAAATAGGAAGGCTTCTGGGTCAAGAATGCCCCTTAAAAAGAGATTTGATTCTGGTGACAAGGATGATGATGACAGGGGTCGCCGTGATGATTCCGATAGCGAATTATCCATAGGAAGTGATTTATACAAAGATGATGAAGATAGGGAGCAGCTTGGGAAAATGTCTGAACTGGACCGGGAGTTGATTTTGGCAGAACGAGCAGAAGCAAGGGATAATTATTTAATGCGTAAAAGGGCTCGCCAAAACAAGATTAGAAATCAACAACGGAAAGAAATAGGGCCTCCATCTTCACGGATGCGCTCTTCTGTGAAATCGACAAGGTCTATAAAAGAAAATGCTTTGAGTGAATTGGTAGCAAGGTGGCAGAAAGCACAGGATTCTGACATTCAGCGTAAGCGGAGAGATAATACTGGTTCATCTAAGGGGCAGGATTTGTCACCTAGTAGAATAAAATATCATGCGAGTCCGAGCCTTAGTTTGTCATCCTCTAGTGAAGGAGAAGGAAGTGGAAGCAGTGGCGAAGAATCAGATAGTGATGGTGATGGTCTCAGCTCTACTGACACTCCCAGCTTTGAAGATATTAGAAGCATAACAATAAGGAGATCAAAACTTACCAAGTGGTTTATGGAACCATTCTTTGAGAATATCATTGTGGGCTGCTTTGTAAGAATTGGGATAGGAATGTCCAGGTTAGGACAGAGTACTTACCGTCTTTGCATGGTAAAAAATGTTGATGCGACAGACCCTGATAAACAATACAAGTTTGAGAACCGCACCACATACAAGTATTTGAATGGTTTCTGGGGTAGCGATAGCAGTGCACCAAGATGGCAGATGGCCAGGGTGTCTGATTCACCTCCACTTGAGAAAGAGTTTTCAGATTTGGAACGGGAAGTAGAACGCAGTGGTGGTCGGATGATTAGTCGAGCAGAAGTTGAGGAAAAAATAAATGCACTAAAAAAGATAAATCAATTTGTGTATTCTGCAGAAACTGTAAAACAAATGTTGCAGGAAAAGAAGTTGGCTTCCAAAAGGCCATCGAATATGGCTGCTGAAAAGGACAGGGTTAGAAGAGAGATGGAGTTGGCGGAGAGCAGGCATGATTATTCAGAAGTTGAGAGAATTAAAGTGAGATTGAAGGAACTAGAAGTCCTTTCTATTCAGAGCAAAATCAAGGATGCAAGAGCCTTGATGCTAGCAGAAATGAATAAGAAAAACAAGGGTGAAAATTTCAAGAATGCTTCTGAGATCAAGCCTCTAAACCTTAATCTTAAAGCAGGTGAAGTAGGGTATGATCCTTTCACTCGGTGTTGGACTCAATCTCAAAATTATTATGATACAAAGGCGAAGGTTGTTGAAGACAACACTGATGTGAACAAAGAGGCAGATGCAACCAAAGTAGAGGAAGCCATAGCAATAGAAACTGTTGAGGATGATGGAAAGCTTGTCGACACTGATGCTCCTGTATCAGAAGATGCAAAGGTGTATTCTTTGCATGATATTGAACTTCCAATTTCACTTGCTAGACTGCAGAAGTATGGGGGTGCTCAAGGGGCCCCTTTAGCTTTTATGGCTAGAAAGCAGAAGATTGATTCAACTTGTGGAGTGCAAGTTCCTAGCAATGATGGAAGGAGGCATAGTCTGACATTAACTGTGAATGATTACAAGCGTAGAAGAGGCCTGCTGTGAAAATAAATAATGATATTTTCTGTTATCACAAAATCAAGCACTGAAGGCTGCCAATCAGCGAGATTCTGTGTAACTATTTCAAACCAGGCTTTGGACTAAGGCTTAGCCTCCTTAGTCTGAGAGGGTTCTCTCACAGAATATGAATATTGACTAATGACAAGAAAAGATGGCTAACTCTTATAAGACACATGAAAATAAGCTGGCTGGACAACATTGAATTGATTCCCATTGGGCTTATGGAGTCTCTCATATCTCAGCAAACAAAAACACTATCTTTTCATAGAAGTCAGGGCACTTTACATCTATATGTTCAAACATAACTTTGAAACCACAGTTTGCCAAGGCATACAGGAAGTCAGAGCATGATTCATGAGTTCTGAGTGATTATGCATTAACAAAACTATAAAAGAACCTTAAAGAAAGAATACCATCACACATTTGAACAAGAAGATCTATTGTGAATCCTGAGAAGAAAACACAGTCATTTGCATTACTGAAATTTGTTTATACATAAACCAAAAACAGTCTTCTCCAAAACATCCAACCCTTGTTACATATATCATTCAGCTATATATAGAAACATGACTCTAACTACTTGGAGCTTCCTCCTCCAGCATGAGGGGAGCTCGATGACTGCCACTAATGACACCTATTTGCTTTTAACAAACTCATAAATACAATAAGGAACTAACTATAGTGTTTAAGAGTCCTAAACCAACTACAACTCTAACTCTATCTTCTTCATAAATTGATTCCTCCTTGCAGCTTTGACACCTGGCTTTCTCTTCGCTTGGCTGAGATGGCATGAAATGAGCAATTAATGTCCCATGTTGGCTTTGAACACCGAAGGCTTTGATCTGTTCTGTGTTGGCTGAGAATAACCCTAAATTTTCGGTTCTGGTCCCCCATCACCGAGTATGCAGCAGTAGTTACCTTAAGCCTTTAATAACCCAAGAATATAGGATATTACCATGTTACTGATATGCTTACTGACATGCTGGAAGCTTCTTTGATGGACAGGTGTGCCAACCGAAACTTTTCATATGCAGCTCCCTCCAAACCCTAATCACCGAGATTAAAGTGGCTTTATGACCAAAAATTCCAAACTTAGGTTAAAATCTTTCACCTTTTGTTAAAGGTACACATGGCGTATGTTGAATGGCTGTAGCAGCTTCCTTTGATCCCTTTCATGTCACTGAGGTGTTTCCTTTGCAAATTTTTTGATTCTGCCATCAAACTGTTATATGCGTTTCAAAAACAGCACCTACAGCAGTTTCGCAGTTTCGTAGCGCGCTACGAAACTGCGAAACTGTTTTAAACAATTTCAATTTCCTCTGAGATTTTAACTGCTCTGCCACCTGATTGCAAAACTCCTTTTTACCTTGGATATGTATAGCAGGGTTTACATGCCTTCAAAATAATGAACTTCAGCAAAATTTTACAAAACTTAGAACAACACCTTTCTTGGAACCAGCAACTTCATTTAGCAGCTAATTTACTTAGCTGTGTCTTTAAGTCTGCAACCTGCTTGCTTGAATTCTAAGGTAGCCTCTTGTATCTTTTGTTTCAATAATCTGAAACTCCTTTTCCCATCTGCGGGGAAATGGAATGAGGTGGTCCCCTTTAGAAGATCACTCACAGAAGAAGCACCCGCAAATGCTGAGAATGGAGAATCCTTGCTAGGCGCATCCTCATAACCTGCAGATTTTGGTAGTTTGTATTGTTCCTTGAGATACTTAGAAGCCTCTCTGTCGCTTCTATGGCACAAAACACGAAGAAGTGTATCTGCATCTTTTGCAAATTTCTTTCCATACCTCCTCGAATCAGATTCTACCACAGGCTGCCCACTTGCATGCATCAAGTTCTCAATAACAGTGCGTGTCCCAAGGCTGTACAGGTTAGCAATTTGCTGTACTGGAGCTAATGAACTTTCAACCACACCATGTGGAAGCCCATCTCCACCTGCCATAAAAAAGTCCTTTAGCAAATGTAAATCTTCATCTAGCATTCTTGAATCCTCTTGAGAAAAGATACGAGAAGGACCCCCATCCAGTAACACCCGGACAAAACCATCCATTGAGGCTTGAAGAAGTGCCATCACAACTTGGTCTCTAAGAGGATGCACGATAATATCACAGAGTTGTCCAAGTACTGAGTCAAGATCATGAATGACAGTTTCCACTCGAGCTTGAGAGACGCTTCCTTTATATAAACCATAGAGAAATTGTTGTCGCATATCCCAAAAGATTATTTTAACACCTGTAAAATCACATATCTTATTAATAGCTCCATTAACAGCCTCTTTTGTGCCATCAAAAATAGTTGAGAAACCATCTACTCGTTTGCTAGAAGCAGAGGACGACTCTAAATCCTCTTCAATTTAGCTTCGCCTTGGTCTTGTTTGAACCCAACGTGCTCGACTGTTGTCTTTAAGTATGTTTAATTGAATCAACAAATAATGCAACGAACGCAAAGCTTAGATGTGGACAAATCATTAAACTGACTGCAACGGCTTTCATCAGTTGATCCAGTGTCAGCAAGTTCCTTCCTCGTAAAAGAATTCATTGCGGTGTCCTTCTTGTACCGTGTCAGAATAGGTGCTGGAGGTATAAGAATATCTTTGTCAACTAGCTGGCTAACAACATTCTGGGAATAAAGCTTTAACGCATTGTCAAAACCAGTAAGAAGACCCTTAAGCTGTGGAAACCTCACTTTGGAGACATGACAATCAAAGGTTTACGGAAATCCCGATCTATCTGGCGACGAAAAACATGAAAATAGTTGGCAGGAATTATCACATTTACACTTTGCCAGTTACACTGCTGAATCTGGGTGCATAATGTAGGATCCATCTCAGCAATCACAAAAGGATTGTCATCACTGATCTGGAGAAGTCGCTCTAATCCTGCACTAGAATGCTCTGGACCCTGGCCATCATATCCATGAGGAAGCAAAACAACAAGTCCAGATTGGCGAAGCCATTTTGATTCCCCACCACCTTTGTTTAATCGAACTGGTATCCCCTGCTTCTGCACATAATCTTGCAACATGTTCTGCTGGTTACCAGAAACCTCATAAGCTGTAACCCCTTTGATGCCAACAGAGCCTGTACGTGTCAAGACCGACATGTAAGACCTTACACATGCTATTCCCGTAAAATTCTTGCAGAAAATATGACAGCTGGTGTGAGATGTGCTATGGATCAGCACGAATTCCCCATTTCGTAGCGCAGTTAGTGCAAAGTCGGTGTTTTTCGCTACGAAATCACCTAAACATGTTGCGCTGCGAAACTGCTAAAAGGATTTAGGCGCATCAAACTAATGTGAGCGGTTTTGAAATTTTGATATTAGAATTTTCAGTGATAACATTTTCTCTGCTTTTTGGTTTCCCCATTTAATTTTTATATGAAAGATTCATAAATTTCCTTTTGGGATTGCCAGAAACATATGCAGAAAAGCCTTAAAGTGAACATTTTTGTAAATTGTTTCAAATTCTATATGTAGTGTGCCATTATAGGCACTTTAAAACACAACTGCAATAACCTAGTCAACCAAGGATTGTATTTTAACAGTAGCAACATCATGGATTGTTGGCAGGCATGAAATCAACAATGTGTTAGAAATATAGGCTATATTTTCTTGACATCTAAAGTTCAAGGGTGTTTTTTTGTCTCAACCATTCTGCTAAAAAATGGTATATAATGTTCCAAAAGGATTCCTTTCCTCTAAGTAACGCTATTCCACTGCAAGTTATCATGCAGTTGGTGAAACATGGCATTTTATGTTGTTTGAGATTGATGTTGAGTGATGCCTTTTTCTAACTTATTATTGAAATATGTAGTGTTTTTTAGATTCATGTAATAAATGCTATGTTTTATTAATTTCTGTTGTTGTAGTATAGTTTGCTTAAATGCTTTTAGAGTTGTGGTTGTTTTGTTGTGCTTAGTTGTTTATTCTTGCTTTTGATTGATTGCAATTCTATCTAATAAGCAACTATCTTTAACATGGTAAAAAAGTTTGGCTGAATCGAGGAAAACATTCGAAAATCTGGAAGAATTTTGGTACAGCCAAATAATTCGATTAAGTTGGGATTCGTATAGTCAATCTGTTGTTTGTCCAAAATTGAACCAAACCAAATCCAATTTTAACCCAAAAAAATCATCTTCCCAAGAAACCCTAAAGAATTCTTAAGAAAATGCATTTTAACTTTCAAGCCACCAATGAATATGTTATTTGCCCATTTCTTCTCCCTGTCCCGCCAATGCCTGTCACTACTCCCTCGTTTAGGAGCTAGCCATGGGAGATTTCAGGAGACTATGCTGCTGCTGATGCCTAGAGAGGTTTGTCTATTCTGTTCATGTGTGAAGTCTTGAGGAGACTGCATTTGTAGTTGGGACACTGTTGCCTGCACCTTAAAGGCCTGCTTAGACCTTCATAAACAAAGTTACACTCAAATGAAGCATGCCAACCGAGCCAACATACTAAATAAGTAGCTTCCACTAGGTATTTAGTCATATATTCTCTGTTTGCTATGTGCTTATTTAATTTTTATTTTTCAACTTGAAAGGGTGTACCTAATATCTGTGCATATCCTTCTTACTTCCAGAACACCTAGAACAGGTTACATGACCTGCATTATGAAAAGTAGAATCACAACACATGCAAACAAATACATACGCCCACCAAGCACAAGAAATAATATGATGGCTATCAACTTTTTAAAATCAAACTTGTAATAATCTCAATAATAAATCTAATGTTCTTTAGAGAAGACCTGCTACTCTAATTTTTGCTGGGTTTCGTACAGTTTATAATGTATGATAAGGAAATACATTTCTTGAAGGGATTGCATCAGAAGGCTCAACGGACCTTTGAGCATTTTTGTAGGGGTTGATGTTATCCAATCATTAAAATTTTTAATAAAATTAGTCTGGACTATCCACATACCTATTTTTTTTCAATAAATTTGACGAAGTGCATGTTTTTTCTTTAATAATGTGTATACTCCTGAATTTTCTGAACTATAGTTTTGTGGGCCAATTGTTTTTTGTATTGTATGGTATCCACATTTGAATTCAGATTCTATCTTGATAACTATCATTTCTTAGTATGTTTTTATGAATATATTGCATTGTAAGTTTTCTTTCTCTTTTTACATTGGACAAGAGAATATAGCTGTCTTTGACAATGTGAAGTTGTTGAAGATGCAAAAATTCCTTTGCTTTACATGAGCCAACTTGACCTTCAATAGAAACGTTGCTGAACACAATGAGAAGTTTCATGTTTCTTTAGAGAGCATCCTGAAAGGCTTGTGTAATTCTTGCATTGTTTTGGTTGATGCCTTGCTGAGGAATCATTGAGACTCATCATGGTTTTGTGGTCCAATCAGAACCTATTCAATACTCACCTTCATTGACTATATTAGTTAGACACAAACCCTGTCAAAACTCTCAAGCCAGTAGGGCTCGGGTACAATGTTAGTTCCTCAATACGGTGATCAAAGTCTGTCATCAACATTACAATTGTCTTCACACATCCTTTTTCTAAATGAATCTATATTACATGCGCTTGAAGAACTAGCGTTGAAGTCTCTATTCTCTGGCAATGTTCAGGTCTAAGTTCATGTAGGCAATTTTATGTTGAAATTATACTTGCATACCGGAATCTTATATTGGCGAAAGACCGTTACTCAAATGTCTGCCAAAAAGAGCACCCATTCTGACACACCACCTATGCAGAGGAAGAAGCCTCACAAGTGTTTGGGCTCCTTTTCTCTATCATGGCTGGGGAAGTAGCCAAGAGTAAATATCTCTGCAGGCATGAAGTCCAATAAAAATAATGTATAAGACATATTTGACAACCAACAATTGCATCTAAAATGAAAAATATGTTCCCGGCCTTTCAGAAAATGTGGAGTCCAGCAGAATGTGAGGCCAGCACTATCATCAAAATTCAAACCAGATATGAATCTTTCAGTCTTACGATATTATGGTACAATAACATCACTGATATATGAACTATATATCAAGCTTTCAATCCTAAAATATAAGTGCTGGATGCTTCACTGCAAAGCCTAGAAGCCTTCTTTCAAATGTAACTGGATGATGCATAGAAGTTGATGCTAATAGAAGTCCGTATGGAGCGACCAACCCTTAACATGGTGGTGGGCTCTTGTATGAGAAGCCTTCTTTCAAATATAACAACTGAATGATGCACAGAAGTTGATGCTAAAAGAAGTCAGTATGGAGCGACCAACCCTTAACATGGCGGTGGGCTCTTGTACGAGACTTAGTCAACTCAAATTCACCTCCTACACAAACTTTGATATGCTTCAAGCAAGAAATGCAAGATAGGTTATACCTGAAGGGGAAAGCAGAGGAAATCATGAAGCAATGGATTCACGTAAGGCAAGTACTTGGTCAAAGGCATCAAACAATATTTTTGATGGCTTCAAGTCCATGGTGATGAACTTGGAAGTTCCTTGACTCACTTCTTAGAGAAATCTCAACCAAAATATCCAAAGAAAAATGGACCTGCTTAGTATAAATGCTTTGGAGAATGCTTTACAAGTAGCTCTCGAGTTTGAGGCCAAAGCTTCAGAAGAAAATGTACTAAGCCTCCACCAACTAAAGCAAGGTTCTCGAAGCCTTATCTTTTAGAACTGTCTCTATTAGTAACTCAAAGCAACCTTTAAATCAGGGAAATGACAAAGGTAAGAAAAAGTATAGTAGTTATCATAAATATGCATGCATGATAACTACAGGGTATTGCTCAAAAATCTTGAATAACATAGAACCAATGTTATTGGAACCAAACCGGAACTGGTGAAATCAGCCGGTTTGATATTTTTGACACCCAAACGGGTCTGGTTCGAGGTCTGGAACCGGAAATGGCCAGTTTGGTATTGCACTGGCTGGTTAGGTACCAAACTGGCCAATTCTGCACAATTTGATTAAAGATGTTCCAAACGTAATTATTTAAAAAAAAAACAAGAATTTTTGAGTGGGGTAGCCTAATATTCAAGCCTATGGCTTTAGTATTGGTTATGCAATTCATAACATTACCATGAAATGACTTTGGATGTTTGAGAGTAGTTCTGACCTCATTGAATTTCATATGGAGAAAGTAAAATTTTAGATCTCACTCAAAATTTAGTAGACTTGACAACCTTTTTCAGGATTTCAAGATTGTGGGGATTGCCACATTTCCGTTGGATTTTGTTATGTATGAGGGTATGAACTAGTAATTAATCAAGAACACTAAGCTCTCTATGTACCTTAATGTTAGTGACATTGGTTGATGAACTCTTCTCTCAGAACCCTACTAAAAATGTACCCATCACTGAAACAAAATCTTGACTTGAGATGCTACTTTTTTTTCTATCTTATTTTAATGCTTAGAGGGTGATATTGATGATGGAGATCCTAATATAGAAAATGATTTTGATTATATGTAGGTATTTGTTGTAACATGATTTTTTTTTTTTTGATGCTAACAGTCATCTGGACC
Source organism: Pinus tabuliformis (assembly GCA_031772625.1). Taxonomy (NCBI): domain Eukaryota; kingdom Viridiplantae; phylum Streptophyta; class Pinopsida; order Pinales; family Pinaceae; genus Pinus; species Pinus tabuliformis. Next base: position 1,202,667,114 of record CM062804.1, read on the forward strand.
CTGTTTGTTGATGTTTTTTCGGTTTAGAGATGGATTGTACTACCCTGTTTGTTGATGTTTTTTCGGTTTAGAGATGGATTGTACTTGATGCTATTTTTGTTATTTGCTTCTATAGGACCTAGATAATGCAAGGGCCACACAATTTCCACTGAAGCATCCACTTGGGTTAGCCTCTATGTTTTGGATGATTACACAATAGATAAAATTGGCCAGCACTTATCAAAAATTCCATCCAGCCAGATAGTCGATGCTCAATCCTACTTTATATTTTCTAAGCACAACCAATAACTCCACGAGGATAACATGATCCCTATTTAGCAAATACACCGGCTGCCCGCTCAAATGGCTGGTACCTATAATCATAGCCCTGTATGGATAAAAACTGATGACTACGAGTTACGTTGGCTCTATACATTGATGACAGTTTCTTTAGCTTTGCCAACAATCATTGTACTCTAGTATAGACTAAATGGACACTAGAATTTCCATTATCCAGAAGATGGAATCTTACCCAAGGCATTCACAAAAGTTGTTGCCAACCCACAACTGGTTGAAAATAATCTCCATCATCATAACAAACTTTATGCCCATAATATGCACAAATGGTAACACATGATACATCTCCCAAACCAACGGAGTCCAACTAAAGTCTAATCCGAGATCCTCCATTCTCAACACTTTATACATAAAAAAAACTTGTCTGTAATCGGCCTCTTTTTGCACTTTTTGGGGCAATTTCTACTTATATTAAGTTACTTGAAAAATCGGTCTCCTACAATGTATTTTAGGTATGAGAGGAGGGAAACGGTTATTTCCATTGATTGAAGAGTCATTTAGGCAATTTCAGTCTTGTAGAAAAGATTTATGTTGGTTCAGCGTGGCCCGAAACTTTTTCATTGTCATCTAATTAATGAATGCATTAGGTTGACCATAACAAAATATCCATTTTCAGAATACACATTATCGTCCACCCTTGCTTTCAACAATGCCCATTCACATGTCGCTATTCTTCCCCACTCTATGCCTTACGACATTTCCTTTGCAACATAAAGTGCAAATGCTAATTTAGAAATTTAGGCAATGTATTTTTTATTTTTTGCGGGCAGCTGACATCTTAGGTCTTCTTCGCCCTCCAGTGATCCTTTCCTAAATTCAATATGGGAACCCGTCCAGCCTTCGACAACCCATCCCGTCTCCGGCAAAATCCATCTCCCCCGTTTCACCGAGTCTCTTTACTTCCCATTATCCTGATGATCCCGTTGTAAATGATGCACACATGCATGAAGATGTCAAAATGCATCTCCCCCGTTTCACCAAGTCTCTTTAGTTTCCATTATCCCGATGGTCCCATTGTAAATGATGCACACCATGCATGAAGATGTCAAAATCCATCTCCCCTGTTTCACCCAGTCTCTTTAGTTTCCGTTATCTTGATGGTCCCGTTGTAAACGATGCACACATGCATGAAGATGTCAAAATCCATCTCCCCCGTTTCACCGAGTCTCTTTAGTTTCCATGATCCTGATGGTCTCGTTGTAAATGATGATGGTCCCGTTGCAAATGATGCACACTCGTTTCACCGAGTCTCTTTAGTTTCCGTTATCCCGATGGTCCCGTTGTAAATGATGCACACCATGCATGAAGATGTCAAAATCCATCTCCCCCGTTTCACCGAGTCTCTTTAGTTTCCGTCATCCTGATGGTCCCATTGTAAATGATGCACACCATGCATGAAGATGTCAAAATCCAACTACCCCGTTTCACCGAGTCTCTTTAGTTTCCGTTATCCCGATGGTCCCGTTGTAAATGATGCACACCATGCATGAAGATGTTAAAATCCATTTCCCCCGTTTCACCGAGTCTCTTTAGTTTCTGTTATCCCGATGGTCCCGTTGTAAATGATGCACACCATGCATGAAGATGTCAAAATCCATCTCCCCCGTTTCACCGAGTCTCTTTAGTTTCCGTTATCCTGATGGTATCGTTGTAAATGATGCACACCATGCATGAAGATGTCATGCATCATACTGATATTCCCTCCCGATGGTCCCGTTGTAAATGATGCAGTACAACGATGCACACCATGCATGAAGATGTCAAAATCCATCTCCCCCGTTTCACCGAGTCTTTTTAGTTTCCTTTATCCTGATCAGGGTTGGAATTTGGATTTCTCTTTACCCGTCAAACAATTTTTTTTTGATGTTTTAGATTTTCATATTACTGGTCAAAGAACGTTATGTTTAAAATGTTAGCCTTCACCAGTAATGCTTTGATAATAAATTAACCATTCACCAAAAAAGTTTTGAGTAAAAGATTACGCTTCTATAACACAATTATGTTAAAAATTTCACATATTTATCATAGCAAAAAATACAAGATGACCATAACACACGAATAAGTTATTGAATCTGATTATTCCCATATAATTAATAATGATAACATATTTTCTATTTTAAAATATCTTTTTATATTAAAATTTCTCAATAACCAAATTGAAAATCAAATTAATTGTTAAAAATTAAAATAAAAGTTCATCATTGTAAGTCTTATACACAAAATTATATAGTTCTTCATAAGTGAATTTTTTGTATTTTGGAAATTTTTAGACAACCATTTATTTTTTATTTAATTTATAGGTCACCATATTATTTTTTATTTTTGTACATAGCCATATTATTATTTGTACACAATTTTTATTATTAATTCCAATTAGACTCAATTAAGTATCATTATTTACCTAAGTTGTCAAACCCCAACCCTCATGAGGGCTACTATGAGGACTCCACCCAGCTAAATAAAGCAATGCCTTTTGAAAATAAAGTTTTATCCTATTACACAACCTTTTTGAAAATACTTTCTATCCCATTATACCACTTTCCAAACTGAAGCTACTGAAACTATTAACATATATATGCAATTACAAATGATTCATGCATCATTAACTTGTAGCAAAAACTAGTCCAGTGAAATCAACCCTAAAATGTTGGTCTAAGGCAAAATTGAATAAATTACATTTTAAATTTCCACCCAAAAAAGCTGGTACAAGGCAAAGTTGATTAAATTACATTTTGGATTTCCATCCTACATTACAAGTTTATAGATTCTCTAATAATTTATGTCCCTCTTTCCCATATATGTAATAGTAAATCTATAGTCAATAAATACTATATCCTCTTCCTCATATTTTAAAGTATCCTTACCCTTTATCTTGGGCATGGCTATCATGTCATCCTCATGTAATTTCAGTCATCTCATGGTGCACATATTCTAATTTTCAAGTGAAATTATAGGGGTTTGCCTCTACTCTACTTCTAATGTCTTATTCTCAAATTAACTCCCTTTTTTTCTTTGTTTTGTGTGCTATTTCTTATCATTTAAATTAACTCCCTTTCTTTCTTTGTTTTATGTGTCAATTTCTTATCATTTTAGAGCACAGATTGATATACTTATTCCAAAATGGAACTTATGTAAATTTATCTCATTTTACATGGTAAATTTTTAACATATTTGGGATGTTGAAACTCTCATCATTTTAGAGCACAGATTAATATACTTCCACTAAAATGCAACCTATGTAAATTTATCTCATTTTACATCGTAAATTCTTAACATATTTGGGAAGTGGAATTATTTTTTCCTAGTTATTTTTATGTAAAATTATATGTCATAAAATGCCATAATATACACTTTATACTCTATTCCTGGAACACATTTTCACTCCTTTTCCTTCTCTTACATTTGAATAACACTTTCAACTCCTTTCCTTCATTTAGTTCTTTCTTAGTCATAATTACAACTCATATCAAATTGAGACCAAATTTAATTGAGAATTTCTTGGCAAAGCAATGTTAATTAAAACTAAAATTATTTTTATTTTTTTCCAAAGATTATTATGTAATGTTTATTAAATTTTAAATTAAACAATTAACATAAAAATAAAAACCAAAGGCTAATGAAATTTATCACTTCAATTGGGATTTAATCACAACATTATAATAAATCAAGCAAAGTTAATCATCTCCTCATAATTGACACTTCAAGACAACGTTATAATAAACCATATTTCATTTCAACACAATTAAAAAGATAGTATTTTACTTTATAGTTGACACTTCAAAACTTGTTATTGCTTTTCATGTAAACACAATTAAAAAGATGTTAAAATTTTAATCGTTAAAAATATAATTTAAAAAAAAATGAAAAAAATAAAAATAAATAAATAGATTTAGTTATAGTATTAACAGATGAAATAACTGGTCAATCTATAATGAATAAACACCATCTTACAATTAAATGTAACTTATAAAATTTATTTTTTATTTTTAATAATAAAAATAAATACTAATTTACAAAGTGTTTATAATAAAAATACACATCACCAGAAATAAAAATATATAAGATATTTCCAACCAAAAAACACAAAAATCTAATAAAAATACAAGGCAGCAAAAGTAAAAATACACCAGATGTTACCAACCAAAAAGCACAAAAATTTATGTAAAAATTATAATTCGCCCTTTATAAAATTTCGTAACCTAAACACAACCCAAAAGTCACTCATTATCAAATTTCCTCTCCTAAACACAACCCATGTTTGCTAGTTCCATTCCTCTCCTAAACACAACCCATGTTTGCTAGTTCCTCGTTTTGATTTATTTAGTTTATTTGTTTTGATTTAGTTTTCATTGCTACCAAATTTCAATATTTTTATTGGTTAATTTTTCTGTTAAATGACCAATCAATAATGGTTTGAGTAGTCGAGATTTGGTAATAAATCCACATGTAATAACCCAAAGAATAGTTAGACTCTGTCGAAATCCAATGCTATGATGACAACACTCACCTGTCTAATTAATTCATTAGATACAACACAACACAGTGACCGACTTGGATCGCTACTGACCGCTGACTGGTGGAATTGAATGTAAATTGGTGGATCTCATTAATTACATCGCAGAGTTGGAGCCTGCCAGAGCGTGAGAGGACAGCTGTGGGAGAATATAGGTAAATAGGTGACTAGGTATAAAGACGTTTTTGAAAAAAATTAAACCGTCAAAAAAACGTTCTGGGAGTTTCAAAACACATCGTGTGAAACGGCAATGTAAAATTATTAAACGTATATTACGGTCAAAATGCCTTCTGACGGGCATTTTGCCCATCAAATTCCAACCCTGAGATTCCTGATGGTATCGTTGTAAATGATGCACACCATACATGAAGATGTCATGCATCATATTGATATTCCCTCACGTTTTCAACTTAAGAGAGCCAAAATGAAATTTCAAATTTTCAACTCATATCACAAATCGCTCTCCCTGCCTACATGAGCCAGTCCATTTGTATCTTCTTCTTCGCCCAAATCTATTAATTTAGCCTCCATGACTGGATACCACAGAGGACGTGGTGCGAGCTTACGATGAGGCTGCTTACTGGTTCGAAGGGTCAAAAGAAAAACTAAATTTCCCAAATGAACTGCGCCAAAGAAATGAAAATGCTCATCAACCTCGTTTCTGCCATCGTGCAAGCGAATCACAACATTTTGATGCAACAAGGCATTCAAATCCAATCATAGACTCTTCGTTTCCTATAAGCCTAATCTTGCAGCACTTTCCAGGATTTCATTTCTACGTTCAACTGTTGTCGAATCCAAATCTGTCTTCACTCCCTTTTACCAAGCAGTATCTGGAAATGTCGCTCTGTAACCCCTTATTGCGACAACCCACTGCTAATGCTGTTCCTACTAGGCCAGAAAAAAGTGTTGTTGTTCCTACTAGGCCAGCAAAAAGTGTTTCTGTTGTTGCTACCCCGACCTTGCAACATATTTTCCGAGCGAGCTCTCCTCACAATCATGTTACTCGGCGACTCTTATTTTAGACCCTATAGCATTTTAAATGTTGACATGGCCGCTCGATATCTGAATATAACACGCCGCCATACCACTGCCATTGAAAAACACGGAGATCAATATGCTCTACGTATCCAGCGGCCATATCAGACTGCATTTAAAATACTATAGGGTCTGAAATAAGAGTCACCCATGTTACTGAAGCATTCCTTGATCTGCGTTACAAACGCCACAACAAAAGAAAGTCTAAATCATCCTACATGCAGCGCAGAGCAACCTTAAAGGAGTGTTCTTCCATATTTTGTGAACATTTTGCAAATTCAGTGGACTTATGAATGCTTGTCTCTGATTTTTTTTTTATTATTTGACCATAATAACTTAGTACCGTAGAGTCTCTCTGGACATAAGTTTTGTGATACAGCTGAAGTATGACACAATAGAGCTGGTAGGTCAAAAACATAAGCTGTGACCTTCAATTCATTTTTAATTTGAGTATAATGTTGTCCTTTTACCAGAGTCAGAGGCAACATTTGCTGCCATGGCTGCCTGATGCAACAACTTTTCTAAAACTATGCCAATGCTGTTTTTTATTTTGATATGACAATGATTTATTTATTTTGGAGTTATTGGTACCTTACATACTGCTGCTATCATTGTATATTACATAGTGCTTTACGTGTAATATGGTGTATATTACGCAATGCTTTAGACATCTAATATGGTGGAAATTACATTTATAAAATTGTATCCATGGATAGATTTATAAAATTCTATCCATGGATAGAATTGGATGGAGAAATTGTCAGTGTATCCCCAATAACGTTATAAAATTTTAAATCTATTTTTGTTTTAATTATTAAAATGGTTACACAATATGATAAGTGTTTTGATTTTGAAATTCTTTCTTCACTATAGAATTGGATGGGTAAAGTGTCGATAATTAATAAAGTTATAATTTTTTAAATTTATTAATTTTATTTGTCCGAATTGCTCAAATAATTTTGTAAGTTGGCAAGACTTCTAATTTACTAAATGATTTGGTTTTGAATTTCCACTTTAATTATCAATTTCATATAATTTTTTTTCCGTTATATAATATAATCTTTATAATAATAAAATATATTAAGTTTATTAACAAATTTAAAATTATTATTTTCATTAAAAGAATTATACATTTTTCTATAATATAATCTTTATAATAGTAAAATACATTTAGTTTTATTAACAAATTTAAAATTTTTATTTTCATTAAAAATTATACAATTTTGACTTTTTTGATATGATAAAATCTAAACCTAAAATTTGAAAACAAATCATCACTAGGCTGTCACTACAACTCTATTTAAAAAAAAAAAAAAATTCTATTAAATTTTCAATGAAATTCTAAGAAAACAGAAAAAATTATACATCATGAAATGACTTATTTATTTAAAAATAAAGAATAAAATGTACTATATTAAATCTTTCCATATTAAGTATTTCTCATGATTTTAACTTTTTTATTAAAAAATGTGTAATTTAAATAGTGAATTATTTTTCATATGATAATGGTAATACTAATTAATATTCATGATATTCTACGATCATAATTTTTTTCCAAATTCAAATACTATTGTAATTTTAACCCAATCTATTATTATGCTCTCAAATACATTTTTTGTAATTTTAACCAAATCTATTATTATGCTCTCAAATACATTTTTCCTTCTTTTAGTAAAATAAGCGAGGGTGAAAACATGTGTGTTTTGGTTTTGAAATTTTATTATAGAATTATAAAATTGGATGGGTAAATTGTCAAAAACTAATAAAGTTATAAATTTGTTAAATTTACTAATTTTCTTTGTTAGAATTGTTCAAATAATTTGTAACTTGGCAAACCTTCTAATTTAATAAATGATTTGGTTTTGAAATTCCAACTTAATTATAAGTTTCATATAAAAAAAATTCATTACATAATATAATTTCTGTAATAAATAAAATACATTTAATTTATTAACAAATTTAAAATTTTTATTTTCATTAAAAGAAACATACAATTTTGAATATTTTTTGAGATGATAAAATCTAAACCTAAAATGTAAGAACAAATCATCACTCAGTTATAATTACAACTCTAAAAAAATTTCCAAAAATTCTATTAAGTTTTAAATGAAATTATAAGAAAATAGTAAAAAATTTACATCATAAAATGACTAGTCTATTTAAAAATAAGGAATAAACATATATTACATGTACTATATATATTAAACATTTCCTATATTAAATCCTATGTGAAACTTAATATGTATATTAAGTATTTCCTATGATTTTATATATTTTATTTTAAAAAATATGTAATTTGAATCATAATTATTTTTAATATGATAATAATAATACTAATTAATATTCATGATATCCTACCAATAATGAATTTTTTTTTCAAATTCAATCACTATTATAACCTTAATCCAATCTATTATTATGCTCTAAACTATATTTCTTCTTCTTCTTAGTAAAAGAAGAGAGGGTGAAAATATGCATGCATTTAATTTCTATAATTATTTAACATTTAAAAACACTTTGACATATACTTATTCATAATATTCCAAAGATATTATACCAAATTAACAACTATTGTAATTCAATGATTTTTAAACTTTGCTTAAATTTCCATGTATCCAATTTCAAAATAAGAACGAAAATACTATTGATTGAATTGTACCAGATTAACAGCTATTGTAATTCAATGATTTTTAAACTTCGTTTAAAGTTCCATGTATCCAATTTAAAAATAAGAACGAAAATACCATTGATTGAATTGTACCCATAATTGCCATAAAGATAATCATTGAATTACAATTTGGGTTGGTTGTTTTGGAATGGTCATATTTTTTTGTGGTTATCTTTATTTGGATTATAAATTTAGGAATAGTTTGGAAATATTAGATATAAGAATGAAGTTAAAAGTGATCTGGGAGGATTAGAAAATGCCTAAAATTTAAAGTGCTGGGTGGAAACAACATCGTGTCGAAGAGCTCAATGAGACGATTCAAATTCAACTTGAATAGCATTAAACAAAGTCTATATGAAAAAGTTATGGTAGTTTGAATATTTTGACCAACAAACAAAAAATCAAACTTACCAGGGCATGTGACAATATCTAGACATGACATATGATAGTATAGAAAATAATGCATGTCATCGTTTGGGCTTGACATGTGTCGTTGAGTTAGTAGTGATGTGGCAATTATGTGTCATCATGTTGGTAGACCAATGGAAGGTTTCCATGTGGCCCAATCAGAGGGTGCCACATGGAACCTCAAAACAATGCAGAAAGTTGGTTCAATGGACAAAAACCAATGAGGTTCAAACACACGACCTCCAATTGCAGGACAGGTGGCCTAACCAATGGGCCACACAATGCAATTATTTATATTATTGGCACATTCCTTATTTAAATTATAATTGTAATGTAAATGCCAAATGAGGGAAGGCCATGGGTTTGACCTTGTGACCTTGTTGATTTTCAAGTGTAATAGATATAAGCACTAATTTCTGAAATACTAATAATTACTTCTAATGATGTAGATATTCTTTTAATGATTCTAGTTTACCATTAAGCAATTACACTTAAAAAATTCAACCATAAATACACAAGGACAGTAGGGATCATAATGAAAAAAGAGAGCATAAGATTTACCTTGGAAAAACCAACTTTCAGGAAACCCCAACAACCTTTTCCTTAGAGAAATTCTTCATTTCAACAAGAGATACACCTAATACAACTAGTCTACTAGGAGGTTAAACTGGACAATAAGGCTATGGTCAAACCTAGTCAAACAACCCTCTTTTTAAGTTAATCTTCTGCCCTTCAACTTCAACCCACTCTGATTTTCCTAGGCCAAATTTTAACCTTCCATAATATGCCCAGAAGCTCAGTCCTACTACCTAGAATTTTAGCCCTATTGCACATAAATTGCTACCATAAATCTGACCTACTGCCTAGAACTTGCATTGCACACCACTTTACCCTCTTCTTGGTCTCTCAGATCTATTTTCATTTCTCCACTTATCAAATGTGGTGGAATTTACAGTTGGGTGGTCATCTCAACGTCAACATCTCACTTTCTTTCTTTCTTCTTTGTGGTCTTGGGAATCATGTTTGTGTCACCAAACAAACCATTCCTATAACTGAATCAATGGATTTGGAGTCAAATCAATGACCCAACATAAATGAGTATTCCCTATCGGCACACTACCAACTACACTTACAACTCCTTGGCTGGTCATACATCAGATCACTCCCATTGCAATCCAATCCCTAAATATCCTCTTTCTCCTTCACTGGAATTTCGTTTGAAGCTCTCAACCTTTTTCTATTTTTCCTACATCCATGGACATGGGCTCTGCTTTGTTCTTTTTTGGTAGTTGTTGTTGCTATTCAAAGATACTCCAATCTACAACTCTATGTACACATAGGTGGCTCTAGCTCTATTTCTTTCCCTACTCTGTTACTTTTGGCATTTGAAATTATTTTCGATTAAATCAGTTTGACTATGTTTATATTATATCTTGCATATTAAATTAATTTATTTATTTCCATTATATAAAGATAAATTTATTTCAATTGAGTATTAATTTTATGTAATACATTATATATTGTATTTTTGTTATTGCATTAAAGTTTAATTATCATAATTTGCATATAATTAACGAGCGCATATATATTACATGTACTATATATACTAGACATATATAATACCTTCCTTGATAATGTTCTTTCCTTTTAGTACATTGATGGATCTACCAAATTTGACCTAGAGTCTCTCAACTTTCACAGATTTGTCACCATGGGAGTTATCATCGATTTATAGTCCATCATTCCAAACCTCTGTAGGACCTTGATAATTCTCAAGGCTAAGGAAAGTACATTATCAAGGTCCTGCAGAGGTTTGGAATGATGGACTATAAATCGATGGTAACTCCCATGATGAAAAATCTGTTAAAGCTGAGAGACTATGAGTCAGATTTGGTTGATCCATCAATGTACCAAAATTTGATTGACTTACTAATGTATTTGGTTAATACCGAGCTAGACACTTGCTTTGCAGTGAATATTATAACCCATTTCCAAGTGGAACCAAGACATGATCATTGGATTGCAACAAAGCATGTATTGAGATATTTCCATGGTACAACTTATTATCATTTGAAATATGTCTCAAACGATGATATACAACTGCAGGGATATACACATGCAAGAGTGAGAAGGGAGTGTTGAAGACAGAAAGAGTACTTTTGGAGGTTGCTTGAGTTTTGGCTCTGCTATGATTTTGTGGATGAGAAGGAGGCAGAAATATGCTCCACTTAGTACTGCTAGGGCAGAGTATACTACAACCAATTTAGTGAGTTGTGAAGCAGTGTGGATTTGGAAGTTACTTGCAAGACTATGTGATCAGGTGTCGTAACCAACCATGATATATTGTGACAATCAAATCTATGTGAAGATGACAAAGAATCCAATTTTCCATGATAGGTCGAAGCACATCAATATCAAGTACCACTTCATCCGTGGCATGGTGCATAAGGGAGTAGTGAAGCTTCAATATGTCTCTACTAATGAGTAGATAACTGATATTCTTACAAACCCTCTTTCCAAACCAAAGTTTGTATACTTCAGGGAAAAGCTTGGACATGTTGAGAATGCCTCTGACAGTGAGAGGGAGTGCCAATGAGATAGCATCATGGACTAACATTCTCCTTGTGTCAAGTACATTGACCCAAATTAGGGTGAATGGTATAGCAAAGGACTAGAATTCTTCTTGTGTCAAGAATGTCAACTCAAATAAGGAAGAATGGTCCTCGAGCATCACGCCTAGATATCATCAAGCCATGAATACTTAGATATAGTGTGGCCTTTGAAGATTCACCATGTGTCAAAGATATTGATCTGAGTGATGGTGAGCCAAGACTAGTATGTATACCATGTGTCAGATGGACTAAAATTATGGTGACTAGTTAATGCTAACTGATGTACCATGTGTCAGAAGTACCGACCTGGATTATGGAGAGGATATACCATAGTTATAAGGTATCGACCAGAATTCTCGTAACTTGTTGATGTTGTTGATCTACCATGTGTCAAAGATATTTTACTAGATTATGGTAATGGGTTGATTTTATTGGTTTACCATGTGTCACAATTGTTGACTCGATTATGGTGATTGAATAATGATAATGATTTGTTAAATTTTTTTTTTAGATAAATTTGTCAACAAAAGAACGTTTGTCTAGTCATTATGAACACCTCCATAGCTAAGAGGGAATTTTGAAGTTTGTAGCTATGGTCAGTATTCATAATTTATATTTTATCCCTTGAAATACATAATGAATTTGTAAGACATGTTCTTCATGTATTTTTCATTATTTATCCCTTGAAATAATTAATACAAGACATGTTCTTCATGTTTGATTTAAAAGATAAAATTTTGAAATTTGAATTTTTGGCTCCAATCTTGTTAAGTCAGCCCTCCCTCAAGTCAAGTCAGAGCCAATGAAGCGACATACCCATTTATATAGGAAAAATGCTATATATGCAACATGCGACCTCCTCTAGAAGACACCATTCGACTTCTCACAAGACAAGTAATATTCTGTGCATCCTAGCAAAGAAGAAGGATGACTTCATCTTTACCATCTATCTTTTTCTCTTGACTTTGTATGAGTGACTTTTTGGACAGTTTATGGGTAGTTTGTTGAATTTTTGGATAGTAGTTTCTTATCAACAGGGCCAAATTTTTGGGTAGCAGGGCTAAGTTTCTAGGCATATTTTTAGAGGTCAAAATTAGAGATGGCCGAATTTGAAGGGTAGAAGGTTGACTTGAAAAGAGGGTTGTTTGACTAGGTTTGGTCATAAAATTGTGGGTATGTTTGGCCTCATATTTGACTAGATATATTAGGTGTATCTATTGTTGAAATAAATAATTTTTGTAAGGAAAAGGTTGTTGGGTCTTCCCCCAAGTGGTTTTTCCCACGGTAAATCTTGTGTTCTCTTTGTGCATTGTGATATCTACTTTCATTGTGCATTTATGGTTGAATTTATGAAGTGCAATTGCTTGATGATAAACTAGAATTATTGAAAGAAGATCCATAGTGGAGGGTTAAAAAATTTGACCCCAAAAATTTGGTGTGATCAATCCAAAAAATTCCTTTCTATAATCATCATTAATCATAGAAGTATGAATTCAGAAAAATCCATATCATTAGAGGTAATTATCATTATTTCAGAAATTAGTGCTTGTATATATTGCACTTGTAAAATCAACATGGTATCAAAGCTTTGGTGAAGGATAAGACACTGAGATCACTCTTGAAGGGCTTTGGTAAAGGGAAGAACAGTGAAGAAAACCTACATCTGCAATCTAATTGTTTACCTATAACTATGGGTTCCTCTATGAACTCTGAGAAGAAATTGGAATGAGCTACAAATTTCATGGCTTGGAAAATAAGGTTTGATCTCATCCTTGCAGATAATGTTTTCTTAGGTATTGAGAAAGGAAATATCATTGAGCCCTTAGATAATGAAGGAAACATAAAATATGAGAAATATGACATCAAATATAGAAGTATCATTATAGATTCTACCAAATATCATTTGATTCCTTATGTCCCAAATATTGGCTCTTCAGAGAAAATGTATGATGCCCTAGTTGGATTATACATTATCAACAACATTGGTCAAACAGTGAGTTTGAAGAATGAACTTCACAATGTTAGGCTGGAAAGAAATGATATTATAGCCTCACATTTCATGACGATTTCTCAATTAATAGATTAACTTCAAGAAATTAACGAAACAATTTTTGAAAGGGAAATCGTGACTAAAACACTTAATGGTTTACTTGACTCATGGATTCATTTCCATCTAGTATTTGTGGAAGGAAGGAAGCTCAAAAGTTTGAAGAATTATGTACTTCTTGTACTCAAGAAGAATGTAGGCTCATATCAAAACGAAAGATTCAAATATCTAATGAAGGAAAATCTCAGGATTTTGTAGCATGTTTCAAGAAGGTTGGAGGAAGAAATAAGTTTGGTTTCCAAGGAAGAAATGAAGGTCGAATAAGATATAAAGGAATAAGACATGCTCCTCAAGGAAAGAGAGATATGTCAAAATTTTAATGCTATCATTGTCACAAATTTAGTCACCGTAGACATGATTGTCTTGAAAGATCGAAAGATCAAAAGAGAAAGGGAAAGAAACGTGCTACCATAAAAGACATTGATAAAATTCCTAAGAAACCTAAGAATGAAGATTTAGGTACCAAAGACTTCTTCTATTTTTCTTTTCTTATAGGTTCTATTGCATATATCGATGATTTGTGGCTAGTAGATAGTGGTGCCTCAAGGCACATGACAAGAGATCGTGACAACCTCACAATTCTAATGGAAGGAAGATTATCTCAAAAGGTAGAGATTGGAGAGAACAAATATTACATGGTCAAAGGTATTAGGAAAACATCCATTGAGTTAGAATCAGGTTAAAATGTTAATATTAGCAATATACTATATGTACCACATTTAAAAAAAGGATTTGGTTTCTATTTCATGTTTGGGAGATAAGGGATAGAGTAGCATTTGTTGATGGTAAATTACTAGTGTGGCAAATGGGCTCAAGTATAAATTTTCCTGAGTAATTTGTGTTCATGAAGGAAGGTTGTATATACTCTTGAAACAAAATACTCAAGAATTAGTACATAAAGGCATCAATCCCTGTGAACTTTGGCATAAAATATATGCTCACCTTAACTATAGAACTTTGTCAACTTTAAAACAAATGATTTTAGGTGTTCTAGAATTGTAGCTGGAACATGAAGGAGTACGATGAGAATTTTGCTTCGGTTTCTAGGTACACTACCATTAGAACTATTATTTTTATTGCTTCTTCTATCAGTTGGAATTTACATCAAATGGATGTAAAGACCATTTTCCTCAATGGTGTGATATACAACTACAGGGATATACATATGCAGATTGGGCAAGGAGTGTTCAAGACAAAAATAGCACATCCAAAGGTTTCTTCAGTTTCGACACCACTAGGATTTCATGGATGAGTAGGAAACAAACACATTTTTCACTCAGTACTATTGAGGTAGAGTATATTGCAACCAGTTTACCAATTTGTGAAGTAATGTGGCTTCAAAAGTTACTCACAACTCTATTTGATCAGGTGCCAAAATTGATCATGATATATTGTAGAAATTAAAGTTGTGTGAAGTTGATAGAGAATCCTATTTTCCATGATAGGTGGAAGCACATCAAGGTCAAGTACCACTTCTTCAATGACATGGTGCAGAAGAGAGCATTGAAGCTTCAATACGTCTCCAATGATGAGAAGATATATGGTATTCTTACAAAGCCTCTGTCCAGAGTGAAGTTTTCATACTTCAAGGACAAGCTTGGAATTGTTGAGAATTCCTCTCTCAGTGAGAGGGAGTGTTGATGAGATAACATCATGGACTGACATTCTCCACGTGTCAAGTATATTGACCTAAATTAGGGAGAATGGTCCAACATAGTACTGAAATTATTTATGTGTCAAGCATGTTGACCCAAATTAGGAAGAATGGTCCTGGAACACCAACCTCATTTAGTGTCAGGCCTCAAATTACTCAGATAGAGCATGGCCTTTGGAGATTCACCATGTGCCAAATATATTAACCTAAATGATAGTGAACCAAGAATAGTTTGTATACCATGTTTCAGATAAACCTGAATTATGGTGATTAGTTGATGCTAAATGATGTACCATGTGTCAGGAGTACTGACCTAGATTATGGTGAGGATATACCATAGGTATGAGGTACCAACTAAAATTATGGTAACTTTTTGACGTTATTGATCTACCATGTGTCAAAGATATTTAACAAGAATGTGGTAATTGGTTGATGCTATTGGTTTACCATGTTTCACAATAGTTGACATGATTATGGTGATTAAATAATGATGATGATTTGCTATAACCTTTTATTATATAAACTTGTCAACAAAAGAACATTTGTCTAGTCAGTATGAATACCTCCCTAGCTAATAGGGAGTGTTGAATTTAGTAGCATTCGTTAGTCTTTATAATTTATATTTTTTCCCTTAAAATACCTAATGAATTTGCAATACGTGTTCTTCATGTCATTTTCATTGTTTAGCCCTTGAAAGAATAAAATAATACATGTTCTTCATGTTGGATTTAAAAGATAAAATTTTGAAATTTAAATTTTGAATTTGTCAAGTTGGCCCTCCCTTAAGTCAAGTCAGCCCCAGTGAAAAGACACATACCCATTTGGACAAGAAAAACACTATATATAGAGCATTCAACCTCCTCCATAGGGCACCATTCTACTTCTCACAAGTTAAGTAATATTTTAAGCATCCTAGCAAAGAAGAAGAAGGATGAGTTCATCTTTAACATCTCTCTCTCTTTCTCTCTCTCTCTCTCTCGACTTTGCACATGTGATTTTTTCGACGGTTTTTGGGCAACAATTTCTAGGGAATAGGGTTGAAATTATGGGAAAAAAGAATCTAGGCAGTAGGGTTGGGTTTCTGGGCATATTTTGGGAGGTTGAAACTCATCCTATGTAGATCAGAGTGGGCCAAAGTTGAAGGAAATAAGATTAACTTGACAAGAGGGTTTTTTGACTAGGTTTGACCATAGTCTTGTTGGTTAGTTTTACCTCATAGTTGACTAGCTATATTAGGTGTATCTCTTGTTGAACTGAAGAATTTCTCTAAGGAAAACGTTGTTGGGGTTTCCCGCAAGTGGGTTTTTCCAAGGTAAATCTTGTGTTTTCTTTGTGCATTATGATCTCTATTGTCCTTGTGCTTTTATGGTTGAATTTCTAAAGTACAATTGCTTAATGATAAACTAGAATTATTGAAAGAAGATCTACATCATTAGAAGTAATTATCAGTGTTTCAAAAATTATTGCTTCTATCTATTGCACTTGAAAATCAACAGGGTCACAGGGTCGATCCCGTGGCCTTCCCCCTTTTGGAATTTACGTTATAACTATAATTTAAATAAGGAATGCACCATTAATATAAACAATTGCATTTTGTGGCCCATTGGTTAGGTTGTTGGTCTTGCAATTGGATGTTGTGTGTTTGAATCTCATTGGTATCGATCCGTTGAACCAAATCTTTGGAACCTTCTGCACTATACTGAGGTGCCACGTGGCAACATATGATTGGGCCATATGACAACCTTCCATTATTCTTCCAACATGATGCCACATTAATGCTAACTCAACACCATGTATGGAGCCGAAATGATTCCATGTAATCAACCCAAATGGTAATTCAATGATTATCTTTAAGGAAATTATCAATACAATTCCATCAATGGGTATTTTCTTTGTTATTTTGAAATTGGATACATGGAAATTTTTGGGAAATTTAAACCAAAATTTAAAAATTATTGAATTACAACAATTGTCAATATGGTATAATATCTTTGGAATATTATCAATAAGTATCTATTACAGTGTTTTATAATGTTAAATAATTATAAAAATTAAACACATACATGTTTTCACCCTCTCTTGTTTACTAGGAAAAAGAAGAAATATATTGGAGAAAATAAGGAAAAGTATATTGGAGAACATAATAATAAATTGGATTAAGGTTACAATAGTATTTGAATTTGAAAAAAAAAATCATCATTGGCAAAATATCATAAATATTAATTAGTATTACTATTATCATATGAAAAATAATTTACATTGGAAATTGCACATTTTCTTTTAAATAAAAATATAAAATCATAGGAAATACTTAATATACCTATTATGTTTCATATAGGATTTAATATAGGAAATGTTTAATATACACCATGCATGTAATACGTTTTATTTTTTATTTTTAAATAGATTAGTCATTTTATGATGTATAGTTTTGTATATTTTCTTATAATTTCATTTAAAACTTATAGATTTTTTTTTTAAGAATTGTAGTTATAGCTGAGTGATGATTTGCTTTTAGTTTTAGATTTTATCATCTTGGAAAATGATTCAACATTGTATGATGCTTTTAATGAAAATAAAAAAATTAAATTTGTTAATAAAATAAATATGTTTTATTATTGAGATTATATTATGTAATGATTTTTTTATATGAAACTTATAATTATGTAGAAATTTCAAAATCAAATCATTTATTAAATTAGAAGGTTTTGCAAGTTACAAACTCATTTGAGCAAATCCAACAAAAAAAATTAATAAATTTATAACTTTATTAGTTATTGACACGTTACTCATCCAAGTAAACATCCAATTCTATAATTCTGTAATGACGAAAGAATTTCAAAACCAAAACACACATGTTTTCACCCTAGTTTGTTTTATTAAGAAAAAGAAGAAATATATTTGAGAACATAATAATAAATTGGATTGAAATTACAATAGTCTTTAAATTTGAAAAGAAAATTAAAAAAAAGACATATATTTGAGAACATAATAATAGATTAGATTAAAGTTACAATAGTATTTAAATTTGAAAAGAAAACCATTTTGTAGAATATCAAGATTATTAATGAATATTAATTAATATCTATTATCATATAAAAAATAATTTACCATTTAAATTACACAATTTTTAAACAAAGAATTTAAAATCATGAAAAATATTAAATATACTTACTACATTTAATATAAGAATTTAATATAGTACATGTAATATATGCTTTTATTCTCTATTTTTAAATAGATAAGTTATTTTATTATGTACTATTTTTCTTTTTATTAATATAATAAATATTTAATATAGTACATGTAATATATTTTTTTATTTTTTTTAAACAGATAAGTTATTTTATTATGTACAATTTTTCTTTTTTATTAGAATTTCATTTAATTTTTTTTTTTTTTTTTTTTAAGAGTTGTAGTTATAATTGAGTGATGATTTGTTCATGCATGGTGTGCATCATTTACATGAGGACGGATGTCGGTGAAAAAAGGGAGATGGACTTTGCCGGAGACGGGATGGGTTGTTGGAGGTCGGACTGGAAATTTTAAATCTTGGATTCTTTATTCAATGTTTCAAAATGAGACTTGATTTAAATATATACATCCATTTTAAATTTTGGAGTATTTATTTAATGTTTCAAAATAAGATTTCATTTGAATATATACATGCATTAAGAATCCGCACTCTTAGGCTAAAGAATACTAAGGTGCAACTATAACTTCTTCCCTATTTATTTTTAATTTAATGTTTTCATTTTTTTCTATTTTTAATATTACTCAGATAAATTAACTTTAATGGTTAATTTTTAATTTCTCATATCTTTTATATAAGATTTAACCATTTCACCTTATTTCTTAACTTTTATATAAAATTTAATCATTTTAATTTTATTTCATTAAACAAATTAACCAACTTTGATCACTACTTTTTAATTTATATCATTGTAATTTCAATATTTTTATTTAATTTGTTGATTCTAAAAGACAATTTGTTTTAACCTTATCTCATTAAACAAAATAATAATAATAATCTTTGATTGGTATTTTTTAATTTTTGTCATTATAATTTTTTAAAATGTATTTATTTTGACAATTTTAATATTCTCATTCAATTTTTTGATTTTAAGACATAACTTCAAATAGCATTGGTATACCTTCTTTTTATTTTTTCACAATATCAAGTTGATATTCAATTTAATATCATTATAATCTTAAAATTTTATAACCTCTCACACTAAAGTAACTATAGCAAGTATTTTTCTTTTATAATTAATAGGATTTATGATATAAGGGTAGCAAGGTCATTTGGATTTAAAAGAAAGACTTTATTTTTCGTTCATTTATCTACTATTTATCTAATAATTAGGATATTGACAAAATGATCTAAAATTTAGAAAAGTTAATTAGGATTAGGTATTAATAATTGTCTTTAAGCCACATTCATAGTAACTACATTATCAATAAGAAGTTGGGAAACACCACTTGTAAGGTTTATATGTGAAGAAGTGATAATTGAAAGAGGCGCATAAGGGAAATAAAATAAAGGAACATACTTTATAGTTATTGAGAGACTAACTCATATATATGCATTCGTACTAGCGCTACGAAAGGAGAAGTGGGAGTAGAATAAGACAAATAAGATTGAGATACATTTTTTGTAGAGACAATAACATAACCAACCAAACTAACAAGGTCAATGACTAAAGGACGAATGGCATCAAATTTGAGAACAATAGAAATAAGAGGGTTTGTTAGTTCATCTTGCTTGTCACCCTCAACATTTTTTATTTTCTTTATATTAGGTTGATCACTCTCTTCATTCTTGTTATTCTCATTCTTATTAAACCCATTAATCTTGTCTTCATCTTCATCATTTCCCTCTCCTTCAAGAAATTTCCCTCTACCTCCCACTAGAAATAATTCCTTATGTACAACAACATTAGTAAGTATATGGAAAAGGGGATGTGATCCTTTTTGTTACTAAACTCTACTCAATGTTTACGATCTAACTCACCTTTCTCATTCTTGTCTCTAGTAAAAACACTAACTTTATTAATTGTTTCCTCCTAAAGCCGTCTTAATTTATGGAAAGTAGGCTTTCAATTGTCTTACCAGATGATCCCTATGAATTATCAATACAAAGTCCCTATCGTTTAGGAACATTTTCAATATCATAAGATCTCTAGAGACTTTTCTCATGCTTCCCTAAGTCCACCAAATCTAATTTAATTTACTTTAACACTCTAGGCCATATCGTGGGACATAAGTATTTATTTTTTTGCATTTCTTTCTACTTAGATTAAAGCTTAACTTGTGATTTCTATTGTTCCTTCCAATCATGTATATAATCAAATGAAACATCATATTGAACTTCCATGAATCTTATTATACATTTTTTAAATTTTTTTTTAAGCAAGTATCCATATTTCTTAGTGACTTTTCATAAAAAAAAATATCTCATGAACTAACAACTACCTCTCTTATGAGCATTTCAACCCTCATCAACCCTCATAATCAATCAATTGTTTTCTCTTATTTATAGGTAAAATTTGGAATTTTTTGTTAGGCTTTGGGAGAGGTTTTCTAAGATCTTATAAGAAATCAAATATTCAAGTATTGATTTTTCTACCTATAAAGGTAATGTCCCGACAAATACTTTCTTTATTTCTTCTAATTTTTCAACTTCTTATCAAATGCTTTTGTTTGCTAGCATTTCCAATTCAGAGCTCTGTCTGTGAATATAAGCATTGTGAGCAACTTCATATTTCCTAACAAATATGATACTATAAATCTAAATATTATTGTTTGCAAATTTATAAGATTCATAATGCTTACTTCTACCTATGTCAATTTTATAATGCTTACTTATTCTACCTATATTTTTATATTTAGAAAATCATAATTACCAAAACTATATTTTTATGTTTAGAAAATCATAATTACCAAAACTAAAAAAATTCTAATTTTACTCAAATGTAACTCATTACATTAACTATATTTTTTCACAAAATTTAAAACACATATCTTCGACTAATATTAAAATAATGAAATTTTATGATTTAAGTAACACACCATAAATTCTTAATAAAATATAATTTTCAAATATATTTGAATCATCTACTAAATTGTTATAATTTCTTACCTTCCAAATTTTTTTTATAAAAAAATAATTCCAAACAAAATAAAACAACCATGGGGAAAACTAATCATGCATGGAATCGATTATGAATCCAACACATATCTATGATATCCATGGACCCTTTTATGATAAATGCCATCCATCACAATGAACATATGTCTTATGGTAATTATATTGCTAGACCACTTATAACCATAATTTGGTAGGGGGCACCAATGATACCCATAGCCTTCTTTTATGATTAATGCCATCCATCACAATGACCATATAAGTCTCATGATAATTATATTGGTAAACCGCTTAGAAAAAATATAACATGGTAGAGTTGACCAATCTCTGGAATCTTTTGATTTTTCTCTAGATAATGTGCAGAAAAAAACCAAACTTTACATGATGACTCATATTATGAAATTTTATGATTTGAATAGTATGAAATGAGAGCAATATGCATATTTCAATGAATTATTTTGGGGTGACGAGATAAATAAGTTTGGCCTTATCTATTGACGTCATTTCTCTTTGTTGAACTATCATAATGTTGTCTAAATAATGCGGTCAACTGGAAAAGGGAATCCATAGAATGGGACATTTGTGTCTGTCATATTCCCAATATTTAATTCAGGCTTTATTATTCAAGAACCTACCCTAGGTAACGTACCTAAGGGTTTTGTTCGTATTTTGAAAAGATTGGGAATTGTATGCGTAAGTTAAGTTTATTTTATTTTAATTTGATTAGTAGATTTTTATTAATATGGTTGAAGAAAAGTTTAAATTTCAATTGCTTTTCAAAACATTTTTGTGGTTGGACATGTTTTGAATTATGAAAAAATACAAGGTAGAAGATTGGCACACTGACCAATTTTATTACTAGAAACTTAAATAAGTTTTGTTATTGTAAACTATAACAAGAAAAATAAACTATGTAGTGTATATATATAAAACAAAAAACTGATCAAATTTCAAGAGTAACCCAATTTTCTTTTAATAGGCCAATAATCTGATTTCTTAGTGGACTCTTTAGTCCAAGATTATGACTGGTGATGTGGCAGTAGAGTTGGCTTGAGGGGAGGCTTGAGCTAGAGCATTGATGACCACAGACCCTTCTTGGTGCTCATTCGACTCAATGTTTAAGTCCGAAACTACATAACGTTCTATGTAAGAACCGAACAACTATATCATCCAAGTTGTATTTGATGTCTCTCAGAATGTGCTTAATATCTTCTTGACCTGCAAAGAGTTTATAATTGTCTACTTGCTTGTCTCTAATGACCATGCTGAGAAGAGTTTCCATTTGATGATGTAGAGTGATGGAATGAAGGAAGTGGATCCTTCTCTTGCGAAACTTCCCCAGGTATGGTATCCACTTGAGGTTACTGCCTCCTATATTTGAATTTGAGAAGTAAACATGATCTCCAATTTCCTTAGCCTTAAGGTGAAGAATTTCTTTTCGTACCTCTAGGGGCACAACTTCAAAGTAGTTGGCGACTGATTCCCTGCCAAAAAATCTTCGATGACGCGTCGAAGAGGACCCCAAAGCGCCTCCTCTGTGGCTGGGAGTGTGTAAACTTGGCGCCATGAGAACAATAAACCTGCAATACAAATAGCTACGATTGGTGGTTGAATGACCCACTTGAATGGACTTATAGACAAGATGGTACCGCAAGGGAAGCAAATGGTTGAGGAGATGTGATGGCACAATAATGACTTTAAAGTTTAAATTGCAGTGACTCTCAATGGCCCAATTAAAACCATATGGAGAAGGTACCTGGGTACCAAAATCCATAGACCAAGACCGGACAAGGAAAAAAAATTCATGCAGGGTCCAGGTTGTTTGGTGCCGTCGAGGGAAAAATTGCAAAAAGTTCAAATGAAGGTCCATACCCAAAATTATGGGGAAAAAGAACAAAGAACATTTACCCTTTGGAGAATTAATCACCGGAGTGTGAGATGAGAGAAACACATATGGTGACCAACAACTAGTATATAAACCTCCATCAACTGAAATGGAAGAGGATTAAAATTAAACCCTATCACTAAAGACCCAAAACTAAGTTTGAGGAGACAGGTCAACCTTAGGAAGACGCTAACGAAGCTTTGCGATAACACTATGAAAAAGGTAGGTTGAGAAATTACCCTAATACATAATGAGCTCCCAGTAGTGATGTTGGAAGCACAAAACCAACCTTTGATTGTATAGATAAAGAGTAGAGAGCTTTGTCGTGATCAAAACCCTCTGCCACCCTGAGTCCTTTGCCATGAAAATATATGGCATCCAAATCGTGAGTGTATGAGCATGTGGAATAAGGAGAGATATTGGTACATGGTTCATTTCTAGCCAGGTGTAGAGTATGAAACTATAGGCTTACCTGTTGAGACTGAGAACCATAATTTTCTCATAAATGAGCTTACCTTGGCTGCCAGACGGGAGAGCAGAGGCATCCAATCCATTATGAGAGGGGCATCTCATCTCCAAAATGACAAACAATGATGTATAGGCGGGAATTTTACCACACACAGGGATTGACACTCCTTACTGCACATGTTTAAGGCGCTTCGAGGTACACATTTGTAAACATTTATGCGATACGAAATCTTGCCACACTTGTGTCCTGCTCCACTAGGTGTAAGGCTCATCGGTACCACCAAGAACCGCCACCTTGTTGGCCACCCAAATTTTGCG
Source organism: Pinus tabuliformis (assembly GCA_031772625.1). NCBI lineage: Eukaryota > Viridiplantae > Streptophyta > Pinopsida > Pinales > Pinaceae > Pinus > Pinus tabuliformis. The sequence continues at coordinate 1,202,691,269 of CM062804.1, forward strand.
CATGCATTATGACTAGGCTGTCGGGAAAACACCAACGTCGGGACTTGTTGCTGGGAACATACCACTATCGAGACTTGTTGTTGGAGCGTCTCATGGTTAAAACATATTGGCCGTAAAATCACCCCCATCGGGGATTGTATGAGTAAGTTTAAGAGAAGTAAAAGACTTGATTTTATGCATCTTAACATACCCTTATGAAAAAGAAATTGATTAAAACAAGAAAACTAGAAAGATAACTTATGATGACTTATTCATCAATCACAAGCTACCCAAGGGAATGAAACTTGCTTCAAAATTTAAAAGGAAATTGTATTGAACTGCATATTTTACAATACAATATGAGGGAGATGTACAATCCTTTCTATGCTTATTTTGGGTTTGAAACATTTAGAAAAAAATAAAAATGTGACACCCCTGTGTTAATTATGACCTTTATAAATAGTTTTGCGTAATTGAGCATCTTAGCACAATATCCAATTGTTGACAAAAACTCTATTTTAATATAATAAAAATCATTATTGGTGAAATTCATTCTTATTTCAATCAAGATGCCAAGTTGTATAAATACCTTGCTTAATGTTAATCATGCTTCAACACTCTAAATTAATGCCAAAGTTAAAATGGACATATATTCATGATTGAAATAAATTAACTATGCATTAGTATTTTAATTAAATATAATAATTTAATTTTTAATGATATAATTAATAATTAATTAGTAATTATAATATTAATAATTAAATATTTATTTGATTATTAAAAATATAAGGAGAAGAGACATATGCCAACCTCTTAGGGGATGGGGTCTAATGAGAACAACCATAACCATCATGTCTAATTTATGCCAACCCCCAAGATTGAAAGATCTGCTTGCATTTAGTCTGGGCATAAAGAAATGTTATTCCAAAGGGGTGCCCTTCTCATAAATCAAAAGGTTGACATTGTTGGGTGTGGAGCCTGATTATCTTCTTTATTAAGAGGTACCGCCGCATTGGACCCCATTTCATAATGTGGCGGCAATGTCGCTCATTTATGTGCATCGCCAGGGGGGTCCAGGGTGGGGTAACAACGATTATTTGGAGCCCCCCTGGCGGGGGATGGGGGGCAGCGCACCCAAAGCTAAAAATAGATGTACAATTGCCTTGTAAAATGTTGTAATTTCGTAGTCAATCTAGGTCGTTCATTAGGCGGAAATATGACAGTAGATGTTATGTTTAATTTAGGGTTTTTTTCCCTAGAAGGCAACCCCTCACTATATATGAGGGAATTGTATTGCGTCTATGCAGATCTGTATTCTGAGCGAGAAGAAGAGAGGATATTGTGTGAGAGCGAAGAGGGAATTACAACAGATCTGCTGTAGGTTGTATCTCTTCATTTTGTTGGATAATATAAAAGGAAGGACTGGCTGTTTCTCTGTGGACATAGCCCAAATTGGGTGAACAATGTATATCTGTGTCTCTCTTGTTTTATGCGTTTTCTATGTTTATATTTATGCAATATTTTATGTGTTTCATTTCTCTATAATATATAATTTTCTAACAACTGGTATCAGATCCGAAGGTCTATTTGGTTGGTAAACTCGCAGGATAGAAGGGTTCCTAGTCCGAGTGGGAGCAATGGCGGAAGATGGTAGGTCTAGGTTCGAAAAATTTACAACCAAAACTACCAGCTGTGGAAGACGCAGATGGAAGATTATATGTATCAAAAATATCTGTACCTACCATTGAGAGGAAAGACAAAGAACCCGACAAGTATGACAGACACAGAATGAGATATTCTAGATAGAAAGGCACTTGGAACAATACGGTTGTGCCTAGCAGCATTGGTAGCCTTTAATATTTCAAAGGAAATGACAACATAGGGTTTAATGTCGGCATTGGCCAAACTATATGAAAAACCCTTAGCCTTAAATAAGGTATTTCTTATGAATCGTTTATTTAATATGAAGATGTCAGAAGGTGGATTTGTTGTTGATCATTTAAATGAATTTAATACAGTTACAAGTCAGTTAAGGTTTGTAGGGGTAACTTTTGATGATGAAGTTAGGGCTCTATTATTTCTAGGCTCATTTCCAGAAAGTTGGAATGGTTTAGTTATGGCCATTAGTAACTCTGTCTTTGGATCTAGTACTTTAAAGTTTGATGATGTTGTCGGTGAAATCCTTAGCGAGGAAATGCGACAGAAAAGCTCTGGTGAGACATCAGGTAATTCTTTGACTGCAGATAATAGGGGAAGAAAAATGGAAAGAGGAAAGAACCCAGGATATCGCAGTAAGTGAAGGAAAGGCAAATCCAAGTCCAGATTGGGGATAGTGTGTTGGAAATGCGGGAAGAAAGAAAATTTGAAGAAAGGCTACAAGTCTCGAAAGGGAAAAGAAGGAGACGCACAACAAGAAAACAATCATGAAGTGAATGTGACAGGTGATGTGTTGCAAGATGCTTTGATCCTTTCATTAGAAAATATTATTGATCCCTGGGTGGTAGATTCAGGGGCCTCATTCCATGCCACACCTGATAGGAAACATTTTCATGATTATGTTCAAGGATATTTTGGACATGTTCGATTGGGTGATGATAAGCCCTATAAAATCATTGGAATGGGTACAGTTTTCATAAAACAACAAAATGGAAATCAATGGCTGTTAAAGGAGGTAAGGCATGTTCTAGATATGAAGAAAAATCTAATTTCAACAAGGCAGTTGGGAGGTGAAGGCTATGTAACTACTTTTACAGATAAAACCTGGAAGGTCACTAAAGGAGCCTTGGTAATAGAAAAAGGACAAAAGGTTGGTACATTGTATTTATGCAATGGTATTTCTATTTCTGTTAATGCTTTAACCTCTACAGGAGTAGATATGACATTGTGGCATCATAGCACATGAGTGAGAAGGGGATGCAGATTCTTCACTCAAGAAATTTGTTGCCAAGTTTGAAGCATGTTGATTTGGAATTCTGTGAGAATTGTGTTTATGGAAAACAAAAGAGAGTCAGATTCCTTAGAGTTGGGAAAGAAAAGAAGAGCAAAAAATTATAGCTTGTGCATACAGATCTATGGGGACCTTCTTAGGTATCATCTCTCAGTGGCTCTCATTATTATGTTACTTTTATTGATGATGCAACAAGAAAAACCTGGATTTATTGTATTCGAAATAAATCTGTTGTATTTGAAACTTTCAAGAAATAGAAAGCTTTGGTTGAAAATGAGACGGGAAAAAGGTTGAAGTGTCTTAGATCGGACAATCGAGGTGAATATTGCAACAAAGAGTTTTATATGTACTTTTTAGAGAATGTAATTTGCAGAGAGAAGACAGTTCCAGGAACACCACAAGAAAATGGTGTGTCAGAAAGGATGAACTAGACGATCATGGAGAGTGCAACGTGCATTAGATTGCATGCATGATTGCCTTTACAACTTTGGGCAGATACTGTAGATACTATTGTTTATCTAATAAATAGAGGGCCTTCAAGTTCCTTGGATGGTGGTATTCCAGAGGAGGCATGGATAGGTAAAAAGGTAAGCTACTCATTTTTAAAGAATTTTGGTTGTGAAGCCTTTGTCCACATTAATAAAGAAAATAGAACAAGCTTGAGGCAAAATCAAAGAAATGTACCTTTATTAGATATGGTGTTAATGATATTGGTTGTCACTTTTATGATTATGAAAAAGACAAAATCATTAGGAGCATAGATGTCATATTCAATGAAAAGGTTTTGTATAAGGATCAAATGCAGGAAAATAAACAGAAAAAAAAGAAAACAGAGAGTACACAGTGCTTGATGAGATCATAGAAAAAGTGAAGGTGCCTGAAAATCATAATGATCAACAGCCAAAACAACAACAACAAGCACCTCAAACACCTAAAAGTGGTGTTAGAAGATCTACCAGGATAAGTAGACCCCCTGAACAATACTCTCCTTCATTATATTATGTATTGTTGACTGATTCTGGTGAACCCGAATGCTATGAAGAAGCAGTGTAGGTAGAAACCATGAAGAAATGGGAGCAAGCCATGAAAGAAGAGATGGACTCCTTAGTACATAACCAGACTTGGGACTTAGTTAGGTTTCCTATAGGTAAAACATCATTGCAGAATAAATGGATTTACAGGTTGAAGGAAGAAGATGGAGGTAGAAAAAGGTATAAAGCTAGACTTGTGGTAAAGGGGTTTGCATAGAAAAAGGGTATAGACTTTGATGAGATATTTTATCCTGTTGTTAAAATGACTTCAATCAAAACTATTTTAAGTCTAGTAGCAGCTGAAGATTTGCATCTTGAGCAATTAGATGTAAAGACAACCTTTCTCCATGGGGATTTCTAGAAAGAATTATATATGCAGCTGCCACAAGAATATGAGGTAAAAGGCAAGGAGAAACTAGTGTGTAGTTTGAAGAAGAGCTTGTATGGCTTGAAACAGGCTCCAAGGAAGTGGTATCTAAAAATTGACAGGTTTATGTCTGAACAAGGTTATATTAGATGTCACTTTGATCATTGTGTTTATCTCAAAAGGAAAAATGATGGCAACTATATTATATTGTTATTGTATGTAGATGACATGCTTGTTGCAGGTTCTAACATGCAAGAATTAAGTGTGCATAAAATAAAATTGGCAAACTCATTTGGAATGAAGGATTTGGGTGCTGCAAAACAAATCCTTGGTATGAGAATATCTAGAGACAGGATGAATTGGAAATTAACATTGTCTCAGAGTGAGTACATACAAAAGGTGTTGAAAATATTTAATACGCAAAATGCAAAATGAGTTAGTATATATTTGGCTAGCCATTTCAAAATAAGTAAGGAGATGTGTCCCAAGGCTCAGGAAGAAATGGCTTATATGTCTAAAGTTCCATATGCATCAGCAGTTGGAAGCTTAATGTATGCAATGGTATGCACAAGGCCTGATATTACACATGCAGTGGGAGTTGTAAGCAGGTACATGAACAATCCAGGAAAAGAACATTGGATGGAGGTGAAGTGGATTCTCAGGTATTTAAGAGGTACCACAAATCAAGCATTATGCTTTGGTGGTTTAAACATTGCTCTACAGGGATATGTTGATGAAAATATGGAAGGTGATAGAGATAACAAGAGGAGCACCACAGGGTATGTGTTTATTATAGGTGGAACAATTGTCGGTTGGGTTTAAAAACTACAAAGTGTTATTGCACTCTCAACGATGGAAGCATAGTGTGTTGCTACTACAGAGGCTAGTAAAGAAATGATTTGGTTACAAGGGTTTCTGGATGAATTGGGTAAGAAGCAAGAGTTGGGTAGGTTATACAGTGATGGCCAGAGTGCCATACACCTTGCAAAGAACTCTACATTTCATTGCAAGACTAAACAATACAACTCAAGTACCATTTCATACGGTCAGTGTAGGAAGATGGACAATTAAAGCTGGAAAAGATACACACTAGCCAGAATCCTGCAGATATGCTAACAAAACCTGTAACTGGGGAGAAACTGAGACTCTACTCGGTTTCAATTGGTCTTCAAGTATGATGATGAAGATGAGAAACAACCAGGTCCAAAGTGGAGTCATTGTCCAACAAATGAAGTAGTGGTGGAGTTGCTATAATCAGTCTCCAAGTGGGAGATTGTTGGGTGTGGAGCTTGATTATCTTCTTTATTCAGAGGTATCACCGCATTGGACCCCATTTCATAATGTGGTGACAACGCTACCCATTTATGTGCGTTGCCAGGGGGGGCGATGACGATTATTTGGAGCCCCCCCCCGGCAGGGGAATGGGGGCAATGCCCCCAAACCTAAAAATAGATGTAAAATTTCCTTGTAAAATGTTGTAATTTCGTAGTCAATCTGGGCCATTCATTAGGCGGAAATATGACGGTAGAAGTTATGTTTAATTTAGGGTTTTTTTCCCTAGAAGGCAACCCCTCGCTATATATGAGGGAATTGTATTGCGTCTATGAAAATCTGTATTCTGAGAGAGAAGAAGAGAGGATATTGTGTGAGAGTGAAGAGGGAATTACAATAGATCTGTTGTAGGTTGTATCTCTTCATTTTTTTGGAGAATATAAAAGGAAGGACTGGTTGTTTCTCTGTGGACGTAACCCAAATTGGGTGAATCGTGTATATCTGTGTCTCTCTTGTTTTATGCATTTTCTATGTTTATATTTCTGCAATATTTTATGTGTTCCAGTGCTCTATAATATATAATTTTCTAACAGCCATATTTAGGAAGGTGACATAGGGTTAAAGTGTGCCCTCTCAACCACACTTGGGAGGTAGATCAACCTACCATAAATACATGAGATAAGTGAGAATAAGAGGTTGGATTTAGTTTTCAGGAGAATTCCAAAGGAAAAGCGAGTGCTACTAATAGCTCATGAGGAGTGTTCCTTAGTACAAGATTGTTCCCACTCAATTTTCCAGTCATCTCAGGTGGTGCTAATATTGAACGTGGAGTAAAGTTGAAGGAGGTTGTTTAGTGCTTGTTGGGACTGATAAACCATTGTTGCTTGCTATATATGATAAACCAATTATTCTTGTCCCTAACTGAGAAACCACCTGTACAACACAAGTCTCGAGTGCTTGTATTTGGCTAATAAACTAATTGTGCTTATACGACTGAGAAACCACTAGTGCTTTCTAGGTTTTTGATAAACCACTTGCAAGAGAATTCACTTCCTCATCTCAACTAGTGAATTGCCCAAAAATTATAATGTTTAGACTATGGACCTAGCACGAGGTAGCGAGTTGTGGGACATAATAACGTAATTTTTCGTGGTTGGGAGGGTAATGCGAGGCCCTTCTGTAGTCACCAATGAGTTTTTGTTTACCCAGTAATAGAGTAGGGACATTAATTCTGATTATTGAACTCTCATGTAATTAATTACGTGCAAAATATTCCTTAGTGAATTATGTTGAATGTCTAATTTGTAAATTGATAGAGTAACGGCACTATGTTTAGACTTCTCAGAACTACATGCATATGAAAACCAAACAAAATTTACTGGGTCATGGCTTTACATTGTTTTGGTTTGATCGCCTAATGAAATCTTTGTTTTATCATGTATCTGTATGAAATGTAATGACATGCAAAAATTATTCATTGTGATTTAAAGGAGTAGTACATCTTTTCTTTTACAATGAATTCTGGCAAATGTTAATGCCCAGACCATCATACATTACCACAATGATAATTGATGGGAATTATATATATGTGTGTGTGTGTGTGTGTGTGTGTGTGTGGAAGGTTTGAGAATAATGGACAATGACTTGAAGACATGCCCTTAATCTGTACCACTGTTATTGTTGGGCTATCAATACCTCCCACCCAATTTTCTTTAAACAAAACCCAAGTTAGCATATGTGAAAGTTGCAAGTGGTTTCATGAAGGTCATAACTTGACGTAAGAAACCAATCCTAGGCCTCTTTTAAAGCCAGATTTTACCAAAATCTTGCTGGAATTTCCATTGTTTTATGGGCAAATTTACAACATTTTTAGACTACACGTTAAATTATATAAATTCTCAGTCAATCTAACATGCAATTGCGCTAACAACATCAAACTTATGTGTCATTGAATTATATAAGAGGCTTGGGGGTGATCAGAATCTGGATTAGGGGCTGTTAGAGCCTAGATTTGCCTCAGGCTGAAAAGGCAAGGTTCTAGGTCCACATCAAACCACGCTCAGCCTCATAGCTAGCCCTACGAGGACAGGAGAGGGCTCTCTCAAGGTCAATCTTAGCAAAAGATAATTGATGGGGCTTGAGATGATTGAAATAAAAAATAATTTTAGGCTAGGTATGAAGTGCAAAGATTTGATTTGATTTTTGAGGGTTTTTTGTTGGAAAAAGGGAAAGGGAAATTTGGGTCCGGGGATGAGGCCAAATTTTTGCAGAGTTTAGGTAGGGGCAAGATAGGCAGTAGTTTTGATGCTTTGGATTGAATGAATGGGTGGATCAGACTGGTGAGGAGCCAAGGAGGGCAATAGGGTTTCAAGAGTCCTCCTCAAACAGATGAAAACATGAAGAATTAAACAAAATATCAAGGCAGAGCATAGCAGTCCAATGAATTCTTCCTTAATCACTCATTTGTTTAATTGCAGAAGACAAGAGAAGGGAAAAAGATCACATAAACATCAGTGAACTTACAAATACATAGAGAAAGACACCATAAAAACATAGAGCCACATGGATCCCAACAAGTGCTGCAAAACCCTGGTCTTTCCTTTGCCAAAATTACAGAAATGAAATGTACAATAGGGTGCCAAGCAATCCCAAGTGTCCAACCCTAAAAATGACTTAGAAATTACATAATATAGACAAGCCTAACTCCTTCCCATGCCTCTAGGGGTCGAGCTCATCATTCTAGGAGTTGTTTGAACTAATTCTAAACAAGGAATTGAAATCTAGGTAGTCAAACAACTTACCCCTATATGCTAGGAAACTGATTCATTCATTTAATTTTCACATTTTAGTGAATGAATCCTTTAGAAAAAGTAAAAATGTGCCAATATTACATCATGGTTATCAAATTACATCATGAAAAGTCAAGAATAACATCAAGAAGCAAAACTGGGTGAATTTCTGAGCTGAATAGTGAAAAAAAGGCAAAAATCCTCTATGCGCCGTGCCTGATTCTCTATGCGTCGCGACACTTTGGAGCTGATTTTGAGGCACTTCCTGAAGTCCAAATTGAGCCCAAGTGTTCTTGTTGGAAATCCCTACCTGTCTACATTCTAACCCAAGTGGAATTTCTGAATTTAGATGTCATTTTCCCCTTTAAAACCTCAATCTCCCAAGACTGCTTCCTGTGTGTCAAAATAGGGGCAGTGAGGTCATTTTTTGAGTGTTTTTGACCTCCTGAGGACTCAAAACTTGCCCAAATTTCTTGGCCATGCACCAGAAACCATAATTTATCATGAAAAATCCAAAAATGCAATTTTTTTGGATTTGGATCTCTCTAGCAAAAGCGAGTGCCACGTGGCGTGGCGCATAGGGAGGAAAACCCTGTGTTAAAATTTATGTGTGTAGCGCTTTTTTGCAGACCAGTTTTGAGGGCCTTTCCGGTGTCCAAATTGGGTGTGGGATAGCTCGTTGGAAAGGTATTTGAGTCTAATTTCCAACCCAACTAGAATTTTTCAATTTGGAGTTCATTTTCCCTATCAAAATTCAATCGCCCAAGACTGGTCAAAATGTGCCAAATGAGGCTGCCTCAGGGCAGAGTGCTGTTGCAATCAACTTTTGAAGGTCTTACTCAACTCAAAATTGAGCTCATGATAGCTCATAGGAAATGTATTTGTGTCTATTGATCATTTGACTCATCAGGCAAGTCATTTGGCCAACCAAGCTAGGAGAGAACTTGATTTTCCCAAGGTCACTTCAGAGGTGCATTCAATTCTCCTGAGGCAATGGTATTTTTGACATTTCTCTAAAACCATGACACTTGTGTAAAACGTGAAGGAGGGTTTTCTTCCTTGGCCTATTTTGGACAAAAACCTCTCTTATTTTTCCCAAATTCATCTTTTATTTCTCAGAAACATCATTTGAGTGAAACCTACCCCGATGTGTGGAACAGGGGATTTGTCGAAATGAATCGAAATGAAGGGGATAAGGGGCTTCTAAATTCTTGAGAAAATTTTTGGAGGTGGGGAGGGATGTTAGGAAGTAGGGGAAAATGGAATTTCAGAGATTGAGTGAGGGGAAGGGGTCCAAAAGGGCAAAACACAGGCCTAGCCTAGAAAATTGCCAAGTTGTAGCAAGAAACTAGGGTTTGTGCGAAAATGAGGAATTTGGGGGATCTCAGTGATGGGAAGTGTTTAATAAGGTACATTAAGGATAGGGGAAGGTGTATGAATATCAGAATACAAGTTTTGCAGATTATTTGACCATCCAGGAGAAATTGCCTTCAAAACCCTAGGAGAGGAAAATGAACCTTACCTAGGCGCAACTGAAGCATGAACAAGGTGTAAAATGACCCAGTGGAACTTGACATGATAATGAAAACCCTCTGAATGATGGTACACTCAGATGAACGGTGAAATGGACTGACATTTGGACAACTTTGACAAGAGTAAAAGCAAACCCTAGACCTAATGCCTAGTGACCAAATTTTGCTTGAAGACTCACTGAAATGACAAAATTTGACCTTGACACCTTAAAATCACGTTGTAAGAGAATGTTTGATCACTGGAGGAAGGCTGAAAATACTGACACTAACATTGGCTCCAATGGGGATGGTAGCTCCTTGGAGGTGCCAAGAACGACAGATCTTTGGGAGAGAAGACAGTGCCTTCATCCATTGGGCAATGGAGTAAAAAACTCAAGCTGAAATGCATGACTGAAAACTGATGACTTGACGACACAAATTGACTCTCACTCAACCAAAAACTGACTGAATACTTAAACACAACTGACAAACTGGAAAATATGCTCAATGTAGAGCTTATTCATCAAAACCTACTCTAATAGTTTCATTCACCACCCGATCAAGTGAAATGGAACAACCAATGCAACCATGTAAGCATCATGGCTGATATTTGATTTCTTCCCAAATGCTTTCTGATGCGCAGGAAAAGGGAAGAATCGAAAGGCAACTCCCATGAAAACTTGGACTCAAGTTGACTGCTGATAAACTTGCAAAACATGAATTGACTGGATGACTTCAAGAATACTGCGAAAGGATCTTCATAAACATCGCTATTGATTTCCATTAACACATTACTGCTCTGGTCCAAGTAATCTTCATAGCTGGATATTCTTTATTTGGTGATAGCAGCAGGCTGTCAAAAGGGTCCTGAATTACGTGAATAACCAAATTTTGTTGCTGATTCCAAACAGAACAAAAATATCCTTTATCAATCTCCTCATATGACTGGAAACCTTGATATGGAATTTGTAATGAAAAATCTGTTAAACAAGACAATGAAGGCAACTTTTAAATCGGATTATTATCAACATTCTCTTCTAGCACATGGTTAGCCAAGGGGGAAGAACTTTTATAGCAAACATCATCCAACACATGAGCAATAGGATCATAAAAAATTTGAGAATACTACTGCGAGGTATCCATTAAAACTGTATGACATCCTACTGGCTGTTCATCTTTTTCTTTAGAGATATTATGAAGATTCTGCCTTATAAACTGAAATGCTTCGAAACAAAAGGGTACAAAATCCTCTTGCATCATTAAATGATGTATTTCGGCTGCCACAACTTCATCTGTAATCTGATCTTCAATTGTGTTTGCTCGCCGCAAATCTGGTGCTAGGGAGGGTTTTGCATCCAAAATGATTTCATCAATCATTTTAAGGGAAGCTTTCTCAACAACTTGCTCAAGAATTTCGCTATCTGTCTCATCCTCAACATTAAAACTGAGAGATTGTTGATTTCCTACAGGCTGCTCATTTGAAGATTTACTATGCAATTTACCCTTCAAAAACTGAAATGATTCAAAACAGAAAGGTAGGGAATCTTCTTGTATCATTTGATCATATGTGCCAGCTTCCATGTCTTCATGTGCAATTTGACAATCAAGGAGATTTGGGGGGAAATCTGAATATGAGAAGTCTTGACCAAGGTTTTTATTGCCCTTAAGATGGTCCAAATCAAGACTTGTCAACAGTTGATTTTTGATTGCATGAATGTTGTCTCTGATGAACTGAAATGAATCAAAACAAAAAGGCAAAGATCCTTCACTTACTTCAAAATTTGTTGCACTTTCCTCGTCACTGTCATAGCTGATATGCATCGACTGATCATTGTATTCGAGCTGCTGAAAATGAACTTCTTCCTCCCACAAACTAGCTGCTGATTTGTCTGCAAGATTAGCTTCTGTTTGGAGAACATAATCATCATCATACTGATCAAACTGAGGAAAATCATCAGTATAAAACACATCATCAAGCATACATGTCATATCAATAGATCTCTCTTCTCCAAGATGATCTATAAGACAATCATTATCAGATCTATAACAATTGGGATAAGAAAGAAGATGTTTTGGATCAGCAACTTGTTCTTCTTCAATCAGCGAGCCATGGGCTTGAACATTATTCTCATTCCTTGTGGTGATCCTCTGCATCATCTCTTCTACTGCACTTACCAAAATGTCAAGCTTTACTTCTAGAGATGTTGATTCCTCCAGATCTATATTTTTCATCTCTTCTTCTTTCAACCTTGCCCTCCAGATCAGCAAATGAGCCTCTACATTTACTGCACTGTTCTGTATCTCTTCAAGTGTTGCAAGATTCCTTTCTATCAGCTAAAACTCCATTTTCGGATCAAAGGCACCCAGGTAGTGCAAGACAGCAGATCTAGGAGGAGGTCTTATATCAATTGGGATTGAATAATAAACTTGGTTAAATCTGGCAGAAAATTGTTGTATTGTATCCCTTGGCAGTCTTCTCAGCTGGTTATACTCTTCTAAAATAAGGAAAAGGTTTTGTCCGATCATCCACCTGTTGAGAAAAACTTTGACGAACTGCCGAAAATCTGAGATGCTCGCATCAGGCAGGGTTTTGAACCAACTCTTGACTTTGCCTTGCAAAGAAAGAGCAAAAAGCCTAATACTGACATCTTCTTCATCAACCTCAAAAAGGTCTAGAAAAGACTTAAAATTCTGCACATTTTGCTCAGCGTTGACATTCTTACTTTCACCATCAAACCTCGGGAAGTATAGATCATAGTTTTTGGGGAAAGCATGAAGAACAGAAGGTAAAACAAGAGGTTTATACCTATCTGGGACTATAAAAGGTGTAAGAGTATATACAAGAGCTATGGGATCAGTTTTGTTTTCTTTAGGCTCATCACGTTGAAGAGAGTCATCATGAGATGTGGGAAATGTAAGGAGGCCAGGATCAAAGGGAAACTCAGTGTTTACACTTTTTGAATAGATCGAGTGAAGATTTTGATCACTTTTATCATACAACAAATTCTGAAAAACTTTCAGGACAACTTCAAGAACAGAAAAGAAGTAATGTACAAGAAAGCAAACTAGATCCTGAATACCATTCCACTTTGGATACCCGAACTTTGTGTAAGATCCTTCCATTTTCTCAGAGAAGAGTTAGTCCTCCAGTGGAGTCTCTACATTGAGTTGGAGTCACCAGGTGAATGATTTCAGCCTTCTTATGTCTGATCGTTGTCCACCATCAACCATCAGATCTAACTTGATACATGTACTGGGGTGATCGTTTAGATCAGATGTTCAGTTTATAAACTAGACTGGAGATTGACTGAAGTAGATTTTATCTACTTGTGCTAATGTAAAGCAAAAGCGTTTCGAAGGCTACCTGGCTAACTTCAGGCTCCGTCTGTAGTCTACAAAGCAAAACAATGAAAATAAACTTTCTTCCCCAGTATGGTTGCCACTATGTTAGAGCCTAGATTTGCCTCAGGCTGAAAAGGCAAGGTTCTAGGTCCACATCAAACCACGCTCAGCCTCGTAGCTAGCCCTACGAGGAAAGGAGAGGGCTCTTTCCGGGTCAATCTTAGTAAACGATAATCGATGGGGCTTGAGATGAATGAAATACAAAATAATTTTAGGTTAGGTATGAAGTGCAAGGATTTGATTTGATTTTTGAGGGTTTTATTTTGGAAAAAGGGAAAGGCAAATTTGGGTCTGGGGATGAAGCCAAATTTTTGCAGAGTTCAGGTAGGGGCAAGATAGGCAGTAGTTTTGATGCTTTGGATTGAATGAATGGGTGGATCAGACTGGTGAGGAGCCAAGGAGGTTAAGAGGGTTTCAAGAGTCCTCCTGAAACAGATGAAAACATGAAGAATTAAACAAAATATCAAGGCAGAGCATAGCAGTCCAATGAATTCTACCTTAATCACTCATTTGTTTAATTGCAGAAGACAAGAGAAGGGAAAAAGATCACATAAACATCAGTGAACTTACAAATACATAGAGAAAGACACCATCAAAACATAGAGCCACATGGATCCCAACAAGTGTTGCAAAACCCTGGTCTTTCCTTTGCCAAAATTGCAGAAATGAAATGTACAATAGGGTGCCAAATAATCCCAAGTGTCGAACCCTGAAAATGACTTAGAAATTACATAATATAGACAAGCCTAACTCCTTCCCATGCCTCTAGGGGTCGAGCTCATCATTCTAGGAGTTGTTTGAACCAATTCTAAACAAGGAACTGAAATCTAGGTAGTCAAACAACTTACCCCTATATGCTAGGAAACTAATTCATTCATTTAATTTTCACCTTTTAGTGAATGAATCCTCTAGAACAAGTAGAAATGTGCCAATATTACATCATGGTTGTCAAATTACATCATGAAAAGTAAAGAATAACATCAATAAGCAAAACTAGGCGAATTTATGAGTTGAACAGTGAAAAATAGGCAAAAATCCTCTATGCACCGCGCCTGATTCTCTATGTGTTGCGCTACTTTGGAGCTGATTTTGAGGCACTTCCTGAAGTCCAAATTGAGCTCAAGTGTGCTTGTTGGAAATACCTACCTGTATACATTCCAACCCAAGTGGAATTTCTAAATTTGGATGTCATTTACCCCTTCAAAACCTCAATCTCCCAAGACTGCTTCCTGTGTGTCAAAATAGGGGTAGTGAGGTCATTTTTTGAGTGTTTTTGACCTCCTGAGGACTAAAAACTTGCCCAAATTTCTTGGCCATGCACTAGAAAGCATAATTTATCATGAAAAATCCAAAAATGCAATTTTTTTTGGATTTGGAGCTCTCTAGCAAAAGCGAGCGCCACGTGGTGCGCGCATAGGGAGGAAAACCCTATGTTAAAATTTCTGTGTGTAGCGTTTTTTTACAGACCATTTTTGAGGGCCTTCCCGGTGTCCAAATTGGGTGTGGGATAGCGCGTTGGAAAGGTATTTGAGTATAATTTCCAACCCAACTATAATTTTTCAATTTGGAGTTCATTTTACCTATAAAAATTCAAATCTCCCAAGACTGGTCAAAATGTGCCAAATGAGGCTGCCTCAGGGCAGAGTGCTGTTGCAGTCAACTTTTGAAGGTCTTACTCAACTCAAAATTGAGCTCATGATAGCTAATTGGAAATATATTTGTGTCTATTTATCATTTGACTCATAAATAAAGTCATTTGGCCAACCAAGCTAGGACAAAACTTGATTTTCCCAAGGTCACTGCAGAGGTGCATTCAATTCTCCTGAGGAAACGATATTTTTTCCATTTATCTAAAACCATGACACCTGTGTAAAAAGTGAAGGAGGTTTTGCTTACTTGGCCTAGTTTGGACAAAAACCTCTCTCAATTTTCCCAAATTCAGCTTTTATTGCTCATAAACATCATTTGAGTGAAACCTACCCCGATGTGTGGAATAGGGAATTTGTCGAAATGAATTGAAATGAAGGGGATAAGGGGCTTCTAAATTCTTGAGAAAATTTTGGGAGGTGAGGAGGGATGTTATGAAGTAGGGGAAAGTGGAATTTCAGAGATTTAGTGAGGGGAAGGGGTCCAAAAGGGCAAAACACAGGCCTAGCCTAGAAAATTGCCAAGTTATAGCAAGAAACTAGGGTTTGTGCGAAAATGAGGAATTTGGGGGATCTCAGTGATGGGAAGTGTTTAATAAGGTACATTAAGGATAGGGGAAGGCATATGAATATCAGGGTGCAAGTTTTGCTGATGATTTGACCATCCAGGAGAAATTGTCTTCAAAACCCTAGGAGAGGGAAATGAACCTTACCTAGGCGCAACTGAAGCATGAACAAGGTGTAAAATGACCCAGTGGAACTTGACATGATAATGACAACCCTATCAATGATGGTACACTCAGCTGAACGGTGACATGGACCGACATTTGGACAACTTTGACAGGAGTAAAAGCAAACCCTAGACCTAACGCCTAGTGACCAAATTTTGCTTGAAGACTCACTGAAATGACAAAATTTGACCTTGACATCTTAAAATCACTTTGTAAGAGCATGCTTGATCACTGGAGAAAGGCTGCAAAGACTAACACTAACAGGGGCAAAAATTAGCTCAAAAGTCAAAGTGCTTGGAATTGTTCAAAACCTGAACGACTGCATCTGTCTTGGCGAAATGATCCCAATGCAAATCATTCTGTTCAAAATGGAGTTCGCATGAGGAAGATAGAGCCCCTTGACTGCTTTGCCAAATAGAAGAAATTTTGAAAACAATTGTAAAGTCACTGCACAGTCAACAGTTTGTACTGGTGATGTGGCAGGTGACTGGGCAAATTCAAAGGTCGGTCAACATCTAATGTGGTTTTTCCAAGTGTCATGTTGCTATTGGTCGATGGTATGGTGACATGGTAAGTTTTTATTGGTTTGAATGGACCAATAGGGAGGGGACAAGTGGAAAGCCCGAAGGCTGGCACGTGTCCCTCCCCAAAGGACCGGTTAGAGCGTAGTGATAACATTTTATGGCAGGTCGGGGGGTCAAACACGGGACCTGCTCCAAAAAAACTCCAAGTGTTACTGTTGTGCCACGTTGGTGGTTCTTAACCATAACGTTCTCCACATAAATTTAAATTTTATTGTATTAATGGTTGGGGGTTAGGAGGGCCAACCCTCCCATGTGAACGCGCATAACATAACTGCTAGGCTACAATAATGGCTAGCGGGTAGTTCTAATGATAACCACCAACCACAAAACTTATGTCACCATATGTGACCAGTTCCACGTAAACACTAGGTCAATGGTTTAAGAACTGTGCAGATAATGCAACTAACTGCTAGTTAAACCGCGAACTTTAAGCCATCACATGTGTCCACTCCGCTTAAGCCACCAGCTAATGGTTTGCATTAAACATGGTATTAGCATTAATCCACAGTTAACCATTAATTAATCCAGTTTAACATTTAATTAAACTCCAATTTAACTTGGCGGAGATTTCGATAGACCCTCCTAATTCGGCAGAAACTCCAAGTTAAGAGGAGTTAAGTGGAGTTCCTCCAGTTTTAGAGGAGGTTTTATAGGATAAAATAGTTTTGGTCATAACTAGAGGAAAATTCGACCAAATGGAGACCAGAAAGAGGTGTTCCTAGCTAATTTTGATGCTCTGAGTCCATTGAAGCAGGTTTAAGGAGTAGTAGAGAATTGTAAACAACATTTTTTTTTTTCCATTTTGAGCAAATACAGAAGCCATGGAAGATGGACCAAGGAGATGTAGCCCAAGAGGGGTGAAATCCTTTATAAAAACACTGTGTTAAGTGTTCTTTTGAATGGTTTGCTATACATTTGATTGCTACTGTTCAACACTTGTCTTTCATGCCATTTTCTCATGTTCTTAACATAAAAATTGATAAAATTTACCTATTTGCATTCATAAACACCATAAAGAAACCTATGCACATGAAGCAATGGACAAGCATTTGTTTTTAAATCTGAAGTTGAAATTAGCACAACAAAACTAACATTCAACTACAGATCAAGTTGGTATCAGAGCAAAGGTTTATTTTCTTGATTTCTTGAGTTTTGTGCAATTAGGTTTTTAATGGTTGCATATTTTTGAAGCTTTTTGATGCATTACAAGTGTGATGGAAACTTGAACAAGTGATGTTTCTAATCCATCTTCCTTAGCAAGATTATTTGATGAAGATATGTTGCAAGAGCTTATCATCATGATAGATATGGTGCAATAGATGTATGAAGATAGGAGTGAGAACACTATAATTCAAGAGCAGTTGATGACCATGAAGGAGGAGAAGCAAGATCTTCTTGAAAAGATGCATGAGATGGAGATTCAACTCCATGATGCCAAGGAAATCCTAGTCAAGTATGTGCATGAAAATGAGGTATGTAATTCAACTTTATCTTCAATTTCCTCTCAAAATGAATGTTTTGGTGGTTTTGAAAGACACACTAGAGGAATAGAGTCCAAATTATTGATGAATATGGGCTATGAAGGTAAAGGGTTAGGAAAACATGCATAAGGCATAGTTGAGCCAATTTTTGTTGAGGAAAGGCCTAGGTATTTGGGTCTTGGTTATGGAAAACATGATGGAGAATGATCCAAAGCCAATGAGGCACATGAAGGTGTTCCAAGAAGGAATTTCATTACATTTTCATTACCTTAATCTTGTGAAGTTTGTGTTCATGAGGAATGCAAAAGTTTTATACTCATTTTGCAAGAAGATGCTCATAAGCATGCAACTAGTGGAAATGGCAAACAAGAGGATTTTGAAAGCTCTAAGATCATTGAAACCATTGTTTGTATTCCAAAGAGAGCCACTACCTCATCAAATTCACCTCCTCAAGAAGGCGACAAAGGTGAATGTGAAAGGTATAAATCTACCTTTAATCAAGTTTCTTTTGATTATGATAAACATGGTAAATCTTCACATAAGATTTGGAGAAAATTTACATGTTCCTTTTGTGGTTTGAATAACCATACTATTTTGAGGTGTTAGAAGAGGGTAGCCATACACAGGAAACTTTCAAACCAAAAGAGACAGAAAACCAAAGGTCCATTGGATAATGGAAACCATGTTGAAAAGAAGATGCAATTATTGTGCACTCATTTCCATAAGCAGGATCATCTTGTAGACAAGTGTTGGACTTTACATCCAACAAGTCATCCACGACATTTGAAAAAGGTGGAGAGAGATTTTGGAAAAAATGGAAAAGATGATTCCATAATTGATGTGGGTCAGGATGATACACATGATGAAGTGCAGCTGAAAGAAGCGCCATTGAAATGTTTTGGAAGGAGATGGTTAGATTTATTAACCAATTAAGGCCTTGCAAATTTATTTTTATAATTGATGCAAATAAGGCAAGATTTGCATTTCCTTATTGATGCATTTCCTTGTTATTTAGATGCATTTCATTTATCTTGAAAGTATGCTGCATATTGCATGAAGCAAGATTTTTGAAAAGTAGAGTTATGTTGACTCACTTAGATGCAACAAAGATGACAATTTGCAAATAAAAATTTGCATGCATGATTGCATTCTTGAACTTGCATGTTTATGCCAGGAAGGCGTTTGAAAGTGGAGTATGTTGACTCACTTTGTTGCAGCAAAATTGGTCATTCCATCTGTTTAAGTACTCTTACATACCAATTGGATTCTTTTACTTGTGATTGTACTTGTGAGAGAGTTGAGAATTGCTATACATGCATGAGAGTTTGTGTGTGTGAACAATGAAATTTTTAATAGTTTCATTGTGATTGAACATGCATGAGCGATTGACTTGTGTTGGTCGATTGATTGTTACATGTATGTTATATCAACTTGGAAGAGTTGATTTTGTCTCCAAAGATGAAAAGGAGATGTGACGAATTGTTTCATGAGAATGTGGAATTCTTGTTGTAAATCATCAAGTTGTTGTATATGTTTTTGCTTGACTTGAAAGTGAGTTGTTTGAAGAAGCATGTCTTATCGACTTTTGTTTAGTCGATGTTTT
The DNA here is from genome assembly GCA_031772625.1 of Pinus tabuliformis. Taxonomy (NCBI): domain Eukaryota; kingdom Viridiplantae; phylum Streptophyta; class Pinopsida; order Pinales; family Pinaceae; genus Pinus; species Pinus tabuliformis. The sequence continues at coordinate 1,202,710,612 of CM062804.1, forward strand.
ATAACATCTTGGTGTATAAAAAGATGTAAGAGTAAATGGAAATGTTCACATGATGTGACATTTGTTGCTTTGGAGAAAACAAAAGGAAAAGTTCGTTAAGTTATATATTCTTGCATGAGCATTTTTCAAACACAATTAACTTTGAAAAACAAGATGAGTGTGTTTCTTATGGCAAGATGTCGCAGGATTTTGGAAGGTTCATGCTTGAGCAAGAGGTTCATGATTAGCCTTCATTCTCAAATCATGATATGAGTAGCATGTTAATACTGGAGGATGATGGAATCATGAAGCGAAAGTGGACAAAAATGCAAAAAAAAAAATTGCAGCCATTATAGACCTTTTTATGTGTTGATGCCAAGAAGCGAAGGAGATGGCAAATGCATTCTCTCAGATGTGGAATGGAACCATGAAGGTAAAATAATGGTCATTTCTTTTCTTGTTATTACTGATATTGGAACTCATTGTTGTAGTTCACTCAAATGGGATTAACTTGGAAAAGTGGTTTCCAAGGGGAAGCTTGCATTGAATGACAGATCATAGATCTATGTGTCATCGTCATATGGACCAACCTCAAACCTTAGGTTCCATTGGCCAAGTGGTAAACTAGTGTTGATGTGGGAAGCATTAACAAGCAAGACCTTCTCGTTAGCATAACTCTACACCCAATTGTCAGATCAACGAAATAATTTCCATTGTCAAAAATCCCTCATTAAACCGATCATGATGATAAATTATTAACCAAATTATGCAAAATTTTAGGAAGTGGTATTTTTCAATGACCCATTTTCATGCACTTTTCGTGTTATATTTTAAAAATCAAATTGAAGACGATAATAATTCCTTCCACAACCTATAATACTTCAAGGGGGTGGTAGGTAGTGTTACAAAAAGCAAGATATCCACTAAATAAAAAACAATGTCAATTATAAACAAAAATTGTTGAAATCATGATTACTGTTACACCAAAACCCGAAGGTGTTAATAAACATACATATAGCTAGAGTTAATGGATCGTTGAGAGGAAATTAAGCACATGTTGTGAAACAAACGAGGAGTGTAGGATTATCCAATGCCCAAAAATCTCCCCCGCAACGCGAATATGGGGTGTTTCGAACTCAAGACCTTTTTCTTTGATACCACTTGTTGGAATCACGATTTTTATTACACCAAAACCCGTAGGCGTTAGTAAATAGACACATCGCCAAAGTTAACAGATCATTGAGAGGTGGTTAAGCACATGCCACAAAACACATGGGGATTGCTGGATTACCCAATTCCCAACAAAAACAAAATCAAATATAAATATTTCGTTAATTTTAATTAAAATCATTATAAAACATTTATAATATGATTCTCACTATGCACTCTTAGTTCATTGTGCTCACTAGGTTCACTTTTCTCACTGGTTTCATGCCGATCTTTGGGAGTTGTGCTATTTGATATGCGTGCTTCTCCAAAAAGCATTTATACAAAATCGAGTCACATAGAAATTTAGCTTCTTCTTCTTTTTAAAATCCCAAGTTAATATGTTAACCTATACTCTATAGTGTACAATTTCTATGAGAATATTTGTTCTATGGTAAATATTGATAAAATAATTAAGTTGAAATTAATGGATAAAACTACACAATTAAGCTAAATTGTTTTAACCTATTAAATCTGAAAATAATGTTTTCTTCACAATTAGATAAAAAGTATAGGTTAATGAAAACCAACATTTAAAATATCAATAGGCTTGGAAATCTAGAGAATTTTCAACATCGATAAAACAAACTTTATTTCTCTTATAGCTAAAGTTAAACTCCTTTATAAAATAAGAACCTCTAACATGGACAAAAATCTAATATATATAGAATGGAAATAATAACACGAATGGAACATATATATGATGAAGGGATCATGCGAAGTTGGAACCTATAAACTTATTGTCCACCAGCTTTAGCATGTTAAGTATGAAAATAATGCTTTCTTTAACGTTATATAAAGATTATCGGTTCAACGAAACTCAACATTTAAAATATCAATAGACTTAGGAATCCATAGGATTGTGATCACCAATAAAACATACTTTATTCCTTCAATAGTTCATTTTAATAATCTTTGTAAAATAGCAATTTTTACAAAATCCCAACCTACATACAACGTTAATAATAACACGTTAATAATAACACAAATGGCATCTATATATATATAATTAATATGATAAAGTAAAAAATCTAATTTAGTGAAATATATGAATGTTTCTTTAAGCATTTTACATATTGTCAATAATTAGTCATATAATCATATACATACTTAAATTATATGTATATATATAATCATGTATTCTAACGAGATGCATACTTAATATTTTACAAACCATCAATACACATACACATTTTCACATATAAAAATAAATATCCAATACTTTTCCAATCATCAAAACATGTCTTCACATACACAAATGCATACATAATACTTTACCATCTATAACACTTTGGTAGTAATAGAGGCCATGTTATTAAATACACCTAGACAATAACATAAGGTAAGAAATCCTTACACCTCAACAATTTCAAATATATATACAAACCATCTCTCACCACATTATTAAAGGGATCAAATCTCCTTTCACTCTAAAGGGGTTTACACCTTAGGAGAATTGATCCCTCTCAACCCTTGGTAGATCTAGAGTTACGATGGATATATATATATATATATATATATATATATATATATATATATATATATATATATATATATATATATATATATATATATATATATATATATATATATATATATATATATATATATATATATATATATGAAAATATGAAAAACCATGGGTTCTAAAAAATTAGAGCAAAAAAATAGTTAATGGTAAATTGACTATTTTACTTTTCCCACAATACATCACATAATTCAGTACACCTTGTCACTGTTTAACCCGTGAGCGGCTATTTTACCTCAATTGACTTAGTCAAAATGTTTACATAACATGACAAGACAATTTATTACAATATCTATTCGATACTAGGCTTCTCGACGCAACTAGGTTGAGATCTAAATATGAAAGTCAATAGCTTGAAGCGACACCGTAGTAAGATGACAACCTTTTCATTATAGACATATATTTGACTTATAAATTGAAATTGACATATAGATTAAAATCAATGCATTTCTTTCTATGTACATGAATTGATAAAGTAATGTCAAGAAGAATAAGCGACATCTGTGTATGAAAACCATCCAATGGAGTTTGAATCTTGACAAAAGGAGTTGGAATCAGAAGAATGCGACTATCTTTGAACATAATTTACGAATAGGATTCACTTGGCTACTTAGATTAAGAACACTAAAATAGACACATAGAGAGAGTGAAAAGGAAGGAAGACTTACACCTTTTGTATTCACAATCCTATAAAATCCCATGGATATCGACTAATTTATTAATGTCTGAAAATATCATTTATGTCTCTTTGACAAAAAAAAGTAGATATAGACTTTCAAGTTAGCAAATCTTTTTAATCGACAGAAAACTTGATTTTAATGTACATGCATTGTTTGTAGTGTATGATTTTTATCATTCTTAAATCAATGCATCTAGAAATTTACTTGTACACTAAAATAAATATATTAGAATTTGAATAATAAAAATAAAAATTAAAATTAAAATTGACATTGAAATTGAAGTTTAAATCAAAATTGGCATGTACACTAAAATCAATGCATTGATTTCAGTGTACACTTTTCATTATTTCTACATTAATGCATCTAGAAATTGATATGTACACTAAAACCAGTACACTAGAAATTGAAATTGACATAAAAAATGAAATTGAAATTGAAATTGAGATAGAAATTGAAATTGAATAAAGAGTAAAAATAGATATAGAAATTGAAAGTGAAATGTAATTTACATTGAATAGAAATAAAGATTGACATGTACATGGAAACCAATGTATTAGAAAGAAATACACTAGAAATTGAATAGAAATAGAAATAGAAATAGAATAAAAAGTAAAAATAGATATAGAAATTTAAAATAAAGTGTAATTGACATTGAATAGAAATAAAGATTGACATGTACATGGAAACCAATTTATTAGAAAGAAATAGATATCATAATGACAATAACATTAAGATAGAAAAATCTTAATAAGAAATATAACATTTCACCTTTATAATTAAGTAGTTTATATATATATATATATATATATATATATATATATATATATATATATATATATTATGTATCTTCTTTTTTTTAATTTCATTTTCATACCGTTTTATTAACACAACGAATTGAAGTCTTATTTTTTTCCTAGAAAAAAATGGTAATTTTATTAAAGGATAATAAAATTACAGATCGAGATGCACATTTGTGCATAAGCTTGGATTATATGAGTCCCTTTGAGTGCAGGTGCAAAAATGTGCTTGACCAAAAAACATTTTGTCATACGTACAAGTCCTTAACCTCCATAAAAAGTGATATCTTAATCCAAAATTATCTATCATATACAAAAATAGTCATTTAAGTCCAAAAATTGCATCTCATAAAAGCTTCAAGATACTTTCAAAAAAGAAGTATGCTAATATGGAGAAGCTTTGTATTATCTATGAACTATTGGCTAGATGAAATCTTCCCATGAGGGGCGAAAATACCCAATATGGTGGCCCTCTTTGTTTTCTTTGAGCTTCAACTGCTTTTGTCCAAGTCCAAGCCCACTTTGGGGAGGCCATCTGCAATTTGATTTTGAGACTTATATACATGATCAAATGAAATGGAAGTTAAATATGAAGCTAACTACAAAAAAATTGAAAGAGATGGAAGAGTTGGTGGTGCCGCAAACGTGAAACAAATTTCATCCAATCTATGACAAGGAGAGAATCACCATGTATGTGTATTTGTGAGATGTTGTGCTCAGATGCCAGGGAGAGGAGAAGATAAAGACTTAGAATTTTTTCATAGTTGTTTGATGCTTCCCCAACACTAGCGGAGAAGGATAAATAGTGACCTTCAGAGAAATATATAATGCCTCTAGCCCCCGACTTTGTAGGATGGGCTTGGGAGGCACCATAAAAAAATGCTTAAGGGGTACTCCTGTCAATTTGTGTTTCCTTCAGAGTGTGAGATCCGATTGGATCCAAAGGCTTAATGGAGAGGACAAAGATATTTTTAATAACAACTTTGATTGTGGAAGGATATGTATGGTAAAAAAGAGCCAAATTTTGTTCCAACCATCTATCCCATGCAATAGTGAAAGGGAGGGCCTTGTGATATTTCTAGGTGAAGGAAATCCTAGACCGATTTCTAAAAGATTCTTCAACTGACATTCCTTCCCATATTTGATCTCACCCTGATAGTCTACTTACTTCACTCCAAACAACAAGAGAAAATTCCTAGGAAATGAATAGATGGTGGACAATTTCTGAGGATATTTTTGTTATGCTCTTGACTTGCGAGAAATTCTAGAATACCAAATATGCGAAGAAAGACAACCCAGAACACAAAACAAAATGAGAAAAACAATAAGTATTTTATTATTAAGAGATGAAAACAATGTTCATTTGCCTCTTCTAGGGGCAACCTCCAGCAGAGTAGAGATCGATTACAAAATAAGACTCGATATTTCTCAATGGGGAGTCTCTATCCTTTATATGATTCATACATACAATACCATGGGTCATTACCATGGTTCTCTCCATACCATCTATCTAATACCATGGTCCGTTTGCAACTAACTGTGGTCCCTTTATTAAATGCAGGTTAACCACTTACAATTATTAATACAGGCTTTATTGACTCTTTAACTAACTATAACTATGAATCGACCCTACTACATAAATAAAGGGGTTAGGGTTGGACCCTAACATGCCCTCCCCATAAAAAGCAGCCTTGTCCTCAAGGCTGAAGCTGTGGCAACCGCTGAAGAATAGTGGCTGGTTCCCAGGTCGCATCTTCTGGAGAGGTGTCTTTCCACTTGACGAGGACTTCCTTGATCGTGCGGCAACACAGATTTCATTCTTATGTATCGAGGACTTGTTCAGGTTGGAGCCAGAGTGAACCTTCTTCATCCAATGTAGGTAGACTGGTTTGAATTCTGCAATTGTTCCCCACCACTTTCTTGAGGCATGATACATGGAAGACTGGATGGATTTTTGAAGTTGGTGGCAAGGTCATCTTGTAGGCTACTACTCCAATGCACTGAAGTATTTGATAAGGTCCGTAGAATTTTGGAGCTAATTTTTGGCATCCCTTTTCTTTGAGCGATGTTTGCTTATATGGTTGCAGCCGCAGGAATACCTGATCCCCTTCTTGAAATGTGCACTCTGAATGATGTTGGTCTTCCTGTTGCTTCATTCGATTCTGAGCTTGATGGAGATTATCTTTGAGACAGGCTAGCATGGCTGCACGGTTTTGTAGGATTTGATCCACTGCTTGCACCTTAGAGCATCCAGGGATATAAGAAATAGGTGAAGGTGGGAGTTGGCCATACACTGCTTCATATGGAGTCATCTTGGTGGTTGCATGATAGTTAGTATTATACCACCATTCAGCTAAAGGTAGCCACTGTACCCATTGATGTTTCTTTTCTGAAGTGAAGCACCTTAGGTATGTCTCCAAACATTTGTTGACTGCTTCAGTTTGACCATCAGTTTGGGGATGATATGAAGTATTTAGTTGGAGTTGGGTGCCTTGTAGCTTGAAAAGTTCTTGCCAAAAGTTACTGGTGAAAGTCAGGTCATGATCAGACACAATGGAAGTGGGCATGCCATGTAGTTTGAAGATCTGGTCCATGAAAGCTTGAGCCACCAAAGTGGGGGTAAATGGGTGGGGTAGAGTGAAAAAATGAGCATATTTAGAAAGTATGTCCACAACCACCATGATGACTGATTTGTTTCCTGACTTCGGAAGACCAGTAATGAAATCCATAGAAACATCCGTCCAGACTAAGGCAGGGATTGGCAATGGTTGTAAGGTGCCTGGTGACTTGACTATTTCTCCTTTGTGGCATTGACACACATCACATTCAGCTACAAAAGTAAGAATTCCAGTTTTCATGCCTGTCCAAAAGAAAGAACGACGAGTGCAAGCATAAGTCTTTTGAAAGCCTGCATGGCCTATAGTGGGAGATGAGTGCAACTCTACCAAAATGCACATTTTGAGGGTGGATGTCGGCGATATAACTACTCTATCCTTGTAGAGAAGAATATCATCCTTCCAAGAGTAGCCAACTAAGGAATTAGGATCTGATCTCAATTTATTAATGAGTTGGGAGAGAGAGGGGTGTGAAAACCATTGCTTTTGAGATTCTTCAATCCAATCTGGTATGGGAAGAGAGATTGATAGCATGGTGCTTTCATCATCAAATTGGTGTGATAAAGCATTCGCTACTACATTGTCACGCCCTTTATTGTAATTTATCTCATAATCATATCCTAACATTTTGGCCAACCATTTATTTTGCTAGGGTGAGGATAGACGTTGCTCCAAAAAACATTTGAGGCTTTGATGGTCTGTGTGGATTTGGAAACACCGCCCCAATAAGTATTGTCCTTGGGTATCTACTGCATGTAATATGGCCATCATCTCCTTCTCATAGGAAGATTGTCCCAGATGTTTCCCACTCAGTTGTTGGCTTGTGAAAGCCAAGGGTTGACCTTCCTGCATTAACACAACACCAATACCAGTACCTGAAGCATCACATTCAATCACAAAATATTTGGTGAAGTCGGGTAGTGCCAATAAGGGAGTGGAACATATGGCTTGTTTGAGAGCCATAAACACATGTTGTGTTGCATCAGTCTAGAGGAATGAATTTTTCTTGAGAAGGTTAGTGAGGGGTCTAGCAATGCGACCATAATTGCGGACAAATTTGTAATAGTAGCCTGTGAGACCCTAGAATCCCCTCAAAATCTTCAATGTTTTTGGTTGGGGCCAATCTTGCATTGCATGTACCTTTTTGGGATCCACCCGGACACCTTCACAACCCATAATGTGGCCCAAATACTCAACTTCTTCCTTGCCAAAAGAGCACTTGGACAAATTGACAAATAATTTGTGATTCCTGAGTAGTGGCAAGAGCATGTCTACATGATGCAGATGTTTTTCTGAGGTTAGGCTGTAGATAAGAATGTCATCAAAGAAAACGAGGACAATTTTTTTGAGATACGGTTTCAGTAGGTGATTCATGAGGCTTTGAAAAGTGGATGGGACATTACAGAGACCAAATGGCATGACCAAGAATTCATAATGGCCTTCATGAGTTCGGAAATTAGTCTTGGGAATGTCTACTTCTTTCATGCATATTTGGTGATAGCCAGAGCGAAGATCTAGCTTAGTAAAGAATTGAGCACCATGTAGTTCATCAAGCAGATCATCAACAACCGGGATAGGGAATTTGTATTTGAAAGTGAGCTTGTTGAGGGCCCTGAAGTTTGGACACATGCACCATTCCTCATCTTTCTTGAGCACCATGACCACTGGTGATGAATAAGGATTGATGCTAGGACGAATAACACCAGCTTCAAGGAGTTCCTTGATGATTTTTTCAATTTCATTCTTTTGGGCGAAAGGGCACACATTCGACGGTTGTTCCCCTAGGACCAAAGTGGTGCCATGATCATGTTCCCCTCTAGAGGGTGGAATCTCTTTAGGTTTGTCAAATACCTACTGGTGGTGGTTTAAGACCTGTTGCATCTCAGGATGAATATGAAGAGTAGTGGGCTTGATGGCTTGGATGGCATTAAACTAGGCGATAACTCCATGATGGCCCTTTTTCAACAACTTTTACATTCGATGCAAGCTGATGATAGAAGGAGCACCTGCCTAGAGTCCACGGAGGGTATGCATGTGGTCATTCTACTTAAAACTCATATATAACTCCTGGAAATCCATTGTGATTGGGCCTAGTGTGCGAAGCCATTCAGCACCCAAGACAATGTCACAACCACCCATGTTAATCACAAACATGTGGGTATTTAGGTGGTAGTCTCCCATCTGAAGTTTGATATTTTCGCAACGGCCTTCACATTTCATTGTCCCCCCATCAGCAATCTGGAACTGGAAATTAGTGACTACCTTGACAAAACAATGAGCAGCTTTGGTGACTAGCTGATGGATAAAGTTATGAGTGCTTCCACTATCAATCAATACTACTACCGGGCAATGTTTAATAAAGCCTCTATTTTTGAGAGTTTGGAGCACAGAAATGCCTGCAAAAGCATTTAATGAGATAACTGGTTCCTCTGGTGTAGTTTGGAGCACATTGTCTTGCTGGCTGTCCTCAACTTCGTCCTCTGGTCCCTCAAGGGGTGGGGCTTCCTCAGATGAGCTAGGATCTGTAGCATCAATTTGAAAGAATTTGGGTTCCTTGCATTTATGCCATGGGGAGTATTTGTCATCACAGTAGTAGCACAATCCTTGTTTTCTTCTTTCAACCATTTCTACTGGAGACACCTTTTGAACCTTAAGTGTTTGGGTAGGGCCCTGAGTCTAGGTGGGGCATCCCTTGGCTATGAAATTTGGACGAGGCAACTGGCCAGCTAAAGCACGTTCTGCTTTGATAGCCTTTGTGCAAGCGTCCATCCATGTAGGTGGGTGGTGCATCTGGACATGGGCTTGGATGGCTTCTTTGAGACCACTTATAAAACATTCCAAGTAGAATTCATCTCCCAGACCTTCTATGTGGATGGCCAATGTCTCAAAGGCTGCAATGTAGTCTTTTATTGTGCCTGTCTGTCGAAGCTTAGTAAGGCGACCCAAAAAATTAGACTCTTTGTCAAAGTGGTCACAAAGAGATTTTGAGAACACCTACCAAGTTATGTTCCCGGGATAGCATTTCCGATGCCACTGCCACCATTGCCATCTCTCTTGGTCTAAGTAAAGGGCTCCCACACATAGTTTAGTTTGATCATCTCGGATATCATTTAGAATGAAATATTGTTCCATTTGTGCTACCCATACTACCAGATTAGAGCCATCAAATTTATACATGTCCAGCTTGGGTGGCCGAGGGTGGGAATGTGGGTGATTTCCATGGAAGTGAATATGATGGCTAGACTCTCCTTCAAGGTCTTCATTAATACCATGTGCCTTCGAATGCAACCCCGACATTTTCAGTTTGAATTGTGTCATGAATTGCTACATCTAGTCCGCTAGGCTCTGGAAAGCCTCCAACTTTTGTTCAAGGCTCGCGATCTTCTTGTTGGCCATGACTTGAGCTCTGGTTTCTACCATACATAGATCTTGGTCACTTGTCGTCACTTAGAAAAAAATTGGGACCGCCCGAAAATTGAAGCTGACAAGTGAATGGTACCACTATGATTAGCTTGTCGTCCTGAATCTTATGGGCTAAGTCTCTTGTAAGCGTCCTGGGAAGGCCTCAAACTCTTTTCCAAATTCACTTCCATTGTGGATCTGAATGTTGCAGCAGCGACAAAACCCCAACTGTCAGATCCGATCTGGAAAATATGATAATGGGCAATCTTCAGAGAGTCGAGGGAACTATGGTCTCAAACGAGTGTCAAGTGCTACAGATCGCAATATACATAAGGGTCCAACAATAGTACTTGGCCCAATATTTCAGGGCACTAACTAAGGAGGATCAACCATACCCTTAGCCGTACTACCCGACTACCCTATTATACGTGCGAGTAATCTCCTTGAGTGCTATTCTCAGTGTACTGTAGCAGCAAGATGACCAAAGTTTATCTAAGGCGAGGTTTGAGGTGAGCCTAGGGGGCTTCTGATATACCCAGAGGGTATGTGGAAGACAGTGCATGTGCGGTTCTGTCTAATGCGCTACTACTCAAAGGGGTACCCACAAGGGTTACAAGGGAGTCCAACAAGCGTGACCACCTCTTGTATTTCCTGCATGCATGCCTCCCCAAATCTGCAGGTTTATGCGCTCAATGATAGATCCCATGGTTTAAAGACGTCAGAACACGTCTCTAGCCTAAAAAAATTTCTGCCAAAAATGGAGGTACCACCAGCCCTGGAAAGTGCTCTGATACCACTTGTTATGCTCTTGACCTGCGAGAAATTCTAGAATACCAAATATGCGAAGAAATACAACCCAGAACACAGAACAAAATGAGAAAAACAACAAGTATTTTATTATTCAGAGATGAAAGCAATGTTCACTTTCCTCTTCGAGGGGGCAACCTCCAGCAAAGCAGAGCTCGATTATGTAATAAGACTCGATATTTCTCAATGGGCAGTATTTATCCTTTATATAGGATTCATATATACAATACCATGGGTCATTACCATGGTTCTCTCAATACCATCTATCTAATACCATGGCCCGTTTGCAACTAACTATGGTCCCTTTCTTAAATGCGGGTTAACCACTTACAATTATTAATACGGGGTTTATGGACTCTTTAACTAACTATAACTATGAATTGACCCTATTACATAAATAAAGGGGTTAAGGTTGGACCCTAACAATTTTACATAGACGACATATGCTAGGACCATGGAAATTCCACTTTTGAATATTATCCCAATTGGGAGCTTTGTTTTAGATTAGTAGCCACATTTTTTTTTGAGCAAATTTTGTTTCTAAATTTGTTGAACCCACCAAGGAAGAAAGATGAATTTGGGAAAAGAGAAATATGTATCCTTATTTGGGAGTGTATTCTCTAGACTTGATTTCTCCCCAAATGAAAGAAATGGGTCCTTTCGAAAGACCGATGAAAGAGTAATTTAAGAAATTTAGGTAATGATTCCAAATGATGCAATGTTTTGTTGACAGGTGTAAGTCTTGACCAAATTTTCAAATTCTGGGCTCCAAGGAAAAAATATTCCAAAATTATTTATTGAGAAATAATATATTTCTATCATGAAGGGTCTGCAATAGGTTGACAGGGAGGAGATGGTTATTTTGACTACCAATCCATTGGACCTTTCTAATTAAAACACTTGTTTCATTCCCAAGTTTCCATCGCAACCCTTATACTATAATAGGAAAAACATGAATGAGAGCTTTCCAAAAGATGGAACCCCCTTTGTGTGACTTAGAGGGATCCCATATCTAGTCTTGTAGGGAGAGATATCCTAAATACTTGTGTTTGATTTTGTGATCCTAGAGTCCTTTATTTTTTATGAAGCACTAGGTGTTCTTGGCTGCAGGAGTAGTGGAGTAAGGAAATATATTTTTTAGCTCCCATTCTCCCATCTTTTTTAGGAAATAAATGGATATCGAGGAGGATAAGACTAATTATCGATTTTGTCCATTACTAGCCCATAAGAAATGGTTGGAAACTTGTTTGATTTTATGAAGGATCCCTTTGGGAATCCAAACAAGAATTGACTAGTAGACAAAATTGCTTTCACAACTAATTTTATTAGAACCAGATGACATGCTCTGGAAATCCACCTATTGCACCATATATGAATGTGCTTATATATGTTAGAAAGGAGTTAGGTCCAGTATTTTTTGTAATATTTGTTGGGCTTTAAAAAAAACATAAGAAATTTAAAATTGGTCTTCGGATCTGAGGGCTAGATATATAGATTCTCATAGAAGGATTGTGCTTCTGCCTGATTTAAACCCAAAAAATATAATGTCGATTTATAATTGTTGATGACAATGCTTATAGTTAGACAAAATGTAGAAATAATGGATGCTAACTTGGAAGCATTCTACAAAGAGCATTCAATAGAAAATTAGGATATCATCCACAAACAACAGGTGTGATATAAAATACCTCGACTTGATTTGGACACCTGAGATTGATTAAGAGGAAATAGTGTTGGAAAGGAGTCTCTTGAGTCCTTCCGCAACCAAAACAAAGGAGGGGTGGGAGCGACACGCCTGTCTAAGACCTCATTCAACTTGAAAGAATGGTGAAGTAGAACTGTTAATAAGGATGACAAAAGAGGCCCAATTGATACACCTTAAGATCCAAGATATGGGAGAAGGGAGAAAACCTTAGATGAATGTGCAACAGACAAATATATAGCTAGATTACACCATCAAAAGCCTTAGAAAGGTTGATATTACACAAAATAACATTCTGTTTGTTTACATGAATACAATGCATACCTTTTTGGGCTAGACCAATGACACCATGGATGAGTCAATTGTTGAGGAAGACGAAATGTTCCAAAAAGATATGAGCAGATAAAATTGGCTTCATATGAAATGAAATGATCTTGGAAATAATTTTGTATATGGAGTTACATAAGAAATGGGCCTAAAATGTTCAAAGGATGTGGGAAATTCATTTTTTGGAATAAGAGACAGGAAGGTGGAGTTGAAAGGAGAAAGAATATGACTAGTCACGTGGGAATGGTCCACCATCTAGAGAATATCATCACCGAGAGGCTCTCTACAACCCAATATAGGGTAGATGTGTTGGTGTAATACAAGTATGTAAACAATTTTAATTGTGGGCTCAGATAAAAAATAATAAAGAATGTAAACATTTAAATGTTAGCTTAATTAATAATAAAAAGTTAAAAGTAATAAAAAAATGTTAGAAGTAATAATAAAAAGTTAAAATAATATAAACCCTAGCATGGGGATGAGTGTAAACATTTAAACGTTGGCTCAATTAATAATAAAAAGTTAAAGTATAAAAATAATAAAATTCAATTTGTTGATGTTGAGGACTTTTGGAGCACTGTGTGGTGTGTCACAAACACATGTATTGCTTAAAAACAATTCAATTTGTTATCTTTTAACTTGTGAATTGACTTTGTTACAATAATATGGCTTATCAATACCAAATGCCCAAAAATGATTAGTTATTTCACAATCAAAATATTTTATAACAATATGAAAATATTAACCATGGATATTCACCTCCACTTTACCGTGGATATTATTAACACGTAAGTTGGCTATAACAATATGAAAATATTATTAAACATGGATATTCACCTCCACTTTACTGTGGATATTATTAACATGTAAGTTGGATTTGTTACAGTACCATGGCCAATATCATGGCTTATAAGTACCACATGACAAGAAAACATAACATATTTCACATTCAAAATATTTTATAACAATACGATAAGATTCTTAACCATGGATATTCACCCCCACTTTACCATGGATATTATTAACTTGTAAATAGGCTTTGTTACAATATCATGGGCCAATACCATGGCTTATCGATACCACATGCCCAAAAACATAACTTATTTCACAATCAAAATATTTTATATTAGTATGACAAGATCCTTAACCATGGCTTTTCACCCTCTCTTTACCATGGATATTATTAATTTGTAAATAGGTTCTGTTACAATACCATGGGCCAATACGATGGCTTATCAATACCACATGCCCAAAAACCATAGCTTATTTCACAATCAAAATATTTCATAAAATATTTTATTTTAATTTAATTTTATAACATTTTTTTAATTGAATCTAAAAGAAAAAGGTTATAATTACTTTTGAGATATGTCTAAACCTTTTATCCTCGCGACTATTAAAAATATTGGCAAAGAAATTAAATCAAGGTTTTAATAATAAAATAAAAAATGAGAATAATTTATATATAAATATGTTAAATTTATATAATATAAACAATATTATTAAGAATGAGCATAGATCCATCGTAACTAAAGATCCAAGTGATGGGAGCAAGCAAAGTGAATAACAATACTAGAGTAAAAATAGTGAACTATTTTTAAATTTTTTTAATTATTGTATTTTCTTTGACATGATTGATCCAAAATATAGGTTTAATATTTTACAACCAATTGATTTTTTTTTAAATTTAGATACTTTTATAAACAAAATACAATGGGATCAAATTTAAGAGAGAGAGAGAGAGAGAGAGAGAGAGAGAGAGAGAGAGAGAAATGGAGTTGGAGGGGGAGAGAGAGGGAGGAAAGAACAAAGACATAGAGAGATATAGGTGGAGAGAGAGGGAGTGACAAGGGAGAGATGGGGAGGAGAGGAGAGAGATAGGGAGAGAAGGGGAAGAGAGAGAGGGAGACACAAAGATGGAGGGGAGAGAGTGAAGGAGAGGGGGGGAGAGAAAGGGAGGGAATAAGAAATACATAGAGGGATAAAGGTGGAGAGAGAGGGAGTAACATGGGAGAGATGGATAGATAGTGATGGAGAGGGGAGAGTGGGAGGGAAGAGAGAGAGAAGGAGAGAGAGAGGGAGAGAAGAGGAAGAGAGGGAGAGGGAGAGGGAGAGGGAGAGGGAGAGAGATAGACAGATATAGAGAGAGGGTGTGTATGTTTGGGGGCTGAGATAGAGAGAGGGAATAAGAAAGTGACACATATATACAAATATAAATATTATATATCATTATATATTAGCCTAGATCCATCTTAACCCCAGATCTATCAAGCGCCAAGATGGATAAAATCTCTCGAGGTGCAAACTTTTCCTCAAGTTTTGCACTCAAAAAAGAGGTTTGCACTTCGAGAGATTCGATCCCTCTCGACGCTTGATAGATCCAAGGTTAAGATGGATCTTTTAATACAATTTTGTATTCTATTAACAATTTGAGCAAAACAATTTTAATTTTTAAAATTGTTAGAAAAATTAAGTGGCATTATAAAATAAAAAATACATTAAATATCTAAAATTAAATTAATTGCAAGACTCATATGTCATGATTTAATTATTATTTGTTATTGTTTAACGATCTTTTATTTACTTTTATTTTTGATAAATGACGATCATGAAATTGAACATAACACTTAGAAGATATATTTAAATATTATGATATCCTTTAGGAGCGACCTATTTTCGTGTTTTTTAATGTAAGTTTTAAATCTTTTTTTAATCAAAAATGGTTGAGGGTAATTAGAAACCTCTTTAGACCACAAACGACATATATCAGAAATTTATAGTTCAGTTTAGGACCTAGACATTAGGAGACCATCGAAAACTAGAGTTGGGATCCCAGACTCCAGTGGGACACCTATCCTTTGAGCCTTACTATGACGGATCATAGTGTCCCTTGGTGAAATTTGAAACCAAATAGAAGGGATAAAATCCAAATGAGACAGCCACCCATCCCAATGAAACAATCACTCATTGTCCCACAAAGAGATTATAGAAAATATAATTGTTGATTCATAGTTCCCCACTACATGTTGTGCAGAGTCCCGACAAAAGGCAAGCAGTTTGATTACATTATATATATTCTTACATTGGAAAAACCATGGGTTGTCAAAAACTAGATCCCAAAAACAGTTAATGGAAAATTGACTATTTTACCTCATTTTTTTACTAGTTTATGTGAATCCTGAGATGATTTCATGACTAAATTGTGGCTTAAGTAGGCATGACCCAGAGGCATCTAAGCTGTCAAAATCACTCGGGGATTGCGCCTGGCCTAGGCTACACCAACTCTTAGCATGGCTAGATTTTTTCCCAAGGAGTTTTGAACGATGACCTTTACACCACAGAACGTCTTAACAATACACCCTGTCATTGCTTATTCTATGCCCCATGGATGAGTATTTTACCTCAATTTTATTATTATCATTATTATTATTTTACTTTTATGTAATTTGACTTAGTCAAAATTTTTACATAACATGACAAGACAAGTTATTACAACATCTCTTCCATACTGGGTTGGAGAGCACTTCTTGGTGCAACTAAGTCGAGATCTAAATATGAAAATCCATAGCTTGAAGTGACACCGTAGTAAGAGGACAACCCTATCATTATAGACATACAATTGACTTAGAAATTGAAATTTACATGTACATTAAAGTCAATGTATTTTTTCCTATGTACAAGCACTGAAAGAGTACTCTCAAGAAGAATACGTGACATCTATGTATGCAAACAATCCAATGGAATCTAAATCTTGACAAAAGGAGTAGGAATAAACAAAGTGTCACTGTCTATAAACATCATTTATGAATAGGATTCACTTGGCCAGTTAGATTAAGAACACTAAAATAGACACATTGAGAGAGTTAAAAGGAAGACAAACACCTTTAGTATTCACAATACTATCAAATCCCATGAATATCTATTAATTTATTAATATCTGAAAATATGATTTATGTCTTTTTGACAAAAAATGTAGATATAGAATTTCAAGTCAGCGAATCTTTTTAATTCAAAGAAAATTTTATTTTAATGTACATGCATTGATTTTAGTGTATGATTTTTATCATTCTTAGATCAAAGCATCTAGAAATTGATATGTACACTAAAGTCAATGTATTATAATTTGAATAATGGAAATAAAAATAGAAATTAAAATTGACATTCAAATTGAAGTTGAAATCGGAATTGACATGTACACTAAAATCAATGTATTGATTTCAATGTACATTTTTCATCATTTCTACATTAATGGATCTAGAAATTGATGTGTACATTAAAACCAATACACTAGAAATTGAATAGAAATAGAAACAGAAATTGACATAAAAAATGAAATTGAAATTGAAATTGGCATAGAAATTGAAATTGAATAAAAAGTAGAAATAGATATAGAATTTGAAAGTAAATAATTGAAATTGAATAGAAATAAAAATTGACATATACATTGAAACCAATGTGTTAGAAAGAATTAGATCTCATAATGACAATAACATTAAGATAAGAAATCTTAATAAGAAATATAACCTTTCACCTTTATAATTAATTAGTTAATATATGTAAGTATTCTGTTACGAGTATTTCTTATATTGATTTTTTTTAATTGAATACTATAATTATTATTATTATTTTTGATTAAGAATTAAAATTATAGCTTTGCATTATATACATCTCTCTCTCTCTCTCTCTCTCTCTCTCTCTCTCTCTCTATATATATATATATATATATATATATTATATATATATATATATATATATATATATATATATATATATATATTTTTATATATATATATATATATATATATATATATATATATATATATATATATATATATATATTAAAATTTCATTTTTGTACTATTTTATTAATACAATGAATTGAAGTCTTATTTTTTTCCTAGAAACAAATAGGTAATTTTATTAAAGGATAATAAAATTACATATCTAGATGCACATTTGTGCATAAGTTTGGATTATGTGAGTCCCTTTGAGTGCAAGTGCAAAAACGTGCTTGCCCAAAAATATTTTGTAATACATACAAGTCCTTAACCTTCATCAAAAGTGATATCTTAATCTAAAATTGTCTATCATATACAAAAATAATACTTAAGTCTAGAAATTGTATGTCATAAAAGCCTCAATATACCTTCAAAAAAGAAGTATGCTACTATCGAGAAACTTTGTACTATCTATGAACTACTATCTAGATCAAATCTTCCCATGAGGGCGAAAATGCCCAATATGGTGGCCCTCTTTGTTTTCTTTGAGTTTCAACCACTTTTGTCGATGTCCAAGCCCACTTTGGAGAGGCCATCTAAAATTTGTTTTTGAGACTTGTATACATGCTCAAATGAAATGGAAGTTAAATATGAAGCTCACTATGAAACAACTTGAAAGAGATGGAAGAGTTGGTGGTGCCGCAAATGTGAAAATCCTTTCATCCAATCTATGACAAGGAGAGAATCACCATGTATGTGTATTTGTGAGATGTTGTTCTCATGTGCTAGGGAGAGGAGAAGGTAAAGACTGAGAAGTTTTGCATAGTTTTTTTATGCTTCCCCAACACCCGCGGAGAAAGATAGATAGTCGCCTTCAGAGAAATATATAATGCCTCTAGCCCCCACCTTAGTAGGATGGCCTTGGGAAGCACCATAAAAAAATCTAAGGGGGTACTCCTGTCAATTTGTGTTTCCTTCAGAGTGTGATATGAGATTGGATCCAAAGGCTTAGTGGAGAGGAAAGAGATACTATTAACAACAAATTTGATTGTGGAAGAAGGGTTATGGTAAAAAATATCCAAACTTTGTTCTAGCCATATGTCCCATGCAATAGTGAAAGGGGGGGCCTTGTGATATTTCTAGGTGAAGGAAATCCTGGACTGATTTCTGAAAGCTTCCTCAACTGACATTCCTTCCCAAATTTTATTGCACCTTGATAGTCTACTTACTTCACTCCAAACAACATGAGAAAAGCCACAAGAAATGAAGAGATGGTGGACTATTTCCGAGGCTCTTTTACATAGACAACATATGCTAAGACCATGGAAATTTTGTTTTTGAAGATTATCCCAAGTGGGAGCTTTGTTTCAGATCAGTAGCCACATGATTTTTTATTTTTTTATTTTGAAGGATGAATCTTGGAAAAGAGAAAGATGTATCCTTATTTGGGGGTGTATTCTCTAAACTTTGTTTCTCCCCAAATTAAAGAAATGTGTCCTTCTAAAAGATAGATGAAAGTGGAATTTAGGAAATTTAGGTAATGATTCCATATGATACAATGGTTTGTTGACATGTGTAAGTCTTGACAAAATTTCCATATTGTGGGCCCCAACACAAAAATATTCCAAGACAATTGATTGAGAAATAATATATTTTGATAATGAAGGGTTTGCAATAGGTTGAAAAGGAGGAGATGGTTATTTTGACTAACAATCCATTGGTCCTTTCCAATTAAAAATCTTGTTTCATTCCCAACTTTCCATCATAGCCCTTACACTATAATAGAAAAGGCATGAATGAGAGCTTTCCAAAATATGGAACCACCTTTGTGTGGCTTAGAGGCATACCATATCTAGTCTTGCAGGGGGGTCTCCTAAATACTTATGTTTGATTTTGTGATCCCAAAGTCCTTTATTTTTTATGAAGCACTAGGTGTTCTTGGCCATTGGAGCAGCGGAGTAAGGAAAGATATTTTTTAGCCCCCATCCTCCCATATTTTTTGGGAGAGAAATGGATTTCAAGGAGGATAAGACTAATTTCCGATTCTCTCCATTACTAGCCCATAAGAAACGGTTGGCAATATGTTTGATTTTATGAAGGACCCCTTTGGGAATCCAAACAATAATTGACTAGTAGACAAAATTGCTTCTACAACTTTTATTAGAACTAGATGACCTGCTCTGGATATCCACCTATTGCACCAAATATGAACGTGATTATTTATCTTAGAAAGGAGCCAAGTCCAATATTTTTTGTAATATTTGTTGGGATTTAAGAAATACCTAAGATATTTAAAATTAGTCTTCAGATTTGAGGGCTAGATATGTAGATTCTCATAGAAGGATTGTGCTTCTGCCTAATTTAAACCCAAAAAATATAATGTTGATTTATCTTTGTTGATGACTGTGCTTGTTGGTAGACAAAAGGTAGAAATAATGGATGCTAAGGTGGAAGCATTCTACAAGGAGCCTTCATAGAAAATGAGGATATCATCCAAAAACAACAGGAGTGATATGAAAGATCTCGACTTGATTTGGACACCTGTGATTGATTCATAGGAAATAACATTGGAAAGGAGTCTCTTGAGTCCTGCAACCAAAAAAAAGGAGGGGTGAGAGTAGGCACCCTTGTCTAAGACCTCATTCAACATGAAATAATGGTGAAGTAGAGGTGTTAATAGGGATGAAGAAAGAGGCCCAATTTCTACACTTTAAGATCCAAGATATGAGAGAAGGGAGCAAACCTTAGATGAATGTGCAACATATAAATATATAGCTAACTTACACTATCAAAATCCTTAGAAATATCGATATTACACAAAACAACATTCTGTTTGTTTACATGAATACATTGCATACCTTCTTGGGCTAGACCAATGGCATCATAGATGATTCAATTGTTGAGGAAGCTGAAATGTTCCAAAAAGATATGAGCAGATAAAACTGGCTTGATCTGCAATGCAATGATCTTGGAAATGATTTGTATATAGAGTTACATAGGGAAATGGGCATAAAATTTTCAAAGGATGTGGGATTGACATTTTTTGGAATAAGATCCATTAAGGTGGAGTTGAAAGGATAAATAATATGACTAGTCATGTGGGACTGTTCCACCATCTAGAGAAGATCATCACCAATAAAATCAAAACAATGCTCATAGAAATCAATATAAAGTTAGTTCGGATGATGGATTTTATCATTATGAAAAGGTTTAATGAAATATTCAAGTTCTTACGTTGTAATCTCTCCCATGAGATGCTCATTATCTTTTGGAGCTACAAAGTCATGGAAAAAGAGGGAAACTTGAATGATTTGATCTATGATTTCATGCTGGTCCTCCTTGTATAAAGAGAAAAAGTGAGAAACTCTTGCATTTGTGATGTCATGGAAGGAGGTAGCTTGAGATCCATCTAAATTTTTAATTTCCCAAATGGAGTTTACTGACTTTCTATGGTTGGAATAGTGATGGAAAAATTTAATGTTTTCATTACCAACCTTAAGTTAGAGATCCCTACTCTTAAGCCTCCATTTCCATTCCTTGGAAAGGAGAAGGGATTACCTCTTTTTTTCATCTCCACGACCTGAGGCTCTATTTGGTCAAATATTCTACCAATGGACTCTTCCTCCAAGATAGATTTTTGGGCAGATTCCACATCTGAAAGTTCCTTGGAATCCTAAATTTTCTTCTCCTTTCTCAAATTTTGAATAAAGGTTTTGGATCTTTTCAAGTTATGTTGGAACTAAATAGTAGGGGAACTTCTCAAATTAGGGGAAATGGGAGTCCAATTATCTTTGATTCCCTACACAAGGGAAGGGTACTCAAACCAGTAGGGGTTGATCTTGAAATGGCTTGGCAAATTTTCAGTGTCAGGAGCCAATTCTAAAACAATGAGGTAGTGATCAGAACCCCCTCCCATATTAGTCCATTGATGAATATTCATTGGACCTCAAGAAAATGTTCTAAAATGAGAAATATATTTAATCATTTCCCTATGTAGGCAACCCCAGATTTATTGTTTCTCCAAGTAGGGATGATTTTTGCTAGTTGAACATCCAAAAAGTCCAATAAATCTAGAACATCAATAAGATATTAAATTCGTGGATCACTAACTTTAAGTCACAAAAACTCATTATCCCATAGAGGGAAATTTAGGTCCCCTCCAAGAATCAATAGAAGGAAAGATACATCGATGTCACAGGAATGGAAGTTTGTGATGAGGCCAAAAAGAATAGGCCAACAATTTAAAATATTGATTTTAGAGGCTTTCCGTCTAGTAAACATACCCCTAGAGCACTTTGCAACATCATTTTCATGGAAGGACAAACCAGGAAGGACACTAGAAAGAGTTTCCTAAGCATGATCCACATTTGACATCATTTCCTATAGTAAGAGGATAGAGGTATGATGGAGATCCACCAGTCCCTTGATGACCAATTTTGAGGCAGGATTAGCCAAACCCCTGCAATTGAGGATAGTAATATAATTTAGTACCCCTAATGGGGGATGATGCTCTAAGGGCCCCAATGATTGACTTTTGTTTTCTGACATGGATTTCTTTGGTCACTTTCAATTGAGGAAGAGATAGGAGCAATATTTCACCCCAGGAAGGCATCTTGTTAAGGGCAAGGTCAAATGGCCCAAGACCACCATTTCCTTTAGACTCTATGGGAGGGTCCAAAAAAAAATAAATGGATGAGGAAGAGTCCTCAAAGCCGAGGGAAGAAATATTATAGGGATGAGATCTAGGGGGATGAGATTTGTTGTATCTATGAGATGATAATGGTTAGCTATCATGCCATGGCATATAAGATAATTGTTTTAGAGGTTTTGTTTTAATTTGGAGGACCAATGTAGGAAACAGATTTAAAACAATGATGCATAACCTTTTGAATAATATTAATATCTAAATAGAGGGCTGCTATTAAAATTCACACAGTGATATAGCTTGCATGGTGGTGCACAGAAATAGAGGGGTGGTATGACTATCATAGTCTTCAAATTGAAGATTAAATAATCATAAGTAAGAAAACCTTTAAACTATGTTAAGTAGGTTTAACAAAATACGCTTAAGCTTACAATAGATGTTGATGATATTATGATTTAGAGGGAATTAATAAAACAAACAGTTTATGTAATTCATTCTCTTTATAAATGATCACTTCAGAAGATTATAAGAATAATTGAAACACAATTACTCCTACCTGGTTATCTTTGTAAAACACAAGAACATGAAGAAAACAATTTGAAATAAAATTGGAAAAACTTATAGAAATACGAAACTGTATGAATCAGAATTCAAAATCCATTTGCTTTTGTATTAATGATTCAGAAAAGTCAAGTACATTCAATGCTTAGAAATGCTTCTTCAAGGGTGCAACCCTTAATAACTTGTGAAAGAGAGTTATTTACACAATGATAGAACTGAAAAAATATCTTAAACTATTTAAAAAAAAAAGATAATTACAAAATAAGGAATATAAACTGCTAGCCTATCTGGCACTATTTTGTTGATGAGTTGTTTGATGATTGTTGCTAAAAAAATTGAAAACTGTTGAACTTGTGATGACTAATCTTGTAAAAGATGAATGTTGTTTGATCACCCTCTAGTCAAGTATATCAGTTAATTCTTCCAATGTTTCTTATCTGGGATAGATATCTTTGTTACCCTTCTGTAAACTTCATCCATCTTTGTATACTTAGTGAAAGTGGGTTTTACTGGGAATATGTGCCTAATTTCATCTAAAATGAAGAAGGTGCCCCTGAGTGCATTTAGCATCACTCTTAGTGTTACTACACATCTTATGTTTGAAACTGAAGCTGCATTGGTGCCTACCTCTATAAGATTTTGAACATAATCCTCAATAGGCATTAAATTTTTCATTTATCACAAGCATAGAAAGTAAACCCTTGCTGGTCAAGGGTTCTAACCTGCTGAAAAATCGTTGAACTATTGTATTCACACTGCCGCACTTTTCTTCCAACTAGAGGATGAGGTTATTCTTGGTGATGATCTTCTTAACTTCTAGTATAGTTGTTGTCCTGTCATTTATCCCTAATTCTTCAAGCTCATAGCTGTATTTAGAATTAAGGAACTTGACGATATCAAAAAGAATTTTTGGCTTATCCTCAAGCTCTTTAGAAATAGTTTCAACAATTTGCTGAACTTTCTCCAAGAGGTATTTTTGATCAAATACTATCTTGATATAGGGCCAGATATCCTTAATTGCTTCAGTAATTTCTTCCCACAGAATTTCCCTTGCCAAACCCAATTTGTTTCCAAGGTAAGATTCTTTGAGTTCCCTCTGCAATGTTTCAATTTGACCTTTTGCTCTCTGCAACTCAGCTGCATGTGAAGTGTCTGCAACTGTTTTCATATGCTGTAACTCCTTGAGTTCATTCTGCAACTTCTTGATTTCTCCTGTCTGAATAGACATGTTCTGAACAGCTTCAGCAAGTTGTTCAACTCCTTCTACTATACCTGTAGTTGATGTTGTGGCTGAAGTAGAAACCCTGGTTACAAGGATTGCTGCAAGGGGTACTATATCCATTGGAGTTTGATCTCTTTTGACAGTTTCCTCTTTCTCCTTGACCAGTTTCTCCATCTACTCTTCCATCTGTTTTATTTGCAGATTCTGTTCCATGATGAGCTTCATCATGTCAGACTTCTGAGTTTTAGTTTCTTCAATCTCTTTAGCCATCGAGTCCTCAGAAGCTGGCAATTTGAGTTGTTTCCTTAATGTTGAGAGCTCAACATTTTTCTTCTTAACAAGTTATTTTGCAGCATTTATGTTGGAGGGATCATATCCCATCTTCAACACTAGATATTCTAAAGATTTGACCTTTGTGTCCTTCACCAATGAGGAGAATTTCTCCAACTTGAGCTTTGACTGTGTGTTTGCTAAGGTAACCTGTAATTTTGACAAACTCATGGCAGTATGAGTTAAAGTAGAAGAAATCATCTGTCCAGTTTGTTTGTGCATCTCAATTTGATCAATTGGATGCACATCCTTTACATTAAATTCAAAAGAGGTCTACTTTTGATAATGTGTAGCAGTCCTAGGCTATGGAATTTGGGCTTGTAAGAAATCCATCTGCATCTTTCCCTTCTCAGAGTCAAAGACTGAAAGAAGTCTAGCTTGAGAGCTGGAGGAATGTTTCTAAAACTAGGTGTAGGTGTTCAATTTCAACTTTATTCTTCTTTTTAATCTCACTGAAAACATGAAATATGTCCTTCTCCTTGTCCTTTTGAATGCATACACTGGTCTGAATTACCTGCTGTTCTTGAGAAGTAGTGGAATGAGTTGGGGACTCGGTAAACTGTCCACCAGACTGTGTATAGAGCATTGTCTCTCCAAGTCCATAAAATGTGGTTTTATGAGACTATGTGTTGCACTAACAATCACAGAGATCCTAGGTCTCTTCTTTCTATGCACAATACTAAAGCCCTGGCTTGATGCTTCAGTTGTAGGGGATGATTGTTCTTCCCTTGCTCTTTTAGCTGTCTTTTCTTGTGCAAGTGGAGTTTGCACATTTGAGGTAGAAACTGCTTGCTCTTCAGCTTCTTAGAGGGTGTTCTCTGTCCACTCCAACTGAGTTTTGTATTGTTCTATTTCTAGCCTGGCTATATGGTGATATGCAGTAAACTTATTTTCCACCATGAGTTTGGAAATCACTCCCATTTGGTCATAAGACCAAGTGAAACTAAGACCAAACTTCATTTCCTTTAGCAACCTTTCTGCTTTTTCACTTGCTGCTCTGGTATTGCAGATGAATGGACCAACCTGAGCTTTTAGCTTGAATTGAGATTTCTTCTTTGCTGCCACAAAGTGTACTTCATCTGCATTTAACCTTTGCCTAATATATTCCAGTGCAAAGATTCTGATGGGGAGGTACTTGGGAAGTTTGTAGGGTGGAAGCTCACAACCATAAACCTTGATTTCTATGTAGTTTTGGTAAAGATACCAATCTCCTGTTGTGGCCTGGTCGATCAGCTGCAATACTTTGACAATCTCATCACTAATCCTTGGTACTGGAGTGTTGCTCATAAGTCTGAAAGTTGGATGAATAAAAAATTCTATGAACTATTTATAGGTAAAATCTTCTTTCTCCTTCATTCCCATTGTAGTCCAAAAGATCATTGATTGTTGGTTTCCTTCCTCGTCTAGGTTCTGTAAGGTAAATGGAAATTTGTCTCCCTGAAAATGTATAAAAAGGTATACAAGTATTGAAGCATACTTGAATGCTTCTTTAGTGTTAAACTGGACAAATTGCTCATGTATGGCTTCAGCTAGGAATTGGATAAAATTATAAATATCAGTGGGTTTGAAATCAACAGAAAATATAGATAAGAAACCTAGGATGGAATCATTAACATATTGATCAGAGTTATAACCAAGAAGATAGGACAAAATAGTGGTGATTTGCTTGGTTCTATCAGGGAACATGGATGAGTCATAAGGAGGGTTTCTTTTAGGTAGAGGACTATCAATGGCTAGGAAAAGTTCAAGAGTTTGGGATATTTTAGTAAAATCTAGTTTCTGATAGGCTTCTATCAGGCTTTCATGGGAAAAAGGATGGGTTGGTGTAGTAGTAGGGGCCTGCAACATCTTTTAAATGGACTCAGCATTGATTAAACAGAGGATTTCTCCTGTGGGTGAAATGGTTGCTCTTTGGATGGGATCATAGGATTGATCGCATTTCCTGACAAATTCAGGTGCTCTTTGTATCTGAAGGAAAATGTAGTGGGGAAGGATGGAGTCCCAAAGTCCTATTTCATCTATCTGATCAATTAATTAATCTTCCATCCAGTAGTAAATTTCATATAAATAAAATTGAGGAGAAGTCCCAATGATTTTACAATCCCTGTCGACCAGGGGGCTGTGATGGAAGTCAGCCTGTTGATGTACAAGAGGATTTGGGATTTCTGCAACTTCTTTTCCATTAGGATGCATTTTATCAAATGAATTTGCAGACTTAAAATGATAGAAATGGAAAAATTGGTCTGAAACAGAGTGATCACAGTAAAACCAGTATGACTGAAAAGGAGACAAGTGGACCTGGATGTCGGCTTTCTTCTAAACATGACAAAATAACTACTTAACTGTCAGACCATCTTTAATTTGTAAGGAGGAAAACTTTGAGTGACCAATTAGGTTTCAGAAATGCACTGTGTAATCATTTTAATGGAGGAACATGGCTTTTAATCGAAAAATTGGAGTGGAGTTGTTGAATGAACGGTTAAATATGCATTAATCATCCAACCAGATTAATTAACGGGTCTTTAGGACATAAATTCGCGGGGGTTATGATTTGAATAAACAATGGATAGGTGGCAGTTGATTGGATGGAGAAGTGACGTGGAGCATACTTGGATGGAGACCTGGAGCGGCGGTAAATGGTCATATGTAAACCGCATTCAGGGGTAGCTTGAGGTGGTAAGCCATTTCGGGATTTTAAGTCCCGAAAGACTAAAATGAGGATAAGGTGGTTTAAGGAGGTGGTTTAGGAAACTACCCACTTTGAACCCCCCTGCTGATAAAGTTCATATGACAAATGAGGACCGAGGAGGGATGTGGGCCATCAGATTTCGGGGGAGCATGCAGGATGAAAGGTAAGGTGGAAGGGATTTAACATGTGAGGCAGAAGTGATGGTGGGGTCATGATTCTAGCGGATGTGACAGTTTGGTGTTATGGCGAATGAATGTTTGAAGTTAGGATATCGCAAAATACATTGGTACTTAGAATCCATAGTTAATTTAAAATGCAACATCATATGCACGCATTATCCAATGTTACAACTTAGGATAAAATCCTTTCATGCTCTAATTATTTCTCATATGTCTACCTACCCTTTACACTCCTCACATTCTCATTTATTCATCCGAGTGCATTTAGGCTAGCAACTCAATATTTCCTTTTAATGACTAATCTACCTCTATCTCTTATTTCCTCCACTAGCTCAGATTAAACTGTTGAGCCAATTTTATTTTCTACCTATTGACAAACAATTTAAACGAAATCCAATCATGATTAAACTATACAATTGGACTGTATGAACTGAGCATGGCATTTAAACAACTTGCACACAACCTTTATTTGAAAAAAAAAATTGACTAAGAGTAGTGGCATTTGGATTTGCAACACTTTCAGAGTTTATTGTTTTTCTTTCTAGCCTAACATTTTAGTTTTGCCTACATTTTTTAGGGCATCTATTCTATCATTTTATTTGATATGGACTCATTCATAAAAATATCCCTAACATTTTTTTTTTTAATATTCTTTTTGTCCATATCCTAACTTAACATTTTTTTTGAAATATATTTTCATTTTTTGACTAATTGATACTAACTTACCAAAACCAAAAAATGATACAACATCGGCTCCAACTGGGGACTACTTTCTCCTGTAGAATGCAAAGAACCTGCAGATCCATGTGCCTTCTCCTCAGGCTATGGAGTCTTTGCTGTAAAAAATCACACTGACAGCTTGAAAAGTAAAATAAACTGGAGTTTTTACAATGATAGTAATGAAATCTACTTCAACTTCTCAGTACTGAATGTAATGTTTGAGAAACCTTCCATTAATAGGATAAGTGGAATATAGTCCCTCAAGATTTTGAAGCAAAAAAGTGTTGTTTCCCTTTACTTCAACAATAGCTAAAGGTCCAGACCATAGGTTATCAAACTTGCCATGCTATCCCTTATCTTCTCTTTTGGAATCCCATCTTAGAACTATATCACCCTCCTTGAAGTTCCTTTCCCTGGCACTTCTATCAAACAAGCTCTTCATCTTATTCTGATACTTTTTCAATTTGTATTGAACTTCATCTGTGTTTTCATTTAGTTCAATAATTTGATTTATTCTTCTTGAAAAATCATCAGGTTCATCAGTTGAATCTTGCAGGAATTTTAAAACAGGGAAGGCCAAGTTGGTAGGGAAGATTGCATCTTTCCCATAGACTAGCTGAAAAGGAGACTTTCCAGTAGACCTCTTTGGAGTAATCTTGTTTGCCCAGAATACATAAATTAGATGAGAATCCCAGCTCTTTTTATGATTTGCTAAAGTCTTTTTGATCACCTTTACTAGGCTTTTATTTGAGGATTCTGCAAGACCATTACCTTGAGGGTAATATGGAGTTGAATGATGTAACACAATTTGATATTTCTAACAAAACTCAATCATTTTAACACCGGAAAATGTTGTTGCATTATCAATAACAATTTGTGTTGGTCAACCAAACCTAGATAAGATATTTTCTTCAATGAAATTAATTACTACTGAATCAGTAGCATTTCTTATTGGAATTGCTTCCACCCATTTGGTAAAGTAGTCTATTGTAGTGAGAATCCATCTATGCTGACTGCTCGAAGTAGGATGAATTTCTCCAATAAAATCTAGTCCCCATTGGAGAAAAGGCGTTGAGACTATTGTTGGGATTAGTGGAAGAACTGCTAGTTTTTGCTTACCAGCAAACATCTGATAAGGGACAAAACTTCTAACCTTCACTCCTACTTGTAAGAATAACATGGGACAATAAAATCCTACCCTCAATATATTATATGCTGTTGCTCTCCAAGCATAATGTCCTCCTCAAAATCCTATGTGAAACTGATCAATGATTCCTTCAGTTTCAGATTCTGTCAAACATAATAACAAGATATTTAGTGGGTCTTTCCAATAAATATTTGCATTTATGATACAATATTTGATTGCCTTCAATTTGAGAACTTTACATTGAATTTTGGAAAATTATGCTGGACATTCAAAACGAATAAAGAAATTGACAATATCCTTATACCAATTTGATGAAAAAAATTTCTCATCAATGTGTAGAGATATGGCCTGATCTGAAGGTAAAGGTTCTTGTGGATTCTTTTCTTCAGGATGGTAAGGAGGTTCTTGTGGATTCTCTTCATTCAAATTTTGGTAAGGTTCTTGTGGATTCTCCCCTTTTGCATGAACATAAGGTTCTTGTGGATTATTCTTATCTGAATTTTGAGAAGGTTTTTATGGATTCTCATCTTGTATTTCCAAAACAAAGTTGATGCCAAGCACTTTACAGTTTGATTCAGCTAGAATCTTAGCTAATCCTTGACCCTTTACTAGCTTTGTAGTTTTTATAGTTAGATCAAACTCCAATATTTTAGTGATCCATCTACCTCTCTTCCCATTAGTGTCAGGTTGGGTTAAAACAATCTTCACATCACTATTAGGAACATAAGCAGTAATAGGTCAACGTAGGACATACATCCTGAATGATTTGAGGGCTTGTATTAGGGCATAGACTTGCTTTTCAATTATGTCATACTTAAGCTCGGTATCTCTCATAACCTTACTAAAAAAGGCTATAGGTTGGTCATGGGAATCTTCATTCTTTAAATTGTAATGAAACAACGACAAGGGTTGTTTCAGAGGCAAAGGAAAATACACTGAATGGTTTGGTATAATTAGGACTGGCCAAGGTTGGAGCTTCAGAGATAGCTTTCTTGATTTGGTCAAATGCATACCTAGAAGAAACAATCCATTTAACTTTATGATCCTTTCAGAGCATATCAGTTATGTCTTTCACAATTTCAGCATAATTTGGGATGTGTTAGGTCCCTATAATACTAGTGATTCCCCCATTACTATTGTCGTTGTATCCCTTATTGTTATTTTTGTGCCCCTATTGTCCCCATATTGTTATTATTGTGCCCCATAGAATCCCATTATTGTTATTTTGTGCCTTTACATTATTATTGTTAGGTTGGATTTGGTTATATTGTGACCCCTTAGACTCCTATATATAGAAAGGAGGTTTTGTCATTTGAATCATCTAAGAATTGTTCATTTGTGTAATGTAAAGGAGGTTTCCCCCTCGAAGAGGCTTATTTCTAAGGCGTTGATCTATCTTTTCTATCTTTTTGTGAGCTGGTTTCATAACATTTGGTATCAAAGATTTGGATTCTAGGGTTTCGCTGCTCCAAACAGGTCATCATGGAATTTTTTCTATAACTTTTTCGCTACAAAGTTTCAGAAGCTAAAATAAAAGCCCATTTGAGACGGAATCGGTGTGAACCTCAGGCCCAAATTTAAGATCTTGTCTCGCTATATTTTCGGAGATATAATCTATGGAAGTGTTGAAGGCTCGAAAAATCAGGTCTCCAATAAGGGGGATAACCACGCAGTCTGGACCTTAATGCAGCTCCTTTTCCGTTTGGAATAGTGGCTCCAACTGGGGATGATGGGACCAGTTTCCCAATCTGTTTATGATATGTGTGCTAACGGGATGATGTTTTTCTTTTTAGAGGTTTTATGGGGTGAATGCTTGTTCTAAATCTAATCTACCTTTTAACTATCATATGCAATCTATTGTAATTAAAGAAAACATTTAACTCTAAACTATCCTGAGAGTAACGTTTACTTATGCGATCTAAAATAATTTCTAAAAGCAATTGATAATGAAAATAATTCAATCACAATGAGAATAGAATCCTTTTAAAAATGATTGTTTCGTATAAAAAGTTATCTAAAACAATTATGAGAAATATATCACATAAGAGCCATTCACATATTCAGCATAAAAAAGTAAGTCATCATCATACAAAAGTGCAATAATGATAACAAAACATTTCAAACTTTCATATATAAATAACTAAAAATGATTTATCGCTTGACACATAAGTAAAGAGTATTAGGAGATAAAAATACCATTGGTAATAAGTTCTACTCATGAGCTACAACAATATAGATCTATCTTCCAATAACTTAACATCCACTAAGAGTACAAAAGTGCATTTCAGTAGCAGATATCAAACTCATATAGAAAATAAATCTCGTTCCATTCATTTTATCAAAACCTCCTCAGTGGGGGACAAAATGCACGTTCTGAAGATTTTTTTTTTTATAAAAATCTGGACCCCTCTCTAAATGCATGAGAGGGGTTTAAATATTACTCTAATGAAATCTAAAAATAAATATTACAAAAATAGATGAGGAGGTTTAAACGACCTACCTCATTTTAAGCAAAAAATAAACTAAAACAAAAATAAACTGTATCTATGATAAATCCTGCATTTGATCCTTTAGATCGCAAATGTTCAGCATCGGTTTCAAGAGCATTGGTTGGTTGAATTCTGCTTTTAACTATCCTGCAAATACAACGTTTGCAAGAGCCGGCACTATCTTCTTGGCAGAGGTTATGAGACATTTTAGGGTCATCCATTGGCTATGTGGCTTTACCAGGTACTGCTAGTATGTTTCCCGGTTTAACTTGTTTACCTGTTTAATCGTCTCTGACTTTTCCATCGCCTGTTCTACTTCCTTAAGCCGGGAATCCCATTTCGCAAATAAAATCTCTTTGTGTGATTCGTCAATTCTGGGCATGTCTGCTCTTTTCCCCTCTTCGGATCTCTGCCAGTTCAAGAAGTCTGAGACCTTCTTAAAATTTGAGTCATATTCAAGTCGTAAATCTATGACTTGATTTGTAATATTATCGCTCATTTCGCAATGGGAATTCCATTGCGAGATCTTCTGGCAGAGTAGTTCTTTCTGTTGCAAGAGCTGGGAATTAAGAGCAAGTGCTTCTGTGATAAACTCCCCAATTTTGGGATCATCTTTATGCAGTTCTATCATACCTTGTAATTGTTCTTCTTTATTAGCCAAACTGCTTTGATGTTCCAATTGCATTTGCTGGAAGTCTTGCTGGAGTTTTGCCAACTATGTTTCTGCTTCTTGATTGATGCTGACTTACTGTAATTGCTGTTCCAAAAACAAAATCCTATCCTCTTTCTCTTTAAGTAGCGATTGAACCTCAGTATCACTAGTTGTCGAAGTGTATGCACCTGCGATCTGAGAGAGCCTAGTTGGATTTTCCAATGGGTTTGTAGTGGGGTCTTTCCAAAGAACGTCCAGAGGTTCATCCTCGGGAGCAAGCACGACATCCAACTTTCTTTTCTTTCTTTGCCTTCTGACAACAACCTTATGTTGAGGGCTATAAAATACGTCTAGAGGAGGAATTTCCTCTATCCTTAGTACAATTTCAAATGAGGGAGCAATAGGAATGTGCTCCCTTTCTTGAGTATTGATAGCCCTTTCTATCACCATTTCTGTGGTTGTCTCTTTTGGGTTTGTCAGTGGCTCTGTGCTCTATTCTTCTGTGTTAATTAACTTATTAAAATTCTCCCATTCCCCTTCTAGATCAACTACAAGTGGCTTTGTTGGCTTTGTAAGAGGAGTGGGAACTTCAGCTTGTTTTGGGGACAAAGCCTGTTGATCAGACCTCGTTGTAGACTGAGCCGTGTCTTTTATTGATTCCTCGCTTCTGCTGTGTACACTCTTGGATTGATCACCAGACTTTTCAGTTGATTCCTTTTTAGAGCTTGTTTTAGACTTGTCTTCTGATCCTTCACTTATGCTAACACTGGGAGTAGGCTCCCTTATTGGTTCGATGAGCAATTGGTCCAATGGGACCTTTGATAACCTCTGTTTTCTGTAATTGTCAAACTTTTGGAGATCTTCTTGGTCAAAAACAATTCGTGCCATATGCTGAACTTCTCTGAAAGTGTTCTTCTGTAGAAAAACATCGTCAAAGGGATCTTCTTCATTGGAAAACACTTTTATTTTAACCGTTGTAGTAAAATTACTTACAACACCAAAGGGATCATATTTCCTCCTCGGGAACTTTGGTAGTTGTAAACATAACATATTATCAACTTCTTTGAAAGCATGACCTAAGTCATGCAATGAAAAGGCTCCGCATACTACAGGAAATTGGGGCCAAATGGCCTTCTTGGAGTCTTTCAATACCTTGCTCATTCCCCCCACACCATAGGTCTGATAAGCTATTTCCCTGGCCATTAGTTTGTCGGGGACGTAAAGAGGTAGCACATGGGGTGAAGCAATGCTACCAAACACTCTGATATATGTGAACAACTCTTCCCCAAACCACCTTGCCACAGTGAGAATATCCACTTCAGCCTCTGGGGAAAACCTTGGGGCATCTCGGTTATAGAGAATTTTATAAATCGGGAGCATAACTCCATGACAAATTTTGAAGAAATGTGGGATGAAATTGGATTCCCACAATACTTTATGATAAACCTGAATGGGAAGTGGATTTTGTACCATCCACTTCCATCCCATAATAGGAAAATCAGAAACAAAACAAATAGCGTCCATGACATAGGCGCTCAAAAAGAATGGAGGATAAACCCTTGAAGCAAAGCTTCTTTTAGTTCTGTATCCTAAAATTGCAGTGGCCAAATTGTCTGACAGGATTTGGGCCCAATTCATTATTGTGGCATTTGTAGCCGCATCCACTAAAGGTAACCATTCTGATGAAAACTTGTTGATGTCTTGTTTCCCAAACAATCTACATAACATTGCAGCGGCGAAATAGTAAGGAGAACAAAGAGAGCTAGTGGTGTACATATCGTTTTTATCCATTTTAAGTCTTTCCTCATTATTTTACTAGTGCTTTGTGCATTCTTCCAAGTCTTCATTCTCTTTAGCGAACTTCTCAACGAATTTCTTGTTGTAATTGGCCTAGGGTTCTGGTAAGTGGTACATACGCCTCAAATTGCTTGGAGTAAAGAACCCCAAGACTTGCTCGCTGGCTGTCTTGAACTCTCTGCCAGATATGTCTGCATAATCTATAATCCATTTCACCATGTCAGTGTATGGGAGTAACTTCGGCCTTGAAGAAATACGATGTGGAAACGAGCATGTAAGTTCAGTTAGAGATGCTTCAAAGGAGCCGCGCCTGTCCGCTGTAACTGTAACTTCCATAATCCTTGGCATTTTGTCCTCCAACAACTGATACATGGCTTCCCACGTAGATATCCCTGCGTCCCGACTATAGGTGGTGTTTATGAATAATGGGGCTATTTTTGTCTTCTCAGATGCAGGAGCCTTGCCTTTCTTCCCCATTTCTTCATGTATTACACTCTGTGTGCTCTTCCTGAAAGTTGCAAGCAGAGAGAAAAAATATGATAAGATGATAGTGAATACAAGAATAATCAATAGAAAGACGAGAATAAGGTGATGGGAGATCTTTAATTCTAAATCATATCAAAAGATATCAACTTGCTTCAAATGGTCCTTTACACTGATTCGAATTGTTTTTAATAAATGACCACTAATGGACCGTTATGCTAAACTTTAATGTTCATAACTTTGCATCGAACACAGGAAAGTACTATCCTAGAACTCTGAGCCCTTTGATCTACAATAAGAGCGATTTTGTGATTTGCTTTGCAATATCGTAAAACCCGTTCTCGTTAAAAACATCGTTACATTGAGTTGCTGCGATATGCGATTTGTGAGATGCTATCGCATTTCGCAATATTTGGTTATGTTACATAAAGTGGTGCCGTGGTTTTAGAATTTGCGATGCGATAAGATTATAAGCTTCGTGATCTCACATTCTCGCGGATCGCATTTTCAAGGAGTAACTTTATAAGGGATGCCCGCTGTAACCTTTTTGCGATGCGAGAATAATCGTTTTAAAGCGGGTTTTTCAAGTTTTCCTTAATGTTCAAGACTTTCCATTATAAAGCTTTTCCTTAGGTCTTATGGTCATGTAGCACTTTTTATAAGGAAACTCATAGTTTGTGAAGTTTTGTGCACTTGGAGTATGAAAAGGTAAATTTCCATGTTTTAGCAAGTTCCACTTTAACATCTTGTTTTATTCTAAAAACAAAAAGGCAACATTAAATGCTAAGATTGATTTTTTTGGAAGGGTCCCCATTTATTAATGTTAATACTAACACTAATAAAAAGGGGGGTTGTTGATGGTCACAACAATTGGCGATTCACATGAAAGAACCAGTTATCTCTGATGTTTTTCGAATTTTGTAAAACTTCCAAAATAGAAATGGTTTTGAAAATGAAACTTCATTGTAGAAATATAAGGTAAATAGTGATATTTATTAATAACAACATTTTTCTCTAACTATCTTTATTTTGATTATCTTTTTCCCAGAGTTAGTCATTATACTCACATAAGTCATTACTTGGTTGTAAAAATAAAAACAAAGACATCTCTTTAGATCAGTTTAGGTGTACTCATTTGTCATAGGTAGAGCCTCTGCTGCCAACAAACGTTCATAGCCTCGATAGGGTTACCTGTTACCCAGCAATGATCCAGTGTCCCAATCGAGAAGCATGCAATTTTCAAAGATAAATTCTCATATACACTTATTGATTTTTCTTTTCTTATTTCTCTTTTAATTCTTAAAGAACAGTGTCTTGGTTTGGTGGCCAAAACTGGCAGTGCCATTCACTTGATTTATAACTTAACTGAACAAGCTGGCTCGTGATGAGACCCCTTGTCTTTTGATTGAAACAATCTCGAGCCATTACCTTGTTTTGATATGTAGTATGGTAATGTCAGTTAGTTATAATCTTTATGATCATGATAAGCTGGCTCTTGATGAGACCTCTTATTCTTTAAGTTTAAAGTGCATAGTTGGATTACCCTTTGAATCTCGCGATTTCCTAAAGTGGGGGGGAAGTCATTGGTTCCTTAAGAATTCTTCTAGACGACAATTGTAGAGTTTAAAGATAGCTTTTCCGTAGAGAATCTTTGTTTTGTTATTGATACCTTTTACGACTGATATAAGGAAAACTTCTTCCTAAGGTGGATTCTAACCAAAATTTGTATAGTTGAAACAAAAGAACAGGCAAAAATTTTCAGAATGATAGCACTTGACCCTATGTTTCAAAAATGAAGATTAATTTCCTTAATCACTCCCACTTATACAAGCGAAAAACAAAATTGACATGAGACACTATTCTTTTCATGGAAACCAAAAAGTGAACATTCTCAACCTGTTTTATTATCAAAAGAAAACTAAACTAGACTATAATCTATAGAAAATAGAAGAGATCATCTTCTATGGGAAATATTTTTTTAGGATCTGTCCATTAACAGGTAAAGACTCTCTTTTCCCTGCTAAATCTTGTAACATGAAAGTTGATGGACCAATGAGTTCAATGATCTGGAATGGTCCAAGCCACATCCGTTGAAATTTAGTATGCTTTCCTTTTTCTTCATGAGCTTTATCCCATTTCAATACTAAGTCTCCAAGTTGAAAATCTTTCCTAGACACCGAGTTTGAATCAAAAGAAGCTTTCACTAATTGTTGATGATGTGCGTGGGTAATCTTGGCCTTTTCTCGTTCCTCTTCAAGCTTAAGGATCTGCATTTGTCTTAATTGCAAGGATGAGGAAGGGGTTTCTTCAATGAATTGAACTAAGGCTAGAGAAGGAATAGCTAGATTTGTTGGTAGGACCACTTCTTTCCCATAAACTAAATGAAAAGGAGAAGTGCCAATAGAAGTTTTCTGAGTTATTCGATCTGCCCAAAGAGCGTACATTAAAGACTTATGCCAGTTTCTATGATTTTGATCAATAGTCCGTTTAATGATTCTAATAAGGTTTTTGTTTGTTGATTCAGCCAACCCATTTCCTTGCGGATAATAATTAGCAGAATATTTAAGTTTAAAACCTCTTTTGAGTGCAAATTCAGTCATAGCATTACCTGAAAAATATGATGCATTATCAAACATTAAAGCAGAAGGTAAGCCAAACCTGGTGATTATGAATTGATCTATAAATTTGATGATACTCTCAGAGTTGGCTGTCTTGAGTGGAACTGCTTCTACCCATTTGGTAAAGTAATCGGTAGTTGTAAGGATGTATTTATGCTGTTTAGAAGAGTGAGGAATGATCTCACCTATTATATCTAATCCCCATTGTTCAAATGGTTGATCAATGTTGACTGGCTGTAATGGCAACGATGGCTTCCTCTGTCTTCCAGCAACAGTTTGACAAATATGACATCTTCTTACATAGCTATGTGCATCCTTAAATAAATTTGGCCAGTAGTAGCCTACGTGCAGCATTTGATGTGCTGTTGCATCTCCTGCGTAGTGTCTGCCCACTGGTCCGTCATGAAGTTCCTGCAATACTTTTTCTGCTTCAAATTTCTAAAGGCATCTAAGGAGAACAGAATCATAATTCATCCTAAAAAGTACATGATTTACAATTTGATATTGTTTAGCTTTTAGCCTTAGGGATCCTTTCTTTGTATGGTTCAAATGTGGAGGAGCATATCCATTTTTTAAGTAGAACATGATATCAACATACCTTGATTCAACGTCATTTAGGATTACCTCGTACACTTGTACTTCACTGTCTGGAGACTACATTTCTGATATGTGCGATGCTCCAGCCAACTTCCTGCAAAAACCTTGACCTTTTACAATATTTACTGGTTTTATTTCAGCATCATATTCTTGCAGGGCTGTGACCCAATTTGCCCTCTTTTCACCCACATCTTTTTGTACTAAAAGGTTTCTTACCGCTGGAAATGCTACTATTATTCTAGTATGAGTCTTGAGCAGGAAGGGTCTAAAGTGTTTGATTGCTTTGAAAATAGCATAAGCCTGTTTCTCAACATCAGAGTAATTTAATTCAACTCCTTATAAGTTTGAACTGAAGAAGGCAATTGGGGCTTCAACTTTATCTTGATTCGCTTGCGTGAGCATTGCAACATACGATTTCTCAGAGGCGAATGTATATAAAGTAAAAGGGTCGGAAAAGTTTGGAGTCGCTAGGGATGGGGCATTTATAATTGCTTGTTTTATCAAGCCAAACACTTCATGTTCAGCCTGACCCCATTTGAAGAGAGAGTTTTTCTTTATCATGGCTTGGAGAGGTGACACGATTCGTGAGAAGTCAAGGACAAATATTTTAACAAAATTGATCTGACCAAGGAAAGACTGCATTGCTTTTTTTTATGGGGTAAAGATATCTCAGAAATTTCCTTAATCCTATCTGGGTCGATATGGATTCCAGATTTAGACACTATGAATCCGAGAAGCTTTCCTTCACTTAATGCAATTTTTTTTTTTGGATTAAGTGAGATTCCATATTTTTGACATCGTTGGAAGATCTGTTTTAAGTCTCTAAGATGATTACTGCATTTTTTAGAATACACTATTATGTCATCTAAGTAAATCACCACTGACTTATTCACTAATCCTTTAAATGCAATGTCCATGGCCCTTTGAAACGTGGCACTGGCATTGATCAGCCCAAATGGCATCTTTTGATATGCATAAGTGCCCCATTTCGTTCTAAATGTAGTTTTCAATTGATCATCCGGGTGGACCAAGATTTGATTATACCCCGAGAAGCCATCTAGAAAGGACATCAGTTCAGACCCTGTGACCGATTGCAATATCTGTTCCATAGGGGGCAGTGGAAAATTATCCTTTTGGCAAGCTTTGTTGAGGTTTCGAAAGTCAATACAAATCTGGATATCACCATTTTTCTTTCTGACTGGGACCAAATTGGAGACCCATCTAGAATGCCTAACAGGAAAAATAATCTTGGCTTTTAGTAATTTGTTCAACTCAGATTTAATCTGGTTTTCCAAATTAGGATGGATTTTCCTCAATTTCTGCTAGACAGGCTTTTCATCAAAGATCATCGGGATTGTATGCTGTATAATCGAAGTGTCGTAAGTTTTAAGATCATCGTAATTCCAGGAAAAGACACTCTTGTATTGCTTCAACAGTCGAATGAAAGCTGATTTTTCTTCGGATGTTAGGCCAAGACCTAAGTTGATATTCTGTGGTTTTATATCAGTCCCCAGATTCACTAATTCATATCTCAGAGTTGAACTCTGAAGTTTTGAATTGGTGGACCATTTGAATCTGTCCTTTAAGTCATATAGGTCCTCCAACTTGACTACGGATTTGGGTATAGCGTTATTGCTGTTTCCTTGTTCCAACTACTTGTGTTGGTCTTCATCAATTATTTGATTAATGTAAGAGCCTTCTGAAGTCAGAAAACTCACAATATTAGGATCATTGTTGAAAACTCTCCAGTTGGTAATGTTATCAGGAATGGAGGGTCTAAAGATTAATTTAATCAAAAATCTGTCTGGGCTATAGTCCTCTGATGGAATAAGCTTGGAAGCTACATTAGCAAGGAGATCAGCACTAGCGTTTTGGAGTCTTGGAATGGATGAAATATTAAATGCTATAAAGTGTGAAGTCAGGTCTTGTACTAAAGATTGATAGTGCTTCAAGTGCCCTGACAGACAATGTATAGTATTTCTTACCTGCTTAATAACAATCTCAGAGTCTCCAAATACTTGCAGGTATTTGATATTAAGCCTGATTGCCTTGTATAACCCTTGAACTAACGCTTCATATTCAGCAGTATTGTTCGTGCAATCGAACTCGAGTCTACATGTTAGCATGGTTTTCTCTCCTTTTGGACTGACTAATATACAACCTGCTCCTGCTCCATCATTAGACTTAGAACCATCAAAAAATAATTTCCAAAACAAAGTTTTATTTATAGGTCTATCTACAAAATCAATGCATCTAGAAGTGTCCATTTGAGAGAAATTTTCTATCTGAGATAAAACAGAATTTTCTAAAAAAGGTGAAGTATGAGCGTTGAAATTCCCTAAGAACGAATCAACAGAATAGTTTCCAATTATGTTGTTGTTGTATACTACATGCTCGTTTTCTCCTTCTAACTCTGTCACTATATACTTTTGGTGTCTTTCCCATTCAACCTTGATTTGATTTGGTTTACCGTTGTAAGGGAGCCACATATGAGACCAGTCAGTTACAAAGTAACCGTGAAGCTTCTCTGACCAATCCCTGCTAAGGATTAGTCCATAAAATTTAGGAATATCTGCGACAAGTATATCAATAACTTGACATACCTTTGGGTTTGATGAAAGCCTTATGGTCACTTGATTAAGTTCACCGATGACCTTGACTTGAGACCGATCCAGCTGCACTATGCATACTGCAAATTTCTGAGGTTGGACATTTAACTTTGCGCAAACTGTCTTAGGAAAAATATTAGATGAGGCACCGGAATCTACCAGACAGTTATGCAAATTTTTATTGAAAACTTCAAAGGTAAGGAGAAATGGCGGAGTATGGGATTTTGACCTTCCTCCAATCAAAGCAATGTCATTTGGATCGACTTTATTTGAAATTCCAGTCGGAGGTCTTCCCATTT
The DNA here is from genome assembly GCA_031772625.1 of Pinus tabuliformis. Lineage (NCBI taxonomy): Eukaryota > Viridiplantae > Streptophyta > Pinopsida > Pinales > Pinaceae > Pinus > Pinus tabuliformis. The sequence goes on from CM062804.1 coordinate 1,202,751,410, forward strand.
CATGAGTAGCTTGTGAAATTATAGCGGCAGGTAGAGGCGTAATAGGTACTGCATTCAACTCTTTCAAGAGCAATTTCTGTTGATGTTTTAATTTGCTGAGCTCATGAAAAGTAATATTAGCCCTAGTTTTCTTCATGTCTTCAACAATGTTATACTCCATTTCATCAGAGATGATAAGCATTTTAGATGGAGTTGTTGAATCAGATTGGACTGGGTTTGTCTAAGTAGACTTTGGTGAGGACTTCTTACCTGCGATTTTATCCTTAAGAGTCGGGCTTGGATTTTTCTGTTTAGCACTGGATTGTGGAGGATCAAGTTGATTTCTACTTCTGGTAGTAACTGGTAATGCATCTTGATCTTCTTCATCCAGAAGAATGAAGTCCCACATTCCTTGTAGTTCTACAACTTCATCATCATCGGTTTGTTCCTCATTTGAAACTTCTTCCTCTTCCCCTTTTGATTTTGTATTTGTTATAGCATTTGGAGGTTTTAGATCAGTTGAAAGATTTCTTTTAAAGGGTTTATAAGGTTTCTTGGAAGAGGTTTCTGCTACTTGTTTCTTTATATCTACCATTTTGTTGGACATGGTTTTCAAGACTTTCTGTAACCCTTCCAGGTTGAATGGGTCTTTTGATTGTTTTTTCTTAGGATCATCTCTAAAAGACACTTTTTTAGACTTTCTTTCATCTACGACATTTTTCTTTTCTATAGCTAGGATACGTTTCTCTACAGCTATCACCTCTTTCATGTTTTCAGCTAATGTTGGCTTGGCAGCTCTATCTACAAAGATGGCTGAATGTGAAGGCAAAGCGGAAATATACCATTCATTTTGGACTTCATTACGAGGCTTCAACGTTGCTGGTATTTTGTTTAATAATTTGTTGAAGCAAGAATTGAAATCCTTAATTGGTTCTCTTAGTTCGACTTTTAAATTGGAGAGGACATTTATTAAGGTTGATGTAGATAGCCCCAAGAGTTAGCTCAATCGGTCAAATCAGTGCCTCACCAATCGGGAGGTCACAGGGTCAATTCCCAAAAGCTTTTGGGGTTAGGTCAAGTAAATATGGCTGAGGGGTGTTGATCCCCTTCGGGTGGGGTATGCCCTAGCATTATACCATGGATGTAGCAGCTACCCAGTGACCATGGGTATACGTGAACCACACGTGAAAAAAAAAGGTTGCTGTAGATCGATCATCTCTAAATTTTGTTAAAAACTGATCTTGAAAAGTATCCCAGTTATTAATGGAGCTTGATGGTAACGAAAAATACCATGATCCTGCTACTCCTTGTAAAGTATAAGGGAATAATTGTACAACTGCGTCCTCTTCTATTACTCCGTTTAAATTAATAGACAACATAAAATTATTTATGTGCTCTTTGGTTGATAGGCCATTGTCAGGATTAAACTTGGGAAGCCATTTCTCAGGATGAGTTGGTAATGTGATAAAGGTGTAGGCATTCTTACAGCTGCTAGATTGTTCCATGGCCTTGGTGGTGGATTTCCTGCCATTTTTGGAGTATGAGTAGGAGGAGGAGTGGCAGTAGTTGAAGGTGGTTGGGTAGAGGAGGATGTTGCTCCTGTACCTGTGTGAACCACAATCTGGAGTTGAGGGATGGATGAATGAACTTGTGATGATATGGATGGGATGGTAGACGAAGATGATGATAGAACCTCACTCTGAGATTCTACTGGTGTTTTCCTAGCTTTCTTATGACTTGGTAAAGGAAACTCAACTGGTGGGATTCCTAATTTTTCGCTTTGTGCTCTAGTCAGTCGTTGAGACGGGGTCAGATGAGAAGTGACACTACCTTGGGAAAACTCAGATTCTTCTTGAGATAAAGAAATTCCCTGTAACTTATGAATTAAAGTTTGTAACTCAGGGGGATCTGAAGAAGAATGATTTGGCTTGCTTGGGATTTCAGCAATGTGCTCTGTATTTTTCTTTTCAACTTCTGGTTCAGAGATGGAATATTTAGAATGCGAACGAGAAGTTGAGGGTGATGGTGACAGAGTTTTACTCTTAGAATGGTGTGAAGATGTAGATTTACTTGCCATTCATAGTCAGGCCCTCCTTCTAGTGCCAAATATGTTGAAGGCTCGAAAAATCAGGTCTCCAACAAGGGGGATAACCACCCGGTCCGGACCTTAATGCAGCTCCTTTTCTGTTTGGAATAGTGGCTTCGACTGGGGATGATGGGACTGGTTTCCCAATTCGTTTATGATATGTGTGCTAATGGGATGATGTTTTTCTTTTTTGAGGTTTTATGGGGTGAATGCTTGTTCTAAATCTAATCTACCTTTTAACTATCATATGCAATCTATTGTAATCAAAGAAAACATTTAACTCTAAACTATCCTGGGAGTAACATTTACTTATGCGATCTAAAATAATTTCTAAAAGCAATTGATAATGAAAATCATTCAATCACAATGAGAATAGAATCCTTTTAAAAATGATTGTTCTGTATAAAAAGTTATCTGAAACAATTATGAGAAATATATCGCATAAGATCCATTCACATATTCAACATAAAAAAGTAAGTCATCATCATACAGAAGTGCAATAATGATAACAAAACATTTCAAACTTTCATATATAAATAACTGAAAATGATTTATCGCTTGACACATAAGTAAAGAGTATTAGGAGATAAAAATACCATTGGTAATAAGTTCTACTCATGAGCTGCAGCAATATAGATCTATCTTCCAATAACTTAACATCCACTAAGAGTACAAAAGTGCATTTCAGTAGCAGATATCAAACTCACATAGAAAATAAATTTCGTTCCATTAATTTTATCAAAACCTCTTCAGTGAGGGACAAAATGCACGTTCTGAAGAATTGTTTTTGATAAAACTCTAGACCCCTCTCTAAATGCATGAGAGGGGTTTAAATACTGCTCTAATGAAATCTAAAAATAAATATTACAAAAATAGATGAGGAGGTTTAAATAACCTGCCTCATTTTAAGAAAAAAATAAACTAAAACAAAAATAAACGGTATCTATGATAAATCCTGCATTTGATCCTTTAGATCACAAATGTTCAGCATCGGTTTCAAGAGCGTCGGTTAGCCGACTTCTGCTTTTAAATGTCCTGCAAATACAATGTTGGCAAGAGTTGGCACTATCTTCTCAGTAGAGGTTATGAGACAGTTTAGGGTCATCCATTGGCAATGTGGCTTTACTAGGTACTGCCAGTATGTTTCCCAATTTAACTTGTTTACCTATTTAATCACCTCTGCCTTTTCCATTGCGTGTTCTGCTTCAATAAGCCGGGAATCCCATTTTGCAAATAAAATCTCTTTGTGTGATTCGTCAATTCTAGGCATGTCTACTCTTTTTCCCTCTTCGAATCTCTGCCAGTTAAAGAAGTCTGAGACCTCCTTAAAATTTGAGTCATATTCAGGTTGTAAATCTATGACTTGATTTGTAATATTATCGCTCATTTCGCAATGGGAATTCCATTGCGAGATCTTCTGGCAGAGTAGTTATTTCTGTTGCAAGAGCTAGGAATTAAGAGCAAGTTCTTTTGTGATAAACTCCCCAATTTTGGGATCATCTTTATGCAGTTCTATCATACCTTGTAATTGTTCTTCTTTATTAGCCAAACTGCTTTGATGTTCCAATTGCATTTGCTGGAAGTCTTGCTGGAGTTTTTCCAACTGTGTTTCTGCTTCTTGATTGATGCTGACTTGCTGTAATTGCTGTTCCAAAAACAAAATCCTATCCTCTTTCTCTTTAAGTAGCGATTGAACCTCAATTGCCTTATCAATAGTTGCCGAAGCGTATGCACCTGCGATCTGAGAGAGCCTAGTTAGATTTTCCGATGGGTTTGTAGTGGGGTCTTTCCAAAGAACGTCCAGAGGTTCATCCTCGGGAGCGAGCATGGCATCCAGCTTTATTTTCTTTCTTTGCCTTCTGACAATAGCCTTATGTTGAGGGCTATAAAATACGTCTAGAGGAGGAATTTCCTCTATCCTTAGTACAATTTTAGACGAGGGAGCAACAGGAATGTGCTCCCTTTCTTGAGTATTGATAGCCCTTTCTATCACCATTTCTGTGGTTGTCTCTTTTGGGTTTGTCAGTGGCTCTACGCTCTGTTCTTCTGTGTTAATTAACTTATTAAAATTCTCCCATTCCCCTTCTAGATCAACTACAAGTGGCTTTGTTGGCTTTGTAAGAGGAGTGGGAACTTCAGCTTGTTTTGGGGACAAAGCCTGCTGATCAGACCTCGCTGTAGACTGAGCCGTGTCTTTTATTGATTCCTTGCTTCTACTATGTACACTCTTGGATTGATCACCAGACTTTTCAGCTGATTCCTTTTCAGAGCTTGTTTTAGACTTGTCTTCTGATCCTTCACTTATGCTAACACTAGGAGTAGGCTCTCTTATTGGTTCAATGAGCAATTGGTCCAATGGGACCTTTGATAACCTCTGTTTTCTGTAATTGTCTAACTTTTGGAGATGTTCTTGGTCAAAAACAATTCATGCCATATGTTGAACTTCTCTGAAAGTGTTCTTCTGTAGAAAAACATTGTCAAAGGGATCTTCTTCATTGGAAAACACTTTTATTTTAACCATTGTAGTAAAATTACTTACAACACCAAAAGGATCATATTGCCTCCTCGGGAACTTTGGTAGTTGTAAACATAACATATTATTAACTTCTTTGAAAGCATGACCTAAGTCATGAAATGCAAAGGCTCTGCATACTACAGGAAACTGGGGCCAAATGGCCTTCTTGGAGTCTTTCAATACCTTGCTCATTCCCCCCACACCACAGGTCTAATAAGCTATTTCCCTGGCCATTAGTTTGTCGGGGACGTAAAGAGGTAGCACATGGGGTGAAGCAATGCTACCAAACACTCTGATATATGTGAACAATTATTCCCAAAACCACCTTGCCACAGTGCGAATATCTACTTCAGCCTCTGGAGAAAACCATCGGGCATCTCGGTTATAGAGCATTTTATAAATTGAGAGCATAACTCCATGACAAATTTTGAAGAAATGTGGGATGAAATTGGATTCCCACAATACTTTATGATAAACTTGAATGGGAAGTGGATTTTGTACTATCCACTTCTATCCCATAATAGGAAAATTGGAAACAAAACAAATAGCGTCCATGACATAGGCGCTCAAAAAGAATGGAGGATAATCTCTTGAGGCAAAGCTTCTTTTAGTTTTGTATCCTAAAATCGCAGTGGCGAAATTGTCCGACAAGATTTGGGCCCAATTCATTATTGTGGTATTTGTAGCCGCATCCACTAAAGGTAACCATTCTGTTGAAAACTTGTTGATCTATTGTTTCCCAAACAATGTCCATAACATTGCAGAGGCGAAACAGTAAGGAGAACAAAGAGAGCCAGTGGTGTACATACCGTTTTTATCCTTTTTAAGTCTTTCCTCATTATTTTACCAGTGCTTTGTGCATTCTGCCAAGTCTTCATTCTCTTTGGCGAACTTCTCGACGAATTGCTTGTTGTAACTGGCCTGGGGTTCTGGTAAGTGGTACATACGCCTCAAATTGCTTGGAGTAAAGGACCCCAAGACTTGCTGGTTGGCTATCTTGAACTCTCTGTCAGATATGTCTACATCATCTATAATCCATTTCACCATGTCAGTGTATGGGAGTAACTTCGGCCTTGCAATAATACGATGTAGAAATGAGCATGCAAGTTCAGTTAGAGATGCTTCAGAGGAGCCGCGCCCATCCGCTGTAACTGTAACTTCCATAATTCTTGGCTTTTCGTCCTCCAACAACTGATACATGGCTTCCCACGTAGATATCCCTGCGTCCCGACTACAGGTGGTGTCTGTGAATAATGGGGCCATTTCTGTCTTCTCAGACACAGGAGCCTTGCCTTTCTTCCCCATTTCTTTGTGTATTATGCTCTGTGTGCTCTTCCTGAAAGTTGCAAGCAGAGAGAAAAAATATGATAAGATGATAGTGAATACAGGAATAATCAATAGAAAGACGAGAATAAGGTGACGAGAGATCTTTAATTCTAAATCATATCAAAAGATATCAACTTGCTTCAAATGGTCCTTTACACTGATCCGAATTGTTTTTAATAAATGACCACTAATGGACCATTATGCTAAACTTTAATGTTCATAACTTTGCATCGAACGCAAGAAAGTACTGTCCTAGAACTCTGAGCCCTTTGATCTACGATAAGAGCGATTTTGTGATTTGCTTCGCAATATCGCAGATCGCAATATCACAAAACCCGTTCTCGTTAAAAACATCGTTACGTTGAGCTACTGCGATATGCGATTTGCGAGACGCTATCGCATTTCGCAATATTTGGTTATGTTACATAAAGTGGCACTGTGGTTTTAGAATTTGCGATGTGATAAGATTATAAGCTTCGTGATCTTGCATTCTCGCGGATCGCATTTTCAAGGAGTAACTTTATAAGGGATGCCCGCTATAACCTTTTTGTGATGCGAGAATAATCATTTTAAAGCAGGTTTTTCAAGTTTTCCTTAATGTTCGAGACTTTCCGTTATAAAGCTTTTCCTTAGGTCTTATGGTCATGTAGCGCTTTTTATAAGGAAACTCATAGTTTGTGAAGTTTTGTGCACCTGGAGTATGAAAAGGTAGATTTCCATGTTTAGAAAGTTCTACTTTAACATCTTGTTTTATTCTAAAAAAAAGGCTACATTAAATGCTAAGATTGATTTTTTTGGAAGAGTCCCCATTTATTAGTGTTAATACTAACACTAATAAAAAGGGGGGTTGTTGATTGTTACAACAAGAAGTTAGGGTGTTTGCATACCCTCGAATTACATTCCAAACAGGTGACCTTGGGAAAATTGTCATAACTTTCACTTTGAGCATCAGATTGAATTTTAGTGACGTGATCCGCAGCACGTCGTACAAGTTTGCTCTACTGCACCAGTCTATACTCAAGTTATCGTGGGATATTTGGCATAAATCTTCATTGGAGAATCCAGTATTGATCAGACTTGTGGGGTTAGAAATATTACTCAGAGGGTTACCGCAGGAAGAAATTTCAGACCTTGGAGATTGAAAATTACAGAGTTACATGAGATGCAATATCAAGCTCCTACATAGTGAAAAAAGATGTGTAGTTTTTTTCTAATTTTTGCATAAGCTTGGTTTGAAAAATTAGTTTGAAGGAATTCAAAGGGCATAGTGAAGCAGCATTATCAGTAATTGATGCTTCGAAGAAATAAAATGGAAACACCTAGTAAGCAACCTGAAAGCTCTAGCATGACTCATGAAGAAGAGGAAGAAATGCATAACGATATATCAAAATTATGAGACCAAGTGCAACAAATTTCACTCGCACAAAAAGTAACAGAAGCTAAGATGGATGATTTAAAGAGAGACGTAGAAGCTAAGATGTATGTTGTGGAAGCTAAAATGGATGGTTTAAAGAAAGGCATAGAAGCTAAGATGCATTACGTGGAAGCTAAGATGGACGGTGTGGAAGCTAAGATGGATGGCGTGGAAGCTAAGATGGATGATTTAAAGAAAGGCATGGAAGATTTGAAGGCAAATTTGACAAAGTTTCTACAAGAAATTCCTACTAATGGCAAAAGGCTAGTAAAGGAAACTCATTATGAGAACAAAATAAATGTTAATCATGATTTCATAGAATCTAACGTTGGATCGAAGAAACACCATGTTCCAAAGATCGATATGAGGAAGTTTGATGGCAAGGATCCCAGAACATGGATACTACAGATGGAGCAATTTTTCGATCTCCATAATGTGCAAAACACACAAAAGGTACACATTGCAACTTTATGTTGGGAACCAAATCAGTTTATATGGTATCAATGGCTTTGCTCTCGTAAACAAATTGTATATTTGGCTATTTTTACGGATGAAATGATAGCACATTATGAGGATACAAAAAGCAACACTTTTTTAGCCAATTGATAAACCTCAAAAAAAAGGGTTCAATGATGGAGCACATTGAGGACTTCCAAAAATTGAATATAAGGGTAAAAGATATTCCAGAGGAGTATAGGATTGATGTGTTCATAGGGACTTTAAAATATAACATCCAACATGAGGTTCGCCTTTGGGAACCATATTCATTGAAGAAGGCATTCAGCTTGGAAAGAAAAAAGGAAAAAAAAATTATGGCAACAAGGAAGCCTACCACTCACAATCATAAAGATGGAAGTGTTGCTGCCCCTAGCCATCCACAACCTACAAGGTTGACACCACAACAATTGGAAGAAAAAGGAGAAAAAGGGCTTTGTTACAGTTGTGATAGAAAATACACTAAAGGTCATAAGTGTGTCGAGAAGAAATTATTTTACATAGATTGTGAAGAGGAGGAAGAAAAGGAACAAGAAACGTCAAAAGAAGAGGATATACACCAGGAACAAACCCTAGAAAAAGAAGAAATGAATCCGACCATATATTGTAATGCATTGGCTGGAATTACCACTCCTCAAACTATCAAGATAGAAGGGCATATCAAGAAGAAAAAGGTAATAGTGTTGATTGATTCCGGAAGTTCCCATAATTTTATTCATTATAAGATAGCCAAGGAATTGAGTTGTTTCCTATATCCAGCACCAGTGTCAAGTGATGGTTGCAAGTGGAGGAACCATAAATTGCTCAGGAAAGTGCCATAATATCAAGCTATCCATGGGAGAATATGTATTGAATAGCCCAATGCTTTCCATTCCAATGGGTGGTGTTGATGTTGTACTAAGAGTCCAATGGCTACAATCCTTGGGTACAATAGGTTTTAATTTTCAAGAACCTTTCATAAAATTCTCTTCAAAAGGAAAGGAATTTGAATTAAGGGGTACCGTAGGGAAACCAAGAAAGATAATTATCTCTAACAGAATGAAAAAGCTTCTAAAGAAAGAACAACAAGGCATAATTGCACAATTATGTTCACTAGAGGTTCCCACATCGAAATCATCCATTTCTCCAGATCTCCAAAAAGTCTTGGACAATCATTCCAAGGTATTTGAGACTCCCAAAGGCCTCCCACCTATTTGTGATCATGATCATGGTATTAACTTGATTCCAGGAAGTGTTCCTCTGAACATCAGGCCTTACAGATATCCCTATGTCCAAAAGATTGAAATTGAACGTATGGTTGCAGAAATGCTAGAGACTAGTATAATTCAACCTAGTCAAAGTTATTTCTCTGCTCTAGTTTGGTTCACAAGAAGGATGGATCATGGCGCATGTGTCCAGATTATAGGGAGCTCAACAAGCTCACTATTAAAGATAAATTTCCCATTCCTGTCATTGATGAATTATTGGATGAATTGCATGGATCAATTTACTTCACCAAGTTGGATCTTCGTTCTAGATATCATCAAATCAGAATGAAGACTGAAGACATTCCAAAAACAACATTTAGAACTCATGAGGGTCATTATGAATTTTTGGTCATGCCTTTTGGCCTTACTAATGTACCTTCTACATTTCAAGGTTTGATGAATTCCATTTTCAAACCCTTCCTTAGAAAATTGTAGAAATTTTCATTGTAGATTAACCTGATTATGCAATATAACTAAAGTAAAATACTTAATCTACTTCTACAATCAAACTTGTGGAAGCTTAATCGATTTGAGCAATATCAAATAGAACACATATAACAAAGAAGAAGAATCAATACACATGAAACACAGAAGAATACTCTGGGGAAAGCCTCAGCTAAAAACCCCGTTATCTGTATTATCATACAAGTGGAAATATCTCAAGAATAGGCACAACTTTAGCTCTCACAACTATCCAGCTCTCTGTTCAATCCCTCGTTGCTGCTCATAGACAGAATAGAAAACTCATACGCCTTCTCTTCTTTCCTCCAAGCCTCCTATTTCCTTGCGCAATTTTCCCTGGGTGCTCCAGTTGTAACCTTTGTGAGACACTTATCTCACACACTGATCCAACACACTGTAAAACTATGCAAATCTCAAGGAATTAATTCCTTTTGCATGCAAGAGATTTTGTTATAGGAAAATTCTTGCAACTGATAGTACAATGTCCTTGTCTTTAATCTCAACCAGGTCTTTCTCTGAATAGACATGCATGAGTTATTTATGAGAGAATCTTCAGTTATCTGGAGTACACTAGTTTCATGCATGCATGCATTAACTGACTGAACTCACAATTAATTCCTCTAACTGTTTGGAACTAATTTAACTAGACTTAACTCAGTAAACTGAGCTAACTAATTACAACTCAAATACAACTCATCCTTATCTCCTTAATTAAGGGATAATCTCCTTAATTTAAGGGATAACTGTTGCATGACTTCACAAAGACTTCTAGCTTGAATTTCTCCAACTAATTAACTCAAGATGAATTAATTAATTATTTTTCAAGCAACTGGTGAGACTAAATTCGAATTTTAATTCTCAATTTTAATTCAAGGACAAATTAAAATTGGAATATTCTTGTTGCCACATTTCAACACTCCCTCTCAACAAGAAAGGGATTATCTACTGCCTCGATCCTGTCTCTATGGAACTCGAATTTACACTTTGACAATGCCTTAGTCAAAATGTCAGCATCTTGCTCCTTGGTCAAAATATACTGCAACAACATGATCCTCCTCGCCACACAGTCTCTGAGATGATGATACTGAATGTTGATGTGCTTGGACCTGTCATGAAATACTGGATTCTCAGAGAGTTTGATACAACTCTGATTATCACAATAGATCACAGTTGGATCCATCCTCTGATCAAACAAACTAACTAGAATTTTACGCATCCAAATGGCTTCACATGCTGCCTGACTTGCAGCCATGTATTCAGCCCTTGCTGAGTTGAGTGAAACCGACCTCTATTTCCTTCTGTACCAAGAAATTGCAACTAACGCAAGGTTGAAAATTCCTCCTGATGCGCTCTTCATCTAATGGACTCCTTGCCCAATCTGCATCTGTGAAGCCCTATAGTTTCAATCCCTCTGTCCATCTGTACCAGAGTCCATACTGAGATGTGCCTCTGAGGCATCTCAAAACATGCTTAGCTGCCTTCCAAAACATCTTGGTAGGCTGAACCATAGCTTGACTTAGCTGGTTCACCGCATAGTATAAATTTGGTCGTGTGTTCACTAAGTACATTAGTGAACCCACAAGTTGCTGATACACAGTAGCTTCTACTACTTCTCCTGAAGTAGCATCCTCCTTCCTCTAGTTACCCGCTAGAGGAGTCTGCATGGGCTTGCACTTCTCCATGAGGAATCTCCTGAGTATCTCATTGGCATACTTGCCTTGAGACACAAACAACTCCCCATCCTTCTACCACACTTCCATGCCAAGGAAGTAGTGCATGAGACCCATGTATTTCATCTCGAATTCTTTTGAAAGGTCCTCCTTGCAAGACATGATCAATTGATCATCACCTGTCAATATGAGATCATCAACATAAAGAACAATGATCAACTGCTTACCTTTTACCATGATGTGGTATAGGTTTGCATCCACTTCACTCTTTGTGAAGCCCAACCTGGTGAATTAGTTGTCGATCCTAGTGTACCAAGCACGAGGTGCTTGGTTCAGCCCATACAAATCTCTCTTGAGTCAGCACACATGCGACTCACGATCGAAGGTCTCAAAACCTTCCGATTGTTCTATGTACACCTCTTCCTCAATCTTGCCATTGAAGAATGCACTCTTCACATCCATATGATGGATCTTCCAACCCATATGCACTGATACTGCCAACATCGATCATAGTCAATCCCCTCGAACTGTGAGAAACCACGGGCAACAAATCTTGCCTTATGTTTCTCCACACTACCATTAGCAGCTTGCTTTACCTTGTAAAGACAACGGGAACTCATAATTGACTTGTTCTCCGGTCTTGGAACCACATCCCAAACACAATTTCAAACTATGGACTCATACTCCTCCACCATAGAATCAACCCAAATCGGCTGCTGCACTGCTTCCTCAAAGGAAGATGGCTTGGTCTCAACACATTCCCCAACAAGGGCCATGTATCCAGTGTACCTATTAGGTGACCTCCTCTTTCTGTGCTGAGAAGATGGTTCTCCCACATTCTCTCTCGCATCCAACAACAATTTGTCAGCTTCTCTTGTGCACTTCCTGTAGGTTTTAACCCTATATAGAAATTACCTGCATGCAAATTCTAAACACAAAAAATAAACAATGCGAGAGCATAACACATAAAACACATATACACAAACATTTTCCCCTGGATCCAAAACCAGGACTACCAGCTTGATTTTTCATTATATTCCTTTCAATGTTACAATACATATTTATACATGCCGAGGCATCCAATACCATGGACCGAAAACCATCGCGTCCAAAACCATGTGCGAAAAACATGCACAAAACCATAGGTAGGTCCGTCCAACCTAATATACGGTCCAAAAACAAAATTTTCTAGGGCGCTGCCCCAGTGTTGTAGGGAAAAGTATCTGATTCGGATGACCCTATCCCACTCTAAGGGTGATAGTACCTCAGCAACAACTGTAAAGAAAACTACTTAAGATTTACTTCTTTATGAAAGCAAGAGAGAATGAAGAAATGCACTAACCGTTGCCTTGCGCTTAATGTCGAATCCAAACTCTTCTCTTTGCTTGCTTGCTCCCAGCTCCTTGCTCTTTTACTGGCCCAGCTACAATGAGATCCTGCAAAATAACAAAGAAGGAAACTATAAGAAGCATGCAATCATAACTGATTCAAGGATTAGCATAAATCAAATATACAATTATCACAACACATCATTGAAACAAATGTATATAGAAGAACCTCAATAGCTTTTATTAATAGAAGAAGTAAAGTTCTGAGAGTGTTACAACCATTGAAGGCCCCAATCCAGCAACACCTCCCAGCAGAAAGAATTTCTCCTCTTCACCTCTTTCAAGCAATCACCCAATAGTTCTATAGTGAAACCAACAGCATATCATTACTTTGCACAAAATTCCAGCCTCCTGAGCTCATAGGAGAGAGCTCAATATATAGATGAATTGAGAAAGGATGAGTCAGCTTGCAACTGATGTGTAGCTTCCTTGTGTCCTCTCTCTCTTCAGTTGATCTTCAGTTCTTGAGTCCACTTGGAGAACTTTGCTTCCACTTGGAGAAACAGAGCCTTTGACTCATCACAAGGCGAAATCCCTGATCCAAGTGTCATTTTTGGAAGATTCCAGAGCAATGACTCAGTGTGCCACTTGTCCCATCTCGCTCAGTGCAGGTGGCCTTTGTTCTACCTGCTTTGCAATGCAGGTACACCATGGAGGAGTTGAGTTTCAGCGCAGAAGCCTAGTGGAGCACCTGCTTTGATTTCAGGATTGCTTGTTTTTGAGTGTTTTCAGGTGGAGAACTGATCTGAGAGCTGTTGGTTTGCTGACCTTGTTCCTCTAGGGGTGGGAACATCATGTTTAGGGACTTTGGATCCCTTGGATTATTGACAATTCATGCAAGGCACAAAATTGTCTATAACAGATGCCCCCTAAAGTATGAGGTCATTTATCGGGTGAAATGCTTTATTAGGAGGATCCGAAGTTCATTCGATCTACTGAGAAGTGTCCTGTAATAAGATACAATACAATACATTATTTTTCATACTTTTTCATGATCTAGCTGAGGCGGGCATTCCCATGCTCAGCTTTTATAAATACATTTTGGTACATAGAACAGACGATCGTCTGATGATAGACTGATAATTCTCTGCTGAAATTATCATCCTTTGAGAAGGATGATCATCTGCTGCAATGATGTACATATCAAATGTCTTTATATCCTGAATATATATCGCAGCCCGGATGGATGAAACTAGATCGGGGTCTTCAATCTCTTCCGATCTTCACTCGATGTACAAGTCGATCCATGTGAGAATTTCTTGAAGTCGAACATGGAAAGACATCGCTTGATTACCGGTCAATGATGTAAACCGTTAACAAGCGCGAGAGGAATCACCGATAAGGATGATGACCCTCAAGGTACAGCAGTACAATTCACATGGTGGGAATAAAGGACTTGGCGTCGACCACCATGCAAAATCTTCTGGTCGAAGGTCATTGATGTATACCTATCGCCGGAAGTGAGAAACTTGCCATTGAGGCATGCAAGCTTCAAAGTACTGAAGGGGTTGTTCCTAGATCAACTCCTTGGATAATGAGTTGATGTCGACAAGGAGCAATCCGTCAAAGGAGGGCCTTAATGAATCCCACATCAGTGACATGGAACGGAGCTAATGATTGTGATGAGGTGAAAACAAACTGTGATGTATGATTCAGGGTGGCGGTCATGAAATGGATGAAGGACAATGTATGGTAGTGGATGGGACACGGTTGACTCTTTGCAGAACAACTTCTCTTGAACATATAACGACACTGATGTGATGGATCGGTAGCATTACCCCAAATGTGGATGGTGTGGCGAGGACCATGGTGATGAGACCGGTGAATGAAACAACCCAACCCGATGTGATACGGAGGACAAAGTGTCATGTTCAAGAGCGACTTGCTACCATTAAAGCTGTGAGGTTCTCCCAATTTTTCCCCAGTCATTGCTGACCAGTACCTCTTTATTTTTGTCAAGCTTGAGGAGGATAACATATGCTTGTTCTATAACCTGCCCTTCGGGCAAGCCCATCGCTATGTTTTAACGAGCCTAGTGATAGGGAAACTCGTTCTCGTCTAAAGACAAGTTTGTCGCTATTTAATGAATTTAACGAGTCTAACGACAAGGATAACTCGGTCCTTTTCATTTTTAGAGAGTCTGAAAAGGTACGTAAAGTCAACTCCAAAATTCCTTTTTCGTCATCTAATCCCTTAAGTCCGAAAAAGTATAAAACAATACAGAAGGGATGAATTTTCGATTGCTTTAACGAGCCGAACAAAACAAGCGCTCGATCTTTTTGTGCAATAATCCCTCAGGTCCAAAAAGATTAAAATCTAGAGGAGGGATAGCTCTTCCGGTCGCTTTTAACGAGCTGGAAGGCCAAAACTCGGCAAACTTTTCATATTTTACGAGTCAGTGAAAAGAGCTTAAAGACGACTCGTCTTTCGAGGAACGAGTGATGAACAGGGCAGCAGTAGATTCCAGGTACAGGTTGGAATATTCCAATCACGGCAGTGTCACAAGGATGGCTTAGTGAAATCACTCTTCGCAGCTGTTCCTCAAAATGGGTAAACAAACATATGGAGATGAACGATTGGCCAAATGAATGGATGGAGGTGAGACTGCAAGAACACGACCAAGGGCTTTAATATGGCTGTCAAAGGTTACATTTACCAAGGTTATTTACCGGTTCATTTTTTCTGGGTGAGCTTGAACTCTAGGGGAAGATTGCTCACAACTTATGTTTATTTTTTAACGAGCATGAACTATGTGCTAAAACTGCTCGGATCTTGCGTTTATTTTTTAACGAGCATGAACTGTGTGCTAAAACTGCTCGATTATATGGTTTACTTTTGATTTTTTACCATAACTAGCTTCTCTTTTTCACTGATAGCACTGCATTTTCAAATTGCTGCAACAAACTAGTTAGAAATGAGTAATATTTACTTGAACATGAGATTAACACATTAATATTTACCTTGAACTTCGTAAAAAAGCAAATAAAAAGGGTTTTTACCTCTTACTTTACCATTTCATTTGCATTTTGCTTGTTGGAGCTTTGGAGGAGCCTCTTTCCCCTTGATTTTCACCAGCTGATTCCGGGAGATTCTGCGGACGATTTTCGGCGCCGTTTGGACCAGGTAGGAGCTAAACCTTAGCTCTTCATTTTCATGGTTTCATTTTCCTGTTTTATGCTTGTTTTGCTGTTCTATTGAGCCTCTGGGGTTTTGCCAGGGCGCCCTCTGATCAGCGCAGGTTCCCCATTCGAAAACTGCGTTGGGATTCAAGCTGTTTGAAGGCAGCTTGTCCCCCAACGCAGGTAGTACACTGGGCACCTGCGTTGGGGCATAAAAACAACATTTTTTCACAGATTTTAATGAAATTTTCGCCAGTTTTTCAACAATTTCAGGAGCTGACTCATTCTCTTGTTTGTTTTGCAAGGATTCTTGATCAAGATGGCCCTCACATGGCGAGAACGAGAACATGAAGAAGAAGATATGATTGCCCTTCACGATCCTGTTACGGTGGGCGCGCTACGAGACTGTGGTATGCTGAAGTTTTTCCGTATCTCAAGCATGAGAGCACAGATTTCACTACTGCAGTATATGCTTGATGCTTGGGATCCTGTTAACCAAGTATTCCAGATCAGGAACAAACCTATTCCATTGACCGTGACAGATATTTACTTCTTGACTGGCTTGTCAAGGCAGGGTGCCCCCATTTCTTTATCTGGTACAGTTCGGGGAAATGATTCCGTGAGAGACTATGCCCGCCAGTATTGCAGGGAGGGGTCCCAGCCGAGCAGAGATGACAAGGTAGTCATCCGTGATGTTACTAGCAGGCCTCTCAGGTCTATTCTGTATACCCTTGGTAGGATGGCCGGTAGCGCATCTTTACATGTTGCCAACAGGTCTCATATGCAGCACGCCTTGGAGTGTCTCCAACCGAAGATCTTCAACTGGAGTGATGCAGTGCTTACTCAGATGAAAAGTCAACTGAACAAGGTGAAGGACGGGAAGCTGAAGAACTTTGGTTTTGGTTCGATTCTGACTGCCTTCGCCTTGGAGAAGATCCCTCTGATGCAACCTCAGTATATTGATCTCGGAGTGCCTTCTCCTACCGAGCCACGTATGCAGCGATGGGTCGATCACATGTCCAGACATGCAGGTCAATCCCAGATTTCTTTCAATGTTGCTTTCTTCAGGTGGTTCGATCGCCAGGAGATGGCTTTTTCCGAGTACCCATATGTTGGTATGGATTTCCGGGGTGATCCGGATATGGTACTGCCAGACGGTGCTCAGTGGGATGCTAGGTAAGAACTTCAACCATATTACTGTTCATTGTTTTCATTTATAATGTTCTTGTGCTTTATTCTATCAAGACTTTAATTGAACTCATGTGTGCTTGCAGATGTCGGTCCTGTTCGTCCGGCAGTTCGTCTGAGACCACCTGTTGCTGCTCCGGCAGAGGAACCTGCTCGGAGAGTTATTATCCGTGATCTTAGCGATACTGAGACCCTTACAGCTGTGCAGGGGCAGGTTGAGAACCTTACCCGTGGTCTTCCGGATGTTCAGATTGACGAGTTACCTTTACCGATGCAGCAGCATACTATCGGTGTACCTAGACGATGGACCCGTCTTCTGCATATGATAGCACAGACTGTGGCTTACTATCAGGAGCATCACTAGGCTAGGGTGCCCCCTAGCACTTTTGAGTTTTTAGGTCACACGACCAATTTTGTCTTGGTTACAGAACGTTATGTCTGAACTTTATGAACAGCTTATATATATTTTGATTTTCGATTTTCATTCTGGTTGATTTGGATGATTCATATGTACACTTTTTATGATGTGTCCCTTTTATAAATGTTGCAGATGTCTATCTAACACATAGTTTGCTAATGAGTCAGTTAATGTATTTAAAATTCTTGAAATATGTTGATATTGAATTGAATCAAATCGTCTTTCCAAGATCTTTACTCTTAGGAACATGCGATAAATAGCTGGATTGCGAACAGAATATATACCATTGAGTTGTCGTATTACGAGCTGTGAGTCTAGCCTGACGATTAGTCGGCATATGCCACGTGTGATGGCATCAGAGAGTAGTTCTATCAACGCGCTATACTCAGCGATGTTATTCGTTGATTTCCCAATACATACACCTCTGAAACTTACTAACTCGCCGCTTGGATCAAAAATGGCCCAGGCTGCGGAGGATAGGTTCCGCGAACTACGACTCGCTCCGTCGGCGTATCCAACACATGTCTCCATAAGGTTTGACATCTGCAACGAATGAAAAAGGGGAATCACTCAACCAGAACAAGAACTTTGGCGAAAACAAAATACAACAAAAGCATGCGGGTTACTATTTAAGCATAGTAACGCTTGAGGTACAGCCCGTTCCGGGGCTGTGCCAGTGGAATTCCGTCGTAATCTATTAACTCGTAGGCTCCTTTTGCTAACACTCTTTTAACAATATAGGGGCCCATCCATAAGGAATTGAATTTACCTGCTCCTAATTTATCGGATTCTTGGTCATAAAGCAAGACCAAATCACCTTCTGAGAAGACACGGGGTTTGACATTTTTGTCGAACTGAGCCTTGACTCGTTTCTTATGGGCTTCGTTAGCCAAAGCGGCATCACGACGGGTTTCATCCAATTGGATTAATTCCAAGAAACGAGCCTCTTCTTCCGAAGTTCCGGGGAGGAGATCAATTGCGAGTTTAAGCGATGAAATTTCACACTGGATCGGTAAGACTGCTTCTAGATCGTACACCAACTGGAAAGGTGTGAATCCGGTTGCATTTCTTACCGAAGTTCGGTAGGCCCACAAGGCTGCATACAGGATTAGGTGCCATCTTCTTTTATGAACTCCGATCATCCTTTGCAACATACGCTTCAGGACCTTGTTGATTGCTTCAACTTGTCCGTTGGCTTGTGGATAATACGGAGTAGAGCTGTCGTGAGATAGCCCTAGTTTGGCAGCTAATTCGACCATCATGTGATTGCGGAAATGCGATCCATGATCTGTAACTATAGCCTGGGGTACGCCGAACCTGGCGACTACATGATTGAAAAAGAATAGGGCAGCTGTTTCACCAGTATTGTCCAATGTAGGCATCGCCTCGGCCCATTTGGTAAAAGTCAACTGCGACTATAATATACCCATGCCCCCCGGTCGAGGTGGGGTTACATTGCATGAAATCGATGCCCCATTTGGCGAAAGGCCCAACTGCAACTATTGGTTGCAGTGGTGCAGGTGGTCTTCTGGTTTTGCTATCAAAGATTTGGCAGGAATGACAACTTCGGACTGCGATTATGCAATCTTTAAACATGGTTGGCCAAAAATATCCTGCTCTTAATATCCTTTGGGCTGTAGCGAAACCGGATTGATGCCCTCCAC
This sequence comes from Pinus tabuliformis, assembly GCA_031772625.1. Lineage (NCBI taxonomy): Eukaryota > Viridiplantae > Streptophyta > Pinopsida > Pinales > Pinaceae > Pinus > Pinus tabuliformis. The sequence goes on from CM062804.1 coordinate 1,202,770,381, forward strand.
ACGCGCCTGAATGACACTCATTCAGGGCTTTTTCGGCTTCTTCATGGGTGAGACACCTCCTTAGAACTGTATCGATACCATGACGGTAAAGGGTATCACCGACGATCACGTAGTCTTTTGCCTGGTATCGTATACGTTTCTGTTCGGAGTGTGAGGTGTCTGGCCGAAATTTTTGGGTTTGGAGATAGATAATTATATCTCCATACCATTCATCGCTCGCAGATATCAAAAATAAAGTCTCGTCCACGATTGATTCCTTGGAAGTTTCATCGTTGGACGACGATGGGAGATCGCATAATAATTCTGCGAATACCAGAGCTTTCTTTGACTTGGATTTCACAAATTCCAGATCAAACTCTTGAAGGATCGCTATCCATTTGGAATACTTGCCCCCCAGTAACTGTCGCGACAGTATATAAGTCATGGGGTTGCAATCTGACAGAATGGTAGTTTTCCTAAAGAGGATATAATGTCGAAATCTCTGTACCGCTTGAACAGCAGCAAGTGCTAGCTTTTCAACGTAAGAATATTTACTTTCTGTATCATTTAAGTTTTTACTTAAATAATATACAGGATGTTCAACTCCATCGATTTCTTGAACTAAAACCATCGCAATGGTTGTATCCGCTGCAGCTAGATATAGGTTAAAATCCCTAAGATAATCTGGGGCGTACATTAATGATGCTTTTACTAGAGATTCTTTCAAAGCGTCAAAGGAAGCTTGCGCAACCTGGTCCCAATCGAAGGGTACGTCCTTTTTCAAAAGACGTGTATAACCTTTAGCAAGTTCTGTGTAATTAGGAATGAACCTCCTCAGAAAGTTTGCTTTCCCTTGGAGTTTCTGAATCTGAAGCAAATTAGAAGGTGGAGGCAAGTTGATGATTGCCTGAACCTTACAGGGGTCGAGACGAATCCCATCTTTGGAGACTACAAAGCCAAGTAAACGACCAGAACCGACGCAAAATACACATTTGTGTGGATTGAGTCTTATTTTGTAGTGTCGGCAACGTAGAAATATCGCTCTTAGATGCTGCGGATGATTAGTCCGCTTTCGCGAATGAGCCGGAAGATCGTCGAGATATGGTTGAACAATGCTCTTGATGTCATGGAAGGCATAATTCATAGCCCTCTGAAATGTCGCCCCTGCATTCTTTAAACCAAAGGGTAATTTTCGATAGGCGAATGTGCCCCACGGACATATAAAAGTAGTCTTTGACTGGTCCTGTGGGCGGATATTAATTTGATTGTACCCGGAGAATCCATCCATAAAGGAAAAGATTTCACATCCGGCGCATTCATCAATTATCTGGTCGATGAAGGGCATAGGGTAGTTGTCCTTTGGACAAGCTTGATTTACATCCCTATAATCGACGCACACTCGTATTGTTCCTTGTTTTTTCATAACAGGTACAATATTCGATACCCAATCAGTTAGCGGAACCGGGTAGATGAATCCAGCATGGAGAAGTTTCTCAACTTCTGTCTTAATGGCAGCGGCTTTCTTAGGGTGAACCTGTCAAAGCCGTTGCCTTACTGGTTTGACATCAGGATACATTTTAATTTCATGTTCAACGATACTCGAGTCGATGCCTGGCATTTCATCATATGACCAAGCAAAGACATCTCTAAATTCGCGAAAAAGAGCGTTATATATTTCCAGTTCTGAAGGGGAATAACCTTTGCCAACATGAATATTCTCTACAACACCTGTTTTGGTCGAGATATTTATGGCTATAGTCTCTTCAATATTGGATAAGTTTCGCTCAGAATCCACCGTGTTTACAGTATTTGTTAGGAATTCAAAGACTGAAGGGTGGTAAAGATCTTTTTGAGTATCTTCTTCGTATTCCGGAAGAAGGGAACGATGGTGGTGGTCATTCCATGGTGCCCCCTCAATCATCATTGATTGTAAGATTCCTTCATCAGTCCCATGTACTTTTGACCAAGGATCTAATGGGGTACCATATTCTCTAGATCTATCTACCCAAACGCTTGATGAGCGCTGATTGGGGTTCGCCTCCCAGGCCTGAAACATTGATTGCTACAATATTTCAATGGGGCTTGGTGGCAAAACCATTGCATGATCCATAGCGACTTTGCCTTCTGTGTCCTTCAAGGTGGATACCATATTGCATGTTGCTACAAATGGTACATTTCCTATGCAACTAGGAGGTGGTAGCGCGAAAGTTCCCATCATAGTGGGATCTTTCAACAGACCTACTCCAATATCTTGAATTGACTGGTCGCTGCCATGGATCATGGGAACGCTTCCTGTAACTTGTGAACCATTAGGGAGGAAGTTTTGTTGATCGACGACCGTAATCCCTCCTTCAAAGGGGAATGCGATCTTCCTAAAATAAGTCGACACAACAGCTTGCATGGCATAAATCCATGGCCTTCCCAGTAGGATGTTATAGTCAAGATTGCCATCAATGACTTCAACATCTATTTCTACTGTTTTGCCCCCTAGTTCAACTTTCAGGTTACTAAGGATACCGTAAGGGGTATATATCCTTCCGTCAAATGCTTTTAATGTTGTCGATGATCGTGACAAGGTTGGAGATCCTAAAGTTTTCCAGCAACTCATCGACATAATACATGTTGATGCCCCCTCATCAATAATCGTTCTATGAACTGTTTTGTTGAGGGCTTTCACTTGGACGAGGAAAGCTAGTTGAGCTGGTAACTGAGGATCATACCCTTTGTGATCAAAGGACACTAGATTGGAATCTTTAGGATCCACCCCACCAATTGCTGATAACAATGCCTGCCTTTGGGATGGGCAATGTTGTAGTACCTCAAGAGTCGACATAGCAGATGGCGATTGCGCCAAATCTTCCACTATGTTATAATGCTGTGCCGCTCTGGCACGAGGATTAAAGGTCGACTTGTGCACTACTCCCTTTGGCGGTTTTATTGTTAATTCATGCGTGATGGGGGGTACAACTTCTGCCGAAGTTGTTGTCGAACTGCTAGGTTGATCTTTACCTTTATCGTTCGACACCTGTGGATTCCCGTAATCTTTGTTCCTTGTCGAAATCAAAGCATCATTTTGCTGTTTTGAAACCAACAACATAAGCACTTGAGATGGGGAAGCGTTTCCTCTATCAACCAGATTTTGACCTGGGTTAGGAAATTGATCACTTGACACAGTCGAGGTATGAGGACTTTTAAAGAACCTCTTTAGCTCAGCTTTGAATGGGCAATCCTTAGTGTTGTGATCTTTGTCATCGCATATTTGACATGGATACCGTTTCCTATTCCCAGGAGGGTTTGAAGAATTTTTCTTAGGAGATGACTCACCTTGTTTATTCTTCTTCCCTTTGTTTTGTTTCTTCTTGCTTCCTGGTTGATTGGTTTCTTTGCCCTTATCTGTCGATACGGAATTTACTTCCGAAGCAAGAACTTCTTCATGTGCATTTTGATTCGAATCCTTACGGGCCTTCTTTTGATTGGTCCTTTTCGGATTCGTGTTTGCCGTGCCAATCACGCCATCGCCGGCATGAGAGTCACTATTTGATTTAGGAGGAGGAGGGATTGAAAACTCTGGTCTAGCGGCATCTGGTATTTTGTCATAGAGCGTGCCGGACTGAGTATATACTAAGTCCAAATATTGCGCACGAGCGATAACCTGCTCTTCTGTTACGACTCCCCCCTTTGCCACATCTTCCATTATGGCCGGAAGTAACGACTTTATAAACCACTCAGCTAAAAGCTGATCAGGAACGTATGTTTTAACCATTCTTCGTCGACGTCGCCACTCATGTATATGATCTGATATATGAGTTGCGGTTGTCTGTTTGAAGTTAGTCAATATTTCTGTTCCTGTTTCATACCTTATTGGTAATTGAAAGTGGGTTAATAATGTCGTGGCAAGGGAGCTAAAATTGTCGAACGAAGCTCTTGGCAATTCTATATACCATTTTGCCGCTGGACCTGTCAATGTCCTCTAAAAGAGGCGAAGCCTTATCGAATCATCATTTAGAGTGTTCGATGAACACCACAGATGAAATGTCATCACATGATTCGACGGGTCTTCACCTGGATTTCCATTGAATTTAGGAATGTCGGATGGAAGTTTGTGTGGGATCACTGGCCACCATGGGGCGTAAGCAATTGGATCATTGGTTAACCGATGTAAATCAGGCAACTCTAAAGTCGCCACGAATGGTAACTGTTGATTCAAGTTAGGTGAAGCGTAACCAGGGTACGATGGAATCGCCTGAACAGTTGGTCTTTGCATACCAGCATAATGGAGTTGATGTTGGTATGACTGATACGGTTGATGGACTTGACCACTATAAAGTGGTTGATTTTGACCATTTTGGATATATGGTTGTCCAGTATTCGCAAAGATTTGCTGTTCAGAACCTTGGTACACTTGCTGGAATTGTGGCTGTTGGTATTGCACTATCCACGGTTGCGATACCATGGGTTGTTGTGCTACACTAACCATTGGACCAAGATGTGGGGTACTTGTACCCGATTGTAATTGTGTTGCCCCACCAGTAGGCGATTGTGGTTGGGTCGCAGGGTCAAGGGGCTGTTGCATGAGAACCTGAGAAATCTGAGGTTGACATACAACAGGCATCGTTTGAACTTGCGACACGGTTACGATAGCCGGTGTAGTTGGGATGTTCATCACAGGTACACACTGTTGCATAGAATATACAACTCTTGGTGGCTGGGATAGCATAGGTACCCAACTACTCGTTGCAATTCCACCATAACTTGAGTAAGGTTGAGAACTCCCGTATGGGTACCCTCCCGGAGGGGGTAATGAAAAGGCATACTGCCCCCCATACGGTGGTAATCCAGAACTCAAGGCAATTGATTTTCCTGGAGGACTGGATGGCCTAAATTGATTCCCAAAAGGGTCAATTTGATGAGTCTCACCATAAGAGTTACCAAACATTACTCCGGAACAGACAGGAACAGACCATACTGTCGAGATAGTCCCTTGGTGGACTCCTTCTAGCGATTGAGAGCTAGTTGGGACAGATGGTATGCCGGCGAACATTGTTGGATTCGCAGCAGGTAATTCTGCTGTCGCCGTGTCATTTGACACAGTCCTAGATGTCGACGGTTGTTCAGACATTTTGAGTCTATCCAATTGATTGCCTAGTGATTCTACAGGAACTTCCACTGGTGATGGACAAACTTCTGTTGTAGCAGGAAATAGAGTGACCCCTACTCCAAAATGAGTTGGAGTGGATACTTGCGGTTCCTCTATAATTTCCTCTATCGCAATCAGACTAGGTGGAAGAGGAAGACCGTCAGGTCCGTAAAAGATTTCCAGTGCCGAAGAAGGGGTTGTATCAACAGCGACAGATGTTTGAGGAACAAAACTCTCTGGACCAGTTACAGATGGAATTGGTTCAGTTATACAAGTATTTGCCCCCAGACTAGGATCAGTATTACTGTCCTTCTGTGGCGGTTGAACTTCTTCTATAGAGGCAGGGTTTCCGGAAATGTTTGGAGTAACCAGAATCTCAGATGTTGTCGGAACACTTGTTCTAACTTTTAAAGGAGATTTTGAACTGGTTCGACGAGCTCGCTTTGTCCGGATTGTTTTCGATTCCGGAGACAAAGATGGTTGACTCGCAAGCCTCCGAGAATGACGGATATTCAATTGAATTTCTTCCACGATTGCGGATTACTCGATCAACTAAAATATAAAGGGGGAAATTTGTGTTTCCGATTTGAATGAATTTTATTAGACGCTTTTAAACATAACTTTGCTTTTTCATGTTTTAAGAGTCGAGAAAAAGCTAAAGATGACTCTAGTCTCCTTCGATGTATTAACGAGCCCGAAGTGACAAATGCTCGGTTGGACCTTTTCAATTATAGAGTTTGAAAAAGGCCAAAAGAAACTGCTCTGGAGATCTAGGCAGAGGGTGTGCCAAACCTTTCGCGAAACCACAGAATACGTTTTACGGTACGGGTGGTCGATCTTCGTGAATGCTGTGTTCACTGCATCGCGATCAGTAGGGCGGCCGACACGGCTTCCTAAGGATAAAGGACAAATTCCTATAGGGGTCTCCCAATATATACGCGACGGTACGTGGGAGCACAAGTCCGTATTAGTGCCACCGACTCTCAGGAGGAATCACCCACCTTCGTAGAGATCGACAGTCACTATGTTTAACGACGCCGGAACACGTCTCTACCTAGACCTCTATGTGTTTGCGTTATGTTTCAAATGCGTTGTTAGGTTCATTCAGTATATTTTAAGTTGATCTTTTTAAAGTTTTCCTTTCAAGGTTCACCACGAGATGTATATGAACAATTCCTAAATGCAGCCTAAGATGAGAAGCAAGCTTTTTCAAATCTTTTTGACTGATGAAAATCTTAACTACTGAGGGAGAAGAAAGGCAAATCTTTTCACACAGTTCATACAGCACAAACTAATGCACTTTCTCCTAAATCATCATGCAAACTTTTTCAAATGCAAAATGCACAATGCATGTATTTTCTTTTCCCTTTCTTAATGTTGATGTATTACAAAAAGAAAGTTGTTATATAACTTTGATTTTGATTTAAAGCGAAAACAAACAAGCTTGTCCAAAATCAAAAGACACCTTAAGATTTACTTGTTTAATCACTGGAAATACATGAAATCAAACCATAATGACGAAAGTAAAAAGACTAATCAGCTATGGACAGCAAACAAGCTAACTCTTTAGACCAGCAAAATGCCTAACACAGGTTCAGATCTAAGAGGCCAAAGCAAGACTAGTTCACTTTCGTTATGGGAAATTGTAAATGATGTAAGAAATACAAAATAACAAGTACAATTTCGTTATATAACAGAGGCGGAATGATGGCAAGTAAGGTTGGTTTCAGAACAGGTACAAGACTGGTAACTGGCTGCAAAATCTATAGTGAAAACAGGCAAGAAAAAGGGAGGAAACCCCAAATGCACAAGGCAAAATTGGGCCAACGCAGGTGCTGCACAGCCAGTCTGGCTCTCAACGCAGGTAGCCCCTTCGGGACCTGCGTTGCAAAGCAGGTAGCCTGTGTACTACCTGCTTTGGAAAACGAAAGTTGCGTTTTCTCAGTTTCCGGGTCACAATTTTCTCAAAAATTCACAGTTTTTGCTCAAATCAGAAGCTATCAGTCAAGCACACACTAAGGGATGACAAGGAGGATGAAAAGCTATCACTAAGAGCTTACAAGGATCCTTGTAGATCAACTCTTCAAATCATGAACATGCTCAGAAATGAGCTAGAGTAGCTGCCCTCTACTTCGCTTTTGATATAGTCAAAAGCTTTTCGATTTGGTACTCTTTTGTTCAGGAAATGAATAGCAAAATACCACAAACAATCAAACAGATACGATCCCCAGTATGGTCGCCAGTTTGTTGTAGGGAAAAGTATCCGATTCGGATGACCCTATCCCACTCTAAGGGTGACAGTACCTCAGCAACAACTGTAAAGAAAACTACTTAAGATTTACTTCTTTATGAAAGCAAGAGAGAATGAAGAAATGCACTAACCGTTGCCTTGCGCTTAATGTCGAATCCAAACTCTTCTCTTTGCTTGCTTGCTCCCAGCTCCTTGCTCTTTTACTGGCCCAGCTACAATGAGATCCTGCAAAATAACAAAGAAGGAAACTACAAGAAGCATGCAATCATAACTGATTCAAGGATTAGCATAAATCAAATATACAATTATCACAACACATCATTGAAACAAATGTATATAGAAGAACCTCAATAGCTTTTATTAATAGAAGAAGTAAAGTTCTGAGAGTGTTACAACCATTGAAGGCCCCAATCCAACAACACCTCCCAGCAGAAAGAATTTCTCCTCTTCACCTCCTTCAAGCAATCACCCAATAGTTCTATAGTGAAACCAACAGCATATCATTACTTTGCACAAAATTCTAGCCTCCTGAGCTCATAGGAGAGAGCTCAATATATAGATGAATTGAGAAAGGATGAGTCAGCTTGCAACTGATGTGTAGCTGCCTTGTGTCCTCTCTCTCTTCAGTTGATCTTCAGTTCTTGAGTCCACTTGGAGAACTTTGCTTCCACTTGGAGAAACAGAGCCTCTGACTCATCACAAGGCGAAATCCCTGATCCAAGTGTCATTTTTGGAAGATTCCAGAGCAATGACTCAGTGTGCCACTTGTCCCATCTCGCTCAGCGCAGGTGGCCTTTGTTCTACCTGCTTTGCAACGCAGGTACACCATGGAGGAGTTGAGTTTCAGCGCAGAAGCCTAGTGGAGCACCTGCTTTGATTTCAGGATTGCTTGTTTTTGAGTGTTTTCAGGTGGAGAACTGATCTGAGAGCTGTTGGTTTACTGACCTTGTTCCTCTAGGGGTGGGAACATCATGTTTAGGGACTTTAGATCCCTTGGATTATTGACAATTCATGCAAGGCACAAAATTGTCTATAACACCCAGACCCCATAGAGTGGGGTTACTTGCACCTCTCAAACCCACTATGACCCCCTGGCTACATAATCAGCGCAATGAAGGGAGGGCACCGCCCCCCCTCTAACCCCCCGGTTAACTACGTGGGCTAGTCTTGGAAAGAATATAACACAACCCAACATTCTCCCACTTGTTGTTTTCTTTCCACAAGGGGCCACAAGAGATCTTAGTAAGTTATCCAACCCTGCAATGCCCATTTTTTTCTCTACACCAAGAGAACTTCTCAAAGCTCACAGATTTTGTCAATGCATCTGCAGTATTCTTCAAAGTGTCCACCTTTACCAGCAACACCTTTTTTTCTTCTATAATATCCCTCACAAAGTGATACTGAACATCAATGTGCTTTGTCTTTGAATGATATGCAGGGTTCTTTGCCAAGAAAATTGCACTTTGGCTATCACGGTCTATCCTTATAGCTCCCTGTACTAACCCCATACTTGAACACAATCTCTGCAACCAAACTGCTTCCTTGCTTGCATGAGTGGCTGCCATGTATTCTGCCTCTGTAGTTGAAAGTGCCACTATAGATTGTTTCTTATCCAACTAACTGCACCTCCAAATAGGTTAAACACATACCCACTTGTAGATCTTCTCTGATCCAGATCTCCAGCCCAGTCTGCATCAACAAAGCCACGAATATCCAACACTCTGTCCAATCCTGGTCTTCCTTAGTAGCACAAACCATAATCACTAGTGCCACACAAATACTTGAAAACCTGCTTCACTGCTGTCAAGTGCTCCTTTCCTGGTTTTGACATAAACCTGCTCAATACTCCCACTGCATGTGAAATGTCTGGTCTAGTATAGACCATCACATACATCAGGCTACTAACTACACTTGCATATGGAACACGGGACATGTCCTCCTCCTCTTCTTGTGTCTTGGGACACTATTCAACAGATAAATTTACACCTACAGGAATAAGAACCTTCACCGGTTTAATATCCTGCATATTAAACCTCTACAATATTGTCTTGACATACTTCCTCTAGTTTAACCAGAGCTTCCTCTTTTTCCAATCTCTTTTAATTTCCATGCCCAAAATATAGTTTGCAGCATCAAGATCTTTCATGTCGAATTTGGAGGACAAATGGGCCTTCAAATCCTGGATAATTTCTTTGTCATTTCCAACCAGCAACATATCATCCACATACAAGACCAGATAAATAACATGATCACCAATTAATTTAAAATACACACAGTGATCTACTTTGCTTCTGGTGAAGCCAAGTCCTCGTATAAATGTATCAAATTTCTTATACCACATCCTTGGTGATTGTTTTAACCCATACAAAGACTTCTTTAACTTGCATACCAATTCTTTCTTACCCTTCACCGCAAAGCCTTCAGGTTGCCTCATGTAAATCTCCTCTTCTAGATCCCCGTGAAAAAATGTTGTCTTCACATCCATCTGTTCTACCTTAAAATCAAAAGCAGCAACAACATATAAAAGTAATCTAATAGAAGCTACCTTTACAACAGGAGAAAAAATATCACCAAAATAAATTCTCGGCACCTGGGAATAACCTTTTGCTACCAACCGAGCTTTGTATTTCTCCACCTTTACTTCTGCTTTTGTCTTCTTCTTGAACACCTATTTGCTGCCAATGGGTTTCCTTCCAGCCGACAACTCCACCAGATCCCAAGCCTCATTTTTGTGCAAAGATGTCATTTCATCAACCATGGCCTCTTTCCAGAGTTTTCCATCCTCTGAATCTACTACTTCCCTCACAGTTCTGGGATCATCATCAGTAATAGATAAAGAAAAATTTGAACAAAAAGTAGATGTAATATACCTTTCTGGCTGCCTTCTTTCTCGAACTGATCTTCTCACACCCGAAGTTTGTGGCTCTTCATCTTCTGATTCCTCTTTTGTTGTAGAGTCTGATTCTTCCTCCTTTAGCTCAAACTCTATCTTCTCAGGTTCCTTTGGTTGGACTTCATGTTTAATAACATCTTTCACCTCTCTGAACACCACATCTCAGCTATACAAAACCTTCCTTGTTACTAGGTTCCAAAGCTTATAACCCTTTAAACCATCCTTATACCCAATAAAGATGCACTTTTCAGATTTACTATCCAACTTGGTTCATTTCTTCTTTGGAACATGTACATATGCATCACATCCAAATACCCTTAGATGTGAAAGAGAGCGTTTCTTACAAGTCCATACCTCTTGTGGAGTCTTATCCTCCAATGCTAATGAAGGTGATTTTTTGACCAGGTAACATGTTGTCTCCATTGCCTCTGCCTAGAATTTCTATCCTAACCGGGAACCACTGAGCATGCTTCTTGCCCTTTCCATCAACGTCTTGTTCATTCTTTCTGCAACTCCATTTTGCTGAGGTGTATATGGAGTAGTCTTCTGCCGTGCTACACCACACTTCTTACAGAATTCTTCAAATTACTTACTGCAAAACTCTCCACCGTTATCTGTCCTCAACACCTTTATCTTCTTCTTTCTCTGGTTTTCCACTAGAGCCTTAAATTCTTTAAACCTGTCAAAGACTTTAGATTTCTTCTTAAGGAAATATATCCATGTATTCCTTGAGAAGTCATCTATAAATGATACATAGTACACAAACTTACCCAGTGATGGAACCTTCACAGGTCCAAACACATCACTGTGCACAAGCTCTAATATCTATTTTGCCCTCTTACCACCAGAGGGGAAACTCACCTGATTTTGCTTCCCATATGCACAATTTTCACAGAAATCAAAATCCAGAGTGCTATTACTCATACCTTCTACCATACCTTTACCATGAAGTATTCGAAGGCCCTTCTCTCCAATATGTTCAAGACTTTAATGCCACAACATGGTCTTCTCCCCAAAGACCACTAGATTTTCTTCTCCACTTTCAGGAACCATGGAATTGTTGCACCCATCAAAAAAAATGCTACCTTGCAGCTTGTACAGAGTTCCAACCTGAACTCCCCGCATCAATACCAGTGCTCCTCGAACCATATTGTATGTATCCTTCTCGAACACTGTTTTTACACCAGCATTATCCAGCTTGCTTACAAAAATCAGATTTCTGGCCAATGCAGGAATATGTAGAACACTTGGAAGTGTTCTAACCCTTCCGCCTTACAACTTGAACTTTACTTTTACACGGCCAACGATTCTAGCCTTCCTATCATCCCCTAAGAAGACATCACCACCATCGTATTTCTCATACTTGCAGAACCACTCTCTATGGGGAGTGAAGTGAAAGGATTCACCTAAGTCAATCAACCATGCCTGATGATCTACATGTGTACTTGAAGAAGGCAAGTACACATCCCCACCTTCATCTGAGGTGGTTTTCACCTTTGTAGAAGGAGCATCATCAGATCCCTTTCCTTTGTTAGGAGCTTTAGATTTACAGTCCCTTTTGTAGTGCCCTTCCTTCCGCATTTCTAGCACACCACCTTTACAAGTTTTCCTGGAGATTTAGATCTCCCTCTCGATTTATATCTCCCACTCGATGACTTATTTTTGTTTCTGTTCTGGGACCATCCTCATACAGACAAGGAATCACCATTCTGGCTCTCCATATTTCTTTTCCTCATCTCCTCCGTCAGCAAGGATGAGACTATTTCATCAAACTGTAAGGCAGTTGCATTGCTACCTATTGCAATAACTAGACTATCCCATGAATTTGGTAGAGGACACAACAAAATAATGAACTTATCTTCATCTGAAATTTTGATATCAACAGATGATAACTGACTTACCACAATATTAAATGCATTTAGATGCTCTGTCACCGAGTCTCCATCTTTCATCCTTAGGTTATACAACTTTTTCTGTAGGAACAGTTTATTCACCAGAGACTTAGATTGGAACTGTTAACTCTAAGGTTGTTCCCTTTGACTCCCAAGGGAATACAGCCGAGGTAACCACAAATCAACTTTGGATTACAGGTTCTAGCCTACCTGCAATCAGAGAGGGCTCTCTCTTTTGATTTAGCTTTGTTTTTTGGGATTTTAGGCTAGTTATGAAGTATAAAATTTTGTTTGAATTTTGGTTTCCATCTATTGTCTGAAGAAGGGTTTGCAGTGATCAAAGAGGGTTTATTCCATTGGGCAATTGGAGTCAATGATTGATTATTACTTAGTGCCTGTGATAAGAAGAGTGTTTCTGCAGAGCCAGATAGGTATTCATGATGCAAAATTTTGATTTAATAAGAAATACTACATAATCACACCATGAAAGGCAACAAAGATTTCTTTCTTGGTGATACAGAAAATAAGGGCTGAATCCTATTCAAGAGCAAAAGAGAATTCCCGAATAGAATTCACCATAAAATTAGAGTAAACAAGAGCATTTAAGAATTCCATATTTACAGCTAGTCTTGAAGAAAACATAGCTAGCAGGAATGATTGAGTTTAGGGTGTCTTACTGGACAAATCCTGAACTATTCATTTTCCTTCCTACTAAGATTATCAAACATATAGCATAGATGAGTTAAGTAAACATATAAAACATGGACACAGTTAGGAAAACACTTATTGCATCATGAGAAAACACGGGAATTCTGCAATAGCCAACAATCCCATCACAACACGTCCAAGCATAGCCAAGTTGAGAAAACCAGCAGCTTCTTGTATTATACTTCTCAGAATATACAGCCGAGTTCTTCAGAACAAATAAACAACAACCCCCAAATAAGCTAAGCGGGGCGTATATATACAAAATTATCTTTACAAAATATCTTAAACTGAGTCATCGACTCATAACTTTCTCTACCAACTCTCAAAAATAGTGGATACAATATTTATTGCTATTAAAGCAGATTGATTACAGCTAGTCATTCCTATCAGAGATCTTTGACTTTTGGATTGTCTTGGGACGGCTGAGCACCTTTGCATTGATTCTGAGAATTCTTGCGTTTATGCTGCCCTGTCATGATGTTGTTGTGTTGGACACATCAATTGCATTATCCAGTTGTACCCAGATACTGTCCTTTTCATCTAACTGTCTCCCACTGTTGCTCCAGGTAGGTTTAATACATGAGTCATTTGAAAAATGCTGACCTTAAGCCAAAATTAATTTATCAAAGTAAAGTCTCTATCATACTCCTCCACCATTCTTCAGTGGGAAATTGGTGCCTCTGTATTTTGATCAGAGTTTCATCAGCTTCAGTGTACTTGTAATAATTGGGAGGAACCGCAAAAAGGTGCCTGATCTCATGCTCAATAAAAAATAGATTTTCTAGCTTATCGTAAAGATCCTGCCCAGATGGGGGCCCTGCTTCCTCCGGAGCACTTGCAAATGCTGTTATTTGATTTGTTGCATAGCTGTTGACCCTTTTGGCATAATGTTCATGTGATAACAATCTTCCTGCACTGGTCACCAATCTGGGGAGGCCCCTGTTATGTAAAAATGTGATTTTTGCAATAAATCCATTCACTTCTGCTTGTATTTCTTGACACTTTCTCTCCAATGTCTGGACATAATTTCTCAGGGTAAGCACCCTTTTTATCAGCAGAATAGTATCAGTCCTGTCTCTAATGCCCATTCCTGCTAGTTGAAGGCCAGTCCGATTGTTAAGGACATTTATCATTCTGTTGGCTATTTCAGGCATACTCCCTAAAGATGCCCTGGCTCTTTGATTTTCTGCTTGAGCTCTGCCTAGAAGATCCATTTGCTCATGAATTGTTTCAATGGACTGCCATTGGTCTGTAATGGATTGGCCAATTTTAGCCCATAAATTTTCTTCACATCAGCTATAGTTTTGTTCATGGTCAATTCATTTTCCAGCTCCTTTATCTTCTTTTCCAGGGTTCTTATTTCTCTTGTCCTTTCAGCCACATTCTGCTTTGATTTATCATATTTTTCTTCCAGTGTAGCCAATTTTTCTTTTGCCACCTTTAGTTCTGCCATCTGTGCTTCAAGAGCCTCCAGTTCCTTCCTCATATTTTGCATGTCAAGGCCGGGTGCCTGCTCTGGTGCTGCCACATTTGGTGCTGGTGCTGAAGGGCCCGCTTCTGATGTCCTTTCTAGGGGAGGAATTATTACTTGGGGAGCATCCTCAAGACTTATAAATTGCTGAGGTGGATGAGACACCTGTTCTCCTTCCTTTTGCTTTAGGGCCGTCTCCAAGGCACCCTCTGTCTCCACTAGCCTTTTGTGCAAGGCCACCAGCATGGCCGTCACATCCTGATCTCTTCTTTGCTGGGCAACATCTTCAGTCTGAGGGTGAAGGGTTGGTGGTAGCTTAACCAGCTTCTTCAAAGCTGCTATGTGTTTGGTCAATTTAGTGTTGTCTAAATTGCTATCATAAATTGTCAACCCGGGGCTCGTAAGCTGATGAAGTGAAGTGTACAATATATACTTAAGCAGCCTTTCCTAGTTCTTTTTGTCGTTTTTAGTTCGTGTTTGACTTATCTTCCTAATGTGATGATGGAGTTATAAACAAGTGAGTGAATGTGTGTGTGTGTGGCGATTTCTAAATGCTTCTTGAAATTTAAAGAGAAAACTTGAACAATAACTTGGAATGAAATTAAAGCTTCAAATGAAAGTAAAGTATCAAACAAAAGACCAATGGCACTAGTCCAATACCTCTACTGCTGATAAGAATGAAAATGATAACTCTATTGAAAGCAAGAACACTACTCTAACTCCTTTAAAGCAATGCAAAAATTAAACGACAAATCACACTACTTAATTCTCCCTTAACATTTTGCCTTTAGCCAAATTGATCATGTGAAAAAGAGTTAGGAGTGAATTAGCAATATGAGTCTAAAACTAAATAAACCAAGCTGCAATTGAATGATGTTTTGGTCCCATAAAAGTTAGTGGATTATGATAAAAAGAACCATCAAGAGATTAGCAACTTGACAAAACTTTGATAAAGTAAACTAGGCAAGGAAACTAACTAAGCAGAGAAACTAATCAAAGCAAAAGTCAGCAGTTTAGATAAGACAACTTCAAATGCCACTAGTGATAAAAAGAAGTAAAAGCACACTGTCCCGGGCCTACAAAAAACACACACTGATCAGTCATGAAAAGTACAGAAATGTAAAGCAGCATAATTCAAACTGTACAATATTATACATGTCAAAAGAAATCAAGATTGCAGAAATCAAACTGTACATTAATATACATGGCAAATTAGAAAAAAAAAGGATGCAGGAAAATAAATCTAAGAGCTACTATACAATGGTTGTAGCAGACAGGGGCCCTCCATCCACTCAACCAATTAGAAAGATCAGCTACGCAGGTAAGAACAGAACTGTCTTCTTGTATTAAATCAGCACATAACAAAAATACAGTGGGGAAGCGTAAACGCTTATATAAAAGAGTCTTGAAACAGAGTTTACAACAGTAAAAGACTAAGTTCAAAAAGCTAACTATTCAGCGTGTGCAAACGCTTTATTTATAACAGGAACGCTAACTGTTCTGTGCGTAAACTGAGCTAACTAAACTAACAGCAAAAGACACGTTCACAGCAGCACCGTGCACGGATTTAGGAAACGGTCATCATGGCTGATAAATCCACTGTTGGATTCTTGTCCCCTGCAGTCTCCGTGGCTCAAGAAGAGGCCAGCTGTGAGTTACGTGCTCCACCTGAACACGCAGAGCCGTGCCACCGTTTGCTACCTTGCCGTTTGACCAGAGTTGCCTCCGCGTTGACCAGGGGTGTAGACGGCCAGTTTGGCTGAGCTGATAGCACACGTACCATGTACACAGTCATACAAACTTGCCCATGTGGCTCTTTCCTCTGGAGGACACCTGGAGCATATCAAACAAGAAAATGGCTGCGGAATCTGGGATCAGCTGCGGAATCAGAGATCAGCTGCGGAAACCCTGTATTGGCTGCGGAATTGCAGCATTTGAACCAAAAATCTAAACCAACAGTCAATCATTAGCACAATTAGCAAATCATGTTAAAAAGTCCTTTAATGCAATGAATTGAACAAGTTGATGAAGGAAATGATGACAAAATAAGGAAATGAGTAGGAAAAGGCTATCAGGAGGATGGGTAAATGATTGCAGGTTTGAGGCTCAACATACCCCCACTGTGAAGGTGTTGCATGTCCTCATGCAACCAAAACTTTGTCATGATTTTTCAGTCCATATGCTCAGATGCCTCTGCCAAGACATCCAGCCTTCTCCTTTTTCTTCTTGCTGCCAAATTTGTTCTTGGTTTTCTAACCAAACACCTAAATTTCAAGTTAATCAAGGCCCTGCTCAATTTCTTACATTTCCTCTTCAATTTCATATTCTTTTTCTGCCAAAGACCCAAGTGAAGCATTGTGTTGTCGTGGACAATTTTGTCCACCTTGCTTTGTTCTTTCAATGCTTCATTCTCTTGTTTAATATGCCGGTTCAAGACTTCCAGCTCAAATACCTCTTGTTTTAGAGAGTGAACTTGTTCCTCAAGAGGTAATATAGTACTTGGACCGGCAACAGATTGCTCTAAGGTCTCCACATAATCATATGCCTCCTGCTGGTCAGGGTCTATGTCAGGTGTCTGTCTTGGCCTAAATTCAAATCCTTGAAAACTGCTTTCTCTCTCTTGCTGGAAAGGACTTTCCTCCCTTGGAGGACTTAGCTCAATATCTAACCAAATTGGAGTCTTTTCAGGTGTGCCCAAATCAATGAAGTGGGACTGTTTCTCTTTAGTCACACTCTTCTTCTCTATCAGTCTACTGCTTCTTCTCACTTGTATGCTAGTACTCTTTGGCTGACTGTTTTGTTTCTTTTTGGAGAGGGCAGTAGCATGGAGTTGAGCAAGTCTATCAGCTAGTGTTTGGGATTCTTCTTCAATTGAGGGCTCAGGTGAAGGGTATGACTCTTGCACAATGGCTTTCCCTTTATCCCTCTTTTGTCTTTTAGTTCTGCCTCCCTTTTTCTTTTCTTCTTGAACAATTTCTTGGACAGTTTCTTGAACAGTTTCTTCAGCAGTTTCTTGGGCAGTTTCCTGGGCAGTTTCCTCAATTTCTACATCAGTTTCTTGGGCAGTGACTTCTCTCCCTCCTCTCCTACTTCTCTTTGGTATCCTAGGAGAGCTGCTAGAGGCTTCAGCTACCTCTTGAAAATGGTTTCTAACTAGAAACTTCTCCCATGTATCATTTTTAGTTTTCAACTGCTCCTCAATTAAAATTCTAATGAGTCCATGGTGATACAAGTGGGGTTCAATGTTTCCCACGTGTTTCTGAACAGCGGCACTCATCTTCTTTAGACTAGCTAACAAGAAATAAGGTAGGTTGATAGCATGGTCATCCATAAAGTGCATCATGATTCTTGCATGGTATATATACATGACACCGAAGCGGCCTTCACATGTTAAATTTTTTTGAACAAGCAACAGTAATGAAGTCCATTCTTCCTTAATAACACGTACAGGGATTCCCTTAGTGAAAATGGAGGTATCCATACCTGGATTCTTCAGCATATTTTTCCACTCTTGATCTTCAACTGTTCTGTTTTTGAACCAGCGTTCTCCTTTTTGAGGCAAACCGGTTGCTGTGGCCAAAGTGTTCTCTGTTATAGTGAACTGCAGGTCTCCCACCTCCACGGTATCTCCATTAAATGACCGGGCAAATGCCTTTGTCACCTCCTTATTGTACCCTTTAAATTTCTGGATGAACTTCAACCATTTGGCTTTCTGCAGTGCTTGCTTTGTCTGTGGGTAACCCTCTAGAAATTTCGAACCCTCTGGTTCTGCTCTTAATAATTTCCCCATTTTCGGCTCTCAGTTTTACTTGAAGCTCTGACAGTTGTATAAGGACGCTGGAGGAGGATGCTCTCGGCAAAAAAACAGGGGAATTACGGTTGTGACAGAGTAACCGTAATGTAATAAACGGTATGGTGCAGAACTGGTGATCGGGGTTTTGAACAGAGAGGTGAGGAAAAAGAACAGAGAGAGATGTACAGTAAAAACGAGAGTGGTGTATAAAAACGAGAATGGGAGTAGTGGTATGAGAGAGTAGAGAACAACAGAGTTTATGCATGCGGAAAATGGAGATATGAGTGGATGAAGCAACGGCCAACTCCGTAAGCGTCGGGTGGCTTCGTACACTTGGCTGCGGAAATGATCACATGTAGAGCCGTAGTACACTGGTATACGTCACTGAGGTACGAATAGTTAATGGAAGAGCAGCTCGTATTAAGTTCGAATCAACAACAATTAGGGAACCGTTGGGTGGATGATGAGGTGGATTAGGCGTGATCATGGACGAGGAGTGGGGTAATCTTGTCAATCATTGCATTAAGTGACTCCTACCACGATTTGAAAACCATGCATAAATGATATTAAACTGTTAGTTAAAAATTTGGAACATACCTTCATACATTTGCATTTGATCCCTTTGTTGATTATGGTGGCTAACTTTTGATTGCTTTCTGGCCTTGTAGGTGCTATGTATCCTTGCTGCTCTTTTGATGATGATACCTCTAACTGTAAATTTTCCTTTTTGAAAACAGAATTGCTTTGATTGCAGAGACAGAGTGTATGAGCTGCGGAAACTCTGTATCAGCTGCGGAAACTGCAATCAACACTTTTCTGCCTGCACAAAGATGATTAGAACAAACTTAACTGCATGGAATAGTCCTGAGAGGGACTTTATTGGTGAAAATGAGATGGAATGAATGAACTGGAAGAAAATGAAGTGGAATGAAAATGATGAGATGGATGAAATGGATGAATGGAGGAGAAGAATTCTTCTCCACCAGCCTCATTGCAGAATCTTCTTGGAACATTTTAACAAATTCCTCCTTTGAGAGTGGCTTATGGTAGACTTTCAATCGGTGGCCATTCACAATGAAAGGAGTCTAAAGCTCATCAATGGTCTTCACTCGAACTGCTCCATTGTTAAAGACTTCATCAATCTCATATGGTCCAAGCCAATGAGTTTGAAATTTTCCTTTGAAGTCCTTAAACTTGGAATCAAACAATAGTGCCCAATCTCCCTTTTGAAACTTTCTCTCTTTGATGTGTCGATCATGCCACTTAGTTCTTTGGTGCTGAACTAGATCAGTCCTTAAAATTGCATCTTGTCTTATCTCATCTAGCTCATTCAGCTGCTCCATTCTGTGCTTTTGGGCTTCTGATAGGCTCATCCCCAATTGAACTGCCATTTTGAAGGTCTTGACTTGGAACTCAATGGGGAGCAGGACTTATTTCCCATAAACAAGTTCATAGGGAGAATGTCCTGTTGTGTTCCTCCATGTAGTTCTATAGGCCCATAAGGCTTCAGGAAGCCTTTCTGCCCAATCTCTTCTGTGGAGATGAACAGTTTTGGTGATGATGCTTTCAAGAACTTTGTTTGTAGATTCCACTTGACCATTTGCTTGCGGATGGTATGGAGTAGATGTTCTATGCTTGATTTTATATTCTTCCATCAGCTTCTCCATCAAGTTAGATGTAAATTGACTTCCCTGATCTGTCACAATTTCTCTTGGGACACCAAAACGAGTAAAAATATCCTCAAAAAGAAATTGAACAACTGAATTTTCAGTGGCAGAAGGCAATGCCTTTGCTTCTACCCATTTAGTAACATAATCAGTACAAACCAATATATACTTCTTTTGCTTAGATGGTGGGTTAATAGGTCCAACGAAATCTAAAGCCCATTTTTCAAAGGGTTCGATGCATACCTGTGGCTGTAATGGCATTTCATTTGAAAGAGTTGGTCTCCCTACTCTTTGGCAGCTGTCACACCTTTTGACATATTGTTTTGCATCTTTAAAGAGAGAAGGCCAATAATATCCTAAAGAAAGGATTTTATAGGCCGTCCTCTTGTCAGCAAAGTGTCTGCCGCACGGTTCATCATGACATGCCTTAAGGATGTCAGGTATTTCATCTTCCCGAACACATCTTCTGATCACACAATCTGGCCCTGTTTTGAACAATTCATTAGAAATCCATGAATAATGTGAACTCTCCTGAATGATTTTCCTTTTCTCATTAGGAAATAAGTGTGGAGGTAGCTTCCCTGTAACTAAATAGTTAGCAATATCTGCATACCAAGGAGTTTTAGTAGTTACTGCAAACAAGTATTCATCTGGAAACTTATCCTCTACAGGAGAATCTTCGTTAGTATTTTGGATTCTAGACAAGAAATCAACGACTGTGTTTTGTTTCCCTGGTCTATCTAACACAGTAATATTGAATTCTTGTAAAAGTAAAAGCCATCTTGTAACTCTGCCATTAGTAACAGGTTTGTTCATAAGATATCTAATTGCAGAATGATCAGTATGGACAAAAGTTTCATAGCCGGTTATATAATGTCTAGACTTGTTGATTGCATGAACAACGGCTAAGAATTCTTTTTCAGTCACAGTATAATTTAACTTAGTGGGAGTCAAATTTTTACTGGTGTAGTAAATGGCATAAGGGACCAAATCCTTTTGTCCCAAGACAGCTCCTAGAGCTGTATCTGAAGCATCAGTAGAAATATGGAAAGGGAGTTTCCAATTTGGCCCTCTCAGAATGGGTGCTTCAGATATTCTAGTCTTTAAAGTTTCAAATGCAGATTGACATTCAGGATCCCATTTGAATTCACAGTCTTTTGTAAGTAATTTGAAGAGTGGAGATGCTATCTTGGTGAAGTTTTCAATAAATCTTCTATAATATCCAGTAAACCCAAGAAAACTTCTAACATCTTTCTAACAATTTGGAATAGGTAACTTGGAGATGACTTCAACTTTTGATCTATCAACTTTAATTCCATCTCCTGAAATATGATGTCCTAAAACAATCCCTTCAGTAAACATCATAAAACATTTTTCATGACTTAATGAAAGATTTGTTTCTTTACATCTAATTAGGACTTTTTCCAAATTTTCTAATGCTTCTTCAAATGTATTACCATAAACTATGAAATCATCCATGTAGACCTCTACACAATCATGAATTAGATCGGAAAAGATTCCTAATACTGCCCTTTGAAATGTTGTGGGTGCATTACATAATCCAAAAGGAAGTACTCGGTAAGCAAAAGTTCCCCATGGAAAAGTAAATGTGGTTTTGTCCTGATCTTCAGGTGCTACCTGAATTTGATTGTAACCACTAAAACCATCCAAAAATGAGAAATACTTTTTGCCTGCTAAAGTATCTAATACTTGATCAATAAATGGTAAAGGAAAGTGATCCTTCAAGGTTGCTTTGTTCAATTCCTTGTAATCAATGCAAACCCTCCATTTACCATTCTTTTTGGGTACTATAACCAAAGGAGAAACCCATCGGCTATCTGAAATGGGGTAAATGAAGTTTACATTAAGTAACTTTTGGAGCTCTTCTTTCACTATCTCCCTAAGATTTGGATTCATCCTTCTTTGAGGTTGTCTGATTGGTCTGCTATTTTCCTCAATGTAGATGTGATGAATACAAGTCTTAGGGTCAATACCTTTCATGTCAGTATACTCCCATGCAAATGCAGTAGAATGTTTTTGCAAGATTTTGGTTAGTTCCTCCTGTTGTGATCTTTCCAAGTTTTTATTGATATTCAATGTTTTTCCTGGAAAGATCTCAATGGTAGAACTACCAAATTCTTCCATAGAGAAAAGAGACATTTGTCTAGATGATAGACACTCAATGTCAGAATCCAACTGAAATTGTGTGTGGTCATATTCTGAAGATGGTTCAAAGTTTTCTAATGTATTCAGAATTTGACTATCTTAACTAATCTCAGAAATGGTAAAGACAGGTTGTATAGTATCTTCATCATCAACCCACTCATTATCTCCTATTTCTGTAATTGCTTTTGCTGGAGGATACAAATTGAACTTCTTTGTTGAATTACCATCAGAAATATACATATCCCCAGACCTACAACTTATGAAAGCATCAGCTGTGGCCAGCCAAGGTCTTCCTAAAATAAGAGGATGTCCTCCTAGATTGTTCTTGGGAGTTAAAATCATAAAATCAACTGGATATTCCCAAGAGTCTAGGGAGACTGGAATGTCTTCCAATACACCATCAGGTTTAATGATTGATCGATCTGCAAGTTGCAGTAGAGTAGGTGTAAAGAGAAGGTTAGGAAGTTTTAGCTGGTCCATGGTCTGTCTACTCATAATGTTGATAGCAGCCCCTAAATCAATCAAAGTATTTGGTATTTCTACCCCATTGATATGTGTTTTGACAATTGGACTACCGGGGTCTACATATTTCTGCATAGTAATCTTTCCCATCATGATATCTGCAATTTTCCCTACCAGGTGGATCCTTCTGGTATCTCTTGGTTTCCTTCCTGGTCTTTTAACGCTCAACTTCTTTATTGTTTTTGCTAGAATGGGAATCTCTTTAATGGCTTGTAACAAGGGAATCTTGATACAGACATTCTTCAATTCATCTAGAAAATTATAGTCAAGCAACCAAATTTGTTTTTCCACTCCTTTGTCAATTTGTAACCTTTCAGGAAAAGGAGGTGTGGCCAAAGATGTAGGTTGTTCAACTATGGGAGTTATGGGGGTTGATTCTTTTTCTTTTTCTTTTTGAGTGTTTGGGTTTTGAAGAGATGCTTCAGAACCCTTATTGGCTTTAAGAGACTCTTCCTCAGAAATGCTTGGCTGTTGAACATTTATAGAAAGTTGATCTAAGATTCTACCTGATCTGAGTTGTACTTCATTGAGAGGAACAATCATATAGGTAGGGAATGGTTGACCTTCCATCATGTAAGCATTTTGAGGGTTCCTATTATTGGGGTTTGGCAATGGCTGAGAAGGAAGTTGATTCGACTTCTGTTGGGATTGAAGCAAGAGTTGAGAATTTTGATTTTGTGGAGAAGGTTGTTGTTGTTGAGGGTATGGCAATGATAGTTGTTGACCTTGATTTGGAAGTTGTGGAGCTTGCTGGTTCTGAAAAGATGGAGGATATTGATAGAATTGAGCAAATCTCCCATAAGGATTTTGCATGCTTTGCATCCATGATTGAAAAGGATTTTGAGGTTGAGACCAAGGTTGTTGCCAAGGATTCCAATTTGGTTGGGGTTGAAAATTCATAGAGTTGTTAAACCCTTGATTTTGTTGCCCTTGCCAAGGTCTCCTTGCAACAAAACAGAGAGATTCAAGTGTATTTGGATCTTCTTGAAAGACTGCTTTGAGCCCAGGAATTGAAGGACAATCCTTGGTCTCATGGTTTTCTGAGCAAATTACACATGTTTCTACAACTTGTGCATCCAAGGGACATTCCCTTAAAGCATGTTTCTTTCTACATTTCGGGCAAAAGATGGCCAAAGCCTCGGCTTCTGCTTTCTGTTTATTGTGAATCTTAAGGGTATCTAATTGTTCACTAAGACTCCCTAAGATGTCAGTTTTAAATTCATCAAGCATATTGCCGATCTCAGCCCTACTTACTGATCCAGTTGCAGATTTATTTGCTCTAAGGAGAGAAGGATCTCTAGGCCCTTTTTGAGTTTTTGATTTGCCCCTTGAGAGATGGACACATAGTTCTGCTATATCATTGAGTGAAAGTTGAGATATATCTCCTTTCCCCATCATGTTCAGAATATCTATCCATTCATCTCTAATGGCTTTTAATAGGAGGGCTTTCAAGGTCTCCTCATCCAAGTTACTCATTTTTGCTCTTTTCAGGTTATATTGAAATCTTTCAAGTAAATCCTCTAGGTTCTCATCTTCTCTTTGTACCATTTTAAATACCTCATCCTTGTGATTGGTAGGCATACAATAGTCCAGGTACCTATCCAAAAATGTCTGTTTCATATCATTCCAAGACCTAATGGATTGAGTGAGTAACCCCATGAACCATTTCAAAGCTTGTCCTTTCAGTGTTGAAGGGAACAATTTGAGTTTTTGAGTGTCATCCAGATAGTCATAAGTTCGACACACGACTTCAAACTCAAATAAAAATGTTTCAGGGTCCTCAGTTCTTAACCCATGGAAGTTTGGGAGGACAGATGGTGATATGTTTTTCATAGTGGCTCGGGAATCCTCATCGACGATAGGAAACCCAAATGAGTTATCCCCATCTCTATTTCCTCCAATGGGACCTCTACCTCCTCCATTGTTTCCTCCTCCTCCTCCTCTACCTCTACCTCTACCACCTCCTTCCTCTGTCATAATGGTTTCCCTAGAGACTTCAGGGTCTTCTGGTTCTTCTACAAAGGGTGAATGAGAAGGAATTTCTCCCTCTTCTTCAGATGATTCTACTTCTTCAATTACAATTGGTCTTTCTGTAGAAGGAAGGAAAGGATCTCTTTCTGATTCAAATTCAATAGAAGGTGTGGGAGAGTCAATTCTTGCCTCTTGAATTCCAGGAATCCTAGGGCTAGGAGTGTCAGTTGGAGATGAGGGAGGTGTCTCTTGTCTATTCCTTGAAGTAGATGGACTTGTGAAAATCGAACTCTTGGCTCTAGCTAAAAACCTTCCCCTAGAATCTCTAGCTCTATGCATGTCATTTTTTTTTTTTTATCTTTCTTCAAGTCAGGCTAATAATTCTCTTTCTGATCTTCCAGGTCACTCTAGGTGCAAGAAGAGAGCATACTTAAGAAACTATTAAACCAATAACTTTCTCTTTTCTGATCCTCCAGATCACTCTAAGTGCAAGAGGAGAGCATACTTTGAGAGGTTATCAATTTCCCTTTCTTGAAATTTTCTTAATTTTTTTTTTTAGAAATTGGCTACCTAATTTCACTTCCCCGGCAACGGCGCCAAAATGTTTGGTCAATTTAGTGTTGTCTAAATTGCTATCATAAATTGTCAACCCGGGGCTCGTAAGCTGATGAAGTGAAGTGTACAATATATACTTAAGCAGCCTTTCCTAGTTCTTTTTGTCGTTTTTAGTTCGTGTTTGACTTATCTTCCTAATGTGATGATGGAGTTATAAACAAGTGAGTGAATGTGTGTGTGTGTGGCGATTTCTAAATGCTTCTTGAAATTTAAAGAGAAAACTTGAACAATAACTTGGAATGAAATTAAAGCTTCAAATGAAAGTAAAGTATCAAACAAAAGACCAATGGCACTAGTCCAATACCTCTACTGCTGATAAGAATGAAATTGATAACTCTATTGAAAGCAAGAACACTATTCTAACTCCTTTAAAGCAATGCAAAAATTAAATGACAAATCACACTACTTAATTCTCCCTTAACATTCTGCCTTTAGCCAAATTGATCATGTGAAAAAGAGTTAGGAGTGAATTAGCAATATGAGTCTAAAACTAAATAAACCAAGCTGCAATCGAATGATGTTTCGGTCCCATAAAAGTTAGTGGATTATGATAAAAAGAACCATCAAGAGATTAGCAACTTGACAAAACTTTGATAAAGTAAACTAGGCAAGGAAACTAACTAAGCAGAGAAACTAATCAAAGCAAAAGTCAGCAGTTTAGATAAGACAACTTCAAATGCCACTAGTGATAAAAAGAAGTAAAAGCACACTGTCCCGGGCCTGCAAAAAACACACACTGATCAGTCATGAAAAGTACAGAAATGTAAAGCAACATAATTCAAACTGTACAATATTATACATGTCAAAAGAAATCAAGATTGCAGAAATCAAACTGTACATTAATATACATGGCAAATTAGAAAAGAAAAGGATCCAGGAAAATAAATCTAAGAGCTACTATACAATGGTTGTAGCAGATAGGGGCCCTCCATCCACTCAACCAATTAGAAAGATTAGCTACGCAGGTAAGAACAGAACTGTCTTCTTGTATTAAATCAGCACATAACAAAAATACAGTGGGGAAGCATAAACGCTTATATAAAAGAGTCTTGAAACAGAGTTTACAATAGTAAAAGACTAAGTTCAAAAAGCTAACTATTCAGCGTGTGCAAACGCTTTATTTATAATAGGAACGCTAACTGTTCTGTGCGTAAACTGAGCTAACTAAACTAACAGCAAAAGACACGTTCATAGCAGCACCGTGCACGGATTTAGGAAACGGTCATCATGGCTGATAAATCCACTGTTGGATTCTTGTCCCCTGCAGTCTCCGTGGCTCAAGAAGAGGCCAGCTGTGAGTTACGTGCTCCACCTAAACACGCAGAGCCGTGCCACCGTTTTCTACCTTGCCGTTTGACCAGAGTTGCCTCTGCGTTGACCAGGGGTATAGACGGCCAGTTTGGCTGAGTTGATAGCACACGTACTATGTACACAGTCATACAAACTTGCCCATGTGGCTCTTTCCTCTGGAGGACACCTGGAGCATATCAAACAAGAAAATGGCTGTGGAATCTGGGATCAGCTGCGGAATCAGAGATCAGCTGCGGAAACCCTGTATTGGCTGCGGAATTGCAGCATTTGAACCAAAAATCTAAACCAACAGTCAATCATTAGCACAATTAGAAAATCATGTTAAAAAGTCCTTTAATGCAATGAATTGAACAAGTTGATGAAGGAAATGATAACAAAATAAGGAAATGAGTAGGAAAAGGCTATCAGGAGGATGGGTAAATGATTGCAGGTTTGAGGCTCAACACTATGTCCTCATCTTTCTTCTTCATCAATGCTTGCACTCCCTTAGGGTCATTTTGATCATGCCCCAGTTCTATGATAATTTCTTCCAAGGACTTGATTCTGTTATCCTTGGCTTGAGAGGAAGCTTTCTCTAGCTCCAATTGAGCAGTAGTGTTATTCAGGGAGTTTTGCAACCTATGTGCCAATAGAGTCTTATCAGCCAGTGTGGCATAAACCATCTCCCCTGTTTGTTTGTACAGCTCCATCTGATCCATGGGATGGATGTCCTTGGAAAAGACCTTTAGGTTAGTCCTAATATAGTCAGCAGCTGACTGGGGCTGCAACATGGTGGGCCTAAAATGACTAAGAGTCATTTTTCCCTCTTGGATATCGTAGGCCGACATAAGCCTTTCTTGATTAGTTGGCGCCATCTTGAGCAGCTGGTTATAGAGTTGGACTCTGATTGGCTCATTTCTTGCTTTTATCTCTATAAACTGCTTCTTGATGCTAGGCCCGGATCTTGTCTGCTGTCCTGATGAACTAACTTCTCCTCCATGATGCATTTCTTGTTCCTGCTGAAAGGATCTGGCCGATGTTTCAATGTTGGGAGGGAGCATGGTATCAGTGGGTATTTCAGGCATCTCCTCCTCAGAAAAGGGATTCAGCCTTTGTCTTTTCTCACCTTGCTGATCTGTTGAGGTAGTGAGAGGAGTTTCCTCCTGCCTATCTCTCTTCCTGGTTCTCTCTTCATTAGCTGGAGTTTGTAGCACCGAGGTTTCCATTGTTACCTCCTGCCTAGGAGGGATTTTTTCCTGAGTTTGCTGCTCTGTATTTGAAGGTGCCTCGGCCATCTCTTCTTGATGCTCTACATTAGAGAGTGGCTCCTCTTGTTGCATCTCTTTTCCTTTAGCTTTAGTTGTTGCTTAAGTAGTGGCTTGGGCAGATTGCTGGGGAGTAGTAGAAGAGGAAGCAGCTACTCCAACATGCTTGAGTACTGGGGAGCAAACCTGTCCAAAAAATTCTAAGTCAACTGATTTTTGTAACTGCTTCATTGCTTTTTGTGCCGTTTCTTCCCTAGAACATGCCTCCACTAGGGTGCCCTCTTTCCATTCTAACTGATTTGCATATTTTTCAATGTGTGGGATTCTGACATGGTCATAGCTGGCAAGTCTGTATCTGACTCTTCTAAGACTTATAAAATGGTTGGGGTCATAGGGTGACCAAAGGAAGCTTGTTTGCAGCTGGAAGCTCTTTAGAATCTTATCTGCTTCTTGCCATGCTTCTTCTCTTTTGTTGAAAATGAATGGGCCCAGTTGGTGTTTGATTTTCAGCTGTGCTTTCTTATTTCTGCTATGAAAATGAATCATGTCTGCATTTCCAAATTGCCGGAAATACTCTAATGCAAAAATTCTCATGGGGACATACTTTGGCAGTCTGTAAGGGGCTAGCTCACAGCCATATATTCTAATTACTGTGTGGTCTTGGTAGAAGTACCAATCCCCAATGCTATAATTCTTTGAAAGCTGGAGGATCTTCTGCATTTCGTCGGTGAGTCTAGGAAGAGGAGAACTCTGTAGCAGATACAAGGCCGGATAGATGAACAGATCAATGAACTCACAATAGCTGTATGGGGAGCAAGAGATATGGTGACAAACTAATGACCAAAATACCACTGACCTCCTTTTTCCTTTTGCATCCAGCTTTCTCAAGGAAACAGGGAAACTATCAAGCTGAAAATATAATATCAAGTGATATATATAGGAGGTGTACTTGAATACCCTTTCCCTCTCCAGATTCATGAATTGCTCATGAATCTTGTCAGCAATAAATGTGGCATAATCATACTGGGCAGCAGGAGGCTGCCTTGGAGTGAACATGGATAACATTACCAAGGCTGTATCATCCACAAACTCACTGGTATTGAATCCCAGAATGCAGGATATCATATCCAATAGCAGTCTCCCTGTATCATTGAACCAGACATGTAGATAAGGAGGAGGTTTCCGGGGCTGATATTCTGGCTTCATGAACAACTGGCCAATCTTTGTGACCTCTGAGCTGGGCAACTTGGCAGCTTCTTGGAGCAGAAAATTCATAGAAAGGGGGACCAGAGGTTTAGTTGGCTTAAAGTTCAACATCTGATTTATGGATTGAGGAGTGATGTGGAATAAAATATTCCGAGATGAACCCAAAACTGCTCTTTGTGAGGGTTCATAGTGTTCACAACACTGATGGATGAGGTCTGGGAACACATTGACTTGAGGTAGGTAATAAACGGGCAAGTTAGACTCCCAGATACCTATGTCATCAGCACCACTCATGTATTTATCCTTCAGCTCACAAACAGTGTGTATGTGATATTTGGTAGTTATCTCAATTGTTTCTTTAATTTGATGATCCCGGTTAGCAAGGGCCAGCCAGTCCAGGTTCCTCTGTGGGGCACTCAGGGGAGTAATGTTCAAGGCCACAGGGGTCTCCATGCTTCAATTTTCCTTTGAACTAGATTTATACTTGAATTGTGGATGAATGTGGTGAATTTTGACAGAGAAAGAGATTTTCAGGGAGAAATAGGGTAGCTTTGGCGAAATTGAGGTGAAATGCTGCCAAAGGGGGTGAAACAGGGGGAATTATCTTGTTGTGGCGCGTCTTGCGACACGAAAACAACTTTGTAAAGGGTCTGGGTTGAGCACAATGCAGTGAGTGAGGGGATTTGATGAATTTGGGCCCTCCAAGGGATACTAGTTCGGTTTTTGAAGGTATAGGAGTTCAGAATGCCGGATACTGGTTATTTTGTGTTTTTAGCAGAGGAAGACTGAAAAACCAGTTCGTGGGAGAAATGGGTAAATACCTGGTTGTCGCGCGACGGGGGAAGATGACCGTGCGGAATTCTGGGCGGCAGCAGCTCAAGGACGAATTTCTGGAGGTTGGCGGAAAAACGTCGTAAATGCATGCAATCAACAGAGTGCTCAAACTTATGAAAAATACGAAAAAACATGATTTTTGGGCAAAATATGGAAAAGTTAGTTTTTTGGTGCCTTTTTGACGGATGACGTCATTGGTGGGGTCGAGTACGGAGGGATGGCGTGTCAACTGGTGAGTGGGCTGACCTGGACGAGTGATGTGGCGGAGCTGTCGAAACCATGGCGAAACAGGAGCTAACACGACGTTGATGCGGCAATGACGTGGTGGTGATGCAAGGATGACGTAAGGCGGAAAGGCAATGGTGGTAAGCGGTTTTATCGGACCGCTTTTGGTACGGGCCCGGTTTGTGTCGGAAGCCGCCCGATACAATCAAAAGTCGACACGCATCCACGGATAGACGTCATCATTCTGACAATATCGGGCGCTAAAGGACGGTGATCAGGGGCGGTCCGAAATCGCCGAGGACCATCGGATGGGAGGGCCCGGATCCGACGAATGACGGGACATGGAGATGGCAGAGCGATACGGTGGGGCCCGTTTAATAAACAATTATTATTTGTGGAAAATCGCGCCGGGATAAACTTTGGATAAACCGAATTTTTGGGTTTTATGAAGTTTTAGGGATCAACGGGTAAACTATATACAGGTTTATAAAGTGCGCTAGGGCTATTAGATCAACCAGATGTTGATTTAATCCCCCAAAATAACCTATGCATGCACACTTGCATTAGCGCCCGACTTTATCACGCCTTCGCCTTTTAGAGTATTAAGGCTATATTGCCTGAGGGGGGGTGGATATATATTTTATGGGATTTTTTGTACAAAAATAGTATAATAATAGGGAAAAGGGGAAAATTGGGGAGCTACATAGTAAAATTAGGGGTTAATATGGATTTGGGATGAGAGAGAGGAACTGAATACTAAGTTTAATGAGTAGACTTAGGTGCAGAAATTGATAAAAATGATCAAGGGTTTTACACAGGAAATGTGGCTTTCTTGTGTAATAGGAATCAACACCTTGGCTTGATGTTGCCATAATCAAAAGGTGATGTTAGTACTCAATGAGGAAAACCCATTGGACCTTTAGGGAATGTTAGAAAGAAGTTTTTGTGGGGAATGATTGGGGAGTTAGACATGCTTCACTGTGTTGTTACCCAAATGTTTGAAATAGGTGAACCTTCTCTTGCCAATATATGCTTTCTGTCAAAGCCAGCAAATATAAAGGAAAACAAGCTTCTGCAACCCCTTTCTACCTACCCATCCTAGTGCCTAGCATTTTTTATTACTTCAAGGTGGGTGCATTTAGACTTGCAAACCCTCAGTTGCTCTTTTTCTTTTTCTTTTCTTTTCCTTTTGAGTTTCTATCTACAACTACTCTTATCACTTCCAAGGCCCCAGATTAAGCAGTTGGGAACCTTTATTCTCTACCTAATCTACTAATCTGCCAAGATTAGACAGTTTGGACAGATTCTCTTTCTCTATTCTACAACATCAATTTAAACATGGCATGATCCAGATTAGGCTGTTGGATCACCCATCCAAAAGTAGAACACTATCCAAATTATATACAGACATGTTCTTCCACAGAAATATGGGATCTTTGCATCATCAAAGTAGAACATATTTGGACTTTCCCCTGCCAATCATGAAAAATGAAACCTATTGGTATAGGAGGCTAACAATGGCTCCACTTAGGGATGGTTTTTCCATTTGAAAGGCCAAGAACAGTAGGTCAGACCGCCTTGGTTCTTGATTTCTTGCCAAAACTGGGAACTTTGCTTCTTGATGATCAACATTGAGGCTTTTCAAAAAAAATGAGAAATCTTGAAATAATGGCCTTTCCTTGCTCTCTTTCCAAAATTTGTGAAGCTGTGGCACCTTTTATCTGCTGAAAACAAACTACTACAACTAAGTAATAATGTACAAGGCAATGTTAGATTATATACATGGAAAATAGTCAAAATAGTGCTTTAACATTCGGCCATTTATAGGGCCCTCTTGAACTTCAGTGTCATCCAAATTTTTCAAGAAATATGTGTTATTTTCTTGTACTGCTTGAATAACAAAGGGTCCTTTCCAAAGGGAATCAAATTTGCCATGTTTTCCCTTATCTTCTCTTCTTGAGTCCCATTTAAGCACTTTATCACCAATAAAAAAGTCTTCTGCTTTTGTTCTTCTGTCAAAGATTTTCTTTAGCTTCTCTTGTAAAATTTGAACTCTGTTGTATACCTGGTCTCTGGTTTGCTGCAAACAGATTGTTTGGTTGATCCTTCTTTGCATATCATTGGGTTCAGCTTGGGTTTCTTGAAGCAACTTGATGACAAGAATCCCTAGTGATGAAGGAAATTTGGCCTCCATTCCATAAACCAACTCATATGGGCTGATCCCAATAGATCTCTTGGTTGTTAGCCTATCTGCCCATAAGGCATTTGCAAGCTTTTTATGCCAATTTTTCTTATTTTCCTCCAACATCTTCTTGATGATGTTAATAAGGCTCTTATTAGATGATTCAGCTAAACCATTGCCTTGAGGGTAGTATGTTGTGGAATGACCCAAGGTAATATGGAACTTATGGCAAAAATTGACCATTTTCTTGGATCTGAAAGCATCAGCATTATCTGTAATGATCTTTTCAGGACAACCAAATCTGGAGAGAATATTAGTTTCAAGGAACTGAATGATAATGGAATCTTTCACTTGTCTACAGGGAACAACCTCAGTCCATTTGGTAAAATAATTTGTGGCTGTTAGGATCCATTTGTGTTGACCTGAAGATGAAGGATGAATTTCTCCAATGAAATCTAAGCCCCATTGTTGAAAGGGCCTCTCTGTTGAAATAGGTTTCAGAGGTAAGGGCAGTAATTTTCTTTTTCCCTCAAACACCTGACACTTATGACATGAAGTAACAAATCTCTTGACATCTGCAAATAGAGTAGGCCAATAGTAACCTACCCTCAATATCTTATCCACAGTGGACTTCCAATATAAATGTCCACCACAGTCGCCTGCATGAAAATCTTTCATAGCATTGTGAGTTTCATTGATTGTTAGACAATTCAACAATATACCCTCATGATTTTTGCACAGTAAATTACCCTCCATAACACAAAATCTTGAAGCTTTCATTTTTAAAAATCTGCTTTTGGTTCTGGACAATCCTGGGGGAGCACACAGGTTTTGCAATACATAACAGATATTAACATACCAGGGGGATTGTTCAAAGGCTATATTGATTTGTGGAGTTGCCAGCTCCGGTTCATTGTCCAGTTGATTAATATCCAAGGCTTGAAAGTTTTCTTTAGACATGAGTTTAGCCAAACCTTGTCCCTTTATCAGTTTTGTTGGTCTTATTTCAATGTCATATTCCAAAATACTAGCAATCCATTTTCCTCTTTTGCCCTCTAATCCTTCTTGAGTCAATATGTCTTTCACAATGGCATTTGGCACATAAGCAATAACATGAGAGTATAGGATATAAATCCTAAAATCTTTGATGGCCTTGACCAGGGCATAAGCCTGCTTTTCCATAATCTGATATTTCAAAGGTGCATCTCTAAGGGCTCTACTAAAGAAAGCAATAGGTTTCTCACTTCCTTGATCATCCTTCTGTAGTAAAACTGCAGCAATAGTATGTTGGGAGGCAAAAGAGAAGATAATGAAATCTTTATCAAATTGAGGACTTGTAAGAACGGGTGTTTGAGTCAAAGAAGCCTTGATGCCCTCAAAGGCCTGTTTAGCTTCTAGTGTCCATTTTACCTTGGAATATTTTTTCAACATGTGGTTTAATAGCCTTATCAATTCTGCTAGATTTGGGATAAATCTTCTTAGAAAGTTGATCTTTCCCAAAAAGGCTTGTAATTCCTTAATGTTTCTTGGTTGTGGGACTTCTAGAATAGCCCGAATTCTGTCAGGGTCAATTCTAATTCCCTCTTTAGAAATGATATGACCTAGCAACTTACCCTCTTCCAGGCCAAACAGAGACTTCTTGGGATTTAAGGAAATACCATATTTCCTACATGTCAGAAACATTTGCCTTAGGTGTTTAAGGTGTTCTTGGTCAGATTTAGAAAAAGGAGTGAGGTCATCAAGGTAAACAACTAAGAAGTCATGAATCTCCTTGGCAAAGGCAATATCCATTGCTCTTTGAAAAGTAGCTCCTGCATTTTTTAGTCCAAAAGGCATTTTGACATATTTAAACGTTCCCCATGGGGTTGTGAATGCTGTTTTATCCTGGTCATCAGGGTGGACCAAGATTTGATTAAAACCTGAAAATCCATCAAGTAATGAGATTCTTGAAGCTCCCACCACTCTTTGGAGAATGTGATCCATTTTGGGTAAGGGATAATTGTCCTTGAGGGAAACTTGATTCAAGCTTCTAAGGTCAACACAAAGCCTAATCTCACCAGTTTTCTTCCTTGTAGGAACAAGATTGGATATCCATTCTGAAAATTTGATGGGTGCTATGATACCTGCTTCAAACATTTTTTGCACCTCTTTCTCAATTGAAGGGAGAAGTATAGGATTAATTCTCCTTAATTTCTGCTTGAAAGGCTTTTGATTTGGTTTGAGAGGAATAGTGTGTTGAATGACTGAAGTATCATAGGATTTTAAATCCTCATAACTCCATGCAAATACATCTTGGAACTCTTTAAAGAGGTCAACATACTTGGGCTTCTGATCAGGGGGCAAAGACTTTGATAGTTTTATTATCTTGGGATTTTCAATTGTTCCAATGTTGCACTCTTCAATGACAGCATTTAGGGGTTGCATCTTTGGTTTCCTAGGAATATCGTTTGAATCAAAAATGTCTTTCAAAGGAGTCAGGCCTGTGGGTAAAAAATTGTCCTTTAGTTGTATGATTTCAGCCTCTGCTCCAGCTATTTCACCAAGATTGATTTGTTTAAGCTCTTGTACATTCCTATTATCAAAGGTTGTTGGGTGAAGTATTTGATTTGCTGTTTTGACTGATATAGTTCTTTGACCATGGTTGCTCTGTGGTTGGGAGTCTTCTACAGCATCAGTATCAACATTTAAGCCCGAAAACTCTTGTTGCAAAGTTAAAAGTTATTTATCCGTGTATCATCTTCAAATACTTGCCAGTCTTTGACATTGTTTGGGATGGAAGGTCTGTGTTTTATCTCAGCTGTAAAACAATGGTTGGGTTCAAAGGGTAATTTACAAGTACTAGCAAAAGTAGCTAGACTGTGTGCATGAAGGTTGTGGCTTCTAGATATTTTGGTCAGTTGAAATTCAGTAAAGACATTAAGTATTTCAATAGCAGCAGTTCTGTAAGACCTTAGTCTTTTGTCATTGGTGACGAAATTGCCTTTCATTTGTTGGATAATGAGGTCTGAATCTCCCAGGATTGACACTTTTGTTGCCTGTAAGGATTTGATCAGTTTGAGGCCTAGTAAGAGAGCTTCATATTCTGCCATATTATTAGTACATCTGAAATTTAGCTTATAAGCTCGACCCTCTGCATGATTTTTTTGTTTATTGTGGACCCACACTCCTGCTCCTGCCCCTAACCTGTTAACTGATCCATTGAACTCAAGAAACCACAAGATTTCTTGATTTAAAGCAGAATTAGGGGACTCATTAGGACTTGGAATAGGGAGTTGGAGGTCTTGTTTTTCATCCGATTTGTTTTCTAGAACAGTTTGATCAATTGATTGCATAATTTCAAGAGCTTGGGTAGCTGATTGCTCATTTGTATGCATGTTTTGTTCAAGAGTGAACGATTTGCTATCAGCTGTAGGACATGTGTTATCATTGAACAGAATGAAGGAATCCATATCAGAATGGACTGCATAAATGGGAAAATTTTGAGGTTTTTCTTCACTGCTCACCATATATTTCATGAGTGTCTCTCTATATAGCCTCTTTGGTTGCCCAAAGACAGAGATAGTTGCATAAGACATATCTAATTGTAGGGACCCTTGGAGCTTGGCTCCCCATGATCTTGATAACAACATTCCATATTTAGGTGGGATATCAGCTACCACCACATCCATTAGAATAGTTTTATTTGGATACTGGACAAGGGAAACACACAAATCTTTGATCAGGCCTAGGCATTTGACTTGGCTGGAATCAAATGAGAATAGGTCCTTATATGGCCTTGTGATGTCTAGGTTTAGTCTCTCCATTACAGATTTAGGCATAAGATTATGTGAGGCGCCCGAGTCAAACATTGCATTGTGTAGTATCTTGTCATGAATGTGCAAGCTAACATAAAAGGGTAAAACTCCTGTGCTTATTGTTTTCCCATCAACTTCTAGGCCAAAAAGTACCTCTAGTGTATCATCCAGCACATTGACATCATCTTTATTCTAAGTTAATTGGATGGATTTTTTGATTTGCTGCTTGTAAATGTCATGCTTAGCCAGCTCTGAGAGAGGGATGGCTATCTTCAACTTACCAATTTCAGCTTCTAGATCAAAAGGTTTGTCAGATTGGGTCTTGGCATTATGGTTAGCAGCTTTTTCTTTCTCAACTGACTTTCCAGAGGCACCCTCTTGGCTTTCAGTTTTATCTTGGGGTTTATCTTTTTTACTAACCTTTTGAGGACTATTACTTTGATTATGCTCTGAAGGAGATGTTACCAGTTGCTCTTGACTTGGGGGGTGTATTTCAGTTACATCCTCCACTGTTACTTCATTTGCAATAGAGCTGGTTTTGTCAATTGGTTCTGTAACAGTGACCTTCTCCTTTAACATCTTGGGCTGTTGGTTATCTTTTGTTTTTACAGGCTGTGGCACATTTATGGTCCTGCTTCTCAGCTTGTATTGTTTATGAACTTCAAAAACAGCAGTGTCATAGCCCTGCTTGAAGTCAAATGACTCACCAGATTTGGTTTGGAACTGATCAACATCATCATCTTCCTGATCTTCTTGACTTAGAAAAACCTGCTGTTCATTATTTAGACCCATCAAATTAATGTGAGTATCATCTATCTGTTCACTAGAGGTGGATGCTTCAGCATAGTTTTCTTGGAAAGGAGGTCTTATGTCTTGTTCTGGGCTGGCCCTTCCAGCATTTGGGTTTTGGTTTCTTCTAAAGCCAGGATTTCTGACAGCATTATTTTGTGATCCCTCCCATGATGATTTCCTTTCAACTGATTCTACTCTATCTCCAAGCCTATGCATACTGGTGATTATTGCATCTAGTTTCTGATCCCAGCCTGAAGGCTCTTCTTTGAAGGTAGTCTTTCTCTCAGTCCTTGCCCTATTTCTCTTGGCTATCAGGTTGGCTTCCACACTGACTGCTATATCTTTCATCTCAGCTAAAGTTTGGGGGGCTCTTTCTCTCAATTGGTATGCCATGTTTGAATCAAATCCATTAGGAAAGGTGTATAAGGCCAGATCAGGTGGAGGCCTTAGATTCTGGGGAATGGCGTTATATACATTATTAAATCTAGCACAATAGTCCAGGACAGTTTCTTGAGGACCTCTTTTAATAGAATTGTACTCAGACAATATGTGAAGGGGGTCTTTCTTCTTTTCCCATCTGTTTAAGAAATTTTGGTAGAGGGCTTCTGGATTAGCAATAGAATTCGCTGGAAGAGATCTGAACCAAGACCTTACATCTCCTGTCAAAATTTGAACAAAAATCTTCATTCTAACCCCCTCATCATCTATCTCATAATTTTCAAAGTAGTCTTGCATCTTTTTGGTATGTTGCAGGGCTGGATAGGAACTAGCACCATCAAAATATGAGATCTTGGTCTGGTAATCCTGAGGCATAGCCCCTAGATTTGCTGGTAACTGTAAAGGGGCATACCTGTTAGCCATGTTTGCTGAGATAACTGGACCAACAGGAACAAACGGAACAAGTGGAGGGAAATGGATGAGAGGGGTGTGTGTAGTTAATGGGGGAGTTGAACAAGCGCTATGTGAAGTAGATGTAGAACTGGGAGACTGTGAAGTTGTGATATGAGGATGAAGGGAGACTTTAGCAGGTGTAGGAATGTTACTCTGAAATCCTGCTTCAGGGCTTGAATCTGGACTAGTTTCTTCCTTTTCTTGTTTCCTAAGAGTCCTCAAAATCAGGTTTGGATTTTCAAATACAGGTGATGGATTTGGATCTGGATTAGATCTGGTGTAACGTGTCTTCTTCTTGGGAGCCAACTTCTAAGTTTCCTGACCTCTTTGAAATTTTGTAGGAAGTATTGTGAATCGGGCAGTGGTTAGGAAATTAGTTCAGGTCCCCAGTGGAGTCGCCAATTATGTTAACACTCAGGTTGTTCCCTTTGACTCCCAAGGGAATACGGCCGAGGTAACCACAAACCAACTTTGGATTACAGGTTCTAGCCTACCTGCAATCAGAGAGGGCTCTCTCTTTTGATTTAGCTTTGTTTTTTGGGATTTTAGGCTAGTTATGAAGTATAAAATTTTGTTTGAATTTTGGTTGCCATCTGTTGTCTGAAGAAGGGTTTGCAGTGATCAAAGAGGGTTTATTCCATTGGGCAATTGGAGTCAATGCTTGATTATTACTTAGTATCTGTGATAAGAAGAGTGTTTCTGCAGAGCCAGATAGGTATTCATGATGCAAAATTTTGATTTAATAAGAAATAGTACAGAATCACACCATGAAAGGCAACAAAGATTTCTTTCTTGGTGATACAGAAAATAAGGGCTGAATCCTATTCAAGAGCAAAAGAGAATTCCCGAATAGAATCCACCATAAAATTAGAGTAAACAGGAGCATTTAAGAATTCCATATTTATAGCTAGTCTTGAAGAAAACATAGTTAGTGTTAGCCTCCTATACCAATAGGGTTTCATATTTCATGATTGACAGTGGAAGTGCTAAAAATGATCATCTTTGATGATACAAAGGTTCCATTTTTTGTGAACAAAGCAAAAAGTTAAAAAATGTAAAGAGGGTATGCCTTAAAAGAATAATCAAAAGGCAAGAAAATGAACTGGTCAAAAGAAAAAATAATTGAAATGAACCCCAAAGAAAGACCAGGAAAGTGGCCAATCTAAATGCCATTGCTATCTTGATGTATGGCTCAACAGTTCAAGCTGGGCCATGCCATGTTTTAAATTGCTTGTTTTAGAGTAGGGAATGAGTACCTGTTCAAATAGTTCAAGCTTGACAGATGACTAGCTGGATAGAGAAAGGAAGGAGCCCACCAGCTTAATCTGGGCCCTTGGAAGATATAAGGGTAGATTTAGATAGGAGGGCAGCAAAAAGAAAAGAGCATATGAGGGTTTGCAAGTCTAAGTGCACCC
The DNA here is from genome assembly GCA_031772625.1 of Pinus tabuliformis. Lineage (NCBI taxonomy): Eukaryota > Viridiplantae > Streptophyta > Pinopsida > Pinales > Pinaceae > Pinus > Pinus tabuliformis. Next base: position 1,202,809,340 of record CM062804.1, read on the forward strand.
TCCCTGAAGTAACAAAAAATGCTAGGTTCTAAGTTGGGTAGGTAGCCAGAAGTTGCAGAATCCTGATCCTATTCAGTTTTGGCCTTGATCAAGAAGGCACATGTTAGCAGTTGCAAAGGTATCTATGCAGCATTTTGAAGGCAAAATATAGAAGCATGTCTAACTCCCCCTGCTTTCCCCTAAAGACTCTCTTTCTAACATCCCCTAGAGGACTTTAGGACCTTCCTAAAATAGTCCTCCTTGTATTTCTTCTTGGAAAAATGCATGACAAGTTTTCACCTTCTTCTCCAAAAAGAAGCCACATTTTTTGTGTAAAATCATTCCCCATCTACTTCTAAAAATCTAGGTCTACTCACTAAACTTAGTTTTCTATTCCTCACTTTCAATCTCTCATATCCCCAATTCACATTGACTTCTAACTTTATTATATAAATCCCTAACTACCCCTTTTCCCCTACTACTATAGCACTATTTTGAAAAAAGCCCAAAAAATATGTAAATACCTCCCCCCCGGGGCATTATAGCCATATTTTCAAAAGTTTGGAGAATGCTACAGAATCAAAGGGTTCTTGTATTTGGTTCATTTTTAAGATTGGGGATTGGATTAACACTTGGTTAGTTTAATAACCCGCTCCTACCCTTATCCGCTTTGCAAACCCACAACATTGCATTATCCACGCCATTGTATAAATATTGTTAGAAAACCCACTTTTCTCTGCTTTTCCAAAGTCTGTATTTCAGCGCACCCCACCAAAAAACAAAAAATATTAAAAAATCTCCACCGGGACCCGCCGTATCGCCTTCGCACATCCGCATCCCGTCGTCCGTCGGATTCGGGCCCTCCCATCCGACGGCCCACATCGATTTCGGACCGCTCCCTCCATCCACCCTTTACCACCCGAAATTTGTCAGAGGGTGACGTAGGGCCAGGGACGCGTGCCCGCCTGTTACTGGAGCGGACGGCCTCTGACCATTACTGGGCCTGTACTCTTAGCGGTCTGATAAATACCACTAACCACTTTTGTTACCACTGTCCCGCTCCAGCCCCACGTCATCTCCACATCAGCTCTACCTCACCCCACTCCCCGCCATTCCTCAGACCTGTCCGCCACATCGCTCGTCCACATCACTCCTGACCACTAGCCGCCACGTCACTCCTCTGTACCTTGTTGGACCAATAACGTCATGATGACGTCATCCACCAAAAAGGCGCCAAATACCAAATTTTTTATATAAGTGCGCAGAAATCATTTTTTCCCCTTTTTTCGCCGAAATATGCTCTGTACTCTTCCATGAGTGTTTACGTTGCTTAACCGCCAACTTTGAAGCTTGCTCCCCCGCAGCTGGCACCGTGTGTCCACCTGACTTTCAACACCATCGTCATACTCTGCCCAAGTATTTATCAGTTTCCCTCTGCATGCCTTGGTCTTTGTATAATTCACTGAAGCAAACAAGAAAAGAGGGAAAACATAAGAACTGCTAGGAATCCTCAATAACTGGACCTTCATTTCCCCACTGTAATCTCGAATTCACCTACAGAGGTCCCCCATTGTGCCAAATTATTACAAATTCACAGCTTAGTGCGCATTTGCGAATCTAAACCATTTCCAGACAAATCCACCAAAAAAGCAATTCTCAGTCCCAGCATTTGCTCTTTAAATCTCTCCCAGGAGCATTTCCTCTCAGTTTCACCCCAATTTACCTTGTTCCCTCTGCAAATTGCCCTGCTCATTGAAAATTCACTGCTCTATATTGCTTTTTCCCATAAAATCAAGTTTAAATACAATTCCAAGCATCAGTTAATAATGGAGACCCCTGTGGCATTAAACATTACACCATTGAATGCCCCACATAAGGACCTGGAGTGGTTGGCCCTTGCCGACAGAGATTATCAGATGAGAGAAAATGTAGAGCTGTGTCAAAAATACCACATAGAAACAGTTTGTGAGTTAAAAAAGAAACACAGAGATGGTACAGACCTCCTGGGAATCTGGAAGTCCCATTTGCCAATCTACTATCTCCCTCAGGTCAATGAGTTCCCTGACTTGATTCACCAGTGCTGCACAAACTATGACCCCAATCAAAGGGCTGTTCTGAGTCCTTCAGGCTCTGTATTATTCGATATCACTCCTGAAGCCATCAACCAAATGCTACAGTTTCAACCTACAAATCCACTGGCTCCTCTTACTATGCAGCTTTTACTAGAGCAGGGTGCCAAGCTCTCCAACTCACAAATTACAAGAATTGGCCAATTGTTTATGCTTCCAGATTACCAGCCTCGACAGCCTCCCCCTTATCTGCATGTCTGCTTCAATGACATAGGGAGACTGCTAGTAGACATGATATCCTCCATCCTAGGGTTCAAAACCAGTGAGTTTGTGGATGAGACAACATTGGTAGTGCTATCCATTTTTACCCCAGGACAGCCCCCTGCTGTCCAGTATGACTATGCTACATTTATAGCCAACAAAATTCATGAACAGTTCATGAACTTGGAGAGAGAGAGGGTATTCAAGTACACCTCTTATATATATCATCTGCTATTGTACAATCAGCCTGATGCCTTTCCTCTTTTTCTCAAGAAACTAGATGCAAAGGGAAATAGAAGATCTGTAATGTTCTGGACATCAGTCTGCCATCATATTCATTACTCACCATACAATTACTGTGATTTTATTGACCTCTTCATTCACCCAGCCTTGTCACTGCTGCAGAGTTCCCCTCCTCCTAGACTCACTGATGATATGCAAAAGGTCCTCCAGCTTTCTAAGAACTATAGCATTGGAGATTGGTACTTTTACCAAGACCACACAGTGATCAGAATATATGGCTGTGAGTTAGCACCATACAGGCTACCAAAGTATGTTCCCATGAGACTCTTTGCACTAGAATACTTCAGGCAGTTCGGCAATGCAGATATGATTCACTTCCATAGCAGAAACAAGAAGGCACAGCTGAAAATTAAGCATCAATTGGGTCCATTTATCTCTAACAAGAGGGAAGAAGCTTGGGAAGAAGCAGACAAAATGTTAAAAGGCCTCCTCCTCAAGACCAGCTTCTATTGGGCACCCTATGACCCTAACCATTTCATAAGCCTCAGAAGAATCAAGTATAGGCTTGCCACCTATGATCATTTTAGCATTCCAGAAATTGAAAAACATGCTAACCAACTAGAGTGGAGGGAAGGCACCTTAGTGGAGGATTATTCTGAAGAAGAATTAGCAGAAAGAGCCATTAAAACTTTAGAAAAGGCAGTTGACTTGGAATATTTTGGACAGGTTTGGTCTTCAGCCCCTCAGCATCTTGGAGAAGCTGCCTCTTCATCCACCGTTCCCCAGCAGCCTGCCAAAACAACTGATCAAGCAGCAAACATGGCCAAAGGCAAAGCAGTGCAACAAGAAGAGTCACCTCCAAATGTGGAACAGCAAGTAGAGCAGCAGGAAGGTACAACCAAGGAACCTGCCTCCACAGAACAGCAAACACAAGAGCAAATCCCTCCGAGACAGGAGGTAACAGTTGAATCCTCAGTTTTACAAACACCTGCTAATGAGGAAAGAACAAGGAAAAGGGATAGGCAAGAGGACACTCCTCTTACTACTTCAATGGACCAGCAAGGCGAAAAAAGACAAAGGCTAAATCCCTTTTCAGAGGAGGAATTACCAGAGAGACAAACTGATACTGTGCCCCCTCCTAGCATTGAAACATCGGCCAGCTCCTTACAGCAAGGACAGGACATGCCACATGGGGCAGAGGTGAGCTCTTCAAGGCAGCGATCTAAGGCGGACTCTAGCATCAAGCAGCAGTTCATAGATATCAAGAAAAGGAATGAGCCCCTCAAATATCAAATCTACAGCCAACTCTTGAAAATGGCACCAACTAATCAGCAGAGATTAATGTCTGCTTGTGACATTCAAGAACAAAAAATGACTCTTAGTCATTTTAGGCCTACTATGCAGTAACCTCAAACAGCTGCCGATTATATCAGAACTAATTTGGAAATTTTTGCCAAGGACATCCACCCCATGGATCAGATTGAGCTACACAGGCAAACAGGGGAAATGCTCTATTCCACATTAGCTGATAAAACCTTACTGGCACACCAATTAAAAAATTCTTTACACAATACTACTGCTCAACTTGAATTGGAAAAGGCATCATCTCAAGCCAAGGACAACAGAATCAAGTCCTTGGAAGATATCATTATAGAGTTGGGTCATGATCAAAAGGACCCTAGGGGTGTGCAGGCACTATTAAAGAAAAGAGATGAAGACATAGCAGCTATGAGAAAGCATATTAAGCTTCCAGCTACCCTTCACCCTCAGACTGGGGAGGTAGCAGAGCAAAAGAAGGATCAGGATGTGGTTGCTTTACTCCTAAGTTTATACAAAAGATTGATGGAAACAGAGAGTGCATTGGAGGTAGCATTGAAAACAAGACAAGCTGAATTACCAATGCAGCCAGCACAGACATCTGCAGCAGGTCCTCCCACCGGACAAACATCAGAGGCAGGCCCTTCAACCTCAGCACCAGCTACAGGAGTATCAGCGCCAGCAACAACACCAGAACAGGGACCCAGCCTAAGCATGCAGAACATGATGAAGGAGCTTGAGGCTTTAGAAGCACAGATGGCTGAACTAAAAGAGACCAAGGATAAATTGGCTGCCATTGAAGAAAAGTATGATAAATCAAAGCAGAGTGTAGCTGAAAAAACAAGAGAGGTAAGGGCTCTTGAGAAGAGAATAAAGGAACTGGAGAAAGAGCTCTCTCTTGATAAGGTTGTAGCTGAAATCAAGAAAATCCTATGGGCCAACATTGGTCAATCTATTACAGACCAGTGGTAATTTATTGAAACTATCCACGAGCATATGGATCTCATAGGCAGGGCCCAAATAGAAAGTCAAAGAGCAAGAGCATCTCTAGGCAATATGCCTGAAATAGCCAACATGATGATCAATGTCCTTAACAATCGCACTGGCCCCCAGCTGGCAGCAATGGGTATCACTAACAGAACTGATACCATTTTACTAGTAAAGAGAGTGCTTACCTTGAGAAATCATGTACAGACATTGGACAGAAGGTGCCAAGAGATGCAGGCAGATGTGAACAAATTCATTGAGAAAATTACAGCACTACATAACAGAGGTCTTCCCAGCTTGGTAACCAGTGCAGGAAGGTTACTATCTCATGAAAACTATGCCAAAAGAGTCAATACATATGCCACAAACCAGATCACTGCATCAGCAAGTGCCCCAGAGGAAACAGGGCCTCCATTTGGGCAGAGTCTCTATGACAAACTAGAGAATTTATTTTTTATTATGAATGAGATTAGACATCTTTTTGAAGTGCCTCCAAACTATTACAAATATACTGAGGCAGATGAGACTTTTGGCATAATCCTAAGACACCAATTGCCTACACAGGAATGGTGGACGGGCATGATACAAACACTGTTGTGAAGAAATAGGTTTTTCACCAAATTTTTGTATATCGATCACAAGTCAGCATTTTCAGAAAATTAATATATTTGCTCTGACTGGGAAAGGAGTGGAAAAGGCCAACTCAGCAATCAAATTTGACCACCAAAGCAGGACCGACAGATGCAGATGAGGGGGCTGAGATAGCGCACCACAACAAAACAGTAAAGGGCATGTTACTCAGAATCAATGCGATGCACCCAACCGACCTGGTTACCTCCAAAAGTCAAAGAATTTCTGACAGAAGTGAACAGTCATTCATTTTTCATTTAAAAGTAGCAATAACTATTGCACCTACTATTTTTGAAAGTTGGAAAAGACAGTTATTGAGCAAATGACTCATCGTTAAGATATTTTGTAAAACGATTGTATATATATCCCCACGCATAAACTTATTGGGGTTGTTGATTTTTCTTCTGCGGAGCTATACTGTAAATTCAGACTTTAATACAAGAAGCTAATGGAATTTCTGAAGTTCTGAGTTGTTTGAAGTGTTGTGATGGGCTTACTTGCTGCTACAGGATTCCTGCGCTATTTCATGTCACAATAAGTTTTCTGAACCATGTTATTATGTATTCCACTCTTTCATAATCCACTTATGCTGTATGTTTCATAGGTTTAGCATTAGAGAAAAAGAATAGTTCAGGATTTGTTCATTGAACACCCTAAACTCAATCTCTTCTGTTATGAATGTTTTTCTTCAGAATTAGTTATGAATGTGAAATTCTTAATTGCTCGCATTTACACTAAATCTTTCATAGTAAATACTGTTCAGGAATTATGATCTGCTCCTGAGTAATATTTCATCTCTCCATATCACCAGCGTAGTGAAAGATTCTTAGTTGCCTCTCACTGGCTGGAAATAGTCCATATTCCACAATTTGAAAATTGTTTCATGAGTATCCATATGGCCCTGCAGTTTCATCACTCTCACTCAACACCTCAAGCAACACATAATCACAGACTCCAATGCCCAATGGACTGAAACTCCTAAAGATGACATTCTAGCTGTTAGAAGACATCATTCAACCAAAACTTTAAACAAAATTCAGTGCATCATAACTAGCCTAAAAACATTACCAAAACAAAGCTAAATTCTAAAGAGAGAGCCCTCTCTGATTGCAGGTAGGCTAGGACCTGTGATCCAAAGATTGGTCTGTGGTTACCTCGGCCATATTCCCTTAGGAGTCAAAGGGAACAACCTGAGTGCTAACATAACTGGCGACTCCACTGGGGACAGAACGAATGTTTCAAACTGTTGTCTGCTTTAGATAGTGGTTTCAAAATTTAAGCAATCCCTTGATCATTCTAAAAATATTCTCAAAAATACCAAAAACAAGTTCAGAAGCTGGCTCCTAAAAAGAGAACTAGGCATACCAGGTCAAATCCTGACCCAAATCCTTCACCTATTTTCAATAATCCTAATTTGATTCCCAAGACTCTTAGGAACCAAAAGGAACCAGAAGAATCTGCTGAGTCCAGCCCTGAGGCAGTTCAGCAAAGTTATATCCCAACCCCTGCCAAACCATCAGTTCATCCTCACATAACCCATTCTTCCCCCTCTTCCTCATCCACTTCCCAAAACATACTATTCACACCCCCACCCAATACACAAACTGCTATTGTTATCCCTATTGTTCCAGTTGTTCCCCTTCTACCTGTTGCCCCATTTATCCCTGCAAATATGGCTAATCGTTATGCTCCTCTTCAGCTACCTGGTAATCCTGGGGCTATGCCTCAGGACTACCAAAGTAAGATTACTTATTTTGATGGAACCAATACATACACTGCCTTGCAGCATACCAAGAAAATGCAAGATTACTTTGAAAATTATGAGATAGATGATGATGATGTGAGAATGAAAATTTTTGTACAAAGTTTAACAGGTGAAGTAAGAACTTGGTTCAGAGCACTTGCTGCAAATTCTATACCTGACTCAGGTGCTCTTTATCAGTCCTTCCTGAACAGATGGGAAAATAAAAAAGATCCTTTACACATTTTATTTGAATATGACACCATAAGGAGAGGCCCACAAGAAACTGTCTTGGACTATTGCACTAGATTCAACACTGTCTATAATGCCATTCCCCAAAACCTTAGACCTCCACCTGATCTAGCCTTAATCAAATTTCCGGATGGGTTCGATGCTGATATGGCATATCAATTAAGAGAAAGAGCCCCTTCAACCCTGGCAGACATGCAAAACATAGCTGTAATTGTAGAAGCAAATTTAATTGCTAAAAGAAACCGGGCAAGAGCTGAAAGAAGAACCACTTTTAAGGAAGAACCCTCATCATTCGAGCAAAAGCTAGATGCAATCATCAAAGGTATGGACAAACTTGGGGACAGGATGGAAACCATAGAAAGAAAATCATCATGGGAAGGTCAACCAAGCAATATTAGAAACCCAAATTTTAGAAAGAATCAAAATCCTAATGTTGGAAGGACTGATCCAGACCAGCATATCAGACCTCCTTTCCAAGAAAATTATGCTAAGGCTTCAACATCTAATGAACCAACTGAGGAACCTCACATAAATCTAATGGGTTTGGAAAGTGAACATCAAGTCTTTTTAACACAAGAAGATCAAGACATTTATAATAACAATCAATGTCACACTAAGTCAGGAGAATCATTCGATTTCATAGAAGGTTATGATGCAGCTGTGCATGAGGTACACAAACAGTATAAACTAAGGACTAGAACGATAGATGTACCTGAACCTCTTAAACCAAGGGACAATAAGCAGCCAAAAAAGACCAATGACAAGACTGCTCTTCCACAATCAGCTGGCAATTCAAACCCACACACCACAGAAGTCACTGTGGAGGATGTTTCAGAACAACAGACCCCTGAAAACCAGCCAGCCCCACTCCATCCTGCAAAGGCAAGGGCAGATACCACCCCAGGAAACAAACAGGGTACCAGTTTCATTCAAAATCATGCCAACGATGAACAAGAGACCACTGACAACCCAGCTGAAAAAGAAAAACCTACTGCACCTAATACCAAGATTCAAATAGAAAAGCCTTTTAACTTAGAAACTAAAATAAGTAAGCTGAAGATATCAGTCCCTCTTTCTGAATTAGCCAAACATCAAGTATATAGACAGCAGATTAACAAGTCACTCCAAGTATCAGATAATAAAGATGTTGTGAATGTCCTAGACGATCAACCAGAGTTACTATTTGGCCCTGAGGTTAATGGAAAAACAGAAAATGGAGGGGTTCCACCCTTCTATGTCAGTTTAAACATTCATGATAAGGTTCTACACAATGCAATGTTTGATTCCGGGGCCTCACACAACTTAATGCCCAAATCTGTAATGGAAAAACTCGACTTAGACATCACAAGACCTTATAAAGATCTATTCTCATTTGATTCAAGCCAAGTAAGGTGCTTAGGATTGATTAAAGACTTGTGTGTCTCTCTGGTCCAATACCCAACCAAGACAATATTGATGGATGTAGTAGTAGCTGACATACCCCCTAAGTATGGTATGCTCTTGTCCAGATCCTGGGGGGCCAAACTCCAAGGATCTTTGCAATTAGATATGTCCTATGCTACCATTTCAGTCTTTGGGCAGCCAAAGAGATTATACCGCGAGACATTGATGAAATATGTGGTAAGCAGTCAAGAGAAGCCCCAAAAATTCCCAATCTACTCAATACACTCAGAAATGGATTCATTTATTCTCTATAATGCTGACATCTGCAACAAAGTTTATTCTGAACAAGTAATGGCAGCAGAGACAGAGGAATTAAATGAACAATTTGCCCCCCAACACCAAAACACTTTAAGCATAACTGATATAAAGAAGGAGTATGATGTATCAAGCAACTCACAAGAAAATAATCTGCCCATGATACAATTCTCTAAAGACCTCAATCCAAATCTTGATCATGAAACCTTATGGTATTTAGAATTTGATGGTTCTGTAAACAAGTTAGGAGCTGGGGTAGGAGTCTGGATCCATAATATGCACAATGACCAAGCTGAGGGTCATGCATACAGACTAAACTTTCAGTGCACAAACAATATGGCTGAGTATGAAGCCCTGTTGTTAGGTCCGAAACTCATAAAAAATTTGGGTGCAACCAAAGTCTCAATCTTAGGCGATTCAGATCTGATCATACAACAAATCAAAGGAAACTTTACCACAAATGATCTAAGGCTGAGAGCATATAAGGGAGCAGCTATTCAGGTACTTGATACCTTTTCACAATCACAATTGACTAAAATTTCTAGAGAACTCAATCTACATGCTCATAGCTTGGCAACTTTTGCCAGCACTTGCAAGCTGCCCTTCAAACCCAATCATACTTTTACTGCTGAAATCAAACATAGACCTGCAGTTCCAGACAACATCAAAAATTGGCAAGTCTTTGAGAGTGACACTCAGATAAACAACTTCCTCACTCTAAAAGAGGAATTCTCTGGCATTAACATTGACTCAACCACTGGAGATGATCAACAACAGACACACTCTATTACACAGAATATATCAACTGAAACAGCTAACCTAGTTTTGCATCCTACCACCTTTAACAGCAAAACCATACAAAAGTTGAAGCAAATAAATGGAGATGAACTGGCTGAAACAGAAGCAGAGATAATTGAGCTAAAAGATAATTTTCTGCTCACATGTTTAACCCCTTTGGAGGATCTGTTTGATTCAAATGATATCTCAAGAAAACAAAAAATGCAACCACTAAATGCTGAAATTGAAGATTGTAACATTGGAACTACAGAAAATCCCAAAATGATAAAGTTATCTAAAGCATTACCACCTAATCAGAAATTGAAATACATTGAGTTGTTTAAAGAGTTCCAAGATGTCTTTGCTTGGAGCTATGAGGACCTCAAATCTTATGATACCTCAGTCATCCAGCACACTATACCTTTAAAAGAAAACCAAAAGCCTTTTAAACAAAAACTTAGAAGAGTGAACCCGGTGCTCCTTCCCCTCATTGAAAAAGAGGTGAAACGTATGTATCAAGCAGGAATCATTGCTCCAATCAGGTTTTCAGAATGGATTTCAAACCTAGTGCCTACTAGGAAAAAGACAGGAGAAATCAGACTGTGTGTTGACCTAAGAAATTTGAACAAAGTCTCTCTCAAAGACCATTACCCCTTACCAAAAATGGATCATATCCTCCAAAGGGTAGTGGGAGCCTCTAGGATCTCATTATTAGATGGTTTCTCAGGATTCAATCAGATTCTAGTACACCCGTATGACCAAGACAAAACTGCCTTCACAACACCTTGGGGAACTTTCAAATATGTCAAAATGCCTTTTGGGCTTAAGAATGCAGGAGCCACCTTTCAAAGAGCAATGGATATAGCCTTCGCCAAGGAAATTCATGATTTTCTAGTGGTCTACCTGGATGATCTTACTGCCTTCTCAAAATCAGACCAAGAACACTTAGAGCACTTGAGGCAGGTTTTCACAATTTGTAGAAAATATGGCATATCTTTAAACCCAAAGAATCACTGTTTGGGCTAGAGGAAGGTAAAATCCTGGGGCATATAATCTCAAAGGATGGTATTAGGATCGACCCAGACAAAATTCAAGCTATCCTACAAGTACCACATCCAAGAAACATCAAAGAACTACAAAGCTTTCTAGGAAAAATCAACTTCTTGAGAAGGTTCATTCCCAATTTGGCTGAGCTCACAAGACTGTTAAACAACATGCTGAAGAAAGACTCCAAGGTCAAATGGACCATGGAAGCTAGACAAGCCTTTGAGGATATTAAAAGAGCATTGACAAACACACCAGTCCTAACAAGCCCTAGGTTTGATAAAGATTTCATCATTTTTTCTTTTGCATCTGAGCATACAATTGCTGTTGTTCTGTTACAAAAAGATGACCAAGGCTGTGAAAAACCTATTGCATTCTTTAGCAGAGCCCTTAGAGATGCCCCCTTGAAATATCAGATTATGGAAAAATAAGCCTATGCATTGGTAAAAGCAATCAAAGACTTTAGAATCTATATCCTGTACTCCCACATCATTTCCTATGTCCCAAATGCAGTGGTGAAGGACATTTTGACCCAAGAAGGAATTGAAGGTAGGAGGGGCAAATGGATTGCCAAAATCTTAGAGTATGACATGGAAATCAAGCCTACCAAACTGATAAAAGGACAAGGTCTAGCCAAGCTGATGGCTGAAACCAATTTCCAAGCCCTTGACATTAATGAACTAGACAACGATCAGGAGATGGCGACTCCACAGATCAAACAAGCCTTTATGCAATCTCCTTGGTATACTGATATATGTTTTGTATTGTTAAACCTGCAAGCTCCTCCAGGGTTGTCCAGAACTAAGAAAAGGTTCTTGAAAATGAAAGCATCAAAATTTTGTATTATTGACAGTGTTTTGTTTTGGAGAAATCATGAAGGAATCTTACTTAATTGCTTAACATTGGATGAAACTGACAATGTCCTCAAAGAATTTCATGCAGGTGACTGTGGAGGACACTTATACTGGAAATCCACAGCTGATAAAATCCTAAGGGCTAGATTTTATTGGCCCTCCTTGTTTACTGATGTAAAGAAATTTGTAATGTCTTGTCACAAATGTCAAATTTTTGAAGGCAAGAGAAAGCTGCTGCCTTTACCACTCAAACCTGTTTCCACTGAGAGACCATTCCAACAACGGGGTTTAGACTTTATTGGTGAAATTCATCCCCCATCCTCTGGCCAGCATAGGTGGCTTCTAACTGCTACAGACTATTTCACCAAATGGATAGAGGCTGTCCCTTGTAGGCAGCCCAATGACTCCATTATCATACAATTTCTAGAAACCAACATCATGTCCAGGTTTGGCTGTCCAAATAAAATTATCACAGACAATGCTGCCGCTTTCAAGTCCAAAAAAATGATCAATTTTTGTCACAAGTATCATATGACCCTAGGTCATTCCACTGCTTACTATCCTCAAGGTAATGGCCTAGCTGAGTCTTCCAATAAGAGCCTCATCAATATCATCAAGAAAGTTTTGGAAGAAAACAAAAAGAATTGGCATAAGAAGTTAGTGAATGCACTGTGGGCAGATAGATTGACCACCAAGAGATCCATTGGTACAAGTCCACATGAACTAGTTTATGGAATGGAAGCAAGATTTCCTTCATCTTTAGGTGTTCCGCTAATCAAGTTGCTGCAAGAAATACAAGCTGAGTCCAATGATATTCAAAGAAGGATCAATCAGACAATTTACCTACAGCAAACAAGAGAGGAAGTCTATGAAAGAACCCAAGTACTGCAAGAAAAGCTCAAAAGAATATTTGACAAAAGAACCAAAGCTGAGGACTTCTTTATAGGAAACAAAGTGCTGAGATGGGATTCCAGGAGGGAGGACAAAGGAAAACATGGGAAATTTGATTTCTTATGGAAGGGACCTTATGTAATTTATGCTGTACAGGGTAATAACACCTATTTTCTAAAGATCTTGGATGGCTCAAACACTGAGGAAGGCCCAGTCAATGGGAGGATGTTGAACCATTATTTTGACCCCCTCTGATCAAAGCACTGCTCAATTGTATATTGTACATAAGTATTTATATTTCCAGTATGTGTGTTTACAGCGGATAGATAAGGGTCCAAATGGAGTAAATTTTTGAGAAATACTAAGATGCTGCATTCTTCCTGATGTATATTACTCACTTTGTCATGGGAAAATAAGAGAAGGTACTTGGAAACTATCTAGGAGAAGAAAAGCACTCAGACAAACAGGGTAACAACAGTGCTGTAATTTCACAGCAGATCAGCTTAATGAGTATTTCATGCAAGTTTCATGGATTTAGATATACAGTCTTTAACAAATGGAAAGGTTAAACTGCAAAAGGGTGAAAAAGGAAGGCAATCTGACCTACTGATCTTGACTTTTCATTTGGAAAAGTCATCCCCAAGTGGAGCCACTGTTAGCCTCCTATACCAATAGGGTTTCATATTTCATGATTGACAGTGGAAGTGCTAAAAATGATCATCTTTGAAGATACAAAGGTTCCATTTTTTGTGAACAAAGCAAAAAGTTAAAAAATGTAAAGAGGGTATGCCTTAAAAGAATAATCAAAAGGCAAGAAAATGAACTGGTCAAAAGAAAAAATAATTGAAATGAATCCCAAAGAAAGACCAGGAAAGTGGCCAATCTAAATGCCACTGCTATCTTGATGTATGGCTCAACAGTTCAATCTGGGCCATGCCATGTTTTAAATTGCTTGTTTTAGAGTAGGGAATGAGTACCTGTTCAAACAGTTCAAGCTTGACAGATGACTAGCTGGATAGAGAAAGGAAGGAGCCCACTAGCTTAATCTGGGCCCTTGGAAGATATAAGGGTAGATTTAGATAGGAGGGCAGCAAAAATAAAAGAGCATATGACGGTTTTCAAGTCTAAGTGCACCCTCCCTGAAGTAACAAAAAATGCTAGGTTCTAAGTTGGGTAGGTAGCCAGAAGTTGCAGAATCCTGATCCTATTCAGTTTTGGCCTTGATCAAGAAGGCACATGTTAGCAGTTGCAAAGGTATCTATGCAGCATTTTGAAGGCAAAATATAGAAGCATGTCTAACTCCCCCTGCTTTCCCCTAAACACTCCCTTTCTAACATCCCCTAGAGGACTTTAGGACCTTCCTAAAATAGTCCTCCTTGTATTTCTTCTTGGAAAAATGCATGACAAGTTTTCACCTTCTTCTCCAAAAAGAAGCCACATTTTTTGTGTAAAATCATTCCCCATCTACTTCTAAAAATCTAGGTTTACTCACTAAACTTAGTTTTCTATTCCTCACTTTCAATCTCTCATATCCCCAATTCACATTGACTTCTAACTTTATTATATAAATCCCTAACTGCCACTTTTCCCCTACTACTATAGCACTATTGTGAAAAAAGCCCAAAAAATATGTAAATACCCCCCCCCTTGGGCATTATAGCCATATTTTCAAAAGTTTGGAGAATGCTACAGAATCAAAGGGTTCTTTTATTTGGTTCATTTTTAAGATTGGGGATTGGATTAACACTTGGTTAGTTTAATAACCCGCTCCTACCCTTATCCGCTTTGTAAACCCGCAACATTGCATTATCCACGCCATTGTATAAATATTGTTAAAAAACCCACTTTTCTCCGCTTTTCCAAAGTCTGTATTTCGGCGCGCCCCACCAAAAAACAAAAAATATTAAAAAATCTCCGCCGGGACCCGCCGTATCGCCTTCGCACATCCGCAGCCCGTCGTCCGTCGGATCCGGGCCCTCCCATCCGACGGCCCACATCAATTTCGGACCGCTCCCTCCATCCGCCCTTTACCGCCCGAAATTTGTCAGAGGGTGACGTAGGGCCAGGGACGCGTGCCCGCCTGTTACTGGAGCGGGCGACCTCTGACCATTACCGGGCCCGTACTCTTAGCGGTCCGATAAATACCACTAACCGCTTTTGTTACCACTGTCCCGCTCCCGCCCCACGTCATCTCCACATCAGCTCTACCTCACCCCACTCCCCGCCATTCCTCAGACCTGTCCGCCACATTGCCCGTCCACGTCACTCCCAACCACCAGCCGCCACGTCACTCCTCCGTACCTTGTCAGACCAATAACGTCATGATGACGTCATCCACCAAAAAGGCGCCAAATACCAAATTTTTTATATAAGTGCGCAGAAATCATTTTTTCCCCTTTTTTTGCCAAAATACGCTCTGTACTCCTGCATGAGTGTTTACGTTGCTTAACCGCCAACTTTGAAGCTTGCTCCCCCGCAGCTGGCACCGTGTGTCCACCTGACTTTCAACACCATCGTCATACTCTGCCCAGGTATTTATCAGTTTCCCTCTGCATGCCTTGGTCTTTGTATAATTCACTGAAGCAAACAAGAAAAGAGGGAAAACATAAGGACTGCTAGGAATCCTCAATAACTGGAGCTTCATTTCCCCACTGTAATCCCAAATTCACCTACAGACGTCCCCCATTGTGCCAAATTATTACAAATTCACAGCTTAGTGTGCATTTGCGAATCTAAACCATTTCTAGACAAATCCACCAAAAAAGCAATTCTCAGTCCCAGCATTTGCTCTTTAAATCTCTCCCAGGAGCATTTCCTCTCAGTTTCACCCCAATTTACCTTGTTCCCTCTTCAAATTGCCCTGCTCATTGAAAATTCACCGCTCTATATTGCTTTTTCCCATAAAATCAAGTTCAAATACAATTCCAAGCATCAGTTAATAATGGAGACCCCTGTGGCATTAAACATTGCACCATTGAATGCCCCACAAAAGGACCTGGAGTGGTTGGCCCTTGCTGACAGAGATTATCAGATGAGAGAAACTGTAGAGCTCTGTAACAAATACCACATAGAAACAGTTTGTGAGTTAAAAAAGAAACATAGAGATGGTACAAACCTCCTGGGAATCTGGAAATCCCATTTGCCAATCTACTATCTCCCTCAGGTCAATGAGTTCCCTGACTTGATTCACCAGTGCTGCACAAACTATGACCCCAATCAAAGGGCTGTTCTGAGTCCTTCAGGCTCTGTCTTATTCCATATCACTCCTGAAGCCATCAACCAAATGCTACAGTTTCAACCTACAAAGCCACTGGCTCCTCTTACTATGCAGCTTTTACTAGAGCAGGGTGCCAAGCTCTCCAACTCACAAATTACAAGAATTGGCCAATTGTTTATGCTTCCAGATTACCAGCCCCGACAGCCTCCCCCTTATCTGCATGTCTGGTTCAATGACATAGGGAGACTGCTAGTAGACATGATATCCTCCATCCTAGGGTTCAAAACCAGTGAGTTTGTGGATGAGACAACATTGGTAGTGCTATCCATTTTTACCCCAGGACAGCCCCCTGCTGTCCAGTATGACTATGCTACATTTATAGCCAACAAAATTCATGAACAGTTCATGAACTTGGAGAGAGAGAGGGTATTCAAGTACACCTCTTATATATATCATCTGCTATTGTACAATCAGCCTGATGCCTTTCCTCTTTTTCTCAAGAAACTAGATGCAAAGGGAAATAGAAGATCTGTAATGTTCTGGACATCAATCTGCCATCATATTCATTACTCACCATACAATTACTGTGAGTTTATTGACCTCTTCATTCACCCAGCCTTGTCACTGCTGCAGAGTTCCCCTCCTCCTAGACTCACTGATGATATGCAAAAGGTCCTCCAGCTTTCTAAGAACTATAGCATTGGAGATTGGTACTTTTACCAAGACCACACAGTGATCAGAATATATGGCTGTGAGTTAGCACCATACAGGCTACCAAAGTATGTTCCCATGAGACTCTTTGCACTAGAATACTTCAGGCAATTCGGCAATGCAGATATGATTCACTTCCATAGCAGAAACAAGAAGGCACAGCTGAAAATTAAGCATCAATTGGGTCCATTTATCTTTAACAAGAGGGAAGAAGCTTGGGAAGAAGCAGACAAAATGTTAAAAGGCCTCCTCCTCAAGACCAACTTCTATTGGGCACCCTATGACCCTAACCGTTTCATAAGCCTCAGAAGAATCAAGTATAGGCTTTCCACCTATGATCATTTTAGCATTCCAGAAATTGAAAAACATGCTAACCAACTAGAGTGGAGGGAAGGCACCTTAGTGGAGGACTATTCTGAAGAAGAATTAGCAGAAAGAGC
Source organism: Pinus tabuliformis (assembly GCA_031772625.1). Taxonomy (NCBI): domain Eukaryota; kingdom Viridiplantae; phylum Streptophyta; class Pinopsida; order Pinales; family Pinaceae; genus Pinus; species Pinus tabuliformis. The sequence continues at coordinate 1,202,826,451 of CM062804.1, forward strand.
CATTAAAACTTTAGAAAAGGCAGTTGACTTGGAATATTTTGGACAGGTTTGGTCTTCAGCCCCTCAGCATCTTGGAGAAGCTGCCTCTTCATCCACCGTTCCCCAGCAGCCTGCCAAAACAACTGATCAAGCAGCAAACATGGCCAAAGGCAAAGCAGTGCAACAAGAAGAGTCACCTCCAAATGTGGAACAGCAAGTAGAGCAGTAGGAAGGTATAGCCAAGGAACCTGCCTCCATAGAACAGCAAACACAAGAGCAAATCCCTCCGAGATAGGAGGTAACAGTTGAATCCTCAGTTTTACAAACACCTGCTAATGAGGAAAGAACAAGGAAAAGGGATAGGCAAGAGGACACTCCTCTTACTACTTCAACGGACTAGCAAGGCGAAAAAAGACAAAGGCTAAATCCATTTTCAGAGGAGGAATTACCAGAGAGACCAACTGATACTGTGCCCCCTCCTAGCATTGAAACATCGGCCAGCTCCTTACAGCAAGGATAGGACATGCCACATGGGGCAGAGGTGAGCTCTTCAAGGCAGCGATCTAAGGCGGACTCTAGCATCAAGCAGCAGTTCATAGATATTAAGAAAAGGAATGAGCCCCTCAAATATCAAATCTACAACCAACTCTTGAAAATGGCACCAACTAATCAGCAGAGATTAATGTCTGCTTATGACATTCAAGAACAAAAAATGACTCTTAGTCATTTTAGGCCTACTATGCAGCAACCTCAAACAACTGCCGATTATATCAGAACTAATTTGGAAATTTTTGCCAAGGACATCCACCCCATGGATCAGATTGAGCTACACAGGCAAACAGGGGAGATGCTCTATTCCACATTAGCTGATAAAACCTTACTGGCACACCAATTACAAAATTCTTTACACAATACTACTGCTCAACTGGAATTGGAAAAGGCATCATCTCAAGCCAAGGACAACAGAATCAAGTCCTTGGAAGAGATCATTATAGAGTTGGGTCATGATCCAAAGGACCCTAGGGGTGTGTAGGCACTATTAAAGAAAAGAGATGAAGACATAGCAGCTATGAGAAAGCATATTAAGCTGCCAGCTACCCTTCACCCTCAGACTGGGGAGGTAGCAGAGCAAAAGAAGGATCAGGATGTGGTTGCTTTACTCCTAAGTTTATACAAAAGATTGATGGAAACAGAGAGTGCATTGGAGGTAGCATTGAAAACAAGACAAGCTGAATTACCAATGCAGCCAGCACAGACATCTGCAGCAGGTCCTCCCACCGGACAAACATCAGAAGCAAGCCCTTCAACCTCAACACCAGCTACAGAAGTATCAGCACCAGCAACAACACCAGAACAGGGACCCAACCTAAGCATGCAGAACATGATGAAGGAGCTTGAGGCTTTAGAAGCACAGATGGCTGAACTAAAAGAGACCAAGGATAAATTGGCTGCCATTGAAGAAAAGTATGATAAATCAAAGCAGAGTGTAGCTGAAAAAACAAGAGAGGTAAGGGCTCTTGAGAAGAGAATAAAGGAACTGGAGAAAGAGCTCTCTCTTGATAAGGTTGTAGTTGAAATCAAGAAAATCCTATGGGCCAACATTGGTCAATCTATTATAGACCAGTGGCAATATATTGAAACTATCCACGAGCATATGGATCTCATAGGCAGGGCCCAAATAGAAAGTCAAAGAGCAAGAGCATCTCTAGGAAATATGCCTGAAATAGCCAACAGGATGATCAATGTCCTTAACAATCGCACTGGCCCTCAGCTGGCAGCAATGGGTATCACTAACAGAACTGATACCATTTTACTAGTAAAGAGAGTGCTTACCTTGAGAAATCATGTACAGACATTGGATAGAAGGTGCCAAGAGATGCAGGCAGATGTGAACAAATTCATTGAGAAAATTACAGCACTACCTAAGAGAGGTCTTCCCAGCTTGGTAACCAGTGCAGGAAGGTTACTATCTCATGAAAACTATGCCAAAAGAGTCAATACATATGCCACAAACCAGATCACTGCATCAGCAAGTGCCCCAGAGGAAACAGGGCCTCCATCTGGGCAGAGTCTCTATGACAAACTAGAGAATTTATTTTTTATTATGAATGAGATTAGACATCTTTTTGAAGTGCCTCCAAACTATTACAAATATACTGAGGCAGATGAGACTTTTGGCATAATCCTAAGACACCAATTGCCTACACAGGAATGGTGGACGGGCATGATACAAACACTGCTGTGAAGAAACATGTTTTTCACCAAATTTTTGTATATCGATCACAAGTCAGCATTTTTAGAAAATTAATATATTTGCTCTGACTGGGAAAGGAGTGGAAAAGGCCAACTCAGCAATCAAATTTGACCACCAAAGCAGGACCGACAGATGCAGATGACGGGGCTGAGATAGCCGCACCACGACAAAATAGTAAAGGGCGTGTTACTCAGAATCAATGCGATGCACCCAACTGACCCGGTTGCCTCCAAAAGTCAAAGAATTTCTGACAGAAGTGAACAGTCATTCATTGTTCATTTAAAAGTAGCAATAACTATTGCACCTGCTATTTTTGAAAGTTGGCAAAGACAGTTATTGAGCAAATGACTCATCGTTAAGATATTTTGTAAAACGATTGTATATATATCCCCACACATAAACTTATTGGGGTTGTTGATTTTTCTTCTGCGGAGCTATACTGTAAATTCAGACTTTAATACAAGAAGCTAATGGAATTTATGAAGTTCTGAGTTGTTTGAAGTGTTGTGATGGGCTTACTTGCTGCTACAGGATTCCTGAGCTATTTCATGTCACAATAAGTTTTCTGAACCATGTTATTATGTATTTCGCTCTTTCATAATCCACTTATGCTGTATGTTTCATAGGTTTAGCATTAGAGAAAAAGAATAGTTCAGGATTTGTTCATTGAACACCCTAAACTCAATCTCTTCTGTTATGAATGTTTTTCTTCAGAATTAGTTATGAATGTGAAATTCTTAATTGCTCGCATTTACACTAAATCTTTCATAGTAAATATTGTTCAGGAATTCTGATCTGCTCCTGAGTAATATTTCATCTCTCCATATCACCAGCGTAGTGAAAGATTCTTAGTTGCCTCTCACTGGTTGGAAATAGTCCATATTCCACAATTTGAAAATTGTTTCATGAGTATCCATATGGCCCTGCAGTTTCATCACTCTCACTCAACACCTCAAACAACACATAATCACAGACTCCAATGCCCAATGGACTGAAATTCCTGAAGATTACATTCTATCTGTTAGAAGACATCATTCAACCAAAACTTTAAACAAAATTCAGTGCATCATAACTAGCCTAAAAACATTACCAAAACAAAGCTAAATTCTAAAGAGAGAGCCCTCTCTGATTGCAGGTAGGCTAGGACCTGTGATCCAAAGATTGGTCTGTGGTTACCTCGGCCGTATTCCCTTAGGAGTCAAAGGGAACAACCTGAGTGCTAACAGTTAGCAGGAATGATTGAGTTTAGGGTGTCTTACTGGACAAATCCTGAACTATTCATTTTCCTTCCTACTAAGATTATCAAACATATAGCATAGATGAGTTAAGTAAACATATAAAACATGGACATAGTTAGGAAAACACTTATTGCATCATGAGAAAACACGATAATTCTGCAACAGCTAACAATCCCATCACAACACGTCCAAGCATAGCCAAGTTGAGAAAACCAGCAGCTTCTTGTATTATACTTCTCAGAATATACAGCCGAGTTCTTCAGAACAAATAAACAACAACCCCCAAATAAGCTAAGCGGGGCGTATATATACAAAATTATCTTTACAAAATATCTCAAAATGAGTCATCGACTCATAACTTTCTCTACCAACTCTCAAAAATAGTGGATACAATAGTTATTGCTATTAAAGCAGATTGATTACAGCTAGTCATTCCTGTCATAGATCTTTGACTTTTGGATTGTCTTGGGACGGCTAAGCACCTTTGCATTGATTCTGAGAATTCTTGCGTTTATGCTGCCCTGTCATGATGTTGCTGCATTGGACACATCAATTGCATTATCCAGCTGTACCCAGATATTGTCCTTTTCATCTAACTGTCTCCCACTGTTGCTCCAGGTAGGTTTAATACATGAGTCATTTGAAAAATGCTCACCTTAAGCCAAAATTAATTTATCAAAGTAAAGTCTCTATCATACTCCTCCACCATTCTTCAGTGGGCAATTGGTGCCTCTGTATTTTGATCAGAGTTTCATCAGCTTCAGTGTACTTGTAATAATTGGGAGGAACTGCAAAAAGGTGCCTGATCTCATGCTCAATAAAAAATAGATTTTCTAGCTTATCGTAAAGATCCTGCCCAGATGGGGGCCCTGCTTCCTCCAGAGCACTTACATATGCTGTTATTTGATTTGTTGCAAAGATGTTGACCCTTTTGGCATAATGTTCATGTGATAACAATCTTCCTGCATTGGTCACCAAACTGGGGAAGCCCCTGTTATGTAAAACTGTGATTTTTGCAATAAATCCATTCACTTCTGCTTGTATTTCTTGACACTTTCTCTCCAATGTCTGGACATAATTTCTTAGGGTAAGCACCCTTTTTATCAGCAGAATAGTATCAGTCCTGTCTCTAATGCCCATTCCTGCTAGCTGAAGGCCAGTCCGATTGTTAAGGACATTTATCATTCTGTTGGCTATTTCAGGCATACTCCCTAAAGATGCCCTGGCTCTTTGATTTTCTACTTGAGCTCTGCCTAGAAGATCCATTTGCTCATGAATTGTTTCAATGGACTGCCATTGGTCTGTAATGGATTGGCCAATTTTAGCCCATAAAATTTTCTTCACATCAGCTATAGTTTTGTTCATGGTCAATTCATTTTCCAGCTCCTTTATCTTCTTTTCCAGGGTTCTTATTTCTCTTGTCCTTTCAGCCACATTCTGCTTTGATTTATCACATTTTTCTTCCAGTGTAGCCAATTTTTCTTTTGCTACCTTTAGTTCTGCCATCTGTGCTTCAAGAGCCTCTAGTTCCTTCCTCATATTTTGCATGTCAAGGCCAGGTGCCTGCTCTGGTGCTGCCACATTTGGTGCTGGTGCTGAAGGGCCCGCTTCTGATGTCCTTTCTGGGGGAGGAATTATTACTTGAGGAGCATCCTCAAGATTTATAACTTGCTGAGGTGGCTGAGACACCTGTTCTCCTTCCTTTTGCTTTAGGGCCGCCTCCAAGGCACCCTCTGTCTCCACTAGCCTTTTTTGCAAGGCCAACAGCATGGCCATCACATCCTGATCTCTTCTTTGCTGGGCAACATCTTCAATCTGAGGGTGAAGGGTTGGTGGTAGCTTAACCAGCTTCTTCAAAGCTGCTATGTCCTCATCTTTCTTCTTCATCAATGCTTGCACTCCCTTAGGGTCATTTGGATCATGCCCCAGTTCTATGATAATTTCTTCCAAGGACTTGATTATGTTATCCTTGGCTTGAGAGGAAGCTTTCTCTAGCTCCAATTGAGCAGTAGTGTTATTCAGGGAGTTTTGCAACCTATGTGCCAATAGAGTCTTATCAGCGAGTGTGGCATAAACCATCTCCACTGTTTGTTTGTGCAGCTCTATCTGATCCATGGGATGGATGTCCTTGGCAAAGACCTCTAGGTTAGTCCTAATATAGTCAGCAGCTAACTGGGGCTGCAACATGGTGGGCCTAAAATGACTAAGAGTCATTTTTTCCTCTTGGATATCGTAGGCCGACATAAGCCTTTCTTGATTAGTTGGCGCCATCTTGAGCAGCTGGTTATAGAGTTGGACTCTGATTGGCTCATTTCTTGCTTTTATCTCTATAATCTGCTTCTTGATGCTAGGCCCGGATCTTGTCTGCTGTCCTGATGAACTAACTTCTCCTCCATGATGCATTTCTTCTTCCTGCTGAAAGGAACTGGCCGATGTTTCAATGTTGGGAGGGAGCATGGTATCATTGGGTCTTTCAGGCATCTCCTCCTCAGAAAAGGGACTCAGCCTTTGTCTTTTCTCACCTTGCTAATCTGTTTAGGTAGTGAGAGGAGTTTCCTCCTGCCTATCTCTCTTCCTGGTTCTCTCTTCATTAGCTGGAGTTTGTAGCACTGAGGTTTCCAGTGTTACCTCCTGCCTAGGAGGGACATTTTCCTGAGTTTGCTGCTCTGTATTTGAAGGTGCCTCAGCCATCTCTTCTTGTTGTTCTGCTTGCTGCTCTACATTAGAGAGTGGCTCCTCTTGTTGCATCTCTTTTCCTTTAGCTGTAGTTGTTGCTTGAGTAGTGGCTTGGGCAGATTGCTGGGGAGTAGTAGAAGAGGAAGCAACTACTCCAAGATGCTTGAGTGCTGGGGAGCAAACCTGTCCAAAAAATTCTAAGTCAACTGATTTTTCTAACTGCTTCATTGCTTTTTGTGTCGTTTCTTCCCTAGAACATGCCTCCACTAGGGTGCCCTCTTTCCATTCTAACTGATTTGCATATTTTTCAATGTGTGGGATTCTGACATGGTCATAGCTGGCAAGTCTGTATCTGACTCTTCTAAGACTTATAAAATGGTTGGGGTCATAGGGTGACCAAAGGAAGCTTGTTTGCAGCTGGAAGCTCTTTAGAATCTTATCTGCTTCTTGCCATGCTTCTTCTCTTTCGTTGAAAATGAATGGGCCCAGTTGGTGTTTGATTTTCAGCTGTGCTTTCTTATTTCTGCTATGAAAATGAATCATGTCTGCATTTCCGAATTGCCGGAAATACTCTAATGCAAAAAGTCTCATGGGGACATACTTTGGCAGTCTGTAAGGGGCTAGCTCACAGCCATATATTCTAATTACTGTGTGGTCTTGGTAGAAGTACCAATCTCCAATGCTATAATTCTTTGAAAGCTGGAGGATCTTCTACATTTCGTCGGTGAGTCTAGGAAGAGGAGAACTCTGTAGCAGAGACAAGGCCGGATAGATGAACAGATCAATGAACTCACAATAGCTGTATGGGGAGCAAGAGATATGGTGACAAACTGATGACCAAAATACCACTGACCTCCTGTTTCCTTTTGCATCCAGCTTTCTCAAGGAAACAGGGAAACTATCAGGCTGAAAATATAATATCAAGTGATATATATAGGAGTTGTACTTGAATACCCTTTCCCTCTCCAGATTCATGAATTGCTCATGAATCTTGTCAGCAATAAATGTGGCATAATCATACTGGGCAGCAGGAGGCTGCCTTGGAGTGAACATGGATAACATTTCCAAGGTTGTATCATCCCCAAACTCACTGGTATTGAATCCCAGAATGCAGGATATCATATCCACTAGCAGTCTCCCTCTATCATTGAACCAGACATGTAGATAAGGAGGAGGTTTTCGGGGCTGATATTCTGGCTTCATGAACAACTGGCCAATCTTTGTGACCTCTGAGCTGGGCAACTTGGCAGCTTCTTGGAGCAGAAAATTCATAGAAAGGGGGACCAGAGGTTTAGTTGGCTTAAAGTTCAACATATGATTTATGGATTGAGGAGTGATGTGGAATAAAATATTCCCAGATGAACCCAAAACTGCTCTTTGTGAGGGTTCATAGTGTTCACAACACTGATGGATGAGGTTTGGGAACACATTGACTTGAGGTAGGTAATAAACGGGCAAGTTAGACTCCCAGATACCTATGTCATCAGCACCACTCATGTATTTATCCTTCAGCTCACAAACAGTGTGTATGTGATATTTGGTAGTTATCTCAACTGTTTCTTTAATTTGATGATCCCGGTCAGCAAGGGCCAGCCAGTCCAGGTTCCTCTGTGGGGCACTCAGGGGAGTAATGTTCAAGGCCACAGGGGTCTCCATGCTTCACTTATCCTTTGAACTAGATTTATACTTGAATTGTGGATGAATGTGGTGAATTTTGACAGAGAAAGAGATTTTCAGAGAGAAACAGGGTAGCTTTGGCAAAATTGAGGTGAAATGCTGCCAAAGGGGGCAAAATAGGGTGAATTATCTTGCTGTGGTGCGTCCTGCGACACGAAAACAACTTTGTAAAGGGTTTGGGTTGAGCACAATGCAGTGAGTGAGGGGATTTGATGAATTTGGGCCCTCCAAGGGATACTACTTCGGCTTTTGAAGGTATAGGAGTTCAGAATGCCGAATACTGGTTATTTTGTGTTTTTAGCAGATGAAGATTGAAAAACCAGTTCGTGGGAGAAACGGGTAAATACCTGGTTGTCGCGCGACGGGGGAAGATGACCGTGCGGAATTCTGGGCGGCAGCACCTCAAGGACGAATTTCTGGAGGTTGGCGAAAAAACGTCGTAAAATGCATGCAATCAACAGAGTGCTCAAACTTATGAAAAAATACGAAAAAAACATGATTTTCGGGAAAAATATGGAAATTTTAGTTTTTTTGCGCCTTTTTGATGGATGACGTCAGCATGACGTCATTGGTGGGGTCGAGTGCGGAGGGATGACGTGTCAACCGGTGAGTGGGCTGACCTGGACGAGCAACGTGGCAGAGCTGTCGAAACCATGGTGAAACAGGAGCTGACACGACATTGATGCGGCAATGACGTGGTGGTGATGCAAGGATGACGTAAGGCGGAAAGGCAATGGCGGTATGCGGTTTTATCGACCGCTTTTGGTACGGGCCTGGTTTGTGTCGGAAGCCGCCCAATACAATCAAATGTCGACACGCATCCACAAACAGACGTCATCATTCTGACAATATCGGGCGCTAAAGGACGGCGATCGGGGGCGGTCCAAAATCGCCGAGGACCGTCGGATGGGAGGGCCCGGATCCGACGGATGACAGGACGCGGAGATGGCAAAGCGATACGGCGGGGCCCGTTTAATAAACAATTATTATTTGTGGAAAATCGCACCGAGATAAACTTTGGATAAACCGAATTTGTGGGTTTTATGAAGTTTTAGGGATCAACGGGTAAACTATATACAGGTTTATAAAGTGCGCTAGGGCTATTAGATCAACCAGATGTTGATTTAATCCCCCAAAATAACCTATGCATGCACACTTGCATTAGCGCCCGACTTTATCACGCCTTCGCCTTTTAGAGTATTAAGGCTATATTGCCTGAGGGGGGGGGGATATATATTTTATGGGTTTTTTTGTACAAAAATAGTATAATAATAGGGAAAAGGGGAAAATTGGGGAGCTACATAGTAAAATTAGGGGTTAATATGTATTTGAGATGAGAGAGAGGAACTGAATACTAAGTTTAATGTGTAAACTTAGGTGCAGAAATTGATAAAAATGATCAAGGGTTTTACACTGGAAATGTGGCTTTCTTGTGTAATAGGAATCAACACCTTGGCTTGATGTTGCCATAATCAAAAGGTGATGTTAGTACTCAATGAGGAAAACCCATTGGACCTTTAGGGAATGTTAGAAATAAGTTTTTGTGGGGAATGATTAGGGAGTTAGACATGCTTCACTGTGTTGTTACCCAAATGTTTGAAATAGGTGAACCTTCTCTTGCCAATATATGCTTTCTGTCAAAGCCAGCAAATATAAAGGAAAACAAGCTTCTGCAACCCCTTTCTACCTACCCATCCTAGTGCCTAGCATTTTTTATTACTTCAAGGCGGGTGCATTTAGACTTGCAAACCCTCAGTTGCTCTTTTTCTTTTTCTTTTCTTTTCCTTTTGAGTTTCTATCTACAACTACTCTTATCACTTCCAAGGCCCCAGATTAAGCAGTTGGGAACCTTTATTCTCTACCTAATCTACTAATCTGCCAAGATTAGACAGTTTGGACAGATTCTCTTTCTCTATTCTACAACATCAATTTAAACATGGCATGATCCAGATTAGGCTGTTGGATCACCCATCCAAAAGTAGAACACTATCCAAATTATATACAGACATGTTCTTCCACAGAAATATGGGATCTTTGCATCATCAAAGTAGAACATATTTGGAATTTCCCCTGCCAATCATGAAAAATGAAACCTATTGGTATAGGAGGCTAACAAGTATAAAGTCCCTAACTTGTCCCACAAAGCCTTCACCGTAGGTTCCCTTGATACATTCAGCAATTCTAAATCTGAGACACACAATTGTATTGTGCTCTTTTCCTTTCGATCTAACTTCTTCCATTCTTCACGGACACTCCCGTTGGTTTAGTACCTAGATCTACCATGATCCACTGATCTTTAGCCACCAACAGATCCTCCATCTTGAGTTTCCGCAACTCAAAACTCTGACCATTAAATTTCTCGATCTCTATCTTTCCACTACTCACCATCTTCTTTCACCACCAGAATCGATCTCGCAGATCTCCCACTGAACAGGGTCTACCACAGGCCCGAGTGAAACCCCTTAGCAACAAAGGCGTCCCCTTGAAACCAAAAACAACTCTGATACCAAATGTAGGTTTTAACCCCATACAGAAATTACCTGCATACGAATTCTAAAACACAGAAAATAGACAATGCGAGAGCATAACACATAAAACACATATACATAGAGATTTTCCCCTGGATCCCAAAATCGGGACTACCAGCTTGATTTTTCATTATATTCTTTTCAATGTTACAATACATATTTATACATGCCGAAGCATCCAATACCATGGACCGAAAACCATCGCATCCAAAACCATGTGCGAAAAACATGCACAAAACCATAGGTAGATCCGCCCAACCTAATATAGGGTCCAAAAACAAAATTTTCTGGGGCGCTACCCCGGACCCCATAGAGTGGGGTTACCTACACCCCTCAAATCCACTGTGACCCCCCTGCTATGAAATTGGCGCAACGAAGGGAGGAATCTTCCCCCCCTCTAACCCCCCTGTTAACTACATGGGCTAGTCATGGAAAGAATATAACACAACCCAACACTTCCGCCCTCTCTGGAAGACTCTGCGTGAGTGGATGTCTCCCCTCCTGGAAGCTCTGTATGTAGCTACTCCACATTAGTCTATGGCTCCTCTTCCTTAGGAACCAAAAGTTCCTCCACATCCTGTTGTTGGAGCTCCCTCTCAACGGAAACTCGGATGGCCTTCTGCTCATCAAACTTGAGATCTCTGCGAACCACTGTCCTATGACTGGTAGGAAAGTACACCCAATAGTTGTGAGGTGTATCAGTGTACCCCACAAGTATTCGCAACTCAACTGTCGGCTCAAGTTTCTTTTGGGCATCCTTGGTCATATGGCAATATACTGATGAGCCAAAGATCCTAAAGTGACCCACATCTGGTCTCTTCCTGGAGAAAGCTTCCTCCAGTGTCTTCATCCCAAGTATGCGATGCGAGCTTCTATTCTACAAATAGACCATTGTGTTGCATGCTTGAGCCCACAAATGAAGTGGTAGGCCTTAGTCATGCAGCATCGCTCGAGATGCCCCCACAATTGTTCTGTTCTTCCTCTCGGCCACCCCATTCTGTTGTTGGTTATGAGGTGTTGTCAACTCCTGTTTAATTCCTTCCAATGCACAGAAGTCCTTAAACTCTTGAGAGACATACTCTCCACCATTGTCACTTCTCAAGGCCTTTATCTTCTTCCTTGACTCTTTCTCAACCAAAGCTTTGAACTCAAAAAACTTTTAGAAGGTTTGGTTCTTCTTCTACATGAAATAAATCCAGCATTTACGAGAAAAATCATCAATGAAAATCACATAATACCTTTGTTTCGTGGTGGATGCTATCGAGAATGGTCCACACACATCAATATGAACTTGCTCTAAGATTGCTTCAGCTCGACTGTCTCGATCATGAAAGGAAGACTTTGTGTACTTTCCCAAGGTACAACCTTTGCATGTGTCCACTTTCTCAAGTTTACCTTTGGGAAGTCCAGTAGAGATCTACTGCATTATCTTCAAGGCCCCATGATGCAAGTGGCCCAACCGCATATGCCATAACTTGCCAATGTCTTGGCTTTCCACCAATTCTACTTTCGAACTCAATGCAGCACAGTCATCTACCTCTAGCTTATAGAGATTTTTCACTCGAATCCCAATCCTCTTGGTATGACCCATGGCTATGTGTCTCAAGAACACCTTTCCTTTACTGAAGACAACATCATAGCCTTTGTCCTCCAACATCGTGACTGATACCAAGTTATTCTTTAGTTCAGGCACATACTTTACATCAGTCAGGGTGAGAGGAGCTCCATGCTCCCTCTGAAAAGCAACCGTGCCTTCTCTTGAAACATAGTACTTTCCATCATCACCCATCTCTATGTGCATCTTGAGGTCTTTCTCCTCCAAGGTACTGAATAAAATTTTATCGCCGGTCATGTGGAATGAGGCTCCACTATCTAGATACCAAACACAACCCACCATCGATGAAACCATGCATGCGATGAGGGTAAAATCCAATTCGAACTGAGAGGCTAATGCCTCACCTTCTGATCCTTTCGAGGATCCCTTCTTGGATTTCTTCAATGGGAAATTAGTTGCATAATGGCCCACCTCATGAAAATTAAAGCATCTCACTTTAGATTTGTCAATCTTCTTCCCTCCATGAGAAGAATTCGATTTGGAATGGGAAGCCTTCCCTTTCCCTTTCCTTTCCTTACTTGCTAAGGCTAGATTTTCTTCATCATCATGCTTAGATGAAGAACCATCTCTTGTGCTCCTCCTGATCTCCTCCTGCATTAGATTCGACCATAGTCATTCCCAATACGATAGTTTCTCTCTTCCATTCACAGAGTCTTGGTAGCTATTCCAGCTCTTTGGAAGACCAAGGAGAGAAAAGTTCACCATATCATCATTGGCAGTCATTATCCACACACTACCAAGCTCATCTCTGTAGGTGGTGAGCCTGTTCATATATGTAGAAATAGTGTTGCCCTTCTCCATCTTGATTTTCCGAAGCTTATCCTTGAGTGCCAATTTCCTCTGGTCTCTACTGTTCTCATATAGGTCCTTCAATGTCTTCCACATTGAAAATGGAGTCTCCTTCTCATGGAGACTCAAGACAATATGGTCTCAAACTCCCTCCAGAAGAATCCTTCTCGTCTTCGCCACACACTTCTTCCCTTTGTAGAAATTTTGAATAATATAACACTTATTCACAGAGATTATCTTGATTATACACTATTTGCGGAATGCATGCATAATACATAACCTCCTCTACTATTGATCATCGATTTGCAATATTCAGAAACAATCGCATGCACACATTGAAGCATCAATCACACATATCAACACAGTATATCACAGGGAAAGCATACAGCTGAAAACCCCCAACTATATGTATATTATATTGATTGAGAACATGTAACAATACATAGTACAATACTCCTCACAAGTACTCAGTTCTATCTCCACCTACTACACACAAACTAGCTCAGATCTAAATCAATCACAGGTTCAAATCTCCTCCACTGCTTGCCTGCCTCCACTGCACAATCCTGCATGAGAATAGATGAGAATGGCTGATCCAAACTCGTATTTCCTTTGGCTGAACCATGCAATCCTCATTCGCAATACTCAATCCATTGATTGTGCAAATCTCATGCACAACTATAGTCACAACTGATAGCAATCTCCACCTCTAACACTTGTCTCCACTGAACTGTCCATGCACTAAGTTAACTGATGTATTCTTTAGTTGCTTTATGAGTTAATAATTAGTGAATTAATTAATAATTAATTCACATCACTCATCACTAGTGTATTCTTTAGTTAGACTAAATACAACTAGTTCAACCAAGTCAAATTGAACACAACTCCATCAACTCCTCAATCAACTCCACCAAACTCAATCACTTGAGTTTTAACTGAAGTCCATCATGCAATAGCTCAACTAACCCATAAGAAAAGCATATTTCCTTCTGGCAGTTGCATGTGCCACATTCATAGCTCGAATTGAAGTGCTCCAAGAGGATAAGATAATGTTTATAGTCCAAATATTATTAAGAGCTAATAATATTCGACTATTCTATATTTAGACTGGCAGTCTAAAAATAGACTTCGCCCATATGTCTAAAAATAGAAGTCCATCTATTTTTACCAACATGACCAATCATCCACAAATAGCATCCTGCAACACATAGACCATGATCCATATGTCTAAAAATAGACATAGTCTAAAAATAGACTTTGTGCCAAAAATAGCCTGCGGGCCCACTTAGTGAAGGCGACTCCTTTCCACTAAGCTCCATCATCTTGTTGCATTTTCAACACTCCCTCTCAACAAGATATGGATTATCTGCAACCCCTATCTTGCAACTCTGGAATGTTCTGCATGCAACACATTTGCCCAGTCCACTTGCTCCAACAACACTTGGAACAAAAACACTCCCAACTGACCACTCTGTTGGGCTAAGAACATACTCTGATGCTGAAGCTCTACCTGCTATTGACAAGTGCTCCCTCTCTGACATTTGCGCTACTGCAACATCTCCATGCATCTCGCACCATTGCACACTTCTCTGTGCCACCTAGCACTGTGCAAAACACTTGTGCCTCTCGCATTGCTGTAGCCTGCTAGCTATGCACTATCCTGGGATTCCCTACACTGTCGCTCTCTCTGCCGCTCCATCCGCATCTGTCTCTACCCAGTCAGTCAGTTCCTGCTACTCCACATCGGGGCTCCTATAGCAAGGTCTCATCCAAGAGGTTGGGTACCTCAAGGATCCTGCCCCTCCTCCTTGGGACGATCAATCCACATCACCTCACCTCCTACCTGGAGGTACGGCTGCATGTGATCCCTCAACCCACCTAGCTTGAAGTTTCCCCCTACTAGAGGTCTTTGCATGAGTAGATGTCTTTACTCGATCTCCTCTCAGCTTCCCTTGTTGTGGCTGCTCCACAACCTCTTGAAGCTGCTGCACCAATCGTGGCTCCTCCACAATTGTCTGAGACTTCTTCTGGCTCTGCATGTTGAGAGGTAATATATGCTCCCTCTCAACCACCAAGTCTCCATAAGTTGCCTCGTTGCTCAAGGTTTTGCATGCATCTTGAACCTCAAGAGCATACAGGTTCTTGACCCGTGAACCAATATGCTTCACCTGTCTAGTGATGATGTGTCTAAGGAAAACCTTTCCCTTACTGAAGACTACATCATAGCTTCTGTCTTCTAGCATCGCAATCGACACCAAGTTTCTCTTCAGTCCTAGTACATACTTGACATCAGTCAAGGTAAGGCAAGCTCCATGCTCCCTCTGAAAAATAACCGTGCCTACACCTAAAACACTATACTTCTCATCATTACCCATCACTATGAGTATCTGGAGATCTTTCTCCTCCAAAGTATTGAACAAACTCTTGTCACCGGTCATGTGGAAAGAAGCTCCACTATCAAGAAACCAACCACTTCCCACCATGGATGAAACCATGCATGCGAAGAGTGTGAAATCCAACTCAAACTTCGAAGCAAGTGCCTCACCTTCAGATCCTTCCCCAGATCCCTTCTTGGATTTCCTCCGTGGAAAATTTGCAGCATAATGGCCCACCTCATGACAACAAAAGCATCACACTTTCGATTTGTCAACCTTCTTCCCATCATTGGAAGAACTGGATTCAGAAAGAGAACCTGTTGGGTCCCTATAATACTAGTGATTACCCCATTACTATTGTAATTGTACCCCTTATTAATATTGTTGTGCCCCTATTATCACCATATTGTTATTACTGTGCCCCATAGAATCCCTCTATTGTTATTTTTGCGGCTTTATATTATTATTGTTAGGTCGGCTGGGTTATATTGTGACTCCTTAGACTCCTATATATGGAAAGGAGGTTTTGTCATTTGTATCATCCAAGAATTGTTCATTTATGTAATGTAAAGGAGGTTGCCCCCTCGAAGAGGCTGAATTTTAAGGCGTTGATCTATCTTTTCTATCTTTTTCTTGAGCTGGTTTCATGACATTTAGTATCAGAGCTTTGGATTCTAGGGTTTCGCTGCTCCAAACAGGTCATCGTGGAATTTTCGCTATAACTTTTTTTCTGCGACGTTTCAGAAGCTAAAAAAAAAACAAATTTGAGAAGACATCGTGCTGAAGCTTGTGTCCAAATTTCAGAGCTTTTCGTGCTATATTTGTGGAGATATGATCTGAGGAAGTTGGTCTTTTTGCAGGCTCCTAAATTACATTCCAAACAAATGACCTAGGGAAAATCATCATAACTTTCTCTCTGAGCATCGGATTGAAATTTCGTAAGAAGGTGTAGAAAGAGGACGGACTGTAGTTTCTTGTATATATTTTTCAGAGCCAAAGGTCAAAACAGTGAATCATGGGACGTCATACAAGTTCACTCTACTGAACTAGTCTATAATCAGGTCACTGTGGGAGATTTTGCATATCTCTTCCTTGGAGAATCCAATTTGGATCAGACTGGTGGCATTGGAAAGAGGACAAAGAGGGCTATTGCAGGTCACAATTTCATAACTGGATGATTTGAATGCACAGAGATACATCAGAGGCAATATCGAGCTCCTACAAAGTGAAAAAAGGTGTGTAGATTCTTTTAAATTTTTGCGTAAGATTGGTTTGAAATTTATTTTGAAGGAATTCAAAGGGCATGGTAGAGCATTATTATCGGTAACTGATGCCCCGAGGAAAGAAAATGCAAACACCTAGTAAGGAACCTGAAAGCTCTATCATGACTCATGAAGAAGAGGAAGAAATGCAACATGATATATAAAAATTACAAGACCAAGTGTAACAACTGTCCCTTGCACAAAAAGGAACAAAATCTAAGATGGATGGTTTAAAGAAAGATGTAGAAGCTAAGATGGATGGTTTAAAGAAAGGTGTAGAAGCTAAGATGGACTGTTTAAAGAAAGGCGTAGAAGCTAAGATGATTGATGTGGAAGATAAGATGGATGATTTAAAGATAGATTTGAAGACAAACATGGAAGATTTGAAGACATGCATGGAAGATTTGAAGACAGATTTGAAGACAGATTTAACAAAGTTTTTACAAGAAATGCTTACTAATGGTGAAAGGGTAGTAAAGGAAACTCATGATGAGAACAAAAGAAATATTAATCATGATTTCATAGACTTTAATGTTGGATCGAAGACCCACCATATTCCAAAAATCGATACGAGGAAGTTTGATGGCAAGGATCCCGCAACATGGATATTACAGATGGAGCAATTTTTCGATCTCAATAATGTGCAAAACACACAAAAGGTACGCATTGCAACTTTATATTTGGAACCAAATCAGTTTGTATGGTATCAATGGCTTTTCTCTCGTAAACAATTTATCACTTGGGAAATTTTTACGGAAGAATTGATAGCACATTATGAGGATACAAAAAGCAACACTTTCTTTAGCCAATTGATAAGTCTCAAACAAAAGGGTTCAATAATGGAGCACATTGAGGAGTTCCAAAAATTGAACATAAGGGTAAAAAATATTCCAGAGGAGCATAGGATTGATGTGTTCATAGGGTCTTTAAAGGATAATATCCAACATGATGTTCACCTTTGGGAACCTGATTCATTAGAGAAGGAATTCAGGTTAGAAAGAAAAATGGAAAGCAAAATTATGGCAACCAAGAAGCATACCACTCACAACTATAAAGACAGAAGTGTTGTTGTCCCTAGTCTTCCACAACCTATAAGGTTGACACCACAACAATTGGAAGAAAAAAGAGCAAAAGGGCTTTGTTACAGTTGTGATATCAAATACACTAAAGGTCATAAGTGTGCTGAAAAGAAATTATTCTACATAGATTGTGAAGAGGAAGAAGAAAAGGAGCAAGAAGGGTCAAAAGAAGAGGATATACTCCAAGAACAAAGCCTAGATAAAGAAGAAATGAATCCGACCATATCTTGTAATGCATTGGAGGGAATTACCACTCCTCAAACCATCAAGATAGAAGGACAAATCAAGAAGAAAAAGGTAATAGTGTTGATTGATTCAGGAAGTACCCAAAATTTTATTCATTGTAAGGTAGCAAAAGAATTGAATTGCTTCTTATATCCAGCATCAAAGTGTCAAGTGATGGTTGCAAATGGAGGAACAATAAATTGCTCTGAAAATTTCCATAATATCAAGCTATCCATGGGAGAATATGTATTGACTAGCCCAATGCTTTCCATTCCAATGGGAGGTGTTGATGTTGTACTAGGAGTCCAATGGCTACAATCCTTGGGTACAATAGCTTTTAATTTTCAAGAACTTTTCATCAAATTTTCTACGGAAGGAAAGGAAGTTGAATTAAGGGGTATTGCAGGGAAACCAGGAAAGATAATCAGCTCTAATGGTTTGAAAAAGCTTCTAAAAAAGGAACAAAGAGGTGTAATTGCACAATTATGTTCGCTAGATGTTTCCACATCGGAATCATCTATTTCTCTAGATCTCAAAAAAGTCCTGGACAATCATTCCAAGGTATTTGAGACTCCCAAAGGTCTCCCACCTATGCGTGATCATGATCATGCTATTCATCTGATTCCAGGAAGTGTTCCTCCAAACATCAGGCTGTACAGATATCCTTATGCCCAAAAGAGTGAAATTGAACGTATGGTTGCAGAAATGCTAGAGGCTGGTATAATTCAACTGAGTCAAAGTTCTTTCTCTACTCTAGTAGTATTGGTGCACAAGAAGGATGGATCGGTGCATGTGTCTGGATTATAGGGAGCTCAACAAGCTCACTATTAAAGATAAGTTTCCCATTCCTGTCATTGATGAATTACTGGATGAATTGCATGGATCAATTTACTTCACCAAGTTGGATCTTCATTCAGGATATCATCAAATCAGAATGAAGATTGAAGACATTCCAAAAACAGCATTGAGGGTCATTATGAATTTTTGGTCATGCCTTTTGTCCTTACCAATGCACCTTCAACATTTTGAGGTTTGATGAAAACAATTTTCAAACCATTCCTTAGAAAATTTGTGTTAGTATTTTTTGATGATATACTAATCTACGACAAGTCTTGGAAGGATCATGTTGAACATGTTGACTGGGTGCTACAACTATTGGAGGAAAAACAATTATATGCAAAAACATCCAAATGTTTCTTTGGAGTCCAAGAGGTGGAATATCTGGGTCGTATTGTATCTCATGAAGGGGTTAAGGTAGACCCTAGCAAAATTAAAGCCATTAAGGAATGGAAAATCCCCACATCCATAAAGCATCTGCGAGGATTTCTCGGGTTGATAGGGTATTATTGCAAGTTTGTTAAGAATTATGGGAGAATAGCAGCACCTTTAACAACATTATTGAAGAAAGATGCATTTTCATGGACTCCGGAAGCAACAAGGCCTTCGAACATCTTAAAGAGGCAATGTGCCAAGGACCGGTCTTAGCTACACCGGACTTCACAAAAACCTTTATTGTGGAATGTGATGCTTCAGGAAATGGAATTGGTGATGTCCTAATGCAAGATGAAAGACCCATTTCTTTTGAAAGTCGTCCAATCAAGGGAAAGTTTTTACACAAAGCTATTTATGAGAAGGAAATGTTGGCAATACTCCATGCACTTAAGAAATGGCAACCCTACCTAATGGGAAGACACTTCAAGGTAAAAATGGATCATGATAGCCTTAAATACTTTTTAGAACAAAGATTATCCTCTGAAGAGCAACAAAAGTGGGTCACAAAGATGTTGGGTTATGACTTTGAAATCATCTACAAAAACGGGAAGCAAAATGTGGTGGCAAATGCACTCTCAAGCAAGGATGAGGATGTGGAAGCATTGTTGTGCGCCATTTCTATTATCCAACCAGATTGGATAAACAAAGCAAGGGAGGAATGGAAGAATGACGAAGAAGTGTGGGCACTTATTCGAAAGTTACAACAAGATTCCAGTACGTCTGATACATTTAGCTGGCAAAATGATTCATTATGGTACAAAGATCGCTTATACCTCTGTAAGAATTCCCAGCTAAAACAAAAGATTCTTATGGAATTGCACACTTCTCCCTTAGGAGGGCACTCAGGATTTTTAAAAACTTACCACAGGGTTAAGAAGGAATTTTTTTGGGATGGCCTTAAATCAGATATTCAAACGTTTGTGGCGGAATGTTTGTTTTGCCAATAAAATAAAGTTGAAACAATTAAGACACCGGGTCTATTACAACCTTTATCCATTCCAAGCCAATGTTGGGAGGAGGTTTCAATGGATTTTATCACAGGTGTTATCACAAAATCAAGCACTGAAGGGCTGCTGATCAGGTAGACTCTGTGTAACTATTTCAGACCAAGCTTTTGACTAAGGATTAGCCTCCCTAGCCTGAGAGGGCTCTCTCAAGAAAAAGTTATTGATTTTGAATGTTGATAAGAGGGCTAACTCTTGTACAATAGATTTAATGAACTTGCTGGCTGGAAAAATATACAAATACATCCATTGGGCTTATGGAGTCAAACATGCTACAACAAACAATGATATTTCCTCTACATAGAAGTCAGGGCATGTGACATTTAAATGTTCAAAATATAACTCTTATAAAACCACAGTTCATAGAAGAGTACAGGAAGTCAGAGCAACATATGTGAATTCTGAGTGATTACTCCTCTAAGCAACTGAAAAAAGACATGAAGGACAAAGCAAAACAATACATCTTGAACATGGAAATGCTGTATGAATCCTGAGAAGAAAGGCATATATCTTATATTACTGCAAACTGTTCTTTACACAAGCCAAAATAGCACTCTGTTTTCATAAAATATCCAACCCTTTCTACATTCTAATCTAAGCCTTTTATAGGCAAACAAACTTATCCACCTCGAGCTTCCTCCTCCAGCATGAGGGGAGCCTCGAAGGTGGCTATTCACTATCCCTATCTAGTGCCTAACTAATTTATTAATTACAACATGTCTAAACTGAAATCACAAATGGTTTTCATTTAATCAAAATCCTAAATCTTTGCTCCTTGTCGCATGATGCTTTTCTGGCTCTTGACACATGTCCTTTAGCTGTTTAGGTTGAAGTATCTTTGAAGGAGAGTACATAGAACGAACTAGCTTTGGATTCTAGTTACGTGTATGCTTATTAATTGATCAAGAAGAATGCTCTGTTTTCACGGTCTTTGTTTCCCACGTTCTCCCAAAGTATAGCAGCCTGTTCCCAAATCTTTTAATAACCCCAGACATGGAATGCTGCCATGTTTCAGATGTGCTGTAAGTGATATTAATAGACAGGTGCTTCTCTTCCTCAACTCCCGCTCCCAGTATCACACTAGCTGCTCTGCACTTTAAAATCATCACCTACAGCAGTTTCGTGGCGCGCTACGAAACTGCTGTGTGATTTAAAAAATACACTCTTCCTCTCTGGTTTTCTAAATAATCATCAGTGTTCATGACTTAAGCACTTGATTGTTTTGAAAAGGTTTGCTTGCAACCAATATTTCTCCTGAGGAAAAACTTGTCTCCTCTGTTAAAAGACTCTTGGAATCTCCCACATCATCCATGTAAGGTAATTTACTGCGTACTGGACCATCCACAGAAGGTGAATAATAATGTCTTGATCCTTCTGTTGGTATAGAACAAAGCCTTCGCATATGAGTTCAATTCCCCATAAGAACTGTTAGAACATTCTTAAAAGGTGCGCGTTAATCTCTTGAAGCATCAATCTATTATAGAGGGCTGTGTCCTTTCTCAAAAATTCCATTCTCTAATGTCAAATATAGATGGAAAGAGACTGTTGGAAAATTTCAACATTGAATGCTTAGACTACCAATGAATGTGACATTGGGAGCTCAAACCTTCCTTGAATGGGCCTTTTGGTCATCTAAAATCAACTGTGGCCACACAATAGAAACCTCTGGGATCACCATGAAATCTGCTCATCAACTTATTTCAAAAAGTTCATGCTTCCTTTTTTCCTTCCTCTACAACCTTAACTCCATCTCTATTGATGGCTTCCTTTAGATATGCTTATTGATGTGTTGCTTTCAGCAGATGAGTTTATAACAAGTCTCGGTTTGTGCTTTGACTTTGTCAAGTGAAGCTTTCTTACAGGATATAGTAACTGAAAGTTGGGAGGTTTCATTTTGAGAAACTTCTCCAGTTTCCAAATCTTGAAAAGAGGCAAGCTTCCATGATCACTCTTTCTTCATCATCTATAGAAATTGAAACTCGAGCAAATCTAGCCAAAGTACAATCAGGAACTCGGTTGCCTGTGAGAAATGCTGCTACAGTATTACTACAATTTCTGTCAAGGATGGTGTCACTGCTTTTATCTCGTTTGCCTTCTAGAGTGGGAATGATCATTGGCATCTTCAGTGATGTCATTTTGTGTGAATCCTTCGAACCTAATGATGTTTTTATCACCAGCATATGAGTTATATGTGAGATCTAAATGATGAGGCTGAATAAAAAAAAAGGTCCCCTGTGCCATCATGTTCTCCAGAAAACAAGGCGGAATTAACAACTCCATCTGTGCTAGCCAATATCAAAGGCTTCCTTTTTCCATCCATTGTCAATGCCTCAGCCAGACCTAGGCTCGATATGCTCATTTCTTAATAAACCACCCCAAATTACACTAAGCAACAATATAGCAGCTATCTGCTTTTAGAGCTTCAGAGTATTTCTAAATTCCTTCATGGACATTTTCTACAAGTTTGAAACTGGTCCCAAGGTCTGTCAAAACAATTGCCACGTACTCCGCAGCAAGCTTGTATGTAGGATCCACTACAAGAGCTTTCTTATACGCCTCTGCTGCTTCTAGCAAGTGCTCTTTATCTTGTTCTTACCTCCGCTTCTTCAGCGCATCATACATGGATACCTTTACCTCAAAAGATTGTTTATCACATGATGTTGACAGCATAGAATCGCTAAGAAAACGTTGAGCAATTTCATCAAGAATCCGTTTGTGTGAAGACGAGTTGTTTTCCCTTGTATAACAGAGTTGCAAGAACGCATCTGTTTCATTATACCATGAACCATGTCGAAAATGCTTCTGTACAGCAATATATGCTAAGTGAAACGTGTCCAAATACTCCTTCCTTCCAAAAGGTATGTAAGCTTTTAAGAGGCAAACGTTAAAGCTTAAGATTGCCAAGTTCTTCAAGTGAATCGTGGAGAGCGCTGAGCAGACATATAAATTCACCATATAATCGAACAACTGCCTTTACTCGACATAGCCTGCCGTGTCAAGATGCCCTTTTCTTAAATTCAATGTATGCATGCGCAATTTGGCGCGTGGCAACCTTTGAACATCTGGCAGCTATAACGGCGCCACAATAACTTGAACATGATTAACTACTTCTCTGCTCTGGCGTTCAAACATTGCTGATAAACCCCCGTCATTTACATTACTAAAATGCATATCAAAACAAGATTCATGAATCTGCTCACACTTATTCCAGAAAGAAACAAAACCACCATTACATTAATGACATCAACAGGTCCATTACTTGAAATAAATGCAGTCTCTGTTTTACCCAGATTTCGCATGTCAAAGTTAATTTCGGGACAATCTTAAAACTAGCAAACATCGAAGCGGCTTCAACTGCATTCCTTACATCGCCTTTCTCATCATATTCCTTTTCGAGGATCTTGGTTTTGTGTAGTTGCATACAAACTCCTCTCGCAGCTGTACCCTCAAATGAAAATCCTTGCTTATGATTCTCCAAAACTGAACTACGAGAGCATATCTGGATTCCAGTTCCCTCACGATCAAACGATGGATTAGGGACCTCCCATAAACAAGAATCATGATTCTCCAGCTCCCCTATGGAAGGTATTAGATTCTTGACCTTTATATAACCTCCATTCAAAATATCAGCACGGCTATCTCCAAGGGAAGTATGATATGTTTAGAATTAATATAGTCCTGTGAGGCCACAGACAACATTTCCCCCAGCATTCTTTCTTCTTCAAAATATGCATCCATACGTCCACTCTTCTTGAAAACACGACATAAGACAAAAGCATTCTTTAAGTAACTCAGCCGGAGCCTTGAATTTATAAACCAGATTTCCTCTTGTAGAAGTACAGATCACAGATTAATAGCAGATTTGAAGTCACCACTGAGAAGCAGTTCTTGAACATTCAAAGAGGTGTTGAAGACATTGTTTTGAGCATAGCTGAGCTTGGTGACATTGTTGAGTAGTCTATTAAAGGACCCCTGAAGCATTCTTATAACACCTGATGTTGCGCCCTATATGTTTTCAGACATGCTAAGATTTAGACCTTCGCTGAAAACTCGAACCAATTCCCAATTTCGTAGCACGCTACGAAACCACGCAAACAGGTAGCGCTGCGAAACTGCTAAAAATAATTCAGGCGCTGCGAAAACACCCACTCTTTAAGCCAGGCTAAAATTTTTTTAACTACAGCATTTTCAGTGATAACAGTGGCTCCACTAGGGATAGTGTGCCCTTGTGGTGCGCTAAGAACACGCAGCTCCAGTGCCTTACCCATTTGTAACAAACAAAAATTTGCTTGACAAGCATGACTGTAGGAGAAAGAAACTACTGCTACTGAAAAATAAATGCTCAGCCAACCTTGAGCTTATTTGCAATCTACCTACCTACCCTATCAGCTGCAAACTCCACTTGTAGCTCAAGCAACATGATATTTCGAATGTAGCCAATCATTCATCTTATCTGACATTTGAGTCCTTTGGCTATGCTTGAAACAAAAATAAATCAGATACTGAAGTAACTGAGGCGGCATGAGGTGTAACTGTTCTTCAACATGAAAATATAACTGGAAGCCGCCTGAACAGTAAATCTTATCCATGTATTCAGCTATAGGGTCAAAAAACACATGGTTAGTTTGCTGATTCTCAAAACTTTCTGTATCTTTAGACAACTTATCTTCAGCCACACCAAATTTATTTGATATACTATCCAACTGCCTATCTGAATGATGCTCACAAACAATGTAATTTTCCTCACTACTATGATCATTATTTGAAGTAAGCTGCTGTAAGGAATTACAAAATTGAGCAAGCTTTTCCTCTGCCTGAGGGTCATAGAAAATTTCCTCCAATATTTCTTCTTGCTGGGTGCAATCAATTTCATCTTCATCATGATCTGAAGCTAGACCAATCTGCTGCATCTCTACATCAATATCAAAGGATGAAACATGGGTTTCACAACTAAACCCCTGCTGCTCCTCATGCTGTGCTTCATGGAGTATTATACCTTCTCCTTGATGCTGAAAAACATTGCTATGAAGAGCCTCTAAAATTTCTTCATCTGTAAATTCATCATCATCATAACAATCCTCCAAGTACTGAATAAGATTCAAAGAATGCCTACAGCAATCTTTGAGCAGCAACAAAGAAGGATAACATTCTTTATACATTTCACAGAACGCATCATGGAAATCAGCAAGAGAAGATAATGAATCATTTTCCAAACTTTTATACCAAGACCATGCTTCTCCTTCTAAAGTAGCCATAAACATCCTCATGAGACAATCTTCAGGGAAATGAACCTTAAGACTGCGTACATGTATGTGAAACTTAACCAAATGGAGAGCAGCATCATCCTTCTTTTCATCATTAAATATTGGAAGATCATCTAACCAATCAATCTTTGGCATAGGATTTGGAAAACCAGGGATATGAGACCGATTCATAGGAGCATACCTGGCATTCTTTCTCGCAGTGGAATCCATCTTGAAACTTCATCAAGCTACTGATCTTCTAGCAGTGGAGTCACCTTCTAATTTGTTCTTTGATGTGTGGAGTCGCCAAGGTAGTTCTGCAGCCTTGAAAATCATTTGAACTCCTGCTACCTTCAGAAATTCAATCTTAAGCTCCCGGCAGACGCACCAAAATGTTATCACAAAATCAAGCACTGAAGGGCTGCTGATCAGGTAGACTCTGTGTAACTATTTCAGACCAAGCTTTTGACTAAGGATTAGCCTCCCTAGCCTGAGAGGGCTCTCTCAAGAAAAAGTTATTGATTTTGAATGTTGATAAGAGGGCTAACTCTTGTACAATAGATTTAATGAACTTGCTGGCTGGACAAATATACAAATACATCCATTGGGCTTATGGAGTCAAACATGCTACAACAAACAATGATATTTCCTCTACATAGAAGTCAGGGCATGTGACATTTAAATGTTCAAAATATAACTCTTATAAAACCACAGTTCATAGAAGAGTACAGGAAGTCAGAGCAACATATGTGAATTCTGAGTGATTACTCCTCTAAGCAACTGAAAAAAGACATGAAGGACAAAGTAAAACAATACATCTTGAACATGGAAATGCTGTATGAATCCTGAGAAGAAAGGCATATATCTTATATTACTGCAAACTGTTCTTTACACAAGCCAAAATAGCACTCTGTTTTCATAAAATATCCAACCCTTTCTACATTCTAATCTAAGCCTTTTATAGGCAAACAAACTTATCCACCTCGAGCTTCCTCCTCCAGCATGAGGGGAGCCTCGAAGGTGGCTATTCACTATCCCTATCTAGTGCCTAACTAATTTATTAATTACAACATGTCTAAACTGAAATCACAAATGGTTTTCATTTAATCAAAATCCTAAATCTTTGCTCCTTGTCGCATGATGCTTTTCTGGCTCTTGACACATGTCCTTTAGCTGTTTAGGTTGAAGTATCTTTGAAGGAGAGTACATAGAACGAACTAGCTTTGGATTCTAGTTACGTGTATGCTTATTAATTGATCAAGAAGAATGCTCTGTTTTCACGGTCTTTGTTTCCCACATTCTCCCAAAGTATAGCAGCCTGTTCCCAAATCTTTTAATAACCCCAGACATGGAATGCTGCCATGTTTCAGATGTGCTGTAAGTGATATTAATAGACAGGTGCTTCTCTTCCTCAACTCCCGCTCCCAGTATCACACTAGCTGCTCTGCACTTTAAAATCATCACCTACAGCAGTTTCGTAGCGCGCTACGAAACTGCTGTGTGATTTAAAAAATACACTCTTCCTCTCTGGTTTTCTAAATAATCATCAGTGTTCATGACTTAAGCACTTGATTGTTTTGAAAAGGTTTGCTTGCAACCAATATTTCTCCTGAGGAAAAACTTGTCTCCTCTGTTAAAAGACTCTTGGAATCTCCCACATCATCCATGTAAGGTAATTTACTGCGTACTGGACCATCCACAGAAGGTGAATAATAATGTCTTGATCCTTCTGTTGGTATAGAACAAAGCCTTCGCATATGAGTTCAATTCCCCATAAGAACTGTTAGAACATTCTTAAAAGGTGCGCGTTAATCTCTTGAAGCATCAATCTATTATAGAGGGCTGTGTCCTTTCTCAAAAATTCCATTCTCTAATGTCAAATATAGATGGAAAGAGACTGTTGGAAAATTTCAACATTGAATGCTTAGACTACCAATGAATGTGACATTGGGAGCTCAAACCTTCCTTGAATGGGCCTTTTGGTCATCTAAAATCAACTGTGGCCACACAATAGAAACCTCTGGGATCACCATGAAATCTGCTCATCAACTTATTTCAAAAAGTTCATGCTTCCTTTTTTCCTTCCTCTACAACCTTAACTCCATCTCTATTGATGGCTTCCTTTAGATATGCTTATTGATGTGTTGCTTTCAGCAGATGAGTTTATAACAAGTCTCGGTTTGTGCTTTGACTTTGTCAAGTGAAGCTTTCTTACAGGATATAGTAACTGAAAGTTGGGAGGTTTCATTTTGAGAAACTTCTCCAGTTTCCAAATCTTGAAAAGAGGCAAGCTTCCATGATCACTCTTTCTTCATCATCTATAGAAATTGAAACTCGAGCAAATCTAGCCAAAGTACAATCAGGAACTCGGTTGCCTGTGAGAAATGCTGCTACAGTATTACTACAATTTCTGTCAAGGATGGTGTCACTGCTTTTATCTCGTTTGCCTTCTAGAGTGGGAATGATCATTGGCATCTTCAGTGATGTCATTTTGTGTGAATCCTTCGAACCTAATGATGTTTTTATCACCAGCATATGAGTTATATGTGAGATCTAAATGATGAGGCTGAATAAAAAAAAAGGTCCCCTGTGCCATCATGTTCTCCAGAAAACAAGGCGGAATTAACAACTCCATCTGTGCTAGCCAATATCAAAGGCTTCCTTTTTCCATCCATTGTCAATGCCTCAGCCAGACCTAGGCTCGATATGCTCATTTCTTAATAAACCACCCCAAATTACACTAAGCAACAATATAGCAGCTATCTGCTTTTAGAGCTTCAGAGTATTTCTAAATTCCTTCATGGACATTTTCTACAAGTTTGAAACTGGTCCCAAGGTCTGTCAAAACAATTGCCACGTACTCCGCAGCAAGCTTGTATGTAGGATCCACTACAAGAGCTTTCTTATACGCCTCTGCTGCTTCTAGCAAGTGCTCTTTATCTTGTTCTTACCTCCGCTTCTTCAGCGCATCATACATGGATACCTTTACCTCAAAAGATTGTTTATCACATGATGTTGACAGCATAGAATCGCTAAGAAAACGTTGAGCAATTTCATCAAGAATCCGTTTGTGTGAAGACGAGTTGTTTTCCCTTGTATAACAGAGTTGCAAGAACGCATCTGTTTCATTATACCATGAACCATGTCGAAAATGCTTCTGTACAGCAATATATGCTAAGTGAAACGTGTCCAAATACTCCTTCCTTCCAAAAGGTATGTAAGCTTTTAAGAGGCAAACGTTAAAGCTTAAGATTGCCAAGTTCTTCAAGTGAATCGTGGAGAGCGCTGAGCAGACATATAAATTCACCATATAATCGAACAACTGCCTTTACTCGACATAGCCTGCCGTGTCAAGATGCCCTTTTCTTAAATTCAATGTATGCATGCGCAATTTGGCGCGTGGCAACCTTTGAACATCTGGCAGCTATAACGGCGCCACAATAACTTGAACATGATTAACTACTTCTCTGCTCTGGCGTTCAAACATTGCTGATAAACCCCCGTCATTTACATTACTAAAATGCATATCAAAACAAGATTCATGAATCTGCTCACACTTATTCCAGAAAGAAACAAAACCACCATTACATTAATGACATCAACAGGTCCATTACTTGAAATAAATGCAGTCTCTGTTTTACCCAGATTTCGCATGTCAAAGTTAATTTCGGGACAATCTTAAAACCAGCAAACATCGAAGCGGCTTCAACTGCATTCCTTACATCGCCTTTCTCATCATATTCCTTTTCGAGGATCTTGGTTTTGTGTAGTTGCATACAAACTCCTCTTGCAGCTGTACCCTCAAATGAAAATCCTTGCTTATGATTCTCCAAAACTGAACTACGAGAGCATATCTGGATTCCAGTTCCCTCACGATCAAACGATGGATTAGGGACCTCCCATAAACAAGAATCATGATTCTCCAGCTCCCCTATGGAAGGTATTAGATTCTTGACCTTTATATAACCTCCATTCAAAATATCAGCACGGCTATCTCCAAGGGAAGTATGATATGTTTAGAATTAATATAGTCCTGTGAGGCCACAGACAACATTTCCCCCAGCATTCTTTCTTCTTCAAAATATGCATCCATACGTCCACTCTTCTTGAAAACACGACATAAGACAAAAGCATTCTTTAAGTAACTCAGCCGGAGCCTTGAATTTATAAACCAGATTTCCTCTTGTAGAAGTACAGATCACAGATTAATAGCAGATTTGAAGTCACCACTGAGAGGCAGTTCTTGAACATTCAAAGAGGTGTTGAAGACATTGTTTTGAGCATAGCTGAGCTTGGTGACATTGTTGAGTAGTCTATTAAAGGACCCCTGAAGCATTCTTATAACACCTGATGTTGCGCCCTATATGTTTTCAGACATGCTAAGATTTAGACCTTCGCTAAAAACTCGAACCAATTCCCAATTTCGTAGCACGCTACGAAACCACGCAAACAGGTAGCGCTGCGAAACTGCTAAAAATAATTCAGGCGCTGCGAAAACACCCACTCTTTAAGCCAGGCTAAAATTTTTTTAACTACAGCATTTTCAGTGATAACAACAGGTTTACCCAAGTCTGAGGGAAAAAGTGTCATCATGGTGGTAGTTGACAGACTTACCAAGTATGCACACTTTTGTGCATTATCACATCCATTTAAAGCCAGTACAGTTTCTACTGCATTTATGGAAACAATTCAAAAGCTACATGGAAACCCAAAGATTATTGTAAGTGACAGAGATCCCATTTTCACTGGAAATTTTTGGACAGAATTATTTTCTTGTCTTGGTACTCAATTAGCTCATAACTCATCTTATCATCCTCAATCTGATGGGCAAACTGAGATAGTAAACAAATGTTTGGAAGGATATATTCATTGCTTTGTATCTGATAAACAGACAAAATGGGTCAAATGGTTGCCTCTGGCTGAATGGTGGTATAACACTTCCTTCCATACAACAACAAAAATGACCCCATTTATGGCACTTTATGGGTATTAGCCACCATCCATCACATCATATTTAAGAGAAAATTCTAAGGTTCAGGCAGTGGAACATCACATCGAACATCAATAACAAGTCCTCCAACTCTTAAAGGATAACCTCGTGTTGGCACAGAATAGAATGAAACAACAGGCAGATCAACATCGCAGCGAAAGAAGTTTTGATGTAGGTGATTGGGTATTCCTATGGCTACAACCATATAAGCAAATGTCCCTCAAGCAAGCTAAGAAGGATAATAAATTATCACCGAAGTATTATGGTCCATACAAGGTGTTGCAAAAGATTGGTACTATGGCATACAAATTGGAGCTTCCTGCAGCTTCTCGATTGCACCCAGTTTTCCATGTTTCATGTTTAAAGAAGGTTATAAGCGACAAGCTCCCAGTTCAAACAATATTGCCAGAACTTGACGAGGAAGGAAAAATTCTATTGGAACCAGAAGCAGTCACAGAAACAAGAACTCGACAGCTACGAAATCGATCAATTTCGGAGTATCTTATCAAGTGGAAGAACTTATCCGTTGAAGATTCCACATGGGAGGATGAGAATTGCATACAAAAGTATCCAGAACTACTCAAGCGTTGAGGACAACACTTTTTTGAAGGAGAGGGGCATGTTGGGTCCCTATAATATTAGTGATTACCCCATTACTATTGTAATTGTGCCCCTTATTGATATTGTTGTGCCTCTATTATCCCCATATTGTTATTACTGTGCCCCACAGAATCCATCTATTGTTATTTTTGTGGCTTTATATTATTATTGTTAGGTTGGTTGGGTTATATTGTGACTCCCTAAACTCCTATATGTAGAAAGGAGGTTTTGTCATTTGTATCATCCAAGAATTGTTCATTTATGTAATGTAAAGGAGGTTGCCCCCTCGAAGAGGCTGAATTTTAAGGTGTTGATCTATCTTTTCTATCTTTTTCTTGAGATGGTTTCATAATAGAACCCTTCTCCTTCCCCTTCTTTGCTTTGGCAGCCAAAGCGCAATTTTCTTCATCAGATACCTTTGATGAAGATCCATCCCTGGTATTCTGCCTGATCTCCTCTTGCACAAGATCCAACCAAAGTCTCTCCCATCCTGGCAGTTTCTCCCGACCATTGACAAAGTCCTGATAGGAATGCAAACTCTTTGGAAGACCAAGGAGAGCCAAGCTCACCAAGTCCTCATCATCGACAGTCACCCCCACACTTCTCAGCTCATCCCGACATTGGGTGAACTTCGTGAGATACTTGGGCATAATGTCTCCATTCTCACACTTAATGTTTCTGAGTTTATCCTTGAGCGCCAACTTCCTCTAGTCGCTCTTGCTTTGGAATAGATCTGTCAATGCTTTCCACATCAAGTATGGAGAAGCCTTTCCATGCAGGCTGGACACAATGTGATCCTTCACGCCCTCCAACAGAATCCTTCGACACTTTGTTGTCTTCTTTTGCCAAACCTCAATGTGAGCAGCATTAGTAGGCTTTGGGACCTCAGCCTCTATGAACTCCTTCAGCCCATTGTCATATACCATTACCTCCATCCTGTCTTTCCATGCAATATAATTTGAGCTGCCTTCAAGAGCATACTCCAATCGCAATCCGTTGAAAGACATTTCAACTTTGACACCAAGAAAACACTGCTGCAAATTCGAATTCCACCAGCTCAAAACTCAACCGCTTCTGATCTAAAATTTGTGAGAACAAAGTATTTCTCGTACAGAGATTGACTATATGGGCTTTTACTGGATATCTCACCTTCCAAAAGAAGGATGAATCCAGAGGCTACCTGGCCCGATTACAGACTCTGCCTGAAGAAATAAAATGTAATCACTTTCTGAATAATAGATCTGATGATCAACTCTGCTCTAATACCATGTAGAAATTTTGAATAATATAACACTTATTCACAGAGATTATCCTGATTATACACTATTTGCAGAATGCATGCATAATACATAACCTCCTCTACTATTGATCATCAATTTGCAGTATTCAGAAACAATCGCATGCGCACATTGAAGCATCAATCACACATATCAACACAGTATATCACTAGGAAATCATACATCTGAAAAACCCCAAACTATCTGTATATTATATTGATTGATAACATGTAACAATAAATAGTACAATACTCCTCACAAGTACTCAGTACTATCTCCACCTGCTACACACAAACTAGCTCAGATCTGAATCAATCACAGGTTCAAATCTCCTCCGCTACTTGCCTGCCTCCATTGCGCAATCCTACATGAGAATAGATGAGAATGGCTGATCCAAACTTGTATTTCCTTTGGCTGAACCACGCAATCCTCATTGGCAATACTCAATCCATTGATTGTGCAAATCTCATGCACAACTATAGTCACAACTGATAGCAATCTCCACCTCTCTAACACTTGTCTCCACTGAACTGTCCATGCACTGAGTTAACTGATGTATTCTTTAGTTGCTTTATGAGTTAATAATTAGTGAATTAATTAATAATTAATTCACATCGCTCATCACTAGTGTATTCTGCAGTTAGACTAAATACAAGTAGTTCAACCAAGTCAAACTGAACACAACTCCATCAACTCCTCAATCAACTCCACCAAACTCAATCACTTGAGTTCTAACTGAAATCCATCATGCAATAGCTCAACTGACCCATAAGAAAAGCGTATTTCCTTCTGGCAGTTGCATGTGCCACATACGTAGCTCGAACTGAAGTGCTCCAAGAGGATAAGATAATGTTTATAGTCCAAATATTATTAAGAGCTAATAATATTCGACTGTTCTATATTTACATTGGCAGTCTAAAAATAGACTCCACCCATATGTCTAAAAATAGAAGTCCATCTATTTTTACCAACATGACAAATCATCCACAAATAGCATCCTGCAACTCATAGACCATGATCAATATGTCTAAAAATAGACGTAGTCTAAAAATAGACTTTACGCCAAAAATAGCCTGCGGGCCCACTTAGTGAAGGCAACTCCTTTCCACTAAGCTCCATCATCTTATTGCATTTTCAACACCATTCAACCAATTCTTGTGCATTAGAAACAACTGGCTCAGGGATTTCTTGATCAATGAAATCCTTCAAACCATTGTCTTCTAATACCGCTTCCATGCGATCCTTCCATGCTATGTAATTCAAGCTACCATCCAGAGCATACTCGAGTCTCAAGCCATTGAACACCATTGGTGAACTTTGAGGTGTGATAAGAATTTGATTTTGTACCTGCAACCAAGAACTTCAAACTTTGAATTTCCCTTCTCAGTATACTATTCACAGCTCTGATCACCTTTGCTCTGATACCATGTAGAAATTCTCACTGTAGATTAACCTGATTATGCAATATAACTAAAGAAAAATACTTAATCTACTTCTACAATCAAACTTGTGGAAGCTTATTTGAGCAAGATCAAACAGAACACATATAATAGAGAAGAAGAATCAATACACATGAAACACAGAAGAATACTCTGGGGAAAGCCTCAGCTAAAAACCCTGCTATTTGTATTATCATACAAGTGGAAATATCTCAAGATTACACACAAATTTAGCTCTCACAGCTATCCAGCTCTTAGTACAATCCCTCACTACTTCTCATAGACAGAATAGACAACTCATATGCCTTCTCCTTTATCCTCCAAGCCTCCTATTTCCTTACGTAGTTTTCCCTGGGTGCTCCAACTGTAACCTTGTGTGACACTTATCTCACACACTGCTCCAACACACTATAAAACTACGCAAATCTCAAGGAATTAATTCCTTCTGCGTGCAATAGATTTTGTTATAGGAAAATTCTTGCAACTGATAGTACAATGTCCCTGTCTTTAATCTCAACTGGGTCTTTCTCTGAATTGACATGCATGAGTTATTTATGAGAGAATCTTCAGTTATATAGAGTACATTAGTTTCATGCATGCATGCATTAACTGACTGAACTCACAATTAGTTCCTCAAACTATTTGGAACTAATTTAACTAGACTTAACTCAGTAAACTGAGCTAACTAATTACAACTCAAATACAACTCATCCTTATCTCCTTAATTAAGGGATAATTTCCTTAATTTAAGGGATAACTGTTGTATGACTTCACAGAGACTTCTAGCTTGAATTTCTCCAACTAATTAACTCAAGATGAATTAATTAATTATTTTTCAAGCAACTGGTAAATTCAAATTTTAATTCTCAATTTTAATTCAAGGACAAATTAAAATTGGAATATTCTTGTTGCCACATTTCAACAAAAAATTGTGTTAGTATTTTTTGATGATATACTGATCTACAATTAGTCTTGGAAGGATCATGTCCAACATATTGACATGGTGCTCAAACTATTGGAGGAGAAACAATTATATGCAAAAATCTCCAAATGCTTCTTTGGAGTACAAGAGGCAGAATATCTGGGTCATATTGTATCTCATGAAGGTGCTAAGGTAGACCCTAGAAAAATTAAAACCATTAAGGAATTGAAAATCCCCACATCCATAATGCATCTACTAGGATTTCTCAGGTTGAAAGGGTATTATCGCAAGTTTGTTAAGAATTATTGGAGAATAGCAACACCTCTAACAATATTATTGAAGAAAGATGCATTTTCACGGACTCCAGAATCAAAGAAGGCCTTTGAACATCTTAAACAGGCAATGTACCAAGCACCAATCCTAGCTACACCGGACTTCACAAAAACTGTTATTGTTGAATGTGATGCCTTGGGAAATGGAATTGGTGTTGTTTTAATGCAAGAAGAAAGACCCATTTCTTTCGAAAGTCAGCCAATCAAAGGAAAGTATTCACACAAAGCTATTTATGAGAAGGAAATGTTGGCAATACTACATGCACTTAAGAAATGGAGACCCTACCTAATGGGAAAACACTTAAAGGTAAAAAAAGATCATGATAGTCTTAAATACCTTTTAGAAAAAAGATTATCTTTAGAAGAGCATCAAAATGGCTCACAAAGATGCTGGGTTATGACTTTGAAAGCATCTACAAAAAAGCGAAGAAAAATGTTGTGGCAGATGCACTCTCAAGAAAGGATGAGGATGTGGAAGCATTTCTTTGTGCCATTTCTATTATCCGACCAGATTGGATAAATGAAGCAAGGGATGAATTGAAGAATGACGAGGAAGTGTGGGCACTCATTCAAAAGATACAACAAGATCCTAGTACATCTGATACATTTAGCTGGAAAAATGATAGGTTATGGTACAAGGCTTGGTTATACCTATGTAAGAATTCCTAACTCAAACAAAATATTCTTAGGTTATTGCACACCTCTCCCTTAGGAGGGCACTTAGGATTTCTAAAAACCTACCACAGGTTTAAGAAGGATTTTTTTGGGATGGCCTTAAATCGTATATTCAAAAGTTTGTGGCGGAATGTTTGGTTTTCCAACAAAATAAAGTTGAAACAATTAAGACCCCAGGACTGTTACAACCTTTATTCATTCCAAGCCAATGTTGGGAGGAGGTTGCAATGGATTTTATCACAAGTTTACCCAAGTCCGAAGGAAAGAGTGTTATCATGGTGGTAGTTAACAGACTTACCAAGTATGCACACTTTTGTGCATTATCTCATCCATTTAAAGTGAGTACAATTTCTACTGCATTTATGGAAACAATTCAAAAGCTACATGGAAACCCAAAGATTATTGTAAGCGACAGAGATCCCATTTTCACTCGAAATTTTTGGACATAATTATTTTTTTGTCTTGGTACTCAGTTAGCTCATAGCTCATCTTATCATCCTCAATCTAATGGGCAAATTGAGATAGTAAACAAATGTTTGGAAGGATATCTTCATTGCTTTGTATCTGATAAACAAACACAATGGGTCAAAGGGCTGCCTTTGGCTGAATGGTGGTATAACACTTCCTTCCATACTGCAACAAAAATGACCCCATTTATGGCACTTTATGGATATCATCCACCATCCATCACATCATATTTAAGAGAAAGTTCTAAGGTTCTGTTGGGTCCCTATAATACTAGTGATTACCCCATTACTATTGTAGTTATACCCCTTATTTATATTGTTGTGCCCCTATTACCCCCATATTGTTATTTCTGTGCCCCATAGAATCCCTCTATTGTTATTTTTGTGGCTTTATATTATTATTGTTAGGTCGGCTGGATTATATTGTGACTCCTTAGACTCCTATATATAGAAAGGAGGTTTTGTCATTTGTATCATCCAAGAATTGTTCATTTATGTAATGTAAAGGAGGTTTCCCCCTCGAAGAGGCTGAATTCTAAGGCGTTGATCTATCTTTTCTATCTTTTCTTGAGCTGGTTTCATAACATTTGGTATCAGAGCTTTGGATTCTAGGGTTTCGCTGCTCCAAACAGGTCATCGTGGCATTTTCGCTATAACTTTTTTTCTGTGATGTTTCAGAAGTCGCAAAAAAAACCCATTTGAGAAGAAATCGCGCTGAACCTTGGGTCCAAATTTCAGAGCTTTTCGCGTGATATTTGCGGAGATATGATCTGAGGAAGTTGGTCTTTTTGCAGACTCCTGAATTACATTCAAAACAGGTGACCTGGGGAAAATCGTCATAACTTTCTCTCTGGGGATCGGATTGAAATTTCGTAAGAAGGTACAGAAAGAGGACGGACTGTAGTTTCTTGTGTGTGTTTTTTAGATTCAAAGGTTGAAACAGTGACTCGTGGCACGTCGTACAAGTTCGCTCTACTGAACCAGTCTAAAAGCAAGTCACTGTGGGAGATTTCACATAACTCTTCCTTGGAGAATCCAATTTGGCTCAGACTTGTGGCATTGGAAAGAGGACGCAGAAGGCTACTACAGGTAGCAATTTCAGAATTGGATGATCCGAAATTACAGAGATACATCAGATTCAATATCAGGCTTCTATAAAGTGAAAAAAGGTGTGTAGTTTTTTTTTAAATTTTTGTGTAAGCTTGGTTTAACGGAATTCAAAGGGCATAGTAAAGCATTATTATCGGTAACTGATGCCCCGAGGAAAGAAAATGCAAACACCTAGTAAGGAACCTGAAAGCTCTAGCATGACTCATGAAGAAGAGGAAGAAATGCTACATGATATATCAAAATTACAAGAACAAGTGCAACAAATGTCACGCTCACAAAAGCTAACAGAAGCTAAGATAAGTGGCGTGGAATCTAAGATAAATGGCGTGGAATCTAAGATAAAGGGCATGGAAGCTAATATGGAGGATTCGATGGCAAATTTGAAGATAGATTTGAAGACAGACATGGAAGAATTGAAGAAGTTGCTACAAGAAAGGGTCACTAATGGTGAAAAGGTAGTAAAGGAAACTCATGATGAGAACAAAAGAAATGTTAATCATGATTCCATAGACGCTAATGTTGGATCGAAGAATCACCATATTCCAAAAATCGATATGAGGAAGTTTGATGGCAAGGATCCCGCCACATGGATATTACAGATGGAGCAATTCTTCGATCTCAATAATGTGCAAAACACACAAAAGGTACGTATGGCAACTGTATATTTGGAACCAAATCAGTTTGTATGGTATCAATGGCTTTGCTCTCGTAAACAATTTATCACTTGGGCAATTTTTACGGAAGAATTGATAGCACATTATGAAGATACAAAAAGCAACACTTTTTTTAGCCAATTGATAAGTCTCAAACAAAAGGGTTCAATAATGGAGCACATTGAGGAGTTCCAAAAATTGAACATAAGGGTAAAAGATATTCCAGAGGAGCATAGGATTGATGTGTTCATAGGGTCTTTAAAGGATAATATCCAACATGATGTTCGCCTTTGGGAACCTGATTCATTAGAGAAGGCATTCAGGTTAGCAAGAAAAATGGAAAGCAAAATTATGGCAACCAGGAAGCATACCACTCACAACTATAAAGACGGAAGTGTTGTTGCCCCTAGTCTTCCACAACCTATAAGGTTGACACCACAACAATTGGAAGAAAAAAGAGCAAAAGGGCTTTGTTACAGTTGTGATAGCAAATACACTAAAGGTCATAAGTGTGCTGAGAAGAAATTATTCTACATAGATTGTGAAGAGGAAGAAGAAAAGGAGCAAGAAAGGTCAAAAGAAGAAGATATACTCCAGGAACAAAGCCTAGATGAAGAACAAATAAATCCGACCATATCTTGTAATGCATTGGCGGGAATTACCACTCCTCAAACCATCAAGATAGAAGGACAAATCAAGAAGAAAAAGGTAATAGTGTTGATTGATTCAGGAAGCACCCACAATTTTATTCATTGTAGGGTAGCAAAAGAATTGAATTGCTTCCTATATCCAGCACCAGAGTGTCAAGTGATGATTGCAAATGGAGGAACAATAAATTGCTCTGGAAAGTGCCATAATATCAAGCTATCCATGGGAGAATATGTATTGACTAGCCCAATGCTTTCCATTCCAATGGGAGGTGCTGATGTTGTACTAGGAGTCCAATGGCTACAATCCTTGGGTACAATAGCTTTTAATTTTCAAGAACTTTTCATCAAATTTTCTACGGAAGGAAAGGAAGTTGAATTAAGGGGTATTGCAGGGAAACCAGGAAAGATAATCAGCTCTAATGGCATGACAAAGCTTCTAAAAAAGGAGCAAAGAGGTGTAATTGCACAATTATGTTCGCTAGATGTTTCCACATTGGAATCATCTATTTCTCCAGATCTCCAAAAAGTCCTGGACAATCATTCCAAGGTATTTGAGACTCCCAAAGGTCTCCCACCTATGCGTGATCATGATCATGCTATTCATCTGATTCCAGGAAGTGTTCCTCCAAACATCAGGCCGTACAGATATCCCTATGTCCAAAAAAGTGAAATTGAACGTATGGTTGCAGAAATGCTAGAGGCTGGTATAATTCAACCGAGTCAAAGTTCTTTCTCAGCTCCAGTAGTATTGGTGCACAAGAAGGATGGATCATGGCGCATGTGTCCGGATTATAGGGAGCTCAACAAGCTCACTATTAAAGATAAGTTCCCCATTCCATGTGATGAATTACTGGATGAATTGCATGGATCAATTTACTTCACCAAGTTGGATCTTCGTTCGGGATATCATCAAATCAGAATGAAGATTGAAGACATTCCGAAAACGGCATTTAGAACTCATGAGGGTCATTATGAATTTTTGGTCATGCCTTTTGGCCTTACCAATGCACCTTCAACATTTCAAGGTTTGATGAATTCAATTTTCAAACCATTCCTTAGAAAATTTGTGTTAGTATTTTTTGATGATATACTAATCTACAGCAAGTCTTGGAAGGATCATGTTGAACATGTTGACAGGGTGCTACAACTATTGGAGGAGAAACAATTATATGCAAAAAGATCCAAATGTTTCTTTGGAGTCCAGGAGGTGGAATATTTGGGTCATATTGTATCTCATGAAGGAGTTAAGGTAGACCCTAGCAAAATTAAAGCCATTAAGGAATGGAAAATCCCCACATCCATAAAGCATCTGCGAGGATTTCTTGGGTTGACAGGGTATTATCGCAAGTTTGTTAAGAATTATGGGAGAATAGCAGCACCTCTAACAACATTATTGAAGAAAGATTCATTTTCATGGACTCCGGAAGCAACAAAGGCCTTTGAACATCTTAAAGAGGCAATGTGCCAAGCACCGGTCTTAGCTACACCGGACTTCACAAAAACCTTTATTGTGGAATGTGATGCTTCAGGAAATGGAATTGGTGCTGTTCTAATGCAAGATGAAAGACCCATTGCTTTTGAAAGTCGTCCAATCAAGGGAAAGTTTTTAAGCAAAGCTATTTATGAGAAGGAAATGTTGGCAATACTCCATGCACTTAAGAAATGGCGACCCTACCTAATGGGAAGACACTTCAAGGTAAAAACGGATCATGATAGCCTTAAATACTTTTTAGAACAAAGATTATCCTCTGAAGAGCAACAAAAGTGGGTCACAAAGATGTTGGGTTATGACTTTGAAATCATCTACAAAAAAGGGAAGCAAAATGTGGTGGCAGATGCACTCTCAAGAAAGGATGAGGATGTGGAAGCATTGTTGTGTGCCATTTCTATTATCCAACCAGATTGGATAAACGAAGCAAGGGAGGAATGGAAGAATGACGAAGAAGTGTGGGCACTTATTCGAAAGCTACAACAAGATTCCAGTACTTCTGATACATTTAGCTGGCAAAATGATTCGTTATGGTACAAAGATCGCTTATACCTCTGTAAGAATTCCCAGCTAAAACAAAAGATTCTTATGGAATTGCACACTTCTCCCTTAGGAGGGCACTCAGGATTTTTAAAAACTTACCACAGGGTTAAGAAGGAATTTTTTTGGGATGGCCTTAAATCAGATATTCAAAAGTTTGTGGCGGAATGTTTGGTTTGCCAACAAAATAAAGTTGAAACAATTAAGACACCGGGTCTATTACAACCTTTATCCATTCCAAGCCAACGTTGGGAGGAGGTTTCAATGGATTTTATCACAGGTTTACCCAAGTCTGAGGGAAAGAGTGTCATCATGGTGGTAGTTGACAGACTTACCAAGTATGCACACTTTTGTGCATTATCACATCCATTTAAAGCCAGTACAGTTTCTACTGCATTTATGGAAACAGTTCAAAAGCTACATGGAAACCCAAAGATTATTGTAAGTGACAGAGATCCCATTTTCACTGGAAATTTTTGGACAAAATTATTTTCTTGTCTTGGTACTCAGTTAGCTCATAGCTCATCTTATCATCCTCAATCTGATGGGCAAACTGAGATAGTAAACAAATGTTTGGAAGGATATCTTCGTTGCTTTGTATCTGATAAACAGACACAATGGGTCAAATGGTTGCCTCTGGCTGAATGGTGGTATAACACTTCCTTCCATACAGCAACAAAAATGACCCCATTTATGGCACTTTATGGGTATCAACCACCATCCATCACATCATATTTAAGAGAAAATTCTAAGGTTCAGGCAGTGGAACATCACATCGAACATCAACAACAAGTCCTCCAACTCTTAAAGGATAACCTCGTGTTGGCACAAAATAGAATGAAACAACAGGCAGATCAACATCGCAGTGAAAGAAGTTTTGATGTAGGTGATTGGGTATTCCTACGGCTACAACCATATAAGCAAATGTCCCTAAAGCAAGCTAAGAAGGATAATAAATTATCACCAAAGTATTATGGTCCGTACAAGGTGTTGCAAAAGATTGGTACTATGGCATACAAATTGGAGCTTCCTGCAGCTTCTCGATTGCACCCAGTTTTCCATGTTTCATGTTTAAAGAAGGTTATAGGTGACAAGCTCCCAATTCAAACAATATTGCCAGAACTTGACGAGGAAGGAAAAATTATATTGGAACCGGAAGCAGTCACAGAAACAAGAACTCGACAGCTACGAAATCGATCAATTTCAGAGTATCTTATCAAGTGGAAGAACTTATCCGCTGAAGATTCCACATGGGAGGATGAGAATTTTATGCAGAAGTATCCAGAACTACTCAAGCGTTGAGGACAACACTTTTTTGAAGGAGAGGGGCATGTTGGGTCCCTATAATACTAGTGATTACCCCATTACTATTGTAGTTATACCCCTTATTTATATTGTTGTGCCCCTATTACCCCCATATTGTTATTTCTGTGCCCCATAGAATCCCTCTATTGTTATTTTTGTGGCTTTATATTATTATTGTTAGGTCGGATGGATTATATTGTGACTCCTTAGACTCCTATATATAGAAAGGAGGTTTTGTCATTTGTATCATCCAAGAATTGTTCATTTATGTAATGTAAAGGAGGTTGCCCCCTCGAAGAGGCTGAATTCTAAGGCGTTGATCTATCTTTTCTATCTTTTCTTGAGCTGGTTTCATAACAGGTTCAAGCAGTGGAAGATCACATCGAGCATTAGCAACAAGTTCTCCAACTCTTAAAGGATAACCTCACCTTAGCGTAGAATAGAATGAAACAACAGGCAGATCAACATTGCAGCAAAAGAAGTTTTGATGTAGGTGATTGGGTATTCCTACGGCTACAACCATATAAACAAATGTCCCTCAAGCAAGCTAAGAAGTATAATAAATTATCACCAAAGTGGTCCATATAAGGCATTGCAAAAGATAGGTACTATGGCATACAAATTGGAGCTTCATGCAACTTCCCAAATGCACCCAGTTTTCCATGTTTCATGCTTAAATAAGGTTATAGGTGACAAGCTTCCAGTTAAAACAATATTGCCAGAACTTGATGAGGAAGGAAAAATCATATTGGAACTTGAATCAGTCAAAGAAACAAGAACTTGACAGCTACGAAATCGATCAATTTCAGAGTATCTCATTAAGTGGAAGAACTTACCCGTTGAAGATTCCACATGGGAGGATGAGAATTTTATACAGAAGCATCCAGAACTACTCAAGCGTTGAGGACAACATTTTTTTGAAGGGGAGGGGCATGTTAGGTCCTTATAATACTAGTGATTCTCCCATTACTATTGTCGTTGATTCCCTTATTGTTATTGTTGTGCCCCTATTGTCCCCATATTGTTATTATTGTGCCCCTATTGTCCCCATATTGTTATTATTGTGCCCCTATTGTCCCCATATTGTTATTATTATGCCCCATAGAATCCCACTATTGTTATTTTTGTACCTATGTATTATTATTGTTAGGTCGGCTTCTGTTATATTGCGACCCCTTAGAGTCCTATATATAGAAAGGAGGTTTTTTCATTTGAATCATCTAAGAATTGTTCATTTGTGTAATGTAAAGGCAGTTGCCCCCTTGAAGAGGCTTATTTCTAAGG
This sequence comes from Pinus tabuliformis, assembly GCA_031772625.1. NCBI lineage: Eukaryota > Viridiplantae > Streptophyta > Pinopsida > Pinales > Pinaceae > Pinus > Pinus tabuliformis. The sequence continues at coordinate 1,202,869,400 of CM062804.1, forward strand.
CGTTGATCTACCTTTTCTATCTTTTTGTGAGTTGGTTTCATAACAGGATGAACCTCCTTAAAAAATTAATCTTGCCTAGAAAATCTTGGATCTCCTTCTTATTTCTAGGTAATGACAACGTTTTTATTGCAAAAACACATTTGGGATCAATCACCACTCCTTGTTTTGAGATTATATGGCCTAGCAGCTTTCCTTCTCTGATAGCAAAAAGAGACTTTTTAGGATTGAGGGATATTCCAAACTTCCTACACCTGTCAAAAACCTTCATCAAGTGCTTTAGATTCTTTTGACCAAAATTAGAAGAAAAAAAAGTTGATGATCAAAATTAGATGTTTCCCTCATATCTATTGATTTATCACCTTGTCCTGAGGATGAACCACATTAACTAGTTCGAAACCTTGACCAAATACTAACGATGTGATTAATCCGAAAGACTGATATAAAAAAAGAAGTTATGTCATCAAGATAAATGACTACAAATTTGTTTACTTGTCCCACAAAAGCTATGTCCATAGCTCTTTGAAAAGTTGCTCCAGCATTGGACAAGACAAAGGGCATTCTAGAATACATAAATGTACCCTAGGGTGTAGTAAAAGTTGTCTTCTCTATGTCTGCTGGACCAACATTTATCTAATTGTAACCTGAAAAATCATCAAGCATGGAAAGTCTTTGTGCTTCTGAAACCATCTGAAGTAACTGATCCATTTTGGGTAAAGGATAATTATCCTTTAATGATGCTTTATTCAAATTTCTAAAGTCCACACAAACTCTGATTTCTCCATTTTTTTTTCTAACAGGAACTAAATTAGCAACCCAACTAGAATATCTAAGAGGGAGGATAATTTGGGCATCTAGAATTTTCTTAATTTCCTTTTCTACAGTTGGTGGAAGTGTTGGATTGATCCTCCTAAGTTTTTGTTGGCAAGGTTTTGCTTCTGGTTTTAAAGGAACCTTATGTTGTATCAATGATGTATCATAAGTTTTTAGGTTAGCATAGGTCCATTCAAAAACATCCTTGTATTTTTCAAATAACTTAAGGTATTTAGCTTTAATTTTGGGATCTAAGGATGCACATATTTTGAGGCTCCTAATGTCATCATTTGTTCCAATGTTTACTTCCTCTATGTCATCTTGTGGAGAAATTGACTGTGGGTTTCTGTGGACATCATTTTGATCAAACAATTTTTCTAAAGGAATGAGTCCTTTGGGAATAAAATTGTTAGACAACTGAATGATATCATGATTGGAAATTTTTGAGTTGAAATCTGAATTATCATTTTCATTTGAATTCTCAATTGTTTCTGTTGTATTTTCATCAATTTGTAGAACTGAAAATTCATCTATAACCTGCAGAAAAGATTTTAACTGCTCATCATCTTCAAATATCTGCCAATATTTTAGGTTATCTGGGATGGATGGCCTGTATTTGACTTGTATTTGATAGAGAACATTAGTTTGATTAGGGATTTTAAATGAACTAGCAGAAATAGCTAGGGAATCTGCATGAATATTCTGATCCCTTGGGATATAAGTCAAATTAAAAGCATTGAAGAAATTTTCAACTGAATCCCAAACCTCATTTCGATAAGATCTAAGCCTAGGATGTTTTGTTTGGAAAATATTTCTTACTTGTTTAACAATGAGCTCTGAGTCAGTGAAAACACTCAAATTTTGAACCTTTAAGCTCTTGGCTAATTGTAGTCCTAAAAGGAAAGCTTCATATTCAACCACGTTATTTGTAACTTCAAAATCAAGTTTGCATGATTGTGTAATATTTTCTTTCTTTTTTCGGTGAGATTAAAACTACCCCAGCTCCTGCTCCATCTTTTGTACAAGAACCATCAAAGAATAGCTTCTAGACATCAGTCTGATTTGGTACAGGTCTTTCAATTACATCTTCAATTTTTTCTTGAGTTTCATGTGTTTGGTTTGAAGAAAGTTGGAAACAACCAAAATCTTGATCAATTTCATATATGGGATGGTTTCTTGGTTGATTTGTTTTGCAAACAGTATGCACAAATCTCACCTCTCTATACAGCCTTAGTTTCTCTCCCCCATAAACTAGAATAGTGGCATAAGACATGTCCATCTGAAGAGTTCCCCCTAATTTGGCACAACAAGACCTTGAAAGGAGCATTCCAAATTTGGGAGGGATATTTGTGACAACTATATCTAACACTACACTTTTTACTAGGATTTGGGTGAGACTGATTACTAAATCCTTAATCAATCCTAGACAAGGCACCCTTTTGGAATCAAAGGTGTACAAATCATGATAGGATCTAGTTATGTCAAGATTTAAATGATCGATGATATTTTTTGGCATAAGATTATGTGATGCTCCAGAATCATGCATACAATTGTATAACATAGAATCATTTGTTTGAAGAGTCACATAGAAAGGGGGTACTATTTCATCTACCATATCTGAGCTAGGACCAAAAACAATTGTTGTTTTTTCATCTTGTACACTAATGATATCACTTTCAGCATCAACCGAGGTGTTTTGTATCCATTTGGAGACTTGATTTTTATATCTAGGGTTTTTGGAAAGTTCTAAAAGTGGTATAGGAATTTTAACTCTTTCTAACTCCTTTTCAACATTAAATGCAGTTAAAACAATTTTTTCAATTTGAGTAGTATCAGTTGATTGATTTAATGGTCGAATAATAGTTGTTTGAGTTTCAATAGCTTTGGTACGAGGTTCAATTGTTGGAGGTTCCTTAGGGGGTCTTCTAGGACCAGGTCTAGGCCTAAGATCATATCTTTTGTTTAGTTATGCAATTAGGAATTCAAAAAAGGCATGGTATTTGGAAGCCTGTGAGGAGTCTTGATCTTGTTGAACCTGCTTTTGTTGTGAGAGAGGAATAATAACAGTCTGACCAAAAGAGGTATCCATATTATTAATATCTTCAGTTATAGTCATAGTGTTGTCATCAAGTTGTTGATCATCTATCAATAAAGGAGTTGGAACCTGTTGATCATTACTAGGCCTTTGAAGAATTTGTAATGGTGGATTTCTTTTGTATTGACCTTGATTTTGATTTTGGGGTCGAGTGACCATTTGTTGAACTGTTCTAGGTTGAGTTTCAATCTTGGAAATTCTATTGGACAGATTTCTAAGAAGTGAAGTTATTTCATCTATTTTAGAGTCTTCAGTTTTAGTCTTAGAGGAAGTTGAGGCCTCTTGACTTGATTTAAGTTTTATTTGGGCTTTTTCCTCTTTAGCTTTTAAAGTGGCTGAGGCAAACCTATTTGCTTCCACCTCTATAGCATTAGTTTTCATGTCTTCAAGAGTCCTTGAAGTTCTTTCTCTTAACATCACAGCAAAATCATCTTCAAAATCTTTTGAAAACCTAGATTTAGCTGCTGCTACAGGTGGTTTGCAATCAGGGGGCATCTTATGATAAAGTTTGTTGAACCTTTTGATAAAATTAGAGACAGGTTCACCAAAGTTTCTTTTAAGTTCTTCAAACTCAGTTAAAAAGTAAAGAGCATATTTCTTTACTCCCCATTGATTTTTGAATATATTTTCTAATTATTCCCAATTTCTAATGGAATTTGCAGGTAAGTGCCTAAACCAAGTCCTCACATTTCCCTCAAGAGACTGAACAAACAACCTCATGTAAACATTTTCTTGTTCTATGTTCATGTTATTTGCAAAGTCTAGAAAGGCTTGAAGGTGATCCTCAGTTGAGGGACCTGTTTCTCCATTATATCTAGGAAGGTGCTTTAGATATCCATTAGGGAAAGCATCAAGGACTAGAGGTAAAACTAAAGTTGCATATCTTGCATGTACAATGGGTTGAAATGCCATAGTAGAGGATGATGAATGATATGTTTGTGGAGATGATGATAAGGAAAAGGGAGATGGTGAAAGAGGGGGAGAATTAGTATGTGGGGGTGAAGCGGGAGGAGATAAAGAAGGTGGAGACTTCCTGAATGATTTTAAAGGAGTTTTAATCACCAACTTGTGGACTTGAGAATGAATATCCTCTTCAGTTTCAAAGAGTGGATTTGAATATATAGCAAAGGTCCCTTCAGGTTGTTTAGAAGTAGAAGATTTTGGTGGTTCAGAGGTGGAATGAAATGAATAAGTGGTGGGGGATATAAAGTCTATAGGTTTGTATTAAGGTAGATGAACACCTAGGTCAGACTCATATTTAGGTGATCCTGGTGGAAGTGGGGGTTCTGGATGAATAAGGAAAGTTGATTTGAAATCAACTCCCCTATCCAAGAGTTCAACAACCCTAGGTGATAGGTGAGTATACTCTGGATTAGATGGAATGTTACTATAGGGATCAAATTGTAATATATCTTGAGACTGAAATGCTGAAGTAGAAGAAGATGTTTGATGTCTTCTTCTAGAGCTGGCCTTTCTCACAAGTCTTTCTGGATCTGACAGAGGACTAACTGTGTCAGATTCAGAATGGGATCTAGTGTGCTTAGAAGGTTCCAATTTGATACGGTGGAGTTGCCAGGTGAAGGATTTTTACCTATCTATAACTTTAATCACCTTTAAGGAATAGGAATAATATTGTTGACCTAGGAAAAATTAATGAAATTCAAATCCCTGGCAACGACGCCAGATTGATATTGTATTTCTGAGATGATAATGGTCAGCTATCATGCCAAGGAATCTAAGATAATTGTTTTGTGGGTTTTGTTTTAATTTGGAGGACCAATGTAGGAAATAGATTTAAAACAATGATGCCTAACCTTTTGAATAATATTAATATCTAAACAAAGGGTTGCTATTAAAATTCACACAGTGATATAGCTTGCATGGCGGTGAGCAAAAATAGAGAGGTGGTATGACTATCACAATCTTCAAATTGAATATTAAATAATCATAAGTAAGAAAACCTTTAAACTATGTTCAGAAGGTTTAACAAAATATGCTTAAGCTTACAATAAATGCTGATGATATTATGATTTAGAGGGAATTAATAAAACAAACAATTTATGTAATTCATTCTCTTTATAAATGATCACTTCAGAAGCTTATAAAAATAATTGAAACATAATTACTCCTACTTGGTTATCTTTGTAAAACATAAGAACATGAAGAAAACATTGTGAAATAAAACTGGAAAAACTTACAGAAAAACAAAATGGTATGAATTAGAATTCAAAATCCATTTGCTTTTGTATTAATGATTCAGAAAAGTCAGGTACATTCAATGCTTAGAAATGCTTCTTCAAGGGTCCAACACTTAATAACTTGTGAAAGAGAGTTATTTATACAATGATAGAACTGAGAAAATATCTTAAATTATTTTACAAAAATAGATAATTACAAAATCAGGAATATAAACTGCTAGCCGATCTGGCACTATTTTGGTGCTGAGCTATTTGATGATTGTTGCTGAAAAAATTGAAAACTGTTGAACTTGTGATGACTGTTCCTGTAAAAGCTAAATGTTGTTTGATCACCCTCTAGTCAAGTAGATCAGTTAATTCTTCCCAGCGTTTCTTATCTGGGATAGATATCTTTGTTACCCTTCTGTAAACTTCATCCATCTCTGTATACTTAGTGAAAGTGGGTTTTACCGGGAATATGTGCCTAATTTCATCTAAAATGAAGAAGGTGTCCCTGAGTGCATTTAGCACCACTCTTGGTGTTGCTGCACCTCTTATGTTTGAAACTGAAGTTGCATTGGTGCCTACCTCTGTAAGCTTTCGAACATAATCCTCAATAGGCATTAATTTGTCGTTTATCACAAGCATAGAGGGCAAACCCCTGCTGGTCAAGGGTTCTAACCTGCTAAAAAATTGTTGAACTATTGTATTCACACTACTGGAATTTTCTTCCAATTGGAGGATGAGGTTCTTCTTGGTGATGATCTTCTTAACTTCCAGTATAGTTGTTGTCCTGTCATTTATCCCTAATTCTTCAAGCTCATAGTTGTCTTTAGAATTAAGGAACTTGATTATATCAAAAGCAATTTCTGGCTTATCCTCAAGCTCTTTAGAAATAGTTTCAACAATTTGCTGAGCTTTCTCCAAGAGGTATTTTTGATCAAATACTATCTTGATATAGGGCCAGATATCCTTAATTGCTTCAGTAATTTCTTCCCACAAAATTTCCCTTGCCAAACCTAATTTGTTTCCAAGGTAAGATTCTTTGAGTTCCCTCTGCAATGTTTTAATCTGACCTTTTGCTCTCTATAACTCAGGTTCATGTGAAGTGTCTGCAATTGTTTTCATATGTTGTAACTCCTTGAGTTCATTCTGCAACTTCTTGATTTCTCCTATCTGAATAGACAGGTTCTGAACAGCTTTAGCAAGCTGTTCAACTCCTTCTGTTGCACTTGTAGTTGATGTTGTGGCTGAAGTAGAAACCCTGGTTACAAGGATTGCTGCAAGGGGTACTATATCCATTGGAGTTTGATCTCTTTTAACAGCTTCCTCTTTCTCCTTGACTAGTTTCTCCATCTGCTCTTCCATCTGTTTTATTTGCAGATTCTATTCCATGATGAGCTTCATCATGTCAGACTTCTGAGTTTCAGTTTCTTCAATCTCTTTAGCCATCGGGTCCTCAGAAGCTGGCAATTTGAGTTGTTTCCTTAATGCTGAGAGCTCAGCATTTTTCTTCTTAACAAGTTCTTCTGCAACATTTATGTTGGAGGGATCATATCCCATCTTCAGCACCATATCTTCTAAAGATTTGATCTTTGTGTCCTTTGCCAATGAGGAGACTTTCTCCAACTTGAGTTGTGACTGTGTGTTTGCTAAGGTAACCTGCAATTTTGACAAACTCATGGCAATATGAGTTAAAGTAGAAGAAATCATCTGTCCAGTTTGTTTGTGCATCTCAATTTGATCAATTGGATGCACATCCTTTACATTAAATTCAAAAGAGGTCTGCTTCTGATAATGTGCAACAGTCCTAGGCTATGGAATTTGGGCTTGTAAGAAAGCCATCTGCATCTTTCCCTTCTCAGAGTCAAAGACTAAAAGAAGTTTGGCCTGAGAGCTGGAGGAATGTTTCCAGAACTGGGTGTAGGTGTTCAATTTCAACTCTTCATTCTTCTTTTTAATCTCACTGAAAACATGAAAGATGTCCTTCTCCTTGTCCTTCTGAATGCTTCCACTGGTCTAAATTACCTGCTATTCTTGAGAAGTAGTGGAATGATTTGGGGACTGGGTAGATTTTCCACCAGACTGTGTATAGAGCATAGTCTCTCCAAGTCCATCAAATGTGGTTTTATGAGACTCGTGTGTTGCACCAACAATCACATAGATCCTAGGTCTCTTCTTTCTATGCACAATCCTAAAGCCCTAGCTTGATGCTTCAGTTGTAGGGGATGAATGTTATTCCCTTGCTCTTTTAGCTGTATTTTCCTGTGCAAGTGGACTTTTCACATTTGAGGTAGAAACTACCTGCTCTTCAACTTCTTAGAGGGTGTTCTCTGTCCACTCCAACTGATTTTTGTATTGTTCTATTTTTGGCCTGGTTGTATGGTGATATGCTTGTTTTCCTCTCCAAGTTTAGGAATCACTCCTATTGGGTCATAAGACCAAGTGAAACTGAGACCAAAATTCATTTCCTTTAGTACCCTGTGTGCTTCTTCACCTGTTTCTTTGGTATTGCAGATGAATGGACGAACCTGAGCTTTTAGCTTGAATTTAGATTTCTTCTTTGCTGCCACAACATGTACTTCATCTGCATTTAACCTTTGCTTAATATATTCCAGTGCAAAGATTCTGATGGGGAGGTACTTGGGAAGTTGTAGGGTGGAAGCTCACAACCTTAAACCCTGATTTCTGTGTAGTTTTGGTAAAGATAACAAATCTCCTGTTGTGGCCTGGTCAGCCAGATGCAATACTTTGACAATCTCATCACTAATCCTTGGTACTGGAGTGCTGCTCATAATATTGATAGCCAGATGAATAAACAATTCTATGAACTATTTATAGGTAAACTCTTCTTTCTCCTTCATTCCCATTGTAGTCCAAAAGATCATTGATTGTTGGTTGCCTTCCTCATCTAGCTTCTGTAAGGTAAATGGAAATTTGTCTCCCTGAAAATATATAAAAAGGTATACAAGTACTGAAGCATACTTGAATGCTTCTTCAGTATTAAACTGGAAAAATTGCTCATGTATGGCTTAAGATAGGAATTGGCTGAAATTATAAATAACAGTGGGTTTTGAATCAGCAAAAAAGATAGATAAGAAACCTAGGAGATAAGAAACCTAGGATGGCATCATTAACATATTGATCAGATTTATAACCAAGCAGATAGGACAAAATAGTGGTGATTTGCTTGGTTCTATCAGGGAACATGGATGAATCATAAGGAGGGTTCTTTTAGGCAGAGGACTACCAATGGCTAGGAAAAGTTCAAGAGTCTGGGATCTTTTAGTAAAATCTAGTTTCTGATAGGCTTCTATCAGGCTTTCATGGGAAAAAGGATGGGTTGGTGTAGTAGTAGGGGCCTACAACATCTTTTCAATGGACTCAACATTGATTAAACAGAGGATTTCTCCTATGGGTGAAATGATTGCTCTTTGGCTAGGATCATAGGATTCATGGCATTTCCTGAAAAATTCAGGTGCTCTTTGTATCTGAGGGAAAATGTAGTGGGGAAGGAGGGAGTCACAAAGTCCTATTTCATCTGTCTGATCAATTAATTGATCTTCCATCCAACAATAAATTTCATATAAATCAAATTGAGAAGAAGTCTCAATGATTTTATAATCCCTGTCGACTAGGGGGGTATGATGGAAGTCAACCTGTGGATGTAAAAGAGGATTTGGGATTTCTGCAACTTCTTTTCCCTTAGGAGGAATTTTATCAAATGAATTTGCAGACTAAAAATGATAGAAATGGAAAAAAAATTCTGAAACAGAGTGATCACAGTAAAAACAGTATGACTGAAAAAGAGACAAGTGGACCTAGATGTCGGCTTTCTTCTGAACAAGAAAAAATAGCTTCTTAAGTGTCAGACCGTCTTTGAGCTGTAAGGAGGAAAACTTTAAGTGATCAATTAGGTTTCAGAAATGCACTGTGTAACCATTTTCATGGAGAGACATGGCTTTTAATGGAAAAATTGGAGCGGAGCTGTTGAATGAACGGTTAAATCTGCATTAACCATCCAACGAGATTAATTAACGGGTCTTTGGGACATAAATTCGTGGGAGTTATGAATCGAATGAAAAATGGATAGGCGACGGTTGATTGGATGGAGAAGTGACATGGAGCGGACTTGGATAGTGACATGGAGCCGCGATAAACAGTCATATGTAAACTGCGTTTGGGGGTAGCTTGAGGTGGTAAGTCATTTCGTGATTTTAAGTCCCGAAAGACTAAAACGAGGATTAGGTGGTTTAAGGAGGTGGTTTAGGAAACTCCCCAATTTGGATCCCCCCCCCTCCTTCCCACCGATAAAGTTTGGATGATAAATGAGGGCCGAGGAGGGATGTGGACCATCGGATCTCGGGGGAGCATGCGGGATGAAAGGTAAGGTCGAAGGGTTTTAACATTTGAGGCGGAAGTGATGGTGGGGTCATGATTCTGGCAGATGTGACGGTTTGGTGTTGTGGCGAATGAATGTTTGAAGTTAGGATATCGCAAAATACATTGGTACTTAGAATCCATAGTTAATTTAAAATGCAACATCATATGCACGCATTATCCAATCTTACAACTTAGGATAAAATCCTTTCATGCTCCAATTATTTCTCATATGTCTACCTACCCTTTACACTCCTAACATTTCATTTATTCATCCAAGTGCATTTAGGCTAGTAACTCAATATTTCCTTTTAATAACTAATCTACCTCTATCCCTTATTTCCTCCATTGGCTCAGATTAAACTATTGAGCCAATTTTATTTGCTACCTATTGACAAGCAATTTAAATGTAATCCAATCATGATTAAACTATACAATTGGACTGTATGAACTGAGTGTGGAATTTAAACAACATGCACACAACTTTATTTGCAAAAATAAAATTGACTAAGAGTAGTGGCATTTGGATTTGCAACACTTTCAGAGTTTATTGTTTTTCTTTCTAGCCTAACATTTTATTTTTGCCTCCATTTTTTAGGGCATCTATTCTATCATTTTATTCGATATGGACTCATTCATAAAAATATCCCTAACATTTTTTTTAATATTATTTTTGTCCATATCCTAACTTAACATTTTTTGACTAATTGATACTCTTGCCAAAACCAAAAAATGCTACGACAAGCTTGAGAGGCACAAAGGGGGGGGGTGGGGGGGGGGGGGTGGTGGGTGCGGCGCGTGCTAGGGGATGAAGTAGAGGGTTGAGAAGGAAGGGAAGGGGTGGGGGGGGTGGTGGGAATCAACCATACCCTTAGGAGGAGGGCATTCCTGGTGCCTTAGTATAAAGCAGACGCCGAACTAGGTTCTTGAATCTGTTTTGAGACTTGATCTGGGGAAGGAGCCTGAGAGCCAGGTGCCAACTGCACATATTTCACATCTAGAGTAGAAGGATCTTATAAAGTGCAATGAATAGTGGAGTTGTCATGGACTTGTTCTAGATAACCATTAGATACTGAGGGTTAAATAGGAGTAGATTCCATGCGTCTCTAGCAGTTGACTTCCTTGCCCACATGGTTTTTGATTTCCTTGAAGAGAAATATGCTCCAAGATGTCTGTCATTTCCCACATTTAAAGGGAACTCCTTTGTATTCTAGTGACTGTGAATATGAATTGTTGCACCATTTGAGGGTTACTCTATTTGCCATGTTGCACAAGCTATTGAGCCCCATAAAAATTATGTCCATGGCCATGTAGCAAGAAGTTTGAACACTAAGGTCTCCTTCGTAAAAAATTCCCTTGCGAGTTCCTGATTTCACGAAAGATGTCTGTGGTCCAAAGGTGAAGTGATAGCATTGATAATATCACTCAAATATGAAGAATTTAAAGCTTCTCTATTTTGGCATCAAAGCCTACTTTCTATCTCTTCATAAAGATGTAATAGCCCCAGGTTAAAAGTTCATGTAATAAAAGTTAATAAAGGTAAAATAAGACCATGGGAAAGGGACACTTATTCCAAGCTGAATGTTGGGCAAAATATCCTAGTGGGCATCACTTGTTGTGTTTTATGGCTAAGGGGAAATTGGAAAAGGAAATGGATAAGGCTTTGGAAAGGAAAAAAGGTATTTTTGGCACATTATTTATGAAAATAATGGAAATTAGGAGAAAAGGAAGGTGAAAGGTCATAGGTTGCATGTGAGGAGTAAAATGAAGGAAAATAATGGAAATTTGAAGAAATTAGAGGTCTCATCAATAAAAATAACTCAGAGCAATCGTTGACATCTTTTGACAACCTTTTGTCAGTTTAGTGTTAGAATTTGTCTCAGAGAGGAGAAAGCACCAAGAGGAGAAAGAAAGTAAGAAAGCAAGGAAAGGAAAGGAAAAGAAAAGTAGGACAAGGAAAAGAAAAGTAAGGCAAGGATTAAGTAGCTTCAACGGGAATACTTACAGGTAACAGATTGCATGTGTGATTTCCTAGCTAGTTTTGACATGCATGTTGATATGTGGTTCTTTTGTTACCATTGACATGGAGGTTGTTGTGATTCGACTGTGGATTTTAGCTTAGCCTTTCCATTTTCGGATAGCCATGGTGTGATGGGATTATTCTCAGTTTGAGCTTTGGATTACTGGATGGTTTCAGAATCTAGGGTGAGGTGGTCTCAGGAAAATTCCTAAAGGCATAGGAATCATTTGAATGGTAATGGCAGGATACATGGTAAAGCCTGAGGGTGGAGAAAAGAAAATTCCTCAAGGATGGTGAAGAAATTCAGAGGTATCCAAGCTTGGTTCGGTTTTGTGATCTCGACACCGATTTAGGTTTGATCACAGTATGGAGAGGGTACAGGTGGTTTAACCTTTGGATTCCATTGGTTGTATTTGGATTGTTTTATCTCATGATATCCCACATTCATGCTTCGATTATGGCACACAGGTGCTTGGTTGAAGAGAGATTTGGCTCAACCAATCTATGGTTGGGTGGAACGTGGAAGTCCCGAACCCGGTCAGTATTTGCCTATGGTTAATAAAAGCTATGTTTCTCTCACTTTTGGTAAGGAAATGTACTGGTTATTATGTGATTTTACTGGTTATTCTCTTATGGTTATTTATCTAGTTATATGATGGTTATAAACATGGTTTTATGATATTTCTTAGTCATGGATCTTTTCATGTTCTCACTCATAATTGAATAAATACTATATGCAAGACCTAATTGGTGCTAAAACAGCTAATGAGAGAAGGTAGTGACCCTTCTTGTTAAACCTCATATAATTTTTTAGTTCCTTATGTTTAGACATGCATTCAAGACCTGTAGGTTGCATATCTACCAAGTGTTGGATAGACTGTCAGTCCTGGTTGGGGATGGTCAGGACAAGTCCTAGTTCTAGGTTTTGGTTTAAAAGCATCGTCTCATATCTTTTATGAGTTCTGGAAGTTTCATAGATTTCTAGGTAGAGGTTAAGCCCCAACCCTGAAAAGTAGCCTTAATTCTCGCAATCTTTGGTACAAAACTAGTTGGAAAATGCCACATTCGCACTAATGCAGGCCTATGGGAGAGTTTGGGAACCCATAGTCACATGGAGGGCTTGAAAAGGGAGTGACTAGGGATCTAAGTCAGGGAAAAAGTGAGTTGTCTCAGGGGTTGGACACCTGGAGGGGTTGGGTTACTCCTGGAGGTCCTGTGGCACCTGAGGGAAGTCAGTAAGGTCTTGTTGTGTCGACTCCATTTCCTTAAGGTCATCTAGGAGGTTGAGTCATATCATAGTAACCCCTCATCTCATGTTTACCATGAGTAAGCGGTAACAGTGGGTAGGTATGAGAGGAGGCATGTTACAGGGTGGTATCAAAGCGGGTTGTTCTCTCTTTGGGTCATATCTGATACCACAAGGTGGTATCAGAGAGAGTTGCGCTCTCTTTGGGTCATATATGATACCATAGGGTGGTATCAGAGAGGGTTGCACTCTCTTTGGGTCATATCTGATACCATAGGGTGGTATCAGAGCATGGTTTCACTCTCTTTGGGTAAGTCTAATGTTGTCAAGGTTATGGTTGTCATGCATGGGATCAAGGTATATAGTTGGTATGATCATGCATGATGTTGTTGTGATGTTATGTTATTACATGGATATGGTTATGATTATACATGTACATGCTAATGTGGACTAATCTTGCATATGAGATAAGCCTCCCCTAAACATTGCTAAGGTATGGATTTTTTTTGGTATCTATTTGATTTATCTGACATGGCACACTTGTAGGAAGAAGAGAATCAAAGATGATGAGAAAAATTGTAGACCATAGTTCCCATGACACTTCCTACAGATTAGTTGGGAAAAAAGGAGAAGAGTATTATCCTCGTATAGTAGATACATTGAGGAGCTTGAGGGAAGAGATCAGAAGTTGCAAAGCAAACAATGCCAGGTTAGTTGGGGCTCAAGAAAGACTTGCAATGACTCTGGAGAAGTAGGTAGAGGTTAATGCAAAAATCCTTCAAACCTTGTTAGATTTTCACAAACAGGGAAGATGAGAACCGATCAAGAGAAGGAAGAGAAAATTAATGGATCCTATGATATTAGATCTCGGTCCGAATAAAAATGGGATAGAGGGGACACAATTAGAGGTGGCATATAACGGGATACACCTGATAGGAGGACTAGTATGTATGGGCATCATTCTAGTTCCTCATCCAGGAGACATCATTACAATCATCACACCATCATCCTTATAAGAGGAGGGAGTATTTACCTGAGGAGTTCAAGAAAGTGAAGCCTCCTACATTTGATGGAGAGATGAAGAAGCCAAAAGATGCAAAGGCATGGTTTCTTGGAATGAAGAAATTCTTCAGATTGCATAGCTACTTAGAGAACATGAAATCCAAGATAGCCACCTTCAGTCTTAAAGGGAAAGCAGATATCTGGTGGGAATATGTGAAGAATGTCAAGGGAATTCAGGAAGAAGACTTGATTTGGGATGATTTTGAGAGGATCTTCAAGAAGAAGTACTTATCAGAGAGGTACTATGATGATAAAGCTAAGGAGTTTTATGAGCTACAAATGGGTTCTATGATAGATGATGAGTATACTAGCAGATTCTTGGAGCTGTTGAGGTATGTGCCATATCTCAAGGAGGAGAAGGCTAATATTTAGAGATTTATTAGTGGATTTCCAACAACATATAGAGACCGGATTGAGTTTGATGAGCCTAGATTGTCGGAGGAAGCCATCTATAAATTGAAGCATTGTTATGAGCAGTCAAAGAAAAAAGTTGAGCCTAAACGTGACTTGAAGGGAAATGAGAAAGTAAAAGGAAAATGGCCACCGAAGTGGGGAAGACCTCAAGATGTAGGTGAGAAAGAAATGTAGCTCCTTACAAGACGTTCAATGTATTTGAGAAGGGACATTTGTCATAGTCTAGGGAGTAGTAGACTAGAGGTGATAGTAGAAAACCATTGCAGTGTTGGATATGTGGCAAAGATCATCGTAAGAATGATTTTCCATTGTATGAGGGAGGTAGGCATCATATCTATAATTCTTAGGAGGCACAGACATTTGGGGATGTTGGTCATAATATTACTCATACTTATGCAGTTGTGGACAACAGGAAGGCGAATCACTAGGAATCTATCATTGAGATGGATGATAAGCTCTGTGATCAAATTATTTCTATTTTGATTGATCCTGAATCTAATTTTAGTTATGTTAATCCTAACCTGGTGGATAAATGTGGCTTGAGAAAATAAGTGCATGCAGAGTCTTGGTTGGTGCAGTTGGCTATAGGTACAAAGAAGAGAGTTCATCACTGGGTAAGAGCTTGTGCATTTGAGCTGAATGGTATGCCTATAGCAACAAATTTGAATGTAATTCCATTAGGACCATATAGTATGCTTTTGGGTATGGATTGGATGTATCTTCACTAGACCAAAGTAGATTGCTATGATAAGGCTATTGAGTGCCTAGATGATAATGGAGAGAAGATAATCTTGTTGGGGAAGAAGAAGCCTACATTAGTGAGGATGGTCACAACTATGTAGGCTAAGCGTAATTGCAAAAAAGGGTGTGTGATGTTTGCAGTTCATATATCCAGTGACAAGGGTAAGGATGTTGAGAATGCATAAATATTCAAGAGGTGCCCTGTATTGCAGCAGTTTCAAGATGTGTTTTCACCAGATATTCCAGAGTTTCCTCTGAATATGGAAGTAGATTTTTCTATTGAATTGGTACCAAGGGTAGCACTAGCATCAAAAGCACCTTATAGGATGAGCACTCCAGAGTTTGCAAAGTTGAATTTGTAGTTGAAGGAAATGTTTGACAAGGCCAAGTGTATCGCCTTGGTGTGCACAAGTATTGTTCATGAAGAAGAATGATGGTACTCTTAGATTGTGCATTGATTACAGGCAATTGGAAAAGGTTACGATCAAGAACAAGTATCCATTGTCGAGGATTGACGACTGGTTTGATCAGTTGAAGGCAAAAACAATGTTCTCAAATATTGATCTACGATCAGGATACCATCAGGTACGCATCAAAGAAGAAGACATCTACAAGACTTCCTTTAGGACTAGGTATGAGAATTATGAATTTTTTATAGTTCCATTCGGTTTGACTAATTCTCCATCTACTTTTATGTGTTTGATGAATAGTGTGTTGCGTCCTTATCTAGACAAGTTTGTTATTGTATTCATTAATGACATCTTGATATATTCTAAGAATGAGGAAGATCATGTTGAGCATTTAGCAAAATTGTTGAGATTGCTAAGAGAACATCAATTATATGCTAAGCTTAGCAAGTGCAGTTTATTTCAGACAGAAGTACATTACTTGGGACATGTTGATTCCAAGAATGGCATGGTAGTAGACCCGGAAAAGATAAAAGCTATCATGGAGTGGGCAACTCCTAGAAATGTTGAGGAAGTCAGATAATTCATGGGCTTATTAGTTTACTACAAGAGGCTCATCGGGATCTTTTCACACCTTACATATCCTATTACATCCTTTAATAGGAAAGATAAGAAGTTTGAATAGACAGAGGAGTGTGCAACCATTTTTGAGGAGTTGAAGCAGTTGTTGACAAATGCTCCAATGTTAAAGATTACAGATCCACATAAAGAGTTTGTAGTATGTACATATGGTTGTAAGAAAGGGCTTGGTGGAATCTTTATGCAGGAGGGATAAGTGATATGTTATGAGTCCAAGAAAATAAATGAGCATGAGTAGAACTATGTGATTCATGATCTTGAGTTGGCAGCTATTATTCATGCCTTGAAGATGTGGAGACATTATCTTATTGGCAAGAGGTTTGTGTTGATGAGTGATCACAGTGGACGAAGATATCTATTTGACCAGTTGAATCTGAACGCTAGGCAAGCTAGATGGTTTGCCACCCTTAGTGAGTTTGAATTTGAGATTAGGTACATAAAGGGAAAGGAGAACAAGGTTGCATATGATCTTAGTAGGAAAGTGTAGTTGAACCATGTTGTAGCAGTGAGCTCGTATGGGACATATTTACAGGATTGGATCTTATAAGAAATACAACAGGATGACAAGTATAGGGAGTTTATGCATAGGTTACAATAGGGTACTAGAGATCACGATGTGGATTATAATCTTACATCATATGGCTTGGTGATATTTAGAGACAAGATCTATGTGTCAGATGATAGTAAAATCAAGAAGCATATCTTGAGGGAGTTTCATGTAAAACCATATTCAGGTCACCTAGGACATCAAAAGATGTTGACGACAGTAAAGAAGCTCTACTACTAGCCGAATCTAAAGAAGGAAGTGGATAAGTTCATGGCAAGATGTTTGGACTATCAGCAGGTCAAAGCAGAGTGTAAGAATCCAGGTGGGTTACTTCATCCTATTCTGATTCCAGAGTGGAAATGGTAGGTCATTTCCATGTATTTAAATACAGGTCTTCCGAGGACATCGAGGCAACATGATACTATCATGGTTGTGGTAGATAGGTTGAGTAAGGTAACTTACTTCATTCCAGTGAAGACTACTTATTCAATTAGTGAGGTAGAACAAGTCTTCATCAGGGAGATCATGAGATTGCATGGTGTTCTAAAGAATCTTGTGTCAGACAGGGATGCCAAGTTCACTTCCAAGTTTTGGAAGGATTTGTTTACATGTTTGGGGATAGAATTGGCCTTCAACACAACTTGTCATCCACAGACTTATGGAAATACAGAGAGAGTCAACAGGATCCTAGGGGATATGCTAAGGATGTATGTGATGCATCAACAGAGGAGATGGGAGGAGTACCTTCCATTAGTTGAGTTTTCATACAACAATGGTTATCATGACTCACTAAGGATGAGTCCTTTTGAGGCACTGTATGGGTAAAGTTGTAACACTCCCATCAAATTGAGTGATCCAGTGAACATGGTACTTACTGGACCGAACATGTTGGTAGACATGGAATAGGAAATGGGGGTTATAAAGAAGAATCTAAAGGCAACACGGGACAGACAAAAAAGTTACGTAGACCAGCACAAGGCATTTAAGGAGTTTCAAGTTGGGGAGCATGTGTATTTGCACATCAAGCCCAAGAAGAGCTCTTTGAGGATCAGGTCATGTGCCAAGTTGGCATCATGGTATTGCGAGCCTTTTGAGATCCTTGAGAGCATTGGACTAGTGGCCTACAAACTTGCACTACCTCCAACAATGAAAATTCGTGATGTTTTTCATGTTTCATTTCTTAAAAGATATGTAGAGGATGTTGATCATGTTATTGATTGCTATGTATTATAGGTGGAGAAAGAAGGATAATTCTAGCCAGAACCCCATTGCATATTGCAGGGGAAACATCCCGTGTTACAAAACATACTCAAGAAGGTTATGTTGATTTCTGGTAGCATCAGATGTGCTCTAAATTTGCAGGGAGGCTAGGACACATGTATTCCGAAATACCAGAAATCGTTTTGGGAAATCCCACTCGGAGACAATTTTATTAAAATAATTAATTATTTTTAATGGGTGCCTAAGTCTAAACTCAAGAAATTAAAATAATTAAAGGGTATTAATCAAACTGAGGTGAAACTTCTAGACGAAGACGAGGATCATGCCAAAATAATCTGAGCCATTAATTAGAATCTAATCTGGGTTATTGGTTCTCAATGAGAAGATTAGAAGAGGAGGCTTGATGGGCATTTGGAAATTACATCGGAGAGAGGTCAAAAGATCAAATTTCTCAGAGAGGGCAATGAAACAATTTTTAGAGAGAAGATCAAAGTGATTTCTTGTAGTGAGGGGCAGGGATAGTTCTGGTTGGAGAGTTTCCTGATCCAGGTTTACATCATAGAGGAGGCAGAGAGAGTTTCATAAGAGGCATCACAAAGGCCACACTGGGAAGTGTAAGGCCAAGCAGAGGCAATGCAAAGCTTCAAAGGGAGTTCAAATTCTAGCCATGAGAGACGAGTTTCAGTGCAAGAAGCTAAGGTGTGATACCGCAAGGCCTAGAGTTCGAATCTCCAGATAGCAGGAGATCTGAGAAGAGGTGACGCAGATCCCAAGAGAGGTTGACGCAGAACTGCGTAGGCTGAGACAGTAGCTACATAAAGCCAACGTGGGGCCAAAAATCCAAGGCCTAGATTAGTCATGGATCACCAATGCTAGTGTGAGGTATATCTCACTCATCTGTTTATCAGTCAGATTATCTGTATTGGATAGCCAACCATGGATCCAAAGATTTTATTCAGAAAAATACCGTTTAATAATACAAACCCTCAACTGCACCGAATTTCCCACATTGGGTTTTTCCGGGGATATTTGTCCAAAAATAATGGTGTCATTTGTGTTGTGTATTTTTTCTTTCTCAGTTCTTGTTAACACATAATTTAAATTAGTGGAGGCTGCAGTGTATTAGTTTCGGTATTTTCTATAGGATGTAGTAAAGAATTTGTTCATTAATTAACAAATAGAAGGAACTTAATCAGTTGCTGCAGTAGAAATTTGATTCTTCCAAATTTTCACAGGTTAAAGTGCAGTGGAAGCAGTTTGGGCCCGATGAAGCTACATGGGAGATGACTGCTAAAATATGGGAATTTATCCTTCATTGTTTTTCG
The DNA here is from genome assembly GCA_031772625.1 of Pinus tabuliformis. Classification (NCBI taxonomy): domain Eukaryota; kingdom Viridiplantae; phylum Streptophyta; class Pinopsida; order Pinales; family Pinaceae; genus Pinus; species Pinus tabuliformis. The sequence goes on from CM062804.1 coordinate 1,202,888,484, forward strand.
GTGAAGGCAAATGAGTCTTGGTATTTATGTAGATAATCCTGTAGATTCACAAGATCATTTAATCTATTAAAACAAGAGACAAGAATCTACTTCTACTCTTTACAACTGAAGCCCATAAAGATCGATGAAAACAATAATCGACAATAATCGACAAGAGGAAGAACATCAATGGCATATAACACAATAAATATCTGGGGAGAGCCACATATCAAAACCCCACTATCTGTATTGCATTAATCAGAAATCCAAGATGATAATACAATGCTTTTTCTCACAAGAACAATCCCAGAACTCAGTATAATCAGTCTCCAACTCACAAGAAAGCTCTAGGCCAACACTTAGCCAATTCTGCAGCTCTCAAAGTCCCTATTTCCTTGCGCCATTCATATGGCTAATTAGCCCATCTTAAAGGGAAATCAGTACATCCAAAAATGTGCAATCCATTCAAGGTTCAGTTCCTGATTGCATGCACCATATGTACAACTCAGAAAATTATACAACAAATAGTACACTATCCATGCACTCTAGTCTCAACTGGGTATTTCTCAGAATCGACATGCATGAGTTTTTTATGGGGGAATCTTCAGTTAACTAGAGTAGCACTAGTTATGCATTAGTGCACTAACTGACTGTTTACTCACTATTAGTTCCTCAAATAGTTTGGAACTAATTTAACTGAACTTAACTTAGTAAACTGAGTTAACTAATTACAAATCATACTTAACTCATCCTGGACCCCTATAATATAGGGAGAACATATACATGACTTCCGAAAGATTTCCAATTCGAAATTCCTAAGCTAATTAAGTTAATTAAACTTAATTAACTATTTACAAGTTGCTATGAGAATAAAATTTGATTTTAATTCACAGTTTAATTCAAGGACAAATTAAACTGGAATTTTTGGATTCTATTTTTATCATTTCTTGTTGCTATTTTCAACACTCCCTCTCAACAAGAAAGGAATTCAACTCAATCCTGATCTTGAACCTTTGGAATGTTCTACATGCAACGATTCTCTCTAGTGTTGTTGCTTCAACAACTCCAGAAACAAAAAAAAAAACATCCAACCTGAATTAGAATGATGACTCTGTCATCAAAGTCTCTGACTGTTATTGCCTCTATTGACTGAAAAATTTGTGCTTCTGTTGACTCTGCCTTTCTACAATGTTGTCAACCCTCTCTATGCTCTTCAGTATCTGAATTTTATAGCTTCTGTCACTCTGATCTCTGACTGCATCAATCCCACTGATTCTTCCCACTACTATGTACTTTAGGCTCCTGTAGCAAGGTACGATCCATGAGATAAAACCACTCAATGGACCTTGCCCAATTTCATCCCTCTTGGGGCTATCACTTCACATCACCCCATCTCACACCTGGTTGTATGGCTACATGTGATCCCTCTACCCACTTGGCTTGAAATTTCCCCCTATTGGAGGTCTATGCATGACTATATGCCTCCACTCGGTCTCCTCTTAGCTTCTCCAATTGTGGTTGCTCCACAATTGTCTGAGACTACTTCTTCTGGGGATGCATGTTGAGAGGTAATTTACTCTCCTTCTCAACCACCAAGTCTCTAACCTTTGCCTTGATTCTCAAGGCTTTGCATGCATCTTGAACCTAAAGAGCATACAGGTTCTTGACTTGTGCACCGATCTGTTTCACCTGTCTCATGGTGGTGTGTCTAAGGAAAACCTTTCTCTTACTAAAAATGACATCATAGCCACGTCTTCCAATACCGTGACTAAAACAAGATTCTTCTTTAGTCTTGGAACATACATCACATCTGTGATCCTCAGAGAGGAGCCAGAATCCCTCTGAAAGGTAACCGTATGGATTTTGATAGCTCTATATCTATCGTCATCTCCAAACTCTATGCTCTGCTTGAGGTCTTTCTCCTCAAAATCACTAAAGAGATCTCTATTTCCTGTCATATGGAATGAGGCACCGCTGTCAAGATACCACATGCTTCCCATGGCAGTGCCGACCATGCATGTAATGAGAGCGAAATCAAGTTCGAATTGTGAAGCTAGAGTGTCACCTGTTGTCACTACTATCGACTCCTTATTGCTTGCTTTCTTCTGTGAGCAGTTCTTTGCATAGTGCCCATGCTCATGACAATGAAAACACTTGACTATCGTCAAGTCCATATTCTTTTCTCTCTCCTCGCCTTGTGACTTCTTTCCCTTGGCCTTATTTTCATTACTCGCTAAGGAAAAATCCTCTTCCACTTCCTTGGAAGAGGTCCCATCTCTGGTGTTCCTCCTGCATCAGATCCGACCGCAGTTGTTCCCAATCTGGCAACTTCTCTCGACCAGTGACCGAGTCATGATAACTATGCCAACTCTTTAGGAGTCCAAGAAGTGCAAGACTCACCATATCATTATCGGCAACCGTGATTTCAAAACTTCTAAGTTCATCATGACATTGAGTGAACGTGGTCAAGTAATTTGGAATTGAGTCGCCCGCCTCCATCTTGATTTTTCAAAGTCTATCTTTCAGTTCCAACTTCCTTTGGTCACTGCTATTATAGAAAGGTCATTCAATGCTTTACACCTAGCACGCATATTTTCCTTCCCATGGAGACTCAAAACAATGTGGTCTCAAGGATTATCCGCCTCACCCTTGCTACACACTTCTTCCATTCGGCTAGATTCTGAGCATCAGATGCTGGTGGCTTAGGAATGTCCTGATCAATGAATTCCTTCAAGCCATTGTTCTCCAACACGGCCTTCATCCTGTCTTTCCAGGCTATATAATTTGAGCTGCCATCCAAGGCATACTCGAGCCGCAAACCGTAGAATGTCATCTGTCGATCCTGAAGTATGTATTGCAAATTCGAATTTCACCTGTAACCATGAACTCAAAACTTTGAAATATCCTCTAGTATATTGTTCTCAGCTCCAATACCATGTAGACAATTTACAAATCTAGCTTTGATACCATGTAGATAATCATGTAGATTCACAAGCTCATGTAATCTACTAAAACAAGAGACAAGAATCTACTTCTACTCTTTATAGCAGAAGCCCATAAATATCGATGAAAACAATAATCGACAAGAGGAAGAACATCAATGGCACATAACACAATAAATATTCAGGGAAAGACACAACTCAAAACCCCACTATCTATATTGCATTAATAAAAAATCTAAGATGATAATAAAATGCTTGTTCTCACAAGAAAAATCCCAACACTCAGTATAATCAATCTCCAACTCACAAGCAAGCTCTAGGCCAACAATTAGCCAATTTTGCAGCTCTCCAAGTCCCTATTTCCTTGCACCATTCCTATGGCTGATTAGCCCATCTTAAAGGGAAATCAGTGCATCCAAAACTGCGCAATCCCTTCAAGGTTTAGTGCCTGATTACATGCACCATCTGTACAACTCAGAGAATTATACAACAAATAGTACATTATGGATTTGAGACTTCTGCGATTAGTGTTCTTTGTGGTTGTATCTTCCGGATTCATCGCATCTGTTGTTTAAGTGTATCGACGTTTCGAACCAGCCTCTGTGGTTCATCATCAGGATGAGAATTTATTGAAGAAGTCAGAGATGGGATTTGGTGAATAAATAGGTGTAGATGAGAGTGCAGGACCGACAAGATTTAAATAAGAGTGGTTTATTAATTAAGTTTAAGATGAAAAAAAAATTATTTTTAATTTTTAATTTTTATTTTTAATTTTTATAACTATAATATTTCTAATATCAATTATCTTTTTATTTATTTGAAATGTGTTTAAATATCATGATTATTTCTTAATAAATTAAATCAAGAAACATACACATCTTAATACATTAGATCTAGTTCTTGGAATTAGTTTAATAAACAAAACATCACTATTCTAAAAAACATAATAAATATATCAAGAACATAATAAATATAAATAAATATATATATATTAAGAACATAATAAATATATATCAAGAACATAATAAATATATCAAAAACATAATAAATATAAATAAACATTTTACAAATAAGATAATAAGTCCATTCATAACGGAAATCATGATATTTAAACACATTTCAAATAAATAAAAAGATAATTGATATTAGAAATATTATAGTTATAAAAATTAAAAATAAAAATTAAAAATTAAAAATAAAAATTTTTTCATCTTAAACTTAATTAATAAACCACTCTTATTTAAATCTTGTCGGTCCTGCACTCTCATCTACACCTATTTATTCACCAAATCCCATCTCTGACTTCTTCAATAAATTCTCATCCTGATGATGAACCACAGAGGCTGGTTCGAAACGTCGATACACTTAAACAACAGATGCGATGAATCCGGAAGATACAACCACAAAAAAATAGTACATTGTCCTTGCACTCTAGTCTCAACTGGGTCTTTCTCAGAATCAGCATGCATGAGTTTCTGATGAGGGAATCTTCAGTTAACTGGAGTAGCACTATTTAATGCATTAGTGCAACAACTCATTGTTAACTCACTATTAGTTCCTCAAACAATTTGGAACTAATTTAATTGAACTTAACTTAGTAAACTGAGATAACTAATTACAACTCATATTTAACTCATCCTAGACCCCTATAATATAGGGAGAACATATACATGACTTCCAAAAGACTTCCAACTCGAAATTCCTAAGCTAATTAAGTTTATTAAACTTAATTAACAATTTACAAGTTGCTATGAGAATAAAATTTGATTTTAATTCAGAGTTTAATTCAAGGACAAATTAAATTGCAATTTCTAGATTCTAGTTTTATCATTTCTTGTTGCTATTTTCAACAATTTATACATATTTATATATGGTTTCTATTGTAAATACTACAATGAGTTAAGCTATAAAGCTAAAATAAGTAATATGGTTGTCATGTTGTCATGTTTTGCATGATGGTTTTGCTTTTGAGCAGGATGTTATTGTAAATATTGCAACGAGTTGGGTTATAAAGCTCCATAGGTAGTGTATTTTTTCTCTTTAGTGGTTTTTTTAGGTTTAGGCATTGTTTAACACTGAGGATGGTGTTCCCCTAATGGGGAGGGGTCTGTAACAACCCTAAGTTAAAATTTCATGCAATAAAAGTTAATAAAGGTAAAATAAGACCATGGGAAAGGGACATTTATTCCAAGCTGAATGTTGGGAAAAATATCCTAGTGGACATCACTTGTTGTGTTTTATGGCTAAGGGGAAATTTGCAAAGGCAATGGAAAGGAAAAAAGGTATTTTTGGCAAATTATTTATGAAAATAATGGAAATTAGGAGAAAAGGAAGGTGAAAGGTCACATGTTGCATGTGAGGAGGAAAATGAAGGAAAATAATGGAAAATTGAAGAAATTAGAGGCCTCATCAATAAAAATACCTCAGAGCATCAGTTGGTAGCTTTTGTTAGTTTAGTGTTAGAATTTTTCTTAGAGAGGAGAAATAACCAAGAGGATAAATAAAGTAAGCAAGCAAGGAAAGGAAAGGAAAAGAAAACAAGGTCAAGGAAAAGCAAAGGAGGGCAAGGATCAAGCAGCTTCAATGGGAATACTTGCAGGTAAAAAATTGCATGTGTGATTTCCTAGCTGGTTTTGACATGCATGGTATGTGGTTCTTTTGTTGTTATTGGCATGGAGGTTTTTGGGATTCGACAGTGTATTTTAGCCTAGCGTTTTCATTTTCAAATAGCCATGGTGTGATGGGATTGTTCTTGGTTTGAGCTTTGGATTTCCAGATGGTTTCAGAATCTAGGGTGAGGTGGTCTCAAGAAAATTCCCAAAGGCCTAGGAATCCCATGACTGAAAATGGCGGGATACACGGTAAAGCTTGAGGGCGGAGACAGGAAAATTCCTCAAGGATGGTGAAGAAATTCGGAGGCATCCAAGCTTGGTTCGGTTTTGTGATCTTGGCTCGATTTAGGTGTGATCACAGTATGGAGAGGGTGGAGGTGGTTTAACCTCTGGATTCCTTTGGTTGTCTTTGGATTTTGTTATCCCATGAGATCCCACAATCATGCTTGGAATATGGCATGGGGGTGATTGGCAGAAGAGAGATTTGGCTCAGCCAATCTATGGCCGGGTGGAACATGGAAGTACCAAACTTGGTCAATATTTTCCTATGATTAATAAAAGCTAAGTTTCTCTTGCTTTTGGTAAGGAAATGTACTGGTTATTATGTGGCATTAATGATTGTTCTCTTATGGTTGTTTATTTGGTTATATGCTGGTTATAAGCATGGTTTCATGACAAATCTTAGTCATGGATCTTTTCTTGGTTTCACTCATAACTGAATAAATAATGAATGCAAGACCTAATTGGTGTTAAGGAAACTAATGAAAGAAGGTATCGACCCTTATTGTTAAACCTCAGATAAGTTTTCAGTCCCTTATGTTCAGACTTGCATTCATGACCTATAGGTTTCATATTTACCAAGTTTTTGACAAAATGTTAGTCTCGGTTGGGGATGGTCAGGTCAAGTCCTAGTAACATGTTTTTGGTTGAAAAGCATTATGTTCATGTCTTTTATGAGTTCTGTAAGTTTCGTTGTTTTCTGGAAAGAGGCTAAGCCCCAGCCTTGGAGAGTAGCCTTGATTCTCATAGTTGTTGGCACAACACTAGCAGGAAAGGGCCACAGTTGCACCGATGCAAGTCTATGGGAATGGTTGGGAACCCATAGTTTCATGGAGGCCTTGGCAAGGGAGCAAATGGGGCTCTAGGTCAGGGAAAAAGTGAGTTGTCTTAGGGGTTGGACACCTAGAGGGTTTGAGTTAGTCTTGAAGGTCCTGTGGCACTTGAGGTAAGTCAGTAAGGTCTTGTTGTGTCAATTCCATTTCCTTAAGGTCATCTAGGAGGTTGAGTCATATCATAGGAATCCCTCATATCATGTTTACCCCGGGTAAGCCAGTGAAAGTGGATATATGTGAGAGGAGGCATGTTACAAAAGAGAACTTAGCAACCCCATAACTAGTTCTTTCTTTGAAGGGATTGAGCATCTACACAGGAGGATGCGGCCCAAGCATGCCAACCTTTCACCACGAGGAAAAAATAGGGATAGTAGCTAAGAACACGGCTGAATGTTTTATCATTCCAAGCCCTTAGGGTTGGCAAGGAGACCCACTTGCTAGAAAATCTTCCAATTAGGGTGGATTCTTCCATTTTAGCAATAGAGTCCAACTTGATCAACTAGTCAAGGGAGGAAGAAGGTGAGGGAAATAGGCATTTTATGATTTTTTTTGTTCTTTCAGACAAGGGTCTATCCATATGTCACCATCAGATTTGGTAGAGGGCAGTAGATCCACATAATAACAACACACCCACTATGCTCTTCCATTATCAATGGAAAAAACCTAGAGGCTACAACCACCTTCGCGACAGAGGGAACTGAGTTCAAAACGTCATGAGGAAATGAGATGAATTGAGTAAATAGAATCATCGTGGAGGGATGGGAGGAAATAGGTGAAAGAGAACTAGCAATGTAGACATCTAGGCTCGGGGGTGGAGGAAAAAAATGAGGAGGAGACCACTTGTCAGGGTTAGGGGTGAGTGAGGGATGAGGCGACGAGTTGAAGTAGTACAATAAGATGGAAGGGGTGGTGCATATGATGGATGAGGTATGGATGAAAAGGAAGCAACCATGATTAGATGTGAGGGTGGAAAAATTTTGCGATCTTAAAGAGGAAGGCGAGGTGAAGAGGGAAACATGAAGGCTAGGCTTCGAGGAAGAAAAAAATGGGGTGGACCAAATGGAAATGCCTTCTAATGGTTCCACCAAATAATCTAAGAGCTCCTTGTCTTCCTCCATTCTTAAGTTCTGAATTGAAGTCTTAGTATTACTACTAAATTAAAATAGAGAAAAAATACAAAAAATGCATGATAAATAGAAAGTCAAATCGAAAAATAAATAAAATATATAGTTAATGGAAAAATATTTTTCAATTATTTTTACTTCAAATATTATGATTTAGTGAAGATCTTTTCAAAATATTATATACATTCATGACATAATATAAATATAATAATATTACATGTCAGCACCTAAATATATTCATATATATTAATTATTGATATTATGAAATTGATAAAAAGTAAAATAAATATATTATTATTATTATTATTATTATTATTATTATTATTATTATTATTATTGATAACTACTCATATGAACTTATTTTGAGATTATTTCAGACTCCTTTTGTTTTCAGGATAAACAATAACTTATGCTTTTTTTCCCTTTTAGTGATCTTTTGATAAATATTGTTAGTTATCTATGTATTTAGTCATATTGAATTTGACTATTCATTATATATATTTTTAACTTCTCTGGCAGGGATTAAACTGCCATGCCATGCTTGCTATTTATGGATTCAACTAGTTTTCATTCTTTCAATTATATAAGAAAAATTAAATAACATGGCAGTCAATAGGTCTCCTAAAATTGCTTCTAACTCTCATCAAACCCCCCCCCTTCGGCTCAAGCATAGCATAAGAATGTTCAATCTTGGTTATACCATTAGGGGATAAAGGACGAGATCATTTTTCAGAATAAGGATAATATTAAAAATAATATAATGTCAAAATTTAAAGAAAAATTGTGGGGTGATAAAGAGTTGGGGAAAAATGAAAGAAAGCTATTATAAGAAACCCTGATCTCGAAAATCAAAACTATCTCTTTGTCTCAAATAATGTTAAGAAGAAAATAAACATTGCTAAAATAATAACAAATTATCATGAGCTTCATAGTGAAACTAGACATTGGTCAATTCCCAAAATACCATGGGATGAAAGAGTATATGACCTTTACGACACTAAGATGGTTGAAAATGAAAATCACTTCTCTTCAATTGCACATATTCTACTCACAATCTACCTAATTTTCAAAATTTTATCACATTACCAACCTTCTTGTCTTTTCAAGTCAACAAAACTATGGTGATTTTGTAACATTTCTCTTAATGCTTTTTGAGGATAGAAATAAAATGCTAAGCATTTCCAAGTAATATTTTACCTTCTTAAAGTCCAATTGATCATATTGATCTTAGTGGACATTAATCACTATTGTCATCATTATTTTTCATTGTATTTTTTATAACTAATTAACACATAAATATCATATCACAAGTTTCATTATATCAATCATTTCACTTATTCATTTATGAAAATATAATCACTTTTATTATTTATAGATTCGACTAGCTTTCATTCTTTCACTTATATAATTTTTCATAATATTTTTATTTTTTTAGAGATTAAAATTTACTTCTTACTATACAAAATAAAAAATTACTATTAAAACAATAAACCATTCAAAAACTAGAAACCAATTTGAATTGCCTACATAATTGTGTTGGTGTTTTCTACTTTTTACTAGAGGAATCAACAACTAATCCGATCTCGTACTTGTGTGGCACATGGTCAATTTTGACTACTACCACTATAAGCCCTAGGTGAACTGTGCCACCCCCAACACGTGAACATGAATTATACATTCCATGGGATTTGAACCTGGGACATTGTACTCACATCTACTTTATATTTATATGGGCTTACCAAGTGACTTCCTCAAGAGGGGGGGTGGGGCTTAAATATATGTGTTCTAAGGCATAAATACCCATATAAATTTAGGGGTGGTAAGAGCATGGGGGAGGGGGTTGATTTTGGGTCTTAGAGGATTAGAGAAATCAACACAATCATGAAGTCAGGGCAAAGTATTGAATAACCAAGCATATGCATATGTTGTGTATCAAGGAATGAATTAGACAAACACATTAAATCTTCAACATCTAATAATGGTTGGAGACTCTTCTTTGACCATTAGGAATATCCATTTCCAAACTCTCCCAAGTGATGACAGATTGAAAAATATTTTCAAGAGAATTAGTTTCACTATAAAAAACCTCCAAGCAATCCAAGTGTTTTAAGTTCTCCACTAAAATAATAAAAGAGATGACATACTAGTAAACCAAGGAATACAACACCAAGATGGAAATTTTCTAACCAATGGACATGGTTCCTCTTCCCCCACACCTTGGCCATGGTTGAACCTCAGGTCTTGAAGAAATAAACGACGATGCACAAGACAGTTTGTTCATGCACACTGATTGTAGTTTTAACTGTCAACCATGTTCATCATTTCTCTGCATCTCCACCTTGTCATAACAACAACCTCCCCTTCGTAGTTCAATCAACACATACATTCCCAAAGATCGATATAATCCATAACAACAAGATAACACCATTTTTGCTAATCATGGCACACTCTAAACTCAATTCATTGAAGACGGTTGGTATCGTAGTGGTTTTTATCCTTTTGTTTAGAGTTAGCCATGTATTGGACACCTTCACATCTGCTCCGATCTTTGCATGCAACCCCTTCCTCAAATATAGAGCTTTTCTCCTCCACCTCTTTGTGTTCTCTCCTTTGCATGCCCATTCCTCACAAAATTCAGCTCACTGCATTCAACTTTGAACAATTAGATTAGTGAAATATTCTTCCTCTTTCACAATGGCACAACCTATAAGGAGCAATGCATATGAATATCCATAAGGCCAAATTGAGGAAATTGAAGGATTGCAACATGACATATGTCATCTGCAAATACGACATGCACAATCAGCCTCCAATGAGACCTCCACTATAGAGATTGTTACCATTCAAAAACATCAAATTCAAAGAATGGAGGATGAATTGTAGCCTCTCGACTCTCAAATCGAATATTTAAAACTCACAAGACAACAAGCTCTTTCTTAGGACAATTTACTCAACTCCCCTTATCTAGCATTGGATCTAAATGTCCATCTTCAACCAAAAACTATTATAGGATCTATTATAAGTTGGGCCAATAATTTTTCTAGTTAATAAATATGCATATCAAAACTTATAAAATTTTTGAAGTCTTTTATCTAATATCAATAATAAAATATATGGACGATAAGTCCTCCATATTGCTAGTATAATTTTATTGAGTAATTTTAATGTAATTTATACCTAGATTTATTGTGCATAAAAACATTCTCCAACCCAGTATGGAAAAAATGTTGTAAGGTTATATTATGTTATGTGATATTATGCTATGTTATATTACGTAAACATTTGATTTGGTCAAATCACATCACAATAAAAATGAAAATAAAATACAATTAAAAAAAATATAAAAATAAAAGTAATAATTATATTTATTAATTAAAACATTTGAACTATGTGAAATTACATAAAAATAAAATAAAATAAATAATTATCAATTATCAATTATCATTAATTAAACCAACCTAGGTCCATCTTAATTAAACCAACCTAGGTCCATCTTAATTCTGACTTAAGAAGTGTCAAGAAAGATCAAATCTCTTTTAACCTCAAATCTCTTTTCACTTTAAACTCAAATCTCTTTTCACTTTAAAAGAGGTTGCCACCTCAAAAACAATCGCCACTTGGAAATTCTTTTTAGTTTGTTGTGGGCTTGATTTCGGGTTACAAGAAAATAGTTTTGGAATTCTAGGGATAGGAACTAAGTGAATTGTTTTTCTCCCATTCATCACATTTTCAAATATACTCGGAATTGGAAGCCATGTTTTCTTGAATGAGAAAACCTGTAAAAAGTTCTTAAACCTTTAGCTATTTAAAAAAAATACAAAAAACATCGACCGTCCATGGAAACTGTAGCCGTAGGTCAGTGTATTAAAATTTTAGTTGCCAAACGTAGGAAACCATATCCGTTACGGGTGCCCACAATATCTGTTTTAAGTAACTGGGGAAAGAAACGAAATAATAATGTAAGCAGCGTGTTGTTTTCTCAAATAATGGCATCGTCGGTCTAGAGATAAACCCATTTTACAGTGTGTTAAAACGTGTAGAAAGTCGTTAAACTGTCGCCATTTTAACCAGAAATATTGACTGTCCGTCTTGAATTCATGGATACTGTCGCAATAAATTAGTGTATTAAAAAATTAGCTACCAATCGTTCGAAACCGTATCTATAACCAGTGCCCACAATATGTACAATATGTGTTGTAAGCGACGGGAAAACAATTTTTCTTTTTTCACAGAAGATTCATTATATAAAAAGAGAGTACATATGTCATAGATCGTCCTTCAGTTTGTCTTACACTGTTATTTCCCAGCCTATGATTAATGTTTCCACAATTACAACCTTATTCAACTGCCAAAAATATTACATAGCTAATATGACATCATCATTTTCTGTATATCATGTTATTATGACACATAGGAAAAAAGTATATCACAGGTCCATGGATGATTGTGACTTAATTTATCTCTTATAATTTGTCCCAAAAAAACAATGATAAACCAAAGTCTTAGATCTAAAACAAAATACCTCTTAAGTCAATGCTGCCAAAATTTCTCAATGTATTTTGTATGAACATTGCAAAGAAGAATTTCTCAGGTGCCTTTGATATGTCTTTCTTGGATTAAAGACCTACGACTTGATTTTGTTCTCTGTAAATGTGACCAAATGAAATCGTCTGAAACTAGCTTATCACATTATGAATACGCCTTATTCATTTGTGATGATAGGAGGATTGAAATTGGAATTCTCATTTACCCAGTGAATCACACCCTTTGCGTCTCCAAAAACATGACGAGTCTCCAATCCCAGCCACTTGGAACATATGAGGACACCCCATAGTGCAATGATTTATGCTCTACTATTTGTGCCTTTTCCTCCCTCCCACCAAAAATGATAATATCTACTTGGAGCAAGCACTATGTAAGCTCCACATCCACATCCCCTGTGTAAGCCTGCTCCATCAAAAAAACTGGTAGGGAGATCCTTCCATATTACCTTGTACCTGATTATCCTTTTCTTAGTGACTTCCTTTATCAATCCAATTTCATTATAGTATGCCACTGCTTTGTTAATCACTTCTCGGATGTATGCCTCTTTATGTTCAATCAAACGAGAATTATTGCTACGCCATATAGATCACAAGATATCAAAAGGAAGGGACCTGTGAATCTATGGAGATTTGAACCAAGAAAATAAACATATTTCTAGGGAAAGGATATTCCATTGTTTGATCATGTTTAATGCATCCAACACCCTCTCCCAAACAACCATAGGAAACGAGTAGTTCAATAAGAGGTGGCACACATCCTCAGGACCCGATTTGTACATGGGGCAAATACTTGGGCCAATAAATCCCCATCACATAATATTGTTCCACGTGAGGATCCTATCATGTAGAGCCAACCAACAAAAACATTTGAGCTTTATTGGTATATCCCTCTTCCATGAAACCTGAAACCAATTAAAAGAATCTTCAGGCATCTCGAATTTTGGAGCATTGTAGTATATCTCTCTAGCCACTGCGTGTCCCTTTTTCATCTTACCATCCCATACAATCCTGTCCTTTTATTCAGATAAGTGTATACCAGCCACTCCCAGATTTGTCTAATATTCCTCCCATTCGACTACCCACTGTCCTTAAAGCCCCAAATCGATAGTCTTGATCCAAGATTGGTAAAATGAACCCTGTATGTGTGCTTTGTGGATTTGGTTTAGGAATAATTTTCCTTTTTCGTGGGGGTTGTCTAGAAGAGCGGCCGATAAGGAGTGGTTCCCCATAAATCCTTTTATGGCATCAAGTTTGATCTCAACCTGTTCTCCATCTCCTACCTCCCATTTGATAAACCCAAGCAACCATTATATGTTACTCATCATACTCGTCCATATGAAAGACAAGCTTTCTTTCTTTTTTCCCCCTTCCCTGATCCAAGCTGAGAAATTTGTATCGCTCATCTATTTTTCTCTGTTGATTTGTGCCCGAATGCAACTCCCCTTCAACACCCTCCAATGGTTTTTAATAATAAGAGATCTATTAAAAGTGAGCATATCTATTATGCCCCACCCAACATCGAATATCAGATGTGTTATCATTTTCCACTTAACCAAGTGGATCTTCCCCTTTTAATCATGGCCCTACCACATGAATCTTGCCATGGTAGATTCCAACTTGTGAATGATCTCCTTTGGCAGTTGAAATAGATGCATCCAGGAAATTGAGATATGAAAGAGAACTAACTTAATTAGGGTCATATGGCCTCCTAACGATAACCACCTATGTGTCCATCTTGATAGCTTCTTTGTAACTCTGTCAATTAGCCACTACTAGTCCTTAATCCAATATATGTTGGGTTTCAGTCCGAAACCCAAGTATGTAAATCTTATGTCTATATGAATGGATGAAATCTAAAAAAGATTAAAAATTTCCTTTGTCACCTGGTCTTGTATGTCCCCCATTATCAAGATAGACTTTGTTTCTCTCATATGCAGAACTGTAGCATCCCCAAATGATATGATCATCATATGAATATGCTTTCATTCTATCATGTTTGTTACTCCACCAAAAAGTAAGTCATCCATAAACATCAGATATGAAATAACCAAATTTCTTGTTACCTCCACCCCTGTGATAATGCCCATGTCTCTCGCATCCCTAACCTTTGGTTCATACTATCTATTACAAGAATAAAGAGCAGGGGGGATAATGCGCAACCCTTATGCACCCCCCTAAAAGATTTGAAGAGTTGTGTTGGGAAACCATTGATAATTATAACGAAATTGGAAGTATTAATGCATGCCATAATCCACCATATATTCAGTGAGTCTAGGCCTGCCTTGTGAAGCACCAACCTCAAAAAATCCTAATCCACTTAATCATAAGCTTTAATCAAATCCACCTTAAGCAAGCATGCCTTCATCCTTGTTATGGCAGATAAATCCCTCTTGCTGATAAGAGCGATCTCCCTAGATCCTAAAGGAAACTAGAAACAAACAGACAATTGAATAACTCTTTCCCTAATCTTATTTTGTTTGAATTGTAAATACAAGAGTAGGAGAATAAGCCTATTACCTATTTGTGAAATGCTTGATGAATATACCTACTCTATCTCGATGAAGCTTCCAATGCTCAAAATGGCCTGCAATCACAAACATAAGAGATATCAAAGACATATGCAATCATAACAATTCAAACAAGCTTAACCTAATGATCAAGGAGATTAGAAATTGAGATTATCTTAATGAATATTTAAAGAAGCATAAATCATTCATCATTTCAATAAGATAATACAATGAGAAAAACGATTCATTTGTATTAATTCAAGGATAAAGAAGAGCCTTACAACCTTTGCCTTGATGTCATGAGGTTCCTCCCAAATGCCTCTAAACCTCTCCTTAGCTGATAAGCCTTCCAATATAAATCCAAAAGCATAAGTGTATCTTTTCTGAACCTCCCAATCCCTCTATCCTCTAGTCAATTTATAAGCAAAGAGAAGTTTCAGATCCAAAAGATAAGGGTGAGATCCTCTAATTGGGGGATTAGGGTTCCTTGATGAGAGGGAATTAGCTCCATGATTTGAGGGGCATGGCTCGAATAGATATGACCTAGAAGCTTTCAGTTGGGATATATTCGACCAACAATGTTTCAGGAATTCACTTTTTATTTTTACCTTTCTTTGAGTTATGTGTGCGGTCTATAGTGGAAGACAGTGTAGTTCTGCACAGTTTTTAGGGATAGAAACTGCAAATGAGTGGAAACTAACCAGGAAAAGAACGCAAGTAATACTTAACAACTCATAAAACCATTTTACCCAAAATTAACATCTTCTTCAAGGGTTTTTGATTGTTTGACTTCTAAGGGAGTGTAATAGAACATGTTTATGGATGGAAAGAGATCCATTTTAACGGTCAAGTGTCATGGTGACAAAATGATATGTAACAATCCTCTTAACCTTTATGGAATGCAAGCACTCGTATTCAATTGCAATAACATCATGTATCTATCTCCCTTCTAGAAACCCAAATTTCACGGGAGTGATATGAATTGATAGAATCTTTTTTTAGCTGAGAAGCAATAAGTTTCAAGATCATCTTGTACAAAGAATTACAGAGTGATATCGAGCGAAAGTATGCAAAAGGTTGTGGATCCTACCTATTTGCAATAAGAGAAATAAATGTAGCATTTATTACCCCAGAGATATGACCGAGGGTCCTAGAATCCACCACAACAACCAATAAGTCTGGAATCTTCAGATCTAGAAAATGTATGAAAAATTTGACTGCCCACCCATCAGGCCTAGGGCTCTTGTCCTTAGGACAATCCTTTAAAATATTCACAATCTCTTCCCTTGAAACCAATTCTCTAAAATGGGCATTGTCTATCGCATAAAACATATTAGGCATGTGCATGATGAAATATATCTAAGAAGCAAAATATTGTGCTGATTCTTTATAAAAACTACTGAAATGTCGAAAAGTTACTTCCTCAATTTCTGACTATCATAGTAAAAAATGTGACTTGTTTCATCCCGAATTTCCCTGATTGAATTTACTTGACTCCTTTTATTAGGATGCATGTGAAAGAATTTAGTTTTTTTATCTCTAGTAGCAACCCAGAGGACCCAAATTTTCAACCCAAATGTTGGGGTGTGCCCTATTCCTCTCAACCATGGTCCTTTAAGGATTCTCTAAAGCCAAGGCTCTCACAACTGACTCCCAAAAATCTCTAAGGGTCACGATTCATTGTTGAGCAAGTGGAAGGTATTTTAGAACTAGAGGTTGAAGACCATCAATCTGATCGTTTCATCTTATCCTATGAGTGAAATGCCATAATCTATTGTTTTAATGGTCTTGGCCATACGAATCCATGCTCTAAGAATGGGTGCATCAAACTCGGTCTCCAAACACAGATTTATATTTCTATTTGAAAGGATTCTTTATTTTTTTGTTTTTTTAATCTAGAGGACCATCAAAGAGTTTTTGGTCAAGAACCCTAGTTTTGGAGGCACTCTTGGCTCTCCATTTAGCAAATGTTTCTTGAATTCAACCCTTTATCCATAACAACTTTAGCTACTCTAGTTTGGGTAAGACTTCCTAACATGCCCATTCATTTGTTAGCTCTAGATGCCTTAGAAACACAACTTTCTGCTGTAGGTCCTGTCAATAGCCAGGCCATCTACAAAACATTTTCCCTTCTTCTTAAGTACATTCTCATCCCCTTGATCCCAAGAAAAATAATCAATGATGGCAAGACCCAAAAGGATATGAGTATTCCTCAACTCGCAAGAAAGATAACATGCAACAAAAAAAACAAATTTAGCAAATTCTAGTCTTTCAACCTCAACGCATTCCTCCACATCACCAACTCATCCAACATACTTTGTGATCCCCCCTGCTCCTTCATGATTTCCCCACTCTCGTTTGGATCCCTCAGATGGAGAAGAGATAGATACAACCATGATCCTAGCTTCATCCACAATTGGACATTAACGTCTTAACAAATCATAACACTTGGATAGTGATAATGAAGCAACCACTATTGTAGATCCTCTAGAAATGGAAATGTCTTAAAGAAATGAAGCCATTGTCTCCATGCCATCTTCTCCTAATAAATGCTCACGATAGATAGATGTTTGCAAGATAAAAGGAAGAAAAGTCCTTCGAACAACTCAATGATCAAATTTTTTTGTCTCTTGTTGCTAGTCTCCCCTTAAGTGGGGCAACAAATGGTTTTGGTCTCTGTTTTTCATGGAATCTCCTCTAATTATGCAAATTCTTGACTCTCTATAGTCTGCTTTCCAAAATAGTAAACTAGAAAAAATAATTTTACTAAATTGATGTAAATCTTTTCTATTGCAATACAAAAACAACTTAGTTAAAAAAAATATTTGTTATAATAAAAATCGAAATATTAAAACAAAAATGATAATTTGATAAAAAAAAATATTAAAAAAAACAAATTTAATTTAAAAAATATAAAAAAAGTTAAAATAAATTACACATATTTAAATAAAAAATGATTAAACTATTTAAATTAAATAAGTTAATATACATAATAATTCATGGAAAAATGAACCAATCTGTATGGGCAACCAAAGAAGAATATTCTAGAGAAAACTCTGAGTCACAAGAAAGCAGGGAAGAAATAAACAACTCTCAAGACAAGCAAGAAGAAATCCCGCCCCAGCAAATCAACAGTTATGAGGATTCGAATAACTCAGAAAATAAATCTTCATTTAACAGCAAAGCAGATCTCCCAGACCAAACTTCTTCTTCGACTATCTTCAAAAGAACGAACACAATAGATCGCGAAGCTAAGACACCAATGTTCCAAGAACCAGAAGAGATGAAGGAGATGCAAGATAAAGGAAGTTGGAAGACCGTAGAGAAAAAAAAGAAAGCTACAACACCAATCTCGCCAAGAAAGACGAGGAGCCAGACAAGTAAAAATTAAATTGTAGGTCCGATAGACCAATTTGGTCTCAGTGGACGTTAACCACCATCATCATCATCATCATCATAAAATTTCAGAAACATGCAAATCCTATTAAAATGGGAATATCGTTTACAAAATAAAACCATCAATCCAATTTTCTCTCTTGTTAAAAATTCAATGAGCAATATAATCACACAAATACATCAAGAAGATAATACGAAGGGTGAATCCCGAAAATTTTAAAATTATGATAAGGACATATCACATTAGAAAGCCACTTTCAATTTCTTAATCAGAAAGACCATTATTTTTAACCAATTAGTGTATCAAAATATTTAAAACAAAATTTAAAGATAGACATAATTTTTTAGTTTGAGGGTTAATTCAATCGGTTGAGTCTTTGTTATTGAGAGGTCACAAGTTCAATTTTTTTAACACTTTCAAAGTTAGACTTGAATTTCTAACATGAGGTATCAAATCTCTTTTCACTCTAAAAAGATTTTGCATATCAAGAGATTTGATCCCTCTCAGTGCTTGGTAGATCTCAAGAGATTTGATCCTTTTCAGTGCTTGGTAGATCTCAAGAGATTATCTCAAGAGATTTGATCCCTCTTAGTGCTTGGTAGATCTTAAGAGATTTGATCCCTTTTAATCCATCCTCCCTCTCAGTGCTTGGTAGATCTCAAGAGATTTGATCATTTTCAGTGCTTGGTAGATCTCAAGAGATTATCTCAAGAGATTTGATCCCTCTTAGTGCTTGGTAGATCTCAAGAGATTTGATCACTCTCAACGCTTGGTAGATCAGGTTTGCATATCAAGAGATTTGATCCCTCTCAGTGCTTGGTAGATCTCAAGAGATTTGATCCCTCTCTATGCTTGGTAGATCTACAGTTAAGATGAATCTAAGCTAGTTTAATTTCTCCCTTTAAATAGGCTACATTCCACATAAACACCATGGGTCAGTGCCTCCTAGATCTCAAGAGATTTAATCCCTTTTGATCTCTCTCAGTGCTTGGTAGATCTCAAAAGATTTGATCCCTCTCAGTGCTTGGTAGATCTCATAGGATTTGATCCCTCTCAGTGCTTGGTAGATCTCAAGAGATTTGATTCCTCTCAGTGCTTGATAGATCTCAAGAGATTTGATCCCTCTCAGCACTTGGTAGATCAGGTTTGTATATCAAGAGATTTGATCCCTCTCAGTGCTTGGTAGATCTCAAGAGGTTTGATCCCTCTCTCTGCTTGGTAGGTCTGCAAATAAGATGAATCTAGGCTAGTTTAATTTCTCCCTTTAAATAGGCTACATTCCACATGAATACCATGGGTCAGTGCTTCGTAGATCTCAAGAGATTTGATCCCTCTCAGTGCTTGGTAGATCTCAAGAGATTTGATCCCTCTCAGCGCTTGGTAGATCTCAAGTTAAGATGAATCTAGGATAGTTTAATTTCTCCCTTTAGATAGGTTGCATTCCACATGAATACCATGGGTCAATACCATGAGCCATTTTTATTTTTATTTAGATCTCAAGAGATTTGATCCCTCTCAGTGGTTGGTAGATCTGCATTTAAAATGAATCTACGCTAGTTTAATTTCTCCCTTTAAATATGCTACATTCCATATGAATACCATTTTTTTTTATTTCTTTTTTTTTTTGCCTAATTAAAATACTTACATTACATTACATTAATATTTTAATTTAATTTAATTTATTTTTATGTAATTTGACTTAATCAAGATGTTAAACATTACATTACAACATTGCTACCATACTAGGTAGGAAAACCCTCATTAGAGGCAATAATCATTAATTATCAATTTTATTAAATACATATATAATATAGAATTGAGATAAATATAGATATAATATAGAATTAAGATATATAATCAATAATTATTAATTGAAATGTGTTTATTCCATTTTTTTCTAAATTAAAATAAATACTTTATTCCAATATATTCAATTTTAGGATAAATACTCAGCAAACCAAATTAATATTTATTTATAATATTAATATTTTTAAATATAATTTTTTTTTAATGTTTAAAATTTATTTTGTTTTAATTAAAATTTATTTTAAAAAAATATTATAATTATGAAACTCACATCTTCTCTAATAAATAATAAACAAACACAATGCAAAAATCCCATAAACCATAGTAAACAAACACAATGCAAAAATCCCATAAACCATAGTAATATTTTTATTAGAAACTTTAATTACCCATAAATAATAATAATAATAATTTTATTATAAACTTTAATTACCCATAACAATAATAATATTTTTATTATAAATTTTAATTAGTATAAACAATAATAATATTTTTATTATAAACTTCAATTCTTAATTATTTTTGAATTTAATAGCTTGAATGTATTATATTCTTTTTTATCTTGACATGTGAATAAACTAAAATTCTTATAAACAATAATAATATTTTGGTTGTGAAAAGTAAAAAAACTTTAAGTAAAAATCACATCATATTATGATAATTTTGCCAACACGTTTCGAACTATTCAATATGGTTTATAAACTTTTTTCTCATTTTTTAATTTAATAACTTAGATGCTCTAGTAATTGGGCTTTAAGATTCTTTGATTGAGAATTGGATAAATTTTGAATAATTCATTTATAACTTTTGAATATAATTTTAATAAAATATTTATTAACTTTATCCTAAATTCTTAACAGAATATTTATTAATTTTATTTTTTTCCTTTTAATTTTTTTTTTTTTTCCTCTTTGTACCGAGGAGGTATGTAGTATGGCCTAGATCCAGTTTTCCACCAATATAAAAGAACTACTGCCATCTTTCTATAACTGATATTTATACAGGACTTATACTAGCGATAAGTTGCCATATGCCTTTATAGTTTTTTGAAATTTCCTAATCCCAAAAAATATTTAAGATGTTGTGTTTACTGTTTTGAAATTTCGATTTATTGTTCTGAAATTTTGATGCCATGAACAAATATCAATTATCAATAGTGAAATTGATTGTTCTGCAGGAAATAAATTGATGATTTTGTGGGAAATTAGAAAAGAAAAACTATGAAATGATAAAAAGGTTGTGAATTAATATCGCTGAAAAGAAAACCGTTGTGATAGTTGTTGGATATCATAGATAGGTAGAAGGTATTTGACCTACATATTGGTGCTGTAATTTCACCACAAGAACCAAATCCACATCTTGGAGAGTTGGAGAGACCTGCGACTTGGAGATTTGTTGATTTCACCGGCAGAACGTTTTTAACTAAAAGCAGGCATTAAACTTAATCTTTAACATTAAATGTTAGAAAACTAATGTTAGCATTAATGTTAGGTTAGAGAAGTTTTGTGTAATTTCGGAAAGGAGTTGTCTTTAGTGTGATTTTTTGGAGTTTTTGGTGTCGGAATTAGGCGTAAAAATTTGTGGTGAAATCATGATTTGTGTTATTTAAATTAGTTTTTTTGATTCTATATATAGATTTAGCACCGTGAAAAACCCCTAGGGCACTTCTATTGTGCAGGGTTTACCCATCAAACTTGTGATTTCAATGTATTTCTGCCGGATTTTAGAGAAATTAGACCGTAAAAATCGACCCAAAAAGCTTCCAAAAGGAGTTGTCTTTAGTGCGACTTTTTGGAGTTTCCAATGCTGGAATCCGACGTAAAAATTTGTGGTGAAATCATGATTTGTGTTATTTAAACTAGTTTTTTTGACTCCCAAATTTGATCTTGTTATAGGTCAAATAAAATGAAAAAATATTTAATTAGATAAGAAGTAATATTCATTCGAATATAAAATGAAAGAGATGGAAAAATATTTAATTAAATGAGAAGTAATATTCATTAGAATATAAAATGAAAACTCATTCGAATATAAAATGAAAGAGATGGAAAAATATTTAATTAAATGAGAAGTAATATTCATTAGAATATAAAATGAAAACTTTTTTTTTTCGAAAAATTTTGGTTGTTTTCCGTGTCAAGTAATTGCCACCCGGGAAAAACGCTCACTATAGTCCCTGCAGCCCCGAAGGGCAGGGACTAATAAGGTAGTGGTATTTTATTGGGTATGCAAATATTCTTCAAGTAATTAAAATATTTTAGTTAATTGCCAAAGGTTTCAATGGGTTTACATGGGTGTAGTAAATAGTGTCAGGCTTCTCCTCCTTTCCCACATGTTTCATGGTTCTAATAATGTTAAGGACAATGACTAGTTTTATTTAACTAAGTGATACTTCGTGATAGTAGTATTTTCCACCTTATTTCTATGGAGAGATGTTTTTAAAGTTCATTCACAATGATGAGGTGTTTTTGGTGGAGGTTTTACGTGGATTACACAAATTATGTAGTAGGGGACATCTTTATAGAGGTTATTGATTCTATTCTTATTATATTTTGGGCTGGCATGATATAATGTATTTAATTTGTCATTGACTTGTTATTAGTTTTTTTTTACTAAAAAAATTAAAATCTATCCACAGTTTAACATTATGAAATTAAATTTATTATTTTTAAATAAAATTTATTTCTATTTATCTCAAATATGATTGGTTAAAATGTTTCTCCTCTTATTGTGTAATGATGGCAAGAATTGACTTTTCTGTACTCTATTATTAATTACTATATACTATATTACTAATTACTATGTACTATTTTAGGTCCGATAGACCATTGTTTGGTCTCAGCGAACGTTAACCATCATCATCATCATCAATAAATAATTTGAAAAATAACATTATATATTAATTACTATGTCCCATAAACACAAATAATTTGTAATTAAATTCAAAAATTCATTTTTCTCATTGGTGTAAAGTACTGAATGGACAATTTTTATGGCTTTTATTTTTTAATTTAAAAAAAATAATTTGAAAAATATAAATTTGAAAAAAAATTGTAAAAATAACGTGTACAATTTGTACAACTCTCATTATATCAATCTATACTCTAATGACATGACATGTGTACTATAATATGAGCATTATATAAAAAAATTGTCATCATTCAATATTAAATAAATAATTATTAACTTGTTATCATTCTCTTCAATGTCAATTATATATATATAACCTTTATCTACCAAAAAAAGTTTAATTATATTAAAAAAATTAATAAAAAAAGTTAAACAAATATTCATATAACTCATTTTACAATTTTATTATTGTTTGGAGTACATACAACACATCATGACATTAAAATATTTTATTAAACTAAGTGGCAGGAAATGCTAGCTATGCGGCCTTATTTTAATATTTTCTTTTTGCTTTTATAGGTTTATAATATTAGAATAATTTTAAATGGCCAAAATTCTATATGGAATCAAATACATGAAGCCAGAGAAACATTGATAAATTAAATTGTGTATGGGAAAAGGTCATATTATACCACTATGAATAGTGAAAGTGGTCAAGAAAGGGCATTGATACAAATGTAATGAACAATATTCCATTTATAAAAATATCCGAACATAGGAAGGATAAAGAATTGAAATACATATAGGATGAATAGTATATACAACCGATAATTGAATAAATGAGATGATTGATACAATGTTTTGAAACAATATATGTATATGTGTTGATTAGTCATAAAGCTAAGGGTTGTGTCTTTTATTATTATTATTATTATGTTTTATATTATTTATAGATCACATTGATCCAATTAAAAGATATATCACGTTGTTGCAACATAACGAGCTTACAACAATGTGGTTGGAGAAGGTGACATCATTTGGAATGAAAAGTGTGTAGAGAAACTAATCACACTAATATACATGAGTGTGTGAGAGTAGTCATTGCCTTTGATTGAATGAAATAACATTTATCAAAGTGAAACAATTTACAACTTTTTGAGGGAGGGTAATTTGTATCTTGTAGAATGACTTAATACACAATTTTTTTGAGGGAGGGTAATTTGTATCTCTTAGAATGACTTAACACACCATTGTTGAGGCAAACTTAGAAACTCACAACCATTTGATGGAAAGTAATTGTACTTATTGGAGCAAGGTAGATCACATTCCTTAGAAAAAATGTGGATTTCATTCATTGGATCAAATTCCACTTGCATATTTGCAAATGAAGGAGGTCATTCCATTATAAATGAAGGGTCACAACTCTTTCCATGTGGGTTTGTGATATAAGTTGAACACCTCTTTTAATGAGGGTTACTCGCATGTCAAGTTTAGACAAAGGTTAAATCACATATTAATTTGAAGCGAGGTAACTCGTAGCCCTTAAATAAAGGATACTCTTGGTAGTAACAACAAATAGTAGTTCACACTAGTGTAAGTGAATGTCATACTTACTAAGAAAACAATGATGGTAACTATCCTTCACTAAGTTTGTTGCAATTTGAACCACTTTAAGAAATTCAATTTGGTGAAGGATGACAAACTGCTAAAAGTTAGGGAATACAAAAGGTCAAACATTCTAGCATTTGAAGCATATTAAATAGGATTTTGAAGAGCCATAACCCAACCTATAAAATTCCTTTCACTAGATAGAAAAGGAGGTTATTGGTTGTTGGTATTTTTGTTGTTCATTCAAAATTGAAAAAATAAAATATTCAAGATTGAAGTGTTTCATTGATGCTTGGGAAATATTTTAAATGGGTTATTCAAGCCAATGGCACTAGTTATAGACAGAGCCATGATGAATGAAGTTATATTAGAAGTTGATAGCTGGTTATTATTTTGAATAAAGATCACAAAGATGTGATAGAGGAAATAAATTTTGTAGCAGTTTGAAGTCCCATGAAAAATATTCTTTGTTTATTAGATCCATTGTAATATGTATTTCCCTCATGTTAAAAGAATCAACAAGGCACTATTGGAGACATTTCATTACTGGAGTTTTACTTAAGTGTGTTTCTATTGGGTAAATATGTGAGTAAATTTGTTTTCGTTGAATGTATCATGCAATTTATTTATTGTTATTTATTTTCCCATACTTAGATAACAGAATCACACTACAAGTTTTATTAAACAATAATGGAATTTATTCAGAGATTTATTGTAACAATTTGTTTAGTGGGATACTTTCTATAGTTCATGGATCATATTAGTGTTAGAGTGGCTTCTATTAAAGGTGAAAATGATCATTCTAAGGTAAATTATTTAAAGACTAAGGAAGTTTTAAGAAGGTAGAGAGTTGATCTTTGAGGACCCCAATATTAGAGTATAGAGAAGGAAGAAACAATGATAGGATCCAATGATGGGCATGAATCCATAGTACAATGAGACTAGATTCATATGAAATTCGGAAAATCGGATGACTTAGATGTCTATGAATGTGTCTCATATGGCCATAAGCGTCTCTAAGATGAACCAAAATGTTGTCTCATTGGTTACTACATTGGTGCCCAAGAAAAAGGAACAACTACTACCTCATAAGTCAAGTCTTGAATATGAATAAGTTGAACATGAGAGGAAGCCCAAATTAGAGAGCACAAAGCTATAAAAAGGAGACTACAAAAAAATTTAGTTATCATTTAATGTGGAGGCAAAGATAGATATTGAGTCAATTGTAGGTATGATTGACATCCTAAAATAAAATTATTGGTGACAATAGTTATACATCTTTTCAGTACACATCAAGTGAATGGAACACAAATAATTTATTTTTCCTATTTAAAGATGGAAGGTCATGCTTTGATGTATGGTGGGAGTGTGATGTAGTAGCTCAAAGACTTGAAATCGAGTCACTAGTGATTGAATTAGACATGTTTAATGACCTTAATAAGTCACAATTCTACCACATTAAAAATGAAGAAGTATAAAGGATAAGTTAGCTCTATCCAAGTCAAAGGCAGGGACAAAATATGCAAATATTACACTACATAATTCTTAAGAGAGAAATCCAATTGGGAACTTCACTTAAAATCTAAAAATAGTTCATTAAATATTCAAGTAGTCTTGCATAGCCATATTCAAAGACATGTGATGACACTCAAGCCATATGCTGTTGATGAGGCTTGTATTCAATTTTGGTACATCGAGGGGGACAATAAGAGAGATAGTATAAGCAAGATTGGAAGGAGAATAATAAATGAAAGAAGATAAAAAGTACCATGGAACAAAAACCATAATTAAAAACCCATTCTAAACACTACGATGGTGATGGGAACTTTGATGACAAATGTTGGAAGCTGCATCTAAAAGTTTTCCCTAAGCACAACAAGCAATAGAAATAAATGTTTTTTGGTAGTTAAAATGGGGGACTAAATGAAATCAATTATGATGCTAATAAACCGATAAACTATACATCCACTCCAAAATAGGTAATCCTGAATAATTTCAGTCTTAAGAGAAAATGGATATGTCTAAATTATTCCATGTAAAAATTGGTTTCTAGAAAATTGATCTGAAAATGGGGCACTAAAGGCTTCTTGTCAAGCTTACAAGAACCTCTCCCACTTCCAAAGCTTAAATATTCCCAAGATATTATGATTAACCAATTGTGGAATTAATAATGCTTGAAAATAGGTGTATGCTGGTGTTTGTTTTTAACTGTTCAAATGCCTTAAGTTCTGTTGTTTATGCTGATATGTAAATATATGTAACAGTAAAATAATGCAGCAATAAAATAAACACACAGGACAACAATATAATATGGAATTCACCCAAAATTCTTGGGCTACATCTCCTTGAGCTCCAGTCAACTCGACTAGGCTCTTTGGGATTATGGCATAAGTCCTTTACAAGCTCCAGGCTCAACTCCACTGGTTTACACAGAGCACAATGGGCTTAGAACACCATCTTATCCCTGGCTCTAAAGCTCTCCGGCTTTCTGGCTCTGGCTCTGGCTCTTGGCTCTGGCTTTTGGCTCTGGCTCTCACTCTGGCTCTCAAATCTGGCTCTGGCTTCTCTGAGCTCTCTCTCGGCCTCTGCGTGCCTCTGTAATTCACTTGACCTCCAAGCGACTCTTTAGCAACCTTCCAACGACCCTTTTCAACAATTTTCAGCTCTCTCTAGTTTTTCGCTCATCCTCCAAGAGACTCCCAAAAACTCCCTCAGCTGCTCTGTGCTTCCCGCTACCCATCAATTGAGATCTCTGGCTTTCTTGAGGCATCCTTGTGGCTTTGCGGCTTCCCCAGCCGTTTCTCTGCGTGTAATCATTCCTCTGCGACTCTGTAGCTTCTTCTGCTCCTTGTCTCTTCGACTGGCCATCTGGCTCTATGGCTATGTGGCTCTCTCTACATTACAAATGCATCATTGTCTATAAAATGCCCACTTGCAACGTGGCACAATGATCAGGGGCATTTACGAAGGAGTTGGGGCCTTCCTTCAGGCAAAACCCGAAAATGGAACAAAATTCCAATACACAGAGTTTTACCAGAAATACACTATCGGGTGGAAAATCCTGGACTTCAAATTCTATGAAATTGCGCTCAGAATCCCTATTGGGTCTGCCCTTTTATGGATGTCGCAAGCCCACCGTTAATCTGCGTGATCTCCGATCCAATAGCTGACAACCATTTCGGGTGGTTAATGTGCGCAGAGGTTACCTGCCCGAAAAGGCAGTTTTCTCTCTCCTGCACCATGCCACGTGTCGGCCAGTGTATGGGATTGGGCGGAGCCTGTCCAATACCACTTACCGCCTGAGGCCTGCCCGAAATCCTGCTTAGCATGGAATTCAAATAACCCAGAGCCACATCTATAAACCTTTCGGGTCTGCCTTCGGTTGCAATATCGCTATCGCATGACATAGGGCTTAAAAACCCAATAAATGGATAATACACAAAAAATCCGAGAAACTTGAATTTCAAATTGTATGCAATTGGGCTTATAATTCCCATTGGGTCCAACCCTTATTGGCTTATCGGAAGTCACGCACCTAATGGCCCTTTGTATCGGGGATCACCGATCACCTGATCGCCGATATCGGCGTATCGCTATCAGCATATCGCAAATGCAACGGTCCCAGGGGTTCCTTCCTTTGGCCGTGCCGACCACTGATTGCCAATATCACCCATTGCATATCACATCGGTGGGGTCCATATCCCTTCTCCTCCGATCGCTTCGATCACCGATTATCGCAATCGCGTAATCACATTATCGTAATCGCCAAGTCTAGGGTCCTAATATTGCATGCATGCTTGCCTCTGATGTGATGAGTCGGAGATCGCTGATCGGGGGTACTTCCACCCTGGACTTAAGTCCTCCGCTTAACCCTTCCGATGTGATTTTCCTTTATAAGGCCTTTTATGCCTTTTTTGTAAGAATTTGCCTCCTTTTCAAAGGAACAAAGGCAAGCTTCTTTTTGCAATAACTTCATCATCCGAAGTCCGTTTTAGCCCATTCATGTTGCAATAGATTCAGAATGAAAAGATCTCTACAATGGGACTATTTCTAGGAGCATCCTTGGACTTTCATTTTCCTCTGTGAGAAACACTTTAGACGTAGAAGTCTATCCAAGATCCATTTTGGATCACGCCTTCCCACTAAAAGAACTTTTGGTCTCCAAAAGACTGATATACTAATATGAATAGTAAATGAGAGTAACAACACCCTATTTTTTTAGCCTCCATACACTTGCCTCTGCATAGTGCCTCTGAACCAAAGTCTCTGACCACTTTCCTTCCTGGATGTGCTGGTTCTCCTGGGAAGAGTTGTATTCCTTCTTGAATTCATGCCGAAATCTTGTTGAGATGGTCACAGAAGGTAGTTTGAACTTGTTTGCCTTAATCATTGATCCAAGGTGGCTCAAATAAATGTGAAGTTACATCTGCTTCACAAAATTTTCATTTGTACCTGCTTGCCATGCTGTCAACAACAACTGTTAACAACAATAGAAATATAGACAACAACTCGATGGCCTAAACTCCTACTTCAACAAAAGAAACAGATTTTCACATCTTATGAACACTTCCATGTCTTACATATGCATACAAATGATGGACTAGATAACAAGCCCACAAAACATGCCTTTAAAACAATGACCCTTCAAGTCAAGCATGTATTTTCATATTTTCTACATGCTTTTCCAAAGATGAAACACTTCATCATTATCTCCATCTTGGAGACCAAATCAACTTTTCTCAAGTCAATATTACATTACATGCATGTTTACAACAAAGCAATCAACCCTGCAAGTTAATTACACATACATGTTCAAATACAAGGAAATCATCAGCATCCCTGTGTTCATGCATATCATGCTCATGCATGCATTTCATCCTTCAACTTTCGCTTAATCACACTGTACTTTCGAAGCTGAAATGAATATAATGTTGTAGCAATAAAGTGAGTCTCCTACTCAACTTTTTCCTTCACCTTCTTGGTAAAAAAAATTGCAACTTGCGTTCCATTAACAAAGAAATGCAAATAGATGCATCAAATCAAAAGACATGCAATCTTTAATTGGATAAGAACTCTAACCATTTCTTACCAATCCATTTCAAAGGTCTTTCCGTTGTCTGCACATCAGCATCAACATGTGAATCATCCTAAAACACATCAACCATGGAATATTTCTTTCCATTTCTGCCATCTTCTCTTTCCACTTTCTTCAACTTTTGTGGAAGCATTGTTGGATTCAGAGTCCAACACTTTTCAGCAAGATGTCCTTGCTTATGGCAGTAAGTGAAACACATGTGCATCCTCTTGACAACATGATTTACCTTGTCCAATGGACCTTTGGCTTCTTGCTTCTTTTCCTTCAAAAGTTTCCTGCATGTGACTATCCTCTTCCAACATCTAGAAATATGATGGTTATCAAAACCACAAAAGGAACATGCAATTCTTTTCCCAAACTTATGTGGAAATTTACCATGCTAGACAGAATTTAAAGGAATATGGTTAGAACCATATTTATACCTTTCCCTTTCACCTTTATTGCCTTCTTGGGGAGGTGAACTGAATGAAGAAGTAACTCCCTTTGGAACATCGTCAACCTCTTCAAGGCTGCCAGAGTTTCCACAACTCTTTGGTTCAAGTGTCTGCTGATATACACCTTCTTTATGCAAGGTATGCTTCACACCATTGCATTCCCCAAGAACACAATCTTCACAATCTTGAGGTAGAATACCTAAAATGAAACTCCTTCTTGGAACTGTTTCAATGGTCTTCATAGCAGCTTTGGAACTTTCTCCATATGACTGTCCATAGCCAAGACCCAAATACTTAGGCCTTTCCTCAACTATTATTGGCTCAAAAACACCTTGTGGATGTTTTTCCAAGCCTCTTCCTTCATAGCCCATCTTGGACATTAACTTGGAACCTATGCCTCTGGTATGTTTTTCAAAAGAACCAATATAAGATTTTTTAGAAGAATTTGAAGACAAACAGGAATTGTTTACCTTTCTTCAAGCTGATACTTGACTAATGCTTCTTTGGCAACAAAGAGCTGTGTCTCCAACTCATGCATCCTTTTCAGGTTCATATTTGCAATATGAAGTTTCCTCTCCATTTCCTGCAATTTGTCAGAAAGCAATTGCTTCTCTTCCTCCATGGAATTCAATTGCTCTCTAAGTATGCTTCTCTTCCTTCCATCCTCATACATTTCTCTCACGTTGCCCATCATGATGAACAAGTCTTGCTTCATGTCTTCATCAAAGAATCTTGTGATGAAGGAGAAATTTGAGGACTCACTTGTAGAAGTTATCATTATGAAAATGAACAAAAGAACTTCAAACAAGACTAACAAAGAGCTTATATAAGCAACCTTTTGCAACAAACCTCTTATGCTTCAAGGATTGCCTTGAGGTCTTTTGGGATAAGAAGAATGCCTTCAGCCCTTCTTCCTTCTTGTCCTTCCTGGACTTAGCTATCAATAGCTTTCCCTTCACCTCTGAAAACTCAAACAATAGTCAGTCTGCAACCAAGCATACAATCAATCCTTGACTGCCCAAACACTTTCAGCTAAGCAATCTTTGCTCTATTAATCAAGCATTCTGATTTGATACCACTTGCTCTGGTATAACCAACTTTGATATCACCTTCTTGAAGGTGGGGTTAACCATTCTTAGGCTCTGATACCAACTGATCTAAAAATGGGGTGCTAAAGGCTTCTTGTCAAGCTTACAAGAACCTCTCCCACTTCCAAAACTTAAATATTCCCAAGATATTATGATTAACCAATTACGGAATTAATAATGCTTGAAAATAAGTTTATGATGGTGTTTGTTTTTAACTTTTCAAATGCCTTAAGTTCTGTTGTTTATGCTGATATGTAAATACATGTAATAATAAAATAATGCAGCAATAAAAGAAACACACATGACAACAATATAATATGGAGTTCACCCAAAATTCTTGGGCTACGTCTCCTTGAGCTCTAGTCAACTCGACTAGGTTCTCTAGGATTATGGCATAAGTCCTTTTACAAGCTCCACACTCAACTCCACTAGTTTACACAGAGCACAATGGGCTTAGAACACCATATTATCCTTGGCTTTGAAGCTCTACGGCTTTCTGGCTCTGGCTTTGGCTCTGGATCTAGCTCTTGGCTCTGGGTCATAGCTCTGAAGCTCACTCTGGCTCTGGCTCTGGCTCTCAGCTCTGGCTCTGGCTTCTCTGAGCTCTCTCTCGGCCTCTGTGTGCCTCTGTAATTCGCTTGACCTCCAAGCGACTCTTCAGCAACCTTCCAATGACCCTTTTCAGTAACTTTCAGCTTTCTCTAGTTTTTCGCTCGACCTCTAAGTGACTCCCAAAAACTCCCCCAGCTGCTCTATGCTTCCTGCTACCCTGTCAATTGAGATCTCTGGATTTCTTTAGGCGTCCTTCTGGCTTTGCAACTTCCCCAGCCATTTCTCTGCCTGTAATCATTCCTTTGCGACTCTGCGGCTTCTTCTACTCCCTATCTCTTCGACTGGCCATCTGGCTCTGTGGCTTTGTGGCTCTCTCTACATTACAAACACATCATTGTCTATAAAACACCCACTTGTAGCATGGCACAATGATTAGGGGCATTTACAAAGGAATTGGGGCAAAACCTGAAAATGGAACAAAATTCCAATACACAAAGTTTTACCAGAAATACACTATTGGGCGCAAAATCCCGAACTTCAGATTCTATGAAATTGCGCTCAAAATCCCTATTGGGTCTGCCCTTTTATGGCTGTTGTAAGCCCACCGTTAATCTGCATGATCTTTGATCCAACGGCTGACAAACATTTCGGGTGGTTAATGTGCACAGAGGTTACTTGCCCAAAAAGGCGGTTTTCTCTCTCTTGCGCCATGCCACGTGTCGGCCAGTGTATGGGATTGGGCGGAGCCCATCCAATACCACTTACCGCTTGAGGCCCGCCCGAAATCCCGCTTACCATGGAACTCAAATAACCCAAAGTCGCATCTATAAACCTTTCGGGTCTACCTTCGGTCACAATATCGCTATCGCATGGCATAGGGCTTAAAAACCTAATACACGGTTAATACATAGAAAATCCGAGAAACCCAGATTTCAAATTTTATGCAATCAAGCTTATAATTTCCATCGGGTCCGACCCTTATCGGCTTATCGCAAGTCGCGTGCCCAATGGCCTTTTGTATTGGGGATCACCGATCGCCGATATCGGCGTATCGCTATCAGCATATCGCAAGTGCAACGACCTTGGGGGTTCCTTTGGCCTGTTAGTTTTGCTGTGCAAAAGCATCAAAAATGGATTCAAACACTCTCAAAGGCTGCAAACACTATCATAATCATGCCAAAGGAACCATTGATGCTGTCGAAATCCTCATTTTTTGGCTAAAAGTCTTCCATTGATAAAAAATTTGTAAGAGGAAAGCCCTTTGGAGGGCAGAAATACACTATCGGGAGGCGGAAATACCCCAAAAAACATGTAAAAATCAAAGTAACAGGCTTAAGGATCCGCTTTATTCTCAGCCGTTGGATCTGGCCGATCAACGGTCCAGATCGTGTCGGCATATCGCAATTCGGGGGAGGCAGTGGTAGCGACAAAGGAGACCTCGCCGATGAGCGATCGCCGATATCGCATCGGCGTATTGTATCGGCACTTTTAAAAAGAGGCATTGGATGGTGATCGGCGATTTTGTGAGGACCGTTGATTGCGTATCTGGATCAACGGCCGAGATCACGTCGGCATTTCGCTATCGGCGATTACAAAGGGGCAGGCTTTAACATGAGTTATGTGCCGATGCGATGGGCCAGACCCGACGGCCATACAACGCTCCATTTTATATTATTTCGGGTCCGCAGCAATATCGTCGCTTCACCAAAGATTGGGGCACAGGACATCGCCGATGAGCGATCGCCGATATCACATCGGCAAGTTGCAATGGAGGACTTACAAAGGGATTTTATATTTC
Source organism: Pinus tabuliformis (assembly GCA_031772625.1). Classification (NCBI taxonomy): domain Eukaryota; kingdom Viridiplantae; phylum Streptophyta; class Pinopsida; order Pinales; family Pinaceae; genus Pinus; species Pinus tabuliformis. Next base: position 1,202,921,932 of record CM062804.1, read on the forward strand.
GCCGATGGGTCGGACCCAATGATGCTTTAAGTTGTTTTTCATAAAATATCGGGTTTGCAGCGACTGGGGCACAAGACTTCACCGATGAGCGATCACCGATGGACCGGACCCGACGGCGGTATTAATCCTTTTGATAGATTATTGGGTCCACGGCAGTCACCGATATTGCATCGGCACTTTCAAAGAGGGCAGGGCCTTTCGCGCATACATATACCTCCGACCCGATGGGCCGGACCCGATGGCCATTCAGAACTCCATTGCATAATATTTCAAATCCGTGCTCGTCGCTTTTTCATTATTTTTATGTATTTTCTTTGTATAAAGAAAATACAAAGGAGGCCTTTTCAATGGTTATGTTTGCGATGCGATAAGCCCGGACCCGATGGCGCTTTAAGTTATCTTTGATGAATTATCGGGTCCGGGGTGATTTCGTTATCAGCGTTTTCTAATGGTTGGGGCCTTTACATATGACATGCCTCCGATCCGATAAGCCGGACCCGATGGGACTATAAATGATTTTCATTAAAATTTCAAGTCTGCACTGGGCCATTTTTCATTGGTTTTGGGCGCATTTTCTTTGTTAAAATAAATATAAGGAAATACAAAGGGAAGCTTGGGCATGTGCCGATTGTGATGAGTCTCGGATTCGAAAGGGTTCGGAAGTAAAATATATATATTGTTCAAGTCCGCCAAAGCCATTTTTCATGATTTTGCAGTAGTTTTATGTGTATTTTCTAATATAAAGAAACAGAGGATTGGCCGGTTAAGATATGCATTGCGACCCGAAAGGCGGGCCCGATAGATGATTGAACCATGCCTGAGCCTTTTAAAGCCAAAGTCGAAACAGTGATGGTCGAGAATGAACATTGCAGCAACGTTTCTCTGTTTTAAAGCCAAGCAGTCATGATTGAGCCGTTTTATTGATTCAGCAGCAGCCATTAATCAAAAGTATGGCCGAGGAGGAAGCAGGATGCCATTTATCAATGCAGAGCATTCAATGGTTATGGTTCCTTTGGTATTACACGCCACCTGCTCAAGGGAGGACTGCAGAGCATCAGAGGGGTCAAATCCTTTTACAATACAGCTAGATTTGTATCAGAGGCCCATTTCTAAATGTAAACGTGGTTGGTGACCATTTATTGACTCCTCCACACATGATTGGTAGAGGTATTTTGTAATGTAACACCATATATACCCAGAACAGAGATGTAATTAGATTGATGAGTGTTTGATGAATGAGAGCTTATTGTAGCCTTTTAACTTCTGGAGACTGTTAATACTATGAGACCTGCAGCTTCTGGTCTTGATTTCCACTAATACAAGCTTCTTTTGCTATCACCTGCTCGCTTTTCACTTCTTCTATGTTCTAGGCTCTGCTTGCTTTGCATTTAATTGATGTGCTGTGAATATTTGGCATTTGAGGGGCTGCCATCCCACCTCTATGTTAAAATTTGGTGGTTCATTGAAAATTGCTTGTAGGTTGCTGTTGTTCTAATACCAGAGAGCTGTCATCCTCTCTGTATATGGAATAGTAGTCTTGCAGACCTTCTAACTGGTTGCAGCTGGCCATCACAGAGCCTTGTGCATCTGTTGGTGCAATCAGTTTTCTCCATCATCACTTTTACTTTACTTTAAGTTGTGAGTAGTTGGTGGTTGAAAGCCTTGTAGTTTGGGGATCTTCACCCATGTCTGGGGTAAATCATAGTAGGAGTTGTTATCTGGCTTAAAGGTGTTGCACATCTTCCATTTATCCATCATTTTATCCAACAAAACTGTTGAATTTTTAATGTTCCTGAGCATCACTGATATACAACCTAGGTGAGTTTCTTGGGGTGATAACATTAATTGGCGCCGTTGCCGGGGATCGAAGAATTGGAGCTCAAGCTTCCCTGGGAGAACGACATAGTTTCAAGCTTTGATGACAGACAAGGTTTGAACACAGTATTGGTTGTAGTCTTCTGTCTGGCGACTCCATTGGTGGAAGACCATCCTTTGGTGACTCCACTTTGAAGTTCTGGCTCAGTTTGTGAGGCATACTAGAAGAAATCCGCAGAAATCTCTAGCTGAACCGTTGCATGACCCTGAGAAAGTTGTTAAATCGAAGAAATCATCACAGAAAGGGGCATCAGGATCAGGTAAGCCTAAAAACTTCAATTTATCTGTGAAAGATGAGTTTATAACTGAAGAATTATAGCTTGAAGTTTTAGAGCCCAACACTGTTAATAAAGAAATTCCTTCAGTGATTAGTGTAGCCCCTTGTGCAATTAGTTCCCCTTTGAATCTCAGTCCAAAGAAAGCTTCCCATACTGTCCAAAACATCCCAATATCTCTGCCATCCATTACATTATTTCCTACTGCTCCATCTGTTACTATTCTTCCACATATTCCAAACATGGCAGGACAGCAAGCACCTACTAGGATTGAAAGGATTGTTGCTGCTAGATATGGACCTTTGGTATTGCCTGTGCCTCTAAATCTTATGCCTGTGGGAGAATATCAAAAATATATGCCTAAATTTACTGGAACAGAGGGAGTAACAGTAGAAGAACATCTTGAAGCTTTTTACAGTTATGCTAATAATTTAGATATAAGTGAGAATGATGTATGGATGAGAGTTTTTGTCCAGAGCCTTGATGGAGAGGCTAGGAAGTGGTTTAGAGAATTACCCCAAAGATCTATAACAGATATTGAAGCATTAGATGATGCATTTTTGAAGCAATGGGGAGATAAGAAGGACTTGCTGTATTATCATACAGAGTTTGGAAACTTGAAAAGAGAAAAGGGTGAGTCTTTTCCTGACTTCAATAAAATATTTAATAGAATGTATAGTAAAATACTAGCTGAGGTAAAGCCTACCCCCACTACTGCTAAACTCACATATGCCAATGCTTTTGACTCTAATTTCTGCTTATTGTTGAGAGAAAGACGATGTGCTACTCTGGGTGATATGCAAGAGGCAACCCTGGAGGTGGAATCCAATATTATGGCAGCAGAGAAGTTAAAGAGTCAAGCTGATAGAAGAAGGCCAAGAGGTGAGGCTTCTTCTTCCCTTGCACCAACTTCAGAGCCTAAATTAGAGAAAATGACTAAAATGATCGAGTCATTGGCTGCTGAAATTTCTAAGTTAAAGGTTGAGCAGACTTCAGGCAAAACAAGGCAGCAAAACACATTTGCTCCAAGAAATCCAAACCCATTTAGAAAAGCAAATGAGCAGCTACAAATTATGCAAAGGGGTGAAGAAGCAAAAGAAGATCATAAAGTAAAAGCTCCCTTTCAGAATGCAGTCATGGAGGGGGAACAATTTGAAGAAGATGAGGATGAAATTCACTGCTTGGAAGATAAAGGCAGCGCTGCATTTTTAACATTGGCCGAATATGAAGAGTCATTGCTGCAAGAGCAAAACAGTCAGAGGTGGGACAGTGGTGCTGTTCTGCAATCTGGTGAGCAACAACAAAGATATAATCTAAGATCCAATGCAAAGAATGTCAAAGAAAATGTGGCACAAGAAGCAGCTGCTCAAACAATGCCACAGAATAGCAGGCAAAGAAGACCAGCAGCTGATCCTATCACCCTCAAAGCTCCAGTTCAAGAGGTAAAAACTGCTGATAAAGTATTCTCTTCTTTTAGTTTTGAGTCAGAAGTTCAAAAATTGAAAATATCCATGCCTTTGGCTGAATTGGTGAAGAGTGAATTATTCAGAAAACCCATCCTTGAGGCCCTTGAACTAGAACCTAAACAAACCTCCATTGACTCTGTCAATTTGCAAGATGACAAGCCTGCTATTGTGCTTAGCCCCATGATTGAACCTGCTGATAATAGTTCTCCATCTTTCTATGTTTCATTAACTATCCATGATAAAATCCTCCACAATTGCCTGCTAGACACAGGGGCCAACCACAATCTAATGCCTAAAACTGTCATGGAAGAGTTAGGCCTTGATATCACTAGATCTTATCATGATTTTTTCTCTTTTGATTCAAGGAAGGTAAAATGCCTTGAATTAATTAAGGATCTGGCCATTACCTTAACTCAGCTATCCATGAAAAGTATGATGATGGACATAGTGGTGGCCGATGTTCCTCCTAAGTTTGGTATGCTATTTTCTAGAGGGTGGATTAAGAGACTAGGTGGGACATTGTAGAATGATCTATCTTATGCAACTGTTCCAGTGTTTGGAGGAGAAAGCAGGAGGTTGTATAGAGAAGCACAGCTGGCATATATCATTAGTGATGAGAAGAATCCTACAAACCATCCCATATATGCAGTGGACACTGATTTTGGAGCTTGCATTCTCCAAATAGAAGAATCTCAGAAGGCTGCATTGCAAATCAGGAAACCAACAGATCAGGCTGAGCATGATACAGGTGGTCAGATTTGGGAGATGTTCTTTGATGGAGCATGTACCAAGGAGACTGCAGGAGCAGGGGTGGTGCTAGTATCTCCACAACAAGAAACAGTTCAATTGTCTCTAAAGCTGGTTTTTCAGGTGACAAACAACATAGCAGAATATGAAGCGCTGCTGTTGGGCCTTCATGAAGCCAAAGATAGAGGAATAAAAAATATGAAGGTGTTTGGAGATGCTGATTTGATAATTCAGCAAGTAAATAAAACATTCCAAGCAAAGCATCCAAGGTTGAGAGCTTATAGAGATGAGGTATGGAGAGTCAAAGAGTTCTTTGATTTTTTTTGCATTTCATATATTCCTAGAGCAAAATCAGCTTGCTGATTCCCTTGCTGTCTCTGCTAGTTTGTTCATCCTTCCATCGCCTCCCAAACTAGTTTATGAGGTAAAAATGAAGTATAGACCCTCTGTGCCTGATAATGTCCACCATTGGAAGGTTTTTGATGATGATGATGATGAGTTAAATAGGTTCCTTCAAGTCATTGATGAGTTCTCTGAAATGAAAATTGACCAAAATAATGATGCTCTGTTAGAAGATCCCAAGTCCCAACTAAGAAATAGGATTGGCAAGAATAGCATAGTCCAGCTTCCTAGTAACCATATTCCTAAGGGTCTAATTCCTCTTGAGAGATTGTTTGACCACAATGATGTGCCTTACAAAGCTGCCCAAAAACAAGATCAGTCTGAAGTTTGCAAGCATAATATAGGAGGTCCATGTTAGCCCAAATTCATAAATCTGTCCACTAATCTATCTGCTGATCGGAGTACTGAATATTGCAAATTAATGAGGCAATTTGCTGATGTGTTCACTTGGGAGTATAGCGATCTGAAAACATTTGACAAAAATGTAATTTAGCATAAAGTTCCGCTTGAAAAAGACACTATTCCTTTCAAACAAAAGCTGAGACCAATGAATCCTTTGCTCCTTCCTCTGGTGGAGAAAGAAATTAAAAAGTTGTTGGCTGCTAAAATAATAGTACCTCTCAGATATTCTAAATGGGTGGCAAATCTGGTTGTTGTGAGGAAGAAGAATGGAGAAATCAGACTGTGTGTTGATTTCAGGAATCTAAATAAATGCTCCAAAAAGGATAATTATCCCCTACCAAAAATGGAGCATTTGTTGCAGCAAGTCTTAGGTGCCAAAGTGATGTCTTTTATAGATGGATTTTCAGGCTTTCATCAAATCACTGTACATCCAGATGATCAAGAGAAGACAACATTCACCACTCCTTGGGGCACGTTCATGTATGCCAAAATGCCATTTGGGCTGATGAATGCTGGAGCCACTTTTCAACGCGCTATAGATATTGCTTTTGTGGGAGAAAAGGATAAATTCGTGCTGATATACCTTGATGACATAACTGTTTATTCTGGTAGCCATCATGATCATCTACAGCGTTTAAAAAAGGTGTTTTTAAAATGCAGGAAAGTTGGAATTTCACTCAATCCCAAAAAAACCCAATTTGCTTTGGAAAAAGGCAAACTGTTGGGGCATGTAGTGTCTGCTGCAGGTGTTCAAATAGACCTAGAAAGAGTCAAAGCAATTCAGGCCTTGGCTCTCCCAAGATCAAAGAAGGATATACAATCTTTTATGGGCAAAATCAACTTTGTAAGGAGGTTCATTCCTAATTTTGCTGAGATGGTTAAGCACATAACCTCCATGTTGAAAAAGGGAGCAGAAGTAAGATGGACTGATGCAGCAAGGAAATCTTTTGATTCCATTAAGAAGGCTATTATGCAAGCTCCTACTTTAATAAGCCCTGACTATAGCAAGGAGTTTCACTTATTTTCATTTGCCTCCAAGGACACAATCGCAGTTGTTCTGTTGCAGCAAGATGAAGTAGGTCAAGAGCATCCAATGGCCTTTTTCAGCAAGAATTTGAGGGATGCTGAACTAAGGTATGATATTATTGAAAAGCAAGCTTATGCCCTTATCAAGTCTTTGAAAGCTTTCAGAATATACATCTTGCATTCCAAAAAGTTGCATATGTGCCTTCTGCTACAATAAAGGATGTCTTAACGCAGCTTGATGCTAATGGAAAAAGAGCGAAATGGATTGCAAAAATGATAGAATTCAACATAGAGCTGAAGCCCACCAAGCTGGTAAGAGGTCAGGGACTTGCTAAAACTGTTGGCTGAAGAAAATTGCAGGTCTTTGGACATTGATTTCTTGTTCAATGTAGCAGAAAATGGTTAGATAGAAGAGCATGAAATAGCTGAAATGCAGAGAGGACAGTCAGTGGCCGAGAACCTAGCTTCATGTAGCTGGTATGCTGCAATCATTAATTTCCTCCTAAAGCTAGAAGTTCCTTCAAAATTTTCTCAAAGTCAAGCAAGAACATTAAATCTCAAGGCAACAAAATATTGCATAAATGATAGCTTGCTTTATTGGAGGGATCTATCTGGAGTGCTTTTAAGATGCCTGGATAAACAACAGTCAATAGAAGTTATGCAGCAGTTCCATGACAGCATATGTGGAGGACATCACTATTGGAGAACTACAGCCCATAAGATTCTCAGAGATGGGTACTATTGGCCCTCTTTATTTTCTGATGTATTTGCTTTTGTTAAATCTTGTGACAGGTGCCAAAGATTTGAAGGTAAGCAGCAGTTAAAATCCCTGCCCCTAAAGCCAATAATTGTAAAAGGACCTTTTCAGCAGTGGGGCTTGGATTTCATTGGTGAAATCAACCCACATTCCAGTGGTCAGCACAGGTGGATATTAGTTGCCACTGATTATTTTACAAAATGGATTGAAGCAATCCCAACAAGGAAGGCTGATCATAATGTGGTAATGAAATTTTTATCAGAAAACATTTTCAATAGATTCGGTTGCCCACATAAGCTTATAACAGATAATGCAGTAGCCTTCAAGGCAAAAGAGCTGGTGGAAATGTGTGATTCAATGGGCATTAAACTTGTCCATTCCACCTCCTTGTTTTCAGGAAAAGTGTCCATTCAGATCTGCTCTATCCCACTGAGGTGTGACAGCTACCTTAGAAACAAACAGAGAAAACTACTTTTGTATTCTTCTTTAGGAACTATAAACAAAGAGGAATAGGATGAACCAACCTGTGTCTTGCGCTAGTCCTTTGATCCAATCTCTCTTCTCTTCGACAGCTCCCAGCTACCTGCTTCCTCACTTGTCCAGCTTCACCAAGTACCTGCAAGATCACAGAAGAGGGAAACTATACAAAGACTGTTAGGCCCCTATACTACTAGTGTAACCCCTTATTGTTATTAGTAAAACCCACTTATTATATTGATGCACCCATGTAGTGCCCATATTGTTACTAATGTGCCCCATAGAAGCCCAATATTATTATTATTGTGCCCTTACATTATTATTGTTATGTCGGCTCTGGTTATGTTATGACCCCTTAGACTCCTATATATAGAAAGGAGGTCTTTTCATTTGTATCATCCAAGAATTTTTCATTTATGTAATGTAAAGGAGGTTTCCCCCTCGAAGAGGCTGAACTCTAAGGCATTGATCTATCTTTTCTATCTTTTCTTGAGCTGGTTTCATAACATTTGGTATCAGAGCTTTGGATTCTAGGGTTTCGCTGCTCCAAACAGGTCATCGTGGTATTTTCACTATAAATTTTTTTCTGTGATGTTTCAGAAGTCGCAAAAAAAACCCATTTGAGAAGAAATCGTGCTGAACCTTGGGTCTGATTTTCAGAGCGTTTCGCGCGATATTGGCAGAGATATGATCTGAGGAAGTTGGTCTTTTTGCAGACTCCTAAATTGCATTCAAAACAGGTGACCTGGGGAAAATAGTCATAACTTTGTCTTTGAGCGTTGGATTGAAATTTCGTAAGAAGGTACAGAAAGAGGACGGACTGTAGTTTCTTATATGCATTTTTCAGATCCATAGGTCTAAAAATGGACACGTGGCACTTCGTACAAGTTCGCTCTTTTGGAAAGGTCTATAATCAGGTCATCTTGGGAGATTGTGCGTAACTCTTTCTTGGGGAATCCAATTTGGATCAGACTAGTGGCATTGGAAAGAGGACACAGAGGGCTACTACAGGTAGCAATTTCAGAACATAAATATCTACAAGTACAGAGTTATAGTCGTTTCAAGTTCGAGGTCCTAAAATCAAGAAAAAGCAAGATGAGGAAGTTTGATGGCAAGGATCCGGTAAATTGGATACTTTAGATGGAGCAATATTTTGATCTACATGGTGTACCACTGTTACAAAAGGTATGTATTGCAGCTTCATATTTAGAACCGGATCAATTTTTATGGTATAAAGGGCTTTGTTCTTGTAAAAAACTTGTTACGTGGTCAATTCTCACAGAAGAAATGATAACACATTATGAGGATACAAAGAGTAACACCTTCGTTAGAGCAACACCACAACAATTGGAAAGAGTAAAAGGGCTTTGTGACATATTTGAAAGTAAAATTATGGCAACAAGGAAGTCTACCCCTCACAACTATAAAGATGGATGTGTTGTTCCTCCTAGCCTTCCACAACCTACAAGGGTTACACCACAACAATTGGAAGAAAAAAGAGAAAAAGGGCTTTGTTACAATTGTGATAGCAAATGCACTAAAGGTCATAAGTGTGCTGAGAAGAAATTATTTTACATAGAGTATGAAGAGGAGGAAGAAAAGGATCAAGAAACATCAAAAGAAGATGATATATGCCAAGACCCAACCCCAGAGAAAGAAGAAATAAATCAGAACATATCTTGTAAACTATTGGAAAGAATGACCACTCCTCAAACTCTCAAGATAGAAGGAAATATCAAGAAGAAAAAGGTGCAAGAAGTGAAAGATCACACCAAGAAAGAAGAAATGAATCCAACCATATCTTGTAATTCACTGGGCGGAATTACCACTCCTCAAACTAGCGAGACAGAAGGACATATCAAGAAGAAAAATGTTCAAGAAGTGAAAGATCACATCGAGCGTCAAGAAATGAATCCGACCATATCTTGTAAAGGATTGGAAGAAATTACCACTCCTCAAAATCTAAAGATAGAAGGACATATCAAGAAGAAAAAGGTTCAAGCAGTGAAAGATCACATCGAGCATCAACAACAAGTTCTCCAACTTTTAAAGGATAGCGCCACTTCGGTGCAAAATCAAATGAAACAACAGGTAGATCAACATCATAGTGAAAAATGTTTTGATGTAGGTGATTGGGTATTTTTACTGCTACATCTAAAGCAAGCTATTTATGAGAAGGAAATGTTGGCAATACTACATGCACTTAAAAAATGGCGACCTTACCAAATGGGAAGACTCTTCAAGGATGAGGATGTGGAAGCATTGTTTTGTGTTATTTCTATTATCCAACCAGATTGCATAAACGAAGCAAGGGATGAATGGAAGAAGGAAAAAGAAGTATGGCCACTTATTCAAAACTTGCAAAAGATCCCAATTCAAACAATATTGTCAGATATTGAAAAGGAAGGAAAAACCATATTGGAACCTGGAGCAGTCATAGAAACAAGAACCCGACAGCTACGAAATCGATCAATTTCAGAGTATCTCATCAAGTGGAAGAACTTACCCGCTGAAAATTCCACATTGGAGGACAAGAATTTTATACAGAAGCATCAAGAACTACTCAAGTGTTGAGGACAACGCTTTTTGAAGGAGAGGGGCATGTTAGGCCCCTATACTGCTAGTGTAACCCCTTATTGTTATTAGTAAAACCCACTTATTATATTGATGTACCCATGTAGTGCCCATATTGTTACTAATGTGCCCCATAGAAGCCCAATATTATTATTATTGTGCCCTTACATTATTATTGTTATGTCGGCTCTGGTTATGTTATGACCCCTTAGACTCCTATATATAGAAAGGAGGTCTTTTCATTTGTATCATCCAAGAATTGTTCATTTATGTAATGTAAAGGAGGTTGCCCCCTCGAAGAGGCTGAACTCTAAGGCGTTGATCTATCTTTTCTATCTTTTCTTGAGCTAGTTTCATAACAAAGACATGGGTTTATATTCATAAATAACTTAGGATCAGATTTAAGTTAACCATACAAATGTAACTAACATCAATGAAACACAAGCATGGAGAAGAAACTCAAATAGTTTTATTGATATACAAGAAGATCCAGGAGGAGTTACAACCGATGATTCCTGACCCAGCATCAACCTCCCAGCAAAGAAGTCCCTTCTTCAACCCCAACAAAGCATAGATCACCCAATCCTCTGATATGTATCTCAAAACCAACAGAAATTCCTTACAATGTGCAAAATTCCAGCCTCCGGATCTCTGGGATGAGGGATCCATATATAGATGTATGCAAGGAGGATGAGTCAGCTCATGAATTGATTAGTGGCTTCTCTTTGTCAGTTCTTACTTCCACTTGGAGACTGAGAGCCTCTTACTCATCCTTGGTCGAATTCAGTGAGGCAAGTGTCATTGGAGAAGATTCTGGAAGCTTCCATTGTCTCTCCACCTCGTGGAATGACTCTGCCACTTGTCATTTCCTGCTCAACGCACCCTGGTAGTGCATTTAGGTGCATTGCAACGCACCTAGCTAGTGGACTTAGGTGCTTTGCAACGCACTTGGCTAGTGGAGCAGCTGAAATGATCCTGATTTGACTTATTCTGAGCAGTTTTTGGTGGAGAACTTCTGGGAGAAGCTGTAACTTGTTGACCTTGTTCCTTTAGGAGTTAGAACAACACTTTTAGGGACTGAGGAGCCCTTGGTTTATGGACATTTCATGCTTAGAGCTGTAAGGCACAAAAATGTCTATAACAGTTGCCCCCTAAAGTATGAGGTTGTTTATCGGGTGAAATGCTTTATTAGGAGGATCCGAAGTTCTTTCAATGCTGGGAGGAGACCTATAATAAGATACAATACAATACATTATCTTCATACTATTTTCATGATCTAGCTGAGGCGGGCATTCCCATGCTCAGCTTTATAAATTCATTTTCATGTACATAGGACAGACAATCGTCTGATGATTCTGATAGAGTCATCATCCTTTTGGTAGGATGATTATCTGTGCTGCAATGCTGTACACTTCAATGTCTTTATTTTCCTGAATATATATCGCAGCCCGGATGGATGAAACTAGATCCAGGGTCTTCAATCTCATCCGATCTTCACTCGAAGTACAAGTCAATCCATGTGAGAAATGTTTTGAAGTTGAACATGGAAAGACATCGCTTGATTACCAGTCAATGATGTAAACTGTTAACAAGCACGAGAGGAATCACCGATAATGATAATGACCCTCAAGGTACTGCAGTACAATTCACGTTGTGTGAATAAAGGACTTGGAATTGAACACCACGCAAAATCTTTCGATCGAAGGTCATTGATGTATACCTGTCGCCGGAAGTGAGAAACTTGCCATTGAGGCATGCAAGCTTCAAAGTACTGAATGGGGTGTTCCTAGATCAACTTCTTGGATAATGAGCTGATGTCGACAAGAAGTGATCCGTCACAGGAGGGCCTTAATGAATCCCACATCAATGACACGGAACGGAGCAAATGATTTTGATGGAGGTGAAAACAATCTGATGATATATGGTTCAGGGTGGCGGTCATGAAAGAATGGAGTATAATGTATGGTAGTGGGTGGGACACAGGTGGCCTTTCTGGATGACTTCTCTTGAACATGTCGGCGACACTTATGTGATGGATTGGTAGCATTAACCCCAAATGTGGATGGTATGGCGAGACCATGGCGATGTGACCGGTGAATGAAACAACCCAACCCGACTCGGGCACGGAGTGGAAGGGTCATGTTCAAGAGCGACTTGCTACCAATAAAGATTCTTTGAGTTTTCTTCCCAATTTTTCCCCAGTCATTGTTGACCAGTACCTCTTTATTTTTGTCATGCTTGAGGAGGATAACATATGCTTGTTCTATAATTTTCCCTTTGGGCAAACCCATCGCTATGTTTTAACGAGCCTAGCGATAGTGAAACTCGTTCTCGTCTAAAGACAAGTTTGTCGCTATTAATATTTTTAACGAGTTTAACGACAAAGATAACTTGGTCCTTTTCATTTTTAGAGAGTCTGAAAAGGTACATAAAGGTAACTCCAAAATTCCTTTTTCGTCATCTAATCCCTTAAGTCCAAAAAAGTATAAAACAATACAGAAGGGATGAATTTTCGATCGCTTTAACGAGCCGAATAAAACAAGCACCGGATCTTTTTGTGCAATAGTCCCTCAGGTCCAAAAAGATTAAAATCTAGAGGAGGGATAGCACTTCTCGTCGCTTTAACGAGCTGGAAGGCCAAAACTCGGCAATCTTTTCATATTTTACGAGTCAGTTGAAAAGAGCTTAAAGAAGACTTGTCTTTTGAGGAACGAGTGATAAAATGGGTAGCAGCTGATTCCAGGTAAGGTTTGGAATTTTCCAATCACGGCAGTGTCACAAGGATGGCTAGTGAAATCACTCTTCGCAGCTGTTCCTCAAAATGGGTAAACAATCAAATGGAGGTGAATGATCGGCCAGTGAAAAGTGGAGGTGACGGTGCAAACACAACCAAGGCTTTAACGGCTGAAATGTTTCATTCACGGTGGTTATTTACCGGGGAATAGTTCATTTTTTAACGAGCTTAAATGCGGGTGGAAACATTTGCTCATATCTTATGTTTATTTTTTAACGAGCTTGAACTATGTGCTAAAACTGCTCGATTAATCCAGTCATATGATAAGAATGTCTCATATAAAATGGCAATTTTTAGATTTTTGCCCCACATCCTTTCTTCATGCAAGTTAGGTGACGACTAATCCTACGAGTTTAAAGGGTTAGCCTACAGGTTTAAAGGGAGGACCTAAAAATTTAAAAAATAAATAGTCGCCCTTCGCTTGCACTCCAAAAGGTTTGCATGCCCCCAGGTATAAAATATGGTTTCAAGGTTACCCCTCAATTTGCAGACAAAACATTTGTTCTATCAGGAGAGGCCTACCTCTTACAGGTTACCCAAAGATTGTTCTATTTACGGTGTAAACAAAACACTTCTTCGGCGATGTCTACCGAGATAAACAAGGGTGAGCGACGACGTGCGCCAACTCACATAACTTTGACAAAAGAATCTTATTCTAGAATAACCCCTCTTCCACTGACGGACGGGGTACAGACTAGTCATATTCTCCCGCGGAAACCTACCCTATACCCGAAGTTTTCCTGCCGAAGCAGACCAGGACGCATGCCCCCTGGGTTTCAGTCGTATCCCCCCGGATTACTCGCGCTCATCGGGAGGACGGACTGGGGATTGAGACATTTCTTGCGTGAATAGACCATTTAGGGATGGTATATGACTATTTTCTATGCGTGATCTGGGAAATGAAAGCTGGTCCATGAGCTTGACCACTCTTCCTTCGTGCGGAAAACACATTACTCTAAAGAGTGAGGAGACGATGGCTCCTATGCAATAAATATAGTCTCGTCCAAGGAGTAGATTATAATCCAAGGGTCCTTGAACTACCATTACGTTCATGCGAACTGTCTTCCCTCTCAATGTTATGGGCACATCAGGAAGGATCCCTAAAGGTCGACTGGTTCCTTTATCAAAGCCTGTCAGATTTCTCATCTCAGGCAAAAGCGATGGCGAACCAAGCGCTTTCGAAGCAGTAGAGGAAAGGATACTCACAGAAGCCCCCTCATCTATGATGGTACCAGCCATGACCATTCTATATATTTGAACGATAATTCGGAATGGTATGCTTACTGGTAAACGGGGTCTGCCTAGTTGATTCCAGTCGAAGGAGACAACTAGGTTGTTTGGAGGTGGGACCGAGTAGACGGCCGGGTATGGCTCTGACGAACTTCCTTCTTGCGGTAAAGGAATGGGTAGGTTGCCCCCATGTTCGTCGGAGTCTGTGTTGATGAAGAGAATTTGGATGGTGTCATCCTTGTTCTCTTCAGTGACTGTATCATCCGAAGATAAAACCTCTGAAGGCAAGACCGGGTCAACTGCCACCTCGACCTTTTGACTTTCGTCTGGTATGGATTCAGTTGGTTTATCTTCAATGATAGGCGCTTCAGCCGACCACCTGAGCGGGTCAGCTGGATTCTCAACTAGTGACGGACTTGGCAAGAGTTTTTATATCCAGGAGGAAGTCGTAACGATGAAACCGGACGATCATCCAAAACTCTTTTAGCTTCGTCTAAGAAGGGACAATGGTGGACGGCATGATTGCCTTCGCACAGTTTACAGGGAAATCTAGCTTTCCCTTTTTGTCCTGGGGCTTCACTTTCACTAGTTGACGGTGTGCTTTCAACATGATCATCAGAGGTTGACGACACCGGGATGTGCAAACAAGGAGACCAGTGCCTTAGTATCCGGGGGATGCAAGGACAATCTCTGTGAAAGTGGTCTCCTTTGCAAATGACACATGGCGATTTAGGCCTGGTCAGTGCAGTGTGTGGATTTTCGTTAGACGACACTCGTTTGCCCCCATTCGCCTTTGGCTCCTTCTTCTTTTTCTCTTTCTTCTGCTTTTCCTTCTTCTCCTTAGGAACTTGGCTTTTAGCTTTACCAGTTCCATCAAGCGAAGAGGAAGGAGGAGAGGAAGAATTAGAGGAAGTAGAAGGCTGGTGGGCAACTCTGGACTCGTCTAATTGCTGATTCGATTGTTCAAGAATAGTGGTGTTCTGAACGACACTGGTTGAGAAGAGCCATACTGGCAAGCCAATTGTCAGTCCTGGAAGTGACAATGTGGCCATATGGGGCGCACCAACATCTCCCCAAGAGGAGAAGGGACTAGGATTTCCACCAAGGGGAATTCCTTGGTTGGTAGGCTCCATTTTCTCAACCCAAGATCAACGTAGGAAAGGGGTATGAATATTCCGTTTAAAATAAATTTTAACATGCTTTGACACAACTTGTTTTTTCAGTTTTTAAGAGTCGAGAAAAAACAAAAGATGACTCTAGTCTCCTTCGATTTTTAATGAGCCTGAAGTGACAAGTGCTCAGATGGACCTTTTCCGTTAAGGAGTCTGAAAAGGAATGAAAGGGACTGCTCTGGAGGTCTAGGTAGAGGGAGTACCAAACCAATCGCAAAACTACAGAATACTTTTTACGGTATGGCAGTCAATCTTCCCGAATGCTGTGTTCGGTGCATTGCGATCAGTAGGGCGGCCGACACGGCTTCCTATGGATAAAGGTTTTAAGCCTATAGGGGTCTCCCAATATATACTCGACGGTACGTGGGAGCATAAGTCCATACTGGCACTTATCATCTCAAAGTGGAGGAATCACCCAACCATCAGTGAGGACAACAGTTACCAGGCTTTACGACGTCGGAATACGTCTCTAGCCTAGACCTCTAAATGTTGTGCGTTAAGTTCCAAAGCGTTGTTAAGTTCATTGGATTTATTTTAAGTTGATCTTTCTTATGAAGTTTGCCTTTTGGGATCACCACAAGATGTAGATGTAATTCCTAAAATGCAATCTAAAGATGATAAACAAACCTTTATCTCTTTTCAGCAAATGAAAATCCTAGCTACTAGGGGAAAAGAAAGACACAATCTTTTCGCAAAGAGCAAAGAGAACACTGTAAATGCACTTTTCCTAAATCAAGCCAAACAGACTGCCAATATGCAAATGCACATGCATGTGTTTTGTTTTTCACTTTCTTAATATTGATGCCTAAAAAGAAAGTTGTTGTACAAATCTGAATTTGCTTTCAAGTGACAAACATAAACAAGCTTCTTTTCGAAATCAAAAGGTAGAGAGATTACGACACTTTATGATTTTGAAATAAATACTCGTTTCAACACTAGAAAGTGACAAATTCAAACCAAAGGCAAAAGTAAAAGCATAACCGACTATCAACAACAAATAAACTTTCTCCTATGATCAAAATCGACACTTGCGACAGATCTAAATCAAAGGATGATAGTACGACTATTCTACTTTTGCAATGGAAAACTGTAAACGACGTAACAAACACATAAAAACATCTACAGTTTCTTTTGTACAACTGAGGCGGAATATCAGTAAGGAAAAGGGGTTTGAAACAGTGAAATACTGATCACAGGCTGCAAAAATCAGAGACAAAACTGAAAAAATGAAGCAAAGAACCTCAGCTGCACAAGGCTAGGCTGATCAACGCACCTGTAACACAGGGAAACTGCGTTGCAACGCAGGTAGCCCTCTCGGGAACTGCATTGAAATGCAGAACCTCTTCACAGAGCCTGCGCTGGGGCAGAAACGAGAATTCTATCCGGGTTCTGGGTCACGGTTTACAGTTTAATCTATGGTTTTTGGCCGAGTAAAAGCAATCAGTAATACACAATCAGAGGTAGATCTAAGGGGGGTTCTAAGAGCTATCACAAGGGTAATCAGTTAGTTTATGAATCAGCTGTTCAAATCATAAACAAATCCAGTGAATGGATCGAAGCAGCAGATGTCTACTTTGCATTTGTTAATGGCAAATGCAGTTCGATTGCTGCTTCTAAGCTTATGAAATAAACAACAAGAGAAACACAAACAAACTAACTAGACACGATCCCCAGCGGAGTTGCCATTTTGTTTTCGGGAAAAGTGTCCATTCAGATCTGCTCTATCCCACTAAGGTGTGACAGCTACCTTAGAAACAAACAGAGAAAACTACTTTTGTATTCTTCTTTATGAACTATAAACAAAGAGGAATAGGATGAACCAACCTGTGTCTTGCGCTAGTCCTTTGATCCAATCTCTCTTCTCTTCGACAGCTCCCAGCTACCTGCTTCCTCACTTGTCCAGCTTCACCAAGTACCTGCAAGATCACAGAAGAGGGAAACTATACAAAGACATGGGTTTATATTCATAAATAACTTAGGATCAGATTTAAGTTAACCATACAAATGTAACAAGTATCAATGAAACACAAGCATGGAGAAGAAACTCAAATAGTTTTATTGATATACAAGAAGATCCAGGAGGAGTTACAACCGATGATTCCTGACCCAGCATCAACCTCCCAGCAAAGAAGTCCCTTCTTCAACCCCAACAAAGCATAGATCACCCAATCCTCTGATATGTATCTCAAAATCAACAGCAATTCCTTACAATGTGCAAAATTCCAGCCTCTGGATCTCTGGGATGAGGGATCCATATATAGATGTATGCAAGGAGGATGAGTTAGCTCATGAATTGATTAGTGGCTTCTCTCTGTCAGTTCTTACTTCCACTTGGAGACTGAGAGCCTCTTACTCATCCTTGGTCGAATTCAGTGAGGCAAGTGTCATTGGAGAAGATTCTGGAAGCTTCCATTGTCTCTCCACCTCGTGGAATGACTCTGCCACTTGTCATTTCCCGCTCAACGCACCCTGGTAGTGCATTTAGGTGCGTTGCAACGCACCCAGCTAGTGGACTTAGGTGCTTTGCAACGCACTTGGCTAGTGGAGCAACTGAAATGATCCTGATTTGACTTATTCTGAGCAGTTTTTGGTGGAGAACTTCTGGGAGAAGCTGTAACTTGTTGACCTTGTTCCTTTAGGAGTTAGAACAACACTTTTAGGGACTGAGGAGCCCTTGGTTTATGGACATTTCATGCTTAGAGCTGTAAGGCACAAAAATGTCTATAACACTCCTACTACCCTCAAGGGAATGGTCTAGCAGAATCCTCTAATAAAAGTCTGATCAGGATTATTAAGAAGCTGTTAGAGGATAATAAGAAGAATTGGGATGCCAAGCTCAAATATGCACTTTGGGCGGATAGAGTGACCATTAAGAGATCTACAAGCTGCTCTCCCTTCAAGCTAGTATATGGTTCTGATGTTGTTTTTCCCATTCAACTTACCCTCCCTGTGGCAAAGTTGCTCCAAACAGCGCAGAATGAAGAAGATGATATGGCCAATAGAATCACTGATTTAACAGAATTATATCATATCAGAGAGCAGCTAATTGAAAAAGCTACAGCACATCAACAAAAGGTCAAGGGAGCCTTTGACAAGAAGACAAAAAGAAACAATTTCCAGGTTGGGGATTTGGTCATGAAATGGGATGCTTTTAAAGAAAAGAAAGGAAATCATGGGAATTTTGATGCTCTCTGGACAGGCCCTATTATCATTTCACATATTCAAGGGAACAATACCTTCATACTGAAAAGTATGGCAGGAGAACCTGTTTTTGATGGCCCAGTTAATGGGCGGTTTTTGAAAAACTATGTGATTTAAGGTCTTTTGGCCTTGAAAACTGTAAATAGGGTGCTTTATTTAGTTTTTAATATAGCTATAGTAGACTCCATGCCCAATGGAACACTAGGAATTTTGGCTAATTTGTTTGTTGCTGGAAGGCATTGATCTGCAGGTTCTTGAGACCTCACAGGGAGGATCTCATCCCCAGAAGGAGCCAGTGTTAGTTTTGCTGTGCAAAAGCATCAAAAATGGATTCAAACACTCTCAAAGGCTGTGAACACTATCATAATCATGCCAAAGGAACCATTGATGCTGTCGAAATCCTCATTTTTTGGCTAAAAGTCTTCCATCGATCAAAAAATTTGCAAGAGGAAAGCCCTTTGGAGGGTAGAAATACACTATCGGGAGGTGGAAATACCCCAAAAAACATGTAAAAATCAAAGTAACAGGCTTAAGTATCCACTTTAATCTCAGCCGTTGGATCTGGCCAATCAACGGTCTAGATCGTGTCGGCATATCGTAATTCGGGGGAGGCAGTGGTAGCGACAAAGGAGACCTCGCCGATGAGCGATCGCCGATATTGCATCGGCGTATTATATCGGCACTTTTAAAAAGAGGCATTGGATGGTGATCGACGATTTTGTGAGGACCGTTGATCGCGTATCTGGATCAACGGCCGAGATCACGTCGGCATTTCACTATCGGCGATTATAAAGGGGAAAGCTTTAACATGAGTTATGTGCCGATGCGATGGGTCGAACTCGACGACCATACAACACTCAATTTTATATTATTTCAGGTCCCCAACAATATCGGCGCTTCACCAAAGATTGGGGCATAGGACATTGCCAATGAGCGATCACCAATATTGCATCGGCAAGTTGCAATGGAGGACTTACAAAGGGCTTTTATATTTCGCCGATGGGCTGGACTCGATGATGCCTTAAGTTGTTTTTCATAAAATATCGGGTTCGCAACGACTGGGGCACAAGACTTCACCAATGAGCGATCGCCGATGGACAGGACCCGACGACGGTATTAATCCTTTTGATAGATTATCGGGTCCGCGGCAGTCGCCGATATCGCATCGGCACTTTCAAAGAGGGCAGGGCCTTTCGCGCATACATATACCTCCGACGCGATGGGCCGGACCCGACGACCATTCAGAACTCCATTGCATAATATTTCAAATCCGCGCCCGTCGCTTTTTCATTATTTTTATGTATTTTCTTTGTATAAAGAAAATACGAAGGATGCCTTTTCAATGGTTATGTTTGCGATGCGATAAGCCCGGACCCGATGGCGCTTTAAGTTATCTTTGATGAATTATCGGGTCCAGGGTGATTTCGCTATCGGCGTTTTCTAATGGTCGGGGCCTTTACATATGACATGCCTCCGATCCGATAAGCCGGACCCGATGGGACTATAAATGATTTTTATTAAAACTTCAAGTCCGCGTTGGGCCATTTTTCGTTGGTTTTGGGCACATTTTCTTTGTTAAAAGAAATATAAAGAAATACAAAGGGAAGCCTGGGCATGTGCTGACTGTAATGAGTCTCGGATCTGAAAGGGTTCGGAAGTAAAATATATATATTGTTCAAGTCTGCCAAAGTCATTTTTCATGGTTTTGCAGCAGTTTTATGAGTATTTTCTAATATAAAGAAATAGAGGATTGGCCGGTTAAGATATGCATTGCGACCCGAAAGGCGGGCCCGATAGATGATTGAACCATGCCTGAGCCTTTTAAAGCCAAAGTCGAAACAGTGATGGGCGGGAATGAACAGTGCAGCAACGTTTCTCTATTTTAAAGCCAAACAGTCATGATTGAGCCGTTTTAATGATTCAGCAGCTGCCATTAATCAAAAGTATGGCCGAAAAGGAAGCAGGACGCCGTTTATGGTTCCTTTGGTATTACACGCCACCTGCTCAAGGGAGGACTGCAGAGCATCAGAGGGGTCAAATCCTTTTACAACATAACCATATTTGTATCAGAGGCCAATTTCTAAATGTAAACGTGGTTGGTGACCATTTATTGACTCCTCCACGCATGATTGGCAGAGATATTTTGTAATGTAACACCATATATACCCAGAACAGAGATGTAATCAGATTGATGAGTGTTTGATGAATGAGAGCTTATTGTAGCCTTTTAACTTCTGGAGACTGTTAATACTATGAGACCTACAGCTTCTGGTCTTGATTTCCACTAATACAAGCTTCTTTTGCTATCACTTGCTCGCTTTTCACTTCTTCTATGTTCTAGGCTCTGCCTGCTTTGCATTTAATTGATGTGTTGTGAATATTTGGCATTTGAGGGGCTGTCATCCCACCTCTATGTTAAAATTTAGTGGTTCATTGAAAATTGCTTGCAGGTTGCTGTTGTTCTAATACCAGAGAGCTGTCATCCTCTCTGTATATGGAATAGTATTCTTGCAGACCTTCTAACTGGTTGCAGCTGGCCATCACAGAGCCTTGTGCATCTGCTAGTGCAATCAGTTTTCTCCATCATCACTTTTACTTTAAGCTATGAGTAGTTGGTGGTTGAAACCCTTGTAGTTTGGGGATCTTCACCCATGTCTGGGGTAAATCATAGTAGGAGTGGTTATCTGGCTTAAAGGTGCTGCACATCTTCCATTTATCCATCATTTTATCCAACAAAACTGTTGAATTTTTAATGTTCCTGAGCATCACTGATATACAACCTAGGTGAGATTCTTGGGGTGATAACATGGCCAACCGCCGATCGCCGATATCACCCATCGCATATCGCATTGGCGGGGTCCATATCCCTGCTCCTTCGATCGCTCTGATCGCCAATTATCGCAATCGCCAAGTCTAGGTCCCGATGTCACATACATGCTCGCCTCTGATGCAATGAGTCAGAGATCAGTGATCAGGGGTCCTTCCGCCCTGGACTTAAGTCCTCCGCTTAACCCTTCCGATGCAATTTTCCTTTATAAGGCCTTTTATGCCTTTTTTGTAAGAATTTGCCTCCTTTTCAAAGGAACAAAGGCAAGCTTCTTTTTGTGATAACTTCATCATCCGAAGTTCATTTTAGCCCATTCAAGTTGTAATAGATTTAGAATGAAAAGATCTCTGCAATGGGACTATTTCCAGAAGCATCCTTGGACTTTCATTTTCCTCTATGAGGAACACTTTAGACTTAGAAGTCTATCCAAGATCCATTTTGGATTACGCCGTCCCACTAAAAGAACTTTTGGTCTCCAAAAGACTTATATACTGATCTGAATAGTAAATGAGAGTAACAACACCTTATTCTTTCAACCTCCCTACACTTGCCTCTGCATAGTGCCTCTGAACCAAAGTCTCTGACCACTTTCCTTCCTAGATTTGTTGGTTCTCCTGGGAAGAGTTGTCTTCCTTCTTGGCTTCATGCAAAACTCTTGCTGAGATGGTCACAAAAGGTAGTTTGAACTTCTCTGCCTTAATCATTGATCCAAGGTGGCTCAAACAAATGTGAAGTTACATCTGCTTCACAAAATTTTCATTTGTACCTGCTTGACATGCTGTCAACAACAACTATTAACAACAACAGAAATACAGACAACAACTGGATCGCCTAAACTCTTGCTTCAATAAAAGAAACAGATTTTCACATCTTGTTAACACCTCCATGTCTTACATATGCATACAAATGATGGACTAGATAACAAGCCCACAAAACATGCCTTTAAAACAATGACCCTTCAAGTCAAGCATGTCTTTTCGTATTTTCTACATGCTTTTCCAAAGATGAAACACTTCATGGAGACCAAATCAACTTTTCTCAAGTCAACATTACATTACATGCATGTTTACAACAAAGCAATCAACCTTGCAAGTTAATTACACATACGTTCAAAGACAAGGAAATCATCAGCATCCCTGTGTTCATGCATATCATGTTCATGCATGCATTTCATCCTTCAACTTTCGCTTAAGCACACTGTACTTTCGATAAATTAATATAATGTTGCAGCAATAAAGTGAGTCTCCTACTCAACTTTTCCCTTCACCTTCTTGGTAAAAAAATTTGCAACTTGCATTCCATTAACAAAGAAATGCAAATAGATGCATCAAATCAAAAGACATGCAATCTTTAATTGGATAAGAACTCTAACCATTTCTTACCAATCCATTTCAAAGGTCTTTCCCTTGTCTGCACATCAGCATCAACATGTGAATCATCCTGAAACACATCAACCATGGAATCTTTCTTTCCATTTCTGCCATCTTCTCTTTCCACTTTCTTCAACTTTTGTGGAAGCATTGTTGGATTCAAAGTCCAACAATTTTCAGCAAGATGTCCTTGCTTATGGCAGTAAGTGCAACACATGTGCATCCTCTTGACAACATGATTTTCCTTGTCCAATGGACCTTTGGCTTCTTGCTTCTTTTCCTTCAAAAGTTTCCTGCATGTGGCTATCCTCTTCCAACATCTAGAAACATGATGGTTATCAAAACCACAAAAGGAACATGCAATTCTTTTCCCAAACTTATGTGGAAATTTACCATGCTAGACAAAATCAAAGGGAATATGGTTAGAACTATATTATACCTTTCTCTTTCACCTTTATTTCCTTCTTGGGGAGGTGAACTGAATGAAGAAGTAGCTCCCTTTGGAACATCATCAACCTCTTCAAGGTTGCCAAAGTTTCCACAACTCTCTGGTTCAAGTGTATGCTGATATACACCTTCTTTCTTCAAGGTATGCTTCACACTAGTGCATTCCCCAAGAACACAATCTTTACAATCTTGAGGTAGAAGACCTAAAATGAAACTCCTTCCTGGAACTGTTTCAATGGTCTTCATGGCAGCTTTGGAACTTTCTCCATAAGACTTTCCATAGCCAAGACCCAAATACTTAGGCCTTTCCTCAACTATTATTGGCTCAACAACACCTTGTGCATGTTTTCCCAAGGCTTTTCCTTCATAGCCCATCTTGGACATTAACTTGGACCTATGCCTCTGGTATGTTTTTCAAAAGAACCAATATAAGAATTTTTAGAAGAATTTGAAGACAAACAGGAAATTTTTACCTCTTCTTCAAGCTGATACTTGACTAAGGCTTCTTTGGCAACAAAGAGCTATGTCTCTAACTCATGCGTCCTTTTCAGGTTCATATTTACAATATGAAGTTGCCTCTCCATTTCCTGCAATTTTTCAGAAGCAAAAACTTCTCTTCCTCCATGGAATTCAACTTCTCTCTAAGTATGCTACTCTTCCTTCCATCCTCATACATTTCCTCACCTTTTCGATCTTGATGAACAAGTCTTGCTTCATTTCTTCATCAAAGAATCTTGTGATGAAGGAGGAATTTGAGGACTCACTTGTAGAAGTTGTCATTATGAAAATGAACAAAAGAACTTCAAACAAGACTAACAAAGAGC
This sequence comes from Pinus tabuliformis, assembly GCA_031772625.1. Taxonomy (NCBI): domain Eukaryota; kingdom Viridiplantae; phylum Streptophyta; class Pinopsida; order Pinales; family Pinaceae; genus Pinus; species Pinus tabuliformis. The sequence goes on from CM062804.1 coordinate 1,202,945,798, forward strand.
TTATCTAAGAAACCTTTTGCAACAAACCTCTTGTGCTTCAAGGATTGCCTTAAGGTCCTTTGGGATAAGAAGAATTCCTTCAACCCTTCTTCCTTCTTGTCCTTCCCAGACTGAGCTAGCAATAGCTTTCCCTTCACCTCTGTAAACTCAAAAAATAGTCAGTCTATAACCAAGCATACAATCAATCAGACAATCAATCCTTGACTTCCCAAACACCTTTCAAACAAGCAATCTTTGCTTTGTCAATCAAGCATTCTGGTCTGATACCATTTTCTCTGGTATAACCAGCTTTGATATCACCTTCTTGAAGGTGGGGTTAACCAATCTTAGGCTCCGATACCACGTGATCTAAAAATGGGGCGTTAAAGGCTTCTTGTCAAGCTTACGAGAACCTCTCCCACTTCCAAAGCTTAAATATTCCCAAGATATTATGATTAACCAATTGCGGAATTAATAATTCTTGAAAATAGGTGTATGCTGGTGTTTGTTTTTAACTGTTCAAATGCCTTAAGTTCTGTTGTTTATGCTGATATGTAAATACATGTAACAATAAAATAATGCAACAATAAAACAAACACATAAGACAACAATATAATATGGAGTTCACCCAAAATTCTTGGGCTACGTCTCCTTGAGCTCTAGTCAACTCGACTAGGTTCTTTCGGATTATGCAATAAGTCCTTTTACAAGCTTCATGCTCAACTCCACTGGTTTACACAGAGCACAATGGGCTTAGAACACCATCTTATCCCTGGCTCTGAAGCTCTTTGGCTTTCTGGCTCTGGTTCTAGCTCTCAGCTTTGGCTCTTGCTTCTCTGAGCTCTCTCTTGGCCTTTGCGTGCCTCTGTAATTCTCTTGACCTCCAAGCGACTCTTCAACAACCTTCCAATGACCCTTTTAGCAACTTTCAACTCTCTCTAGTTTTTCGCTCGACCTCCAAGCGACGCCCAAAAACTCCCTCAGCTGCTCTGCGCTTCCCGCTACCCCGTCAATTGAGCTCTTTGGCTTTCTTGAGGCATCCTTACAGCTCTATGGCTTCCCCAACCATTTATTTGCGTGTAATCATTTCTCTGCGACTTCTTCTGCTCCTTGTCTCTTCGACTGGCCATCTGCCTCCATGGCTTTGTAGCTCTCTCTACTTTACAAACTCATCATTGTCTATAAAATGCCTGCTTGCAGTGTGGCACAATGATCAAGGTCAGTTACAAAGGAATCAGGGCCTTCCTTCAGGCAAAACCCGAAAATGGAAGAAAATTCCAATACACAGAGTTTTACTGGAAATACACTACTGGGTGCAAAATCCCGGACTTCAAATTCTGTGAAATCGTGCTCATAATCCCTATTGGGTCTGTGCTTTTATGGATGTTGCAAACCCACCGTTGATCTGCGTGACCTCTGATCTAACGACTGACAGCCATTTCGGGTGGTTAATGTGCGCAGAGGTTACTCGCCTGAAAAGGTGGTTTTCTCTCTCTTGTGCCATGCCACGTGTCGTCCAGTGTATGGGATTGGGTAGAGCCCATCCAATACCACTTCCTGCCTAAGGCCGACCCCAAATCTCGCTTACCATGGAACTCAAACAACCCAAAGCATCTATAAACCTTTCAGGTCTATCTTTGGTCGCAATATCGCTATTGCATGGCGTAGGGCTTAAAAACCCAATACACGAATAATACACAGAAAATCCGACAAACCTAGATTTCAAATTTTATGCAATCGGGCTTATAATTCCCATCAGGTCTGGCCCTTATTGGCTTATCGTAAGTCGCATGCCCAATGGCCCTTTGTATTGGGGATCACCGATCACCCGATTGTCGATCGCCGATATCGGCGTATCGCTATCAGCATATCGCAAGTGCAACGGGCCTAGGGGTTCCTTCCTTTGGCCATGTCAATTGCCGATCTGCCGATCTGCCAATTTCCGATATCACCCATTGCGTATCACATCAGTGGGGTCCATATCCCTTCTCCTCTGATCGCTGATCGACCGATCACTTCGATCGCTGATTATCGTAATCGCATTATCACAATCACTAAGTCTGGGGTCCCGATATCACATACATGCCTGCCTCTGATGCGATGAGTCAGAGATCGCTGATCGGGGGTTCTTCCACCCTAGCCTTAAGTCCTCTGCTTACCCCTTCCGATGCAATTTTCCTTTATAAGGCCTTTTATGCCTTTTTTGTAAGAATTTGCCTCCTTTTCAAAGGAATAAAGGCAAGCTTCTTTTTGCGATAACTTCATCATCCGAAGTCTGTTTTAGCCCATTCAAGTTGCAGTAGATTTAGAATGAAAAGATCTCTACAATGGGACTATTTCTAGGAGCATCCTTGGACTTTAATTTTCCTCCGTGACGAACACTTTAGACTTAAAAGTCTATCCAAGATCCATTTTGGATCACGCCTTCCCACTAAAAGAAATTTTGGTCTCCAAAGACTGACATACTGATCTAAACAGTAAATGAGAGTAACATCACCCTCTTCTTTCAGCCTCCATACACTTGCCTCTGCATAGTGCCTCTAAACCAAAGTCTCTGACCACTTTCCTTGCTGGATGTGCTGGTTCTCCTGGGAAGAGTTGTCTTCCTTCTTGATTTCATGCAGAACTCCTACTGAGATGGCCACGGAAGGTAGTTTGAACTTCTCTGCCTTGATCATTGATCCAAGGTGGCTCAAACAAATGTCAAGTTACATCTACTTCACAAAATTTTCATTTGTACCTGCTTGACATGTTGTCAACAACAACTGTTAACAACAACAGAAATACAGACAACAAATGGATGGCCTAAACTGTTGCTTCAATAAAAGAAACAGAATTTCACATCTTATGAACACCTCCATGTCTTACATCTACATACAAATGATGGACTAGATAACAAGCCCACAAAACATGCCTTTAAAACAATGACCCTTTAAGTCAAGCATGTCTTTCATCTTTTCTACATGATTTTCCGAAGATGAAACACTTCATCATTATCTCCATCTTGGAGACCAAATCAACTTTTCTCAAGTCAATATTACATTACTTGCATGTTTACAACAAAGTAATCAACCCTGCAAGTTAATTACACATACACGTTCAAATACAAGGAAATTATCAGCATCCCTGTGTTCATGCATATCATGCTCATGCATGCATTTCATCCTTCAACTTTCACTTAAGCACACTGTACTTTCAAAGCTGAAATGAATATAATGTTGTAGAAATAAAGTGAGTCTCCTACTCAACTTTTCCCTTCACCTTCTTGGTAAAAAAACCGCAACTTGCATTCCATTAACAAAGAAATGCAAATAGATGCATCAAATCAAACGACATGCAATCTTTAATTTGATAAGAATTCTAACCATTTCTTACCAATCCATTTCAAAGGTCTTTCCCTTGTCTACACATTAGCATCAACATGTGAATCATCCTAAAACACATCAACCATGGAATCTTTCTTTCCATTTCTGCCATCTTCTCTTTCCACTCTCTTCATCTTTTGTGGAAGCATCGTTGGATTCAGAGTCCAACACTTTTCAGCAAGATGTCCTTGCTTATGGTAGTAAGTGCAACACATGTGCATCCTCTTGACAACATGATTTTCCTTGTCCAATGGACCTTTGGCTTCTTGCTTCTTTTCCTTAAAGTTTCCTACATGTGGCTATCCTCTTCCAACATCTAGAAACATGATGGTTATCAAAACCACAAAAGGAACATGCAATTCTTTTCCCAAACTTATGTGGAAATTTACCATGCTGGACAAAAACAAAAGGAATATGGTTAGAACTAGATTTATTCCTTTATCTTTCACCTTTCTTGCCTTCTTGGGGAGGTGAACTGAATGAAGAAGTAGCTCCCTTTAGAACATCATCAACCTCTTCAAGGTTGCCAGAGTTTCCACAACTCTTTGGTTCAAGTGTGTGCTGATATACACCTTCTTTCTTCAAGGTATGCTTCACACCATTGCATTCCCCAAGAACACAATCTTCACAATCTTGAGCTAGAACAAAATCTTAGGCTCTAATACCATTGTTTTTTTTTTTTTTTTAATTCCCGATTTAGAATAAAGTTTAGCATTAGTATAAATAATATAAAATATTGGACTAGAAGTGTATGACCATTCCCAACCTTATCCTTTGGCATGGGTAAGCTAAGATATGGAACTGAGATTCACCAAGTAGTGCAAGTTCATCTTTCCTATTGAAATAAACTACATTGTGGAGGTAGTTGCAGATGTTATACCACTTAATGTATGTAGGGTAATAATTAGGAGACCATACATGTATGTGTGAGATGTTGTCTTCATATGAAGGGAAAACCAATACTACTTGATAAAGGATTGGAGGATTTCAATGTCAATATTCACAAATGAAAATCAGAGCTCTCCTTAATAAGTGCACATTGAGGAAAAAGGCTAATAAGTACAATCAATAAGTTTTGTTGTTCTTGAGAGAACAACATAGTGAAGGTAAAATAGAGGCCAAAGCATCCTAAGAAGTTTGCAATAAGAAGTAGAAATAAAAAATACACAATCTTGAGGAAGTGTACAAGGAAGTGATTCATGATACAATAATGTTGCCATTGAAGAGAGAAGTTGAACATAAGATTTAGTTCATACTAGAATCTCTATTACTTAAAATTGGATTCTATAATGACTAATGCTTGTTGAAAGTATATGAATTAAATCAACAATTGTAGTAGTTATTAGAGTAGGGAGTCATTATGCCAAGCACTTCATGTTATGTTCAATGATCATCATTGTGCCAAACAAGAATAGAATTTTGTGAATGGGCATTGACTATTGTGGATTGAATAAGATTTCTATTGAGAACTGTTATGCATTACCATAAAATGATGACTTGTTAGATAAACTAAAACAAGCATAGTATTTCACCAAACTAGACCCAAAGCTTAGATACCACCAAGTGTGAATGAAAGAAAAGGAAAATTTGAAGATTTATTTCAACATAAAGGGTCTCTATGAATGGTTAGTTATGCCTTTAGGTAAGTGTAATGAATTTTTTTAACAACCAATTTTGTGTGTTTGATGAATGATGAACTTCATCAATTTTTCATTTAGGATGACACATTAATAATTTTCAATAACACATCGGAAGAACACATCTCTCATTTGAAGTAGGTAGAATCATCATTGAAGAAGCGCTAGCCATTGGACATCTAAAGATATGCAAGTTTGTTAAATACTTATCGGTTTACATTGGGTACTAGATTGATGGAGGTGAAATGAATACTGATCCAATGAATTTTGAGGCCATGGAAAAATGGCCCACACCTACTAATGTGGTAGTGGTGATAATATTCATTGGGGAAACCAAATAAACAAGGAAATTCATTGCATTGTTTTTCATAATTGCTACTCCACTTCATGCAATCACCACAAACATGTAGAATCTTCATTGGGGAAACAATAGCAAAGTTGTTTCCAAGAATTGAAAGTGAATATTAGTGGGGAACTACCTTTGATAATGCTTAATTTCAAATATTTGAAATTGAGACTAATGCAAGTGGGTATCCACGAGAAATTTTCTTACATGAGGAGGAAGACCAATCAATTATCACTCTAAATTGTTTCACACACTTTTTTGAAATATCCCACATATGATCAAAAGCTCTATACATTAGTGTAAGCCATGAATAAGTTGAAGCACTACCTATTAGGCACGAAGATTATGGTCCATAAAAACCACCAACCTCTTTAGTATTTGTAGAGTCAAGATCAAATTGTAACAAGCATGGCATAAAAAATGGATCAAATTCCTATAGAAAATCCGTGCTTTAATTAAGTATAATAATATTATGAATAATGATGTATCATATATGTTGTTTATACCACCCATGAAGAAGTGATTAATTGTGAGCACAATAATGAAACTTGAACCATTCACTCATGGATTTTATGAGGAAGAGTGCATAAATGACACTTATTTTAGAGAGGTATATTAGTAAGTAAGAATAAAATAATTGATCCTAAAAATAATGAACACCATTCCCAAGATGGGATATTGTACAAGTCGAGAAAGGTTTGCATCCCATAGAATGGAAGGATTTGACTCTTGCAAGAAGCTCATACTTATAAAATCACTGGATATTTTAGAATTGGAAAAATAATGAAAATTTATAGAGTTATGTATATTGACCAAAGATGAAAGAGTAGGTTTCTAAGTTCATACACAGTTGTATGATGCCACTTGTACTAGAAAGTCTAGTAATAGACAACTTATATTGTTATGCCTTTTCCAATCCACAATAGACCATGGGAGGGTATTTATATGGATTCCACTAAAGGAGTACAAATGAAAAGATTAGGTAACCATTACTTATTTTGTAATTGTGGATACATTCAACAAAATATGCATGTTTATTCCACAAACAAGACCATTGAAGGTCATGAAGCAACCAAATTATTCTTTACAAATGTATGGGTACATTTTGGACCACCTTCATCACTTGTATTTAATTGAGACTCTATATTTTTGGGTTCTTTTTGGATAACATTGCGTGAAAGAATGAACACGAAATTGAAGCACTCTATGAATTTCCATTCCCATAAAAATGGACATATACAAGTGATGCATAAAACCACCGTAAAAAATATTGAGAGTCTATGATTGGAAGAATTTAAATATTTGGGATGAGTATTTAGTTTATATATATCATAATTCTAATAGGGTAGTGTATTCTTCCACTCAAAAATCCATTTTTGAAATATTTTTTGGGTTATTTTCGACAATCACCTTTTGACGTTTTTTATGGGAAGTACAAGAAAAGATGTTAGAGATACATGAGGAGATAAGTAGAGCAATAATATTCATTGATAGAGTTAGACAATTCCAATGACAAGTGAAAGAGAAAATGGAATGAAGTCAGGAAAAGTATAAGCTCCATCATGATCAACATTGGATAAATTATAATTTCTAAATTGAAGACTATTTTCATTGTATCTCACTAAGGAAAGATTACAAAGAGAAAAAAAAGAAGCCAAATTGATTAGGGTATGGACCTTTTGACATTGTTGAAAAAGTCAGAAACAATTCCTTTTAGCTAGTTCTACCACCATATAGGTGGATTTTTTGGCAGTGAATCTACATTTCTTCGATCCATCTATGTTTGAGGAGGAGGAAGGAACAATACTTACAATAGTGGAGTTTTTACATCTAGTTCTCTTTCACAATGAGATAAGGATATAGTTCTCAATTATCTAACCATTGAGAAAAGTACGTGGGCTCATGATCATCCTTGCTAAAATTTATTGATTGTTCTAAACCTATTAAGAAAGATGATCTTATTAGATGGAGACTATTTTCTCTCTCTTGTGTCTTTCCATCAGTGACATAATCAATGGAAATATTATAGGATAAATACACATTATTTTGTAAAGGAATTCCTTCCCCTCCTTTCCCTTCTCACCTCCCCTTTGATCAAGTGAGAAATTTATCTTCTCCCTCACCCAAAGGATGGGTGAGTGAAGGTATTTTGAAGCAATAGTTGAGTCACATCAAGGCTAAACAAATTGTCAATATTTGTATATAAATGTTAGTGTTTTTATATAAATTTTATTTAGACTAGGAACACATGGAAATTTAAGTTACTAACCAAGCGTACTTATTATCCTTGTTTGCCACTATGCACTACCTGTGTAAGATAAAGGCACTTGTAATGAATGTGGTAGGAAGGTGTTAATGCTATAAGTTAATTTCTAATCTATCACTCTTCAAGTCTAAACTCTATACTAAAAATAATGATAGTTTAAAACTTACATTCTATAGTGATAAAAGTCAATAGAAATTAAAATATATTTTTAAGAAATAATATGAATTAATTATTCTACCTCTAAGCCCAATCTATGGCTACCACTTAGATTTAGCATATTTGAACAACAACTTTATACAATATATCCTATTTTTTAATTAGGCTTCAATGAACTAAATTATATCCATAATTGTCATACAATAAAAGATAAATCTATTTAAAATCACAAACTAATAACATAAACTATATATAAGCTCCACTATAGATACAATAAACAACACAACTTATAACACAATAAACCACACAAACTTGTAACATAGTAAACATCATAAACTTGGAACATAGTAAATAACACAAAGGAGAGAATTGACAACATGACACATCGAGAGTGGGCCTTTGCTCCAAGTGCCAACTTCCTTACAAGGTTAAAAACAACAATGTTAAAAGCTTCAAATGATTTTTAACATAAATTGATTCATAATCTTAAAAACAACAATCATATATGCTTCAAATGTTTTTTAACATAAACCAACTCTTCTTCATCAAAATTAATGTATCTTTTATATTGCTATGTATCTATCACATTATGTTTCTCCTTCAACTCACTACCCTTAGAGATAAATTATATTACAATAAATAAGTTTGTTTTATGTCGATTTAGAAATAAGCAACAAATATATAACAAGTGATAACTATTATTAGATGCAAGAAGATGTGATCCTTTGCTCTAGATTTCATTAGTTGGGAAGAAGAAATTTGTCCATCACTCATTCAGGTTGTAGGATTGGGATATGTCCACATTTAACCAAGACACAAATATTCACTAAATAGGTACACGGTTTCTTTGTTTTTAGAATGGGTTTAAGCATATTCTAGAAATTAGTTGAAATTTTGGTAACAACCAAATTATTCATTTGAGTATTGGATATCCACATATTCCCTAACACCATGTTTTTACTGTTACCTTTTACAACCATATAAGTACCGAAACTTATTCAATTAAAAAAAGAAAAGAAGGAACCCTGCACTCATTCAAGCATTAGAACTCTTTATAACTAAACATTGTCAAAAAAGAAAACATATGTTTGATCAAAGATTATAGATAAGAAATAACAAGAATTCAATTCAAAACATCTATGATCCAATCTTTCAATAAGATAGTTTGATAACAAGTAGGTGTTTTGGTGTGGCCAAATATTGACAAAAACAGGAATTGTGTTAGGATTAATTATACTATATAGGATGCCTCTCATCTTTACCTTCCTAAATGTTTGCATGTCCCCAATGCAACCCACTAGTCTCCCTCTAGAAAGCTTGCATGGAGATTATTCTAGTTAAAGCTAGGGTGACCAAATCCTTCCAAGGTGTAGAAACCTAAGGCCCTCTTTGCTTCATTCCACTGCTCAAGTTCGTTAATATCATGTCATTATGTAGGAGTCCTATAAACTCTCATTGGACACAAGATGAGGGGCTGATGGAACCTCAACCCTATCCTTCTAGTACTAATCCTCCTGATTGAGTTGGCCTATAACTTAGCTCTATCCATTTCCAAGTTAAAAATATGATATGTTGTAGGGCCTTTTCCTTCAAGAAGTTAGGCAGTCTAGTCCATATTTCATGTGAATCCATAAGTTCCTCAATAACATACTTATGAATGGTACTTTCATAGTTTTCTAAGCCCAAACATTTGTTATGCCTAATAACTGCTATATTCCTAAGGTGCCCAATCGGTCTAGAATTGTCCTCCTAGATGATTGTGGTCAGAGAGTATTCATCCTTGAAAAAGAGGCTAGAGTTGACCTCAACATTCTCATAAAAATGTGATGATTTTGTCCACATTAATTGATCATAAATGAAAGATGAAAATTCATGTAATTATACATATGCTACATAATGTCAGTATTTCATCAAAGATTATCTTGCATAACGAAGTTGAAATGATAAATCTCACGAAGTAAGTCATGGTAATGCAATGAGGTGGAAGAAAATGCATCTAGAAATTGATTACTTTACATATCTTGGTGTTACCCCCCATCGTATCTCTCTAAATTTGAAACTTGGTCCGCTGCTCATGAAAGGATACCACATATCCTTTTGATTTAGGCCTGTAATTTATCCCATGACATGAAAGTTCACAAACTTTCTATAACCTATGTTGGAAATTAGCTAATTTTCCATGTAATATTTTGTCTTGTCCTTCCATTTATTATCCTGAATGATATGCATCTAAAACCGTTTTCCTCTATTCTTTGAATATCTTGTTGGTGACTTTCTTTATTGATTATGCCCATGTTAATTAGTTCACATTTATATCACAAGCTGTGAATATCAGGCTTAAGTTGCATGAAGGCATAAGTATTAACCATTGCATCATCTAAAATAACATTAATAAACTTGTCACAAAAGAAATAATAATTTAGATTAAAGTTCTCCTCAAATATTATATCTTCATGATTTTCCACGGGTAATATTTCTTCACATTCTTCTTGAGGAATTTTTGTTGACGAATAGCATTCACCACCATTCTCATGTCCCTATTTTTGGCACATGATAGGATTGCTATTAATTATATGAAACCTATCATCATTTGTTGGAACATTGGGCCTAGTCTCCCCTGCTAGAACAAATTTCCCTTTAGAATCAATAAATTCTAATAATACATCCATTTTAAAATGATTTGGATTATATAATTATACCATTTTTCATCCATATTGACACTTTCAAAGTGGAAAAAATAAAGGAATAAACTCATAGGACCATTTTTACTAGTGGGACCTAGTTTGGCAAATTGGGGTATTAAACCTCCCATGGGAATTTTGAAGCATTAAATGATTTTTTATTTTTTTTTTGTGGGGTGGGGTGGGGGGGGATTTGTTTCTTTATCACGACACCTTTTTCTCATATTTTTTACATAGATACCTTTCCAGTGGCATAAGAATCACCTCAATCACAGTCAATATGTAAAAGCTATGCAACTAAGAAGTTGACCTTCTTGTTTTCACCATGATAATTCGAGAGGATGCCACGTCAGCCTCCATTATTTATGGAAAAGGGGATAGACATGTGATTGTGATGAATATGACTCTAGAAGAGTCCATATTATAATTGGATAAGAGTTGAGTTATTCAAACCTAACTAATAGTAGGTTATTGAGCTGTGTTATAACCAAACCACTAGGAGGAAAAGGGGTTCCATTATTTTCAAGTGCATTTGTTCATTAGATGAGAAAAAATATATGAGAAGGAGAGGAAGAGAGCACACATAGGGGAATTTTGCACGGTAATAGCCCATGAGCCATAGCCCATATTTCTTTGTACTCATAATCATTTTCTATTAAGAGAAAGAGAGTAGAGAAACCTCACCTTCCAACTAGGTTTTTCTGTTGGAAATAATACTGAGAGGGGGGGTGAATCAGTATTATCTAGCAATTTACCAAATCTTCCTTATTTGATCTTTTGAAATATTCTTGCATATCAGTACCATAAAACAATGAGCATGAATAAAGAAAATAGACAGTCACACCAACGAACACAAGATGTAAGGTGGAAACCCAATGCGGGAGAAAAACCACCTGCTGCAATATGTCTCTATCTTCTTTCAAGAAATTCTTTTTACAATGATTTTGTACTGGTGCACTCCTTTACCAGCACGCAGGCTGCAACCTGCAGAGAGCTACAACTCTCTCTCGTTTTCCAGTCTCTCCTGGAAGGGAGCTACAACCCCCTACTTCTTTTCATGAAGAATCAAATGATCAACAAGTATACAACAGATACAGTCTACTATAGATATCAGATCAGTAATTACAGAAACAACCCAGAACACCTTATGGACAGAAATATACAGTCAACAGATCATCTTAAGACAGGGACGCATATTTTCTTTCTGTGGCCTGCGACTGGACGCAGTGTACCTTATGCTGTTCTGCGTGCAGACGCACTGTTCCTCTTTGCTTTTCTGCGACCGACGCACACAGAAACACTATCGCGCTGCGTCTTTCGCTTCAGAGACGCACCCAATACCACAGTCGCGCCGCGCCCTTTGCCTCAGAGACGCACCTGAGCCTTTACTGTACTGCGTCCCGACGCACTTTCCCTTCACTGAATCTGCGTCCCTTCAGATATAGAAGATAAGAGGACTTCAGAACCAACCCAAACACTCAGATCCACAGATCTGATCATGCGCCATATAGATCGTAGTCCATTAGAAGATTCGCCCTTATAGATTTGGACTAGATCTCACCAAGAGATATTCAACCAAGATGATGCTTAATCCAAATGAACTCCTTTGCTTTATATAGGCAAGCTTCTCCCCAAAGCGTGGAACAATACCACGAGCCGACACCATAGAAACACAAAACCGTCGGCTAGATACCACACAAGAAACCCCCACGTGCTTTTCTCTGCCTTGAAATGTGTGCACTGGGCGGACGCACCTCCTGAACGGCTGGCCTGCGTCCCTGGACGCGGGTTCTGCATGGTCTACCTGCGGGGACGCACTTGCTGAACATATTTTCTGCGTCCTTCTTGATTTATCACCTGAATGAGTTTGCCATCAAGGACAACACCTGAATCATAATGCCAACATTTTCTCCTAAAAGGGTTTCCCAAGTTATATCTTGTGTTAAATTGTGGTTTGTGAGTTTTTATTTTGTGTTTATGGATTTTATGCATAATTTTAGTTTACATGCATATGTGATTAAAATTAATCTACAAATTTGACAATCTAAAGAGAAATAAAACCCTGATAGTGTAGATTTTAGATTTTTAAATATAGGTTTATCAGATCTTTTGTGACATACTGCTCAATGGAATATCTACAATAGTTTACAAATCATATTAGTATTAGAGTAGGATTATTTTGGTAGATTGTGAATATTATCATGGGATCTATATTGGCTAAGCCAAAAGTCATAAAAACCTAGTATTTCATGATGAATCAATTAATAACCAATCCTAATCTTACAAAGGAGAGGTTTTCGCAGTTGGAAGAACAAGTTGTAGATATAAGCCACAATATGAATCTCCTCATGTCAGACCTAAATAATAAGGTCAAGCTACTTAGATAAGATGGAGGTTTTAACATAGGTCACATATCAAAGGGGAGATCAAGAGATCTGGAAGAAATAGAGAACCAATCGAATAAATGACCTGAAAGAGATCAACCTAGTTTGAGTGGCATGAAACATTCATAGTACCTATTCAAAATGGAAGAAAAGGTCAATATCAAGCTGTACCAAGGTGAGATTAACACTCTGAAACTAAATCACTAGTTGTGAAAATTAGATGTGTATTTCAATGTTCATCATATAGAGGATGAACATAATATTTCATTTTCATGGATGAAATTAGAGGGCCATGCCATGAATTGGTGGGAAATCAACACAAAGACTTTGAGGTTAGAGGGAAATCCTCTAGTTACTAAGTGGGAGGAAATAAAAACCATAATTAAGTCACAATTTTACCCTATTGGGCATGTAGAGGACCAATGGATTTGATGGAACTACTTCAGGAAAAATCAAGGACATAGTGTATAGGAGTACACCATAGAGTTTAGAAAGGTCCCATAATGCTGGGCATCTCCCCAAATAACCATTATGTACTTATCAAGTATATGGGGGTGTACATAGCCATCTATGAAAGCAAGCGATGTTGTTATGAGGGATGTGTACAAGAATAATACCTGGAAAAAATAGGTTTGAACAAAGGATAACTAAGTGGATTGAAGTAGAAGGAGCACTTGGATGATTCTAAGGGAGGGAAGAAGAAGTGGAAAGGGTTAAAGATAAAAAAGTATCCATATATGGTACAAAGATTGATGATCTATTCTATTGTACTTATAATCAGGATTCCGGAGATTACGTAATGCTTACTCTTAAGTTGTTTGTTTACGCATTAGTGGTATTTTTTATTTCTCTTTTTATATTTGGATTTCTATCTAACGATCCACAATGATTTATTTATACTCACAACAAGCTAAAAGGTGAAGTAAAATGGAAACCATAATAAGCTAGTGTAAATATCCCAATAACCACTACAACCACTGCATCATTCATGACCATACAGAAGAGAAGTGTTGGAAGTTGCATCCAGAGCTTAAGTCGAAGATAAAAATTAAAGACAATGAGAAGAAGAATCTCATGGCCACCGATTCAAGAAACCTGGTTGAAATTAACTCGGATGTGGATGTGAAGATCATATATACATCAGTGCAAATGAAGGTGAATCTGAATATCCTTCAATAATAGGAAGAGAAAGAAATGACTAAACTCTTCCACATAGATATACAGGTCAAGAAGACAAATATTGATGCTTTGCTTGAATTAGGTAGGATAATCTCATTACAATAGATCTGGTCAATAAATTGGGATTGGAAGTTCATGATCATCCAAGCTAATATTTATTGGGATGGGTAAATGAGGATGCAAAGTTAACGGTAACAAAAAAAGGAAAAAATAGATTTGCTATAAGTGTTGAATTTATTGATGAAGTAGAAATAGATGTAGTTTCCCTTAATGTATGTGGAGTGGTGTTTGGAAGTCCCTACATGTACACGAAATATGCAATATTCATGCAGAGAGCTAACTGTTACTAGATTGTCAAGGATGAAAAATTGTTCACCATAATCACACATAAAAGCAAGTCAAAAATTTCACTGGTAAGTGCTAGCCAAGCCAAAACATTGAACAATTCCAATAAGAAACATGTTTTATTTTTTTTTAATAGAAAATATGTTTGTAGAAGAGTCAATAAGACGCAAGGAATCCCTACAAGGGTGTATTAAGAAACATAAAAAAATGGAAGAGTTGCTACATGCATAGGATATGTGTTTCGGGAGCTTAAATTGTTACCACCCAAGAGGGAAGTGGAGCACAAGATCCATATATTTCTAGAGACAAAATTTTCAAAAATTGGGCTATACAAGTAGTCTATTATAGAAGCATGTGAGGTGAAGAAACAATCGTAGCAAATACTAGAATAGGGTGTCATTCGACCAAGTACATTACCATGTGAATCACACATCATAATTGTACTAAAGAAGGATGGGACTTGGTGTTTTGGAGAAATTAGCATCTAGGGATAAAAACTAATTCACTAGACAAGTAGTTGTGCCTAGAACAACAATTTAAACTGTTTTATACTTTCCCTATAAGAAACAGATAAGAAGAGAGGATAGAAGGCCTACCTGTAGTTCCGCTTTCCTCTTGTCTCCCTTGTATTGATTCCATCGCTCCTTCCTATACTTAAACCACTTTAAAATTACCCTGTCAATCACAATAGAAGACAAAAACCGATCAAAGCATACAATCCATTGAATATAAATGAAAGGAATCAAAAGCAATTCATACATATAAGCATCATGAAAGAACACAAATATGAAAAAAGGTTCAAACACTTTATTAGGTAGAAGAAGGAATTGCAACCATCAGTGTCTAATTCAAAGTCATTTCTCCAGCTTGGATCCCATCCACATCACATCAAAAGCAAGACAAGCTTGTGGCATCACATCATTTGCTCCAAAGTCAAGTCTCATAGTAGCAATATCTCCTTACAATTCAACATAGTCTAGCCCTTGATCACTTAGATGAGTGCTCAATTTATAGGAAGATAAAGGAGGTTTTGTCATTAATGGTGACATTGAATGGCCTTCCATACTTAGAATTAGTTCCATGGAGAAAGGGATGAGAGGATAGGATGATCCTTAACTCATTCCTCATCCATTTTCAAGCTCATAGGAGTTGATAAGACAGGGAAACTTCTAGATGATTCCACAAGATAAGAATATTCCCAAACCTTATGTGAATTTCTCTCATCCTTGCCCAGCGCAGGTGAAAGGAAGCCTAAGTGCTTTGTAGAGCACCTTGGCAGAGTGAACCTTTATAAGGGCTTACCTGCGCTGGTCCTTCTAGAGGCAATTTCTGGATGCCTTCAAGTCATGAAACAGTCTGGGAAGGAGGCATTCAAAGGGTTGACTTGTTTAGGGCATGAAACAACTAATTTTAGGGTTTGATGAGTCCTAAATCACTGATCTGAATGTTGGGATTTGATGTGCCCAAATGGATCTGTAACATTTTCCCCCTAAAGCATGAAGTCGGAAAAATGCTAATGTCGAATGAAATGCTTTACGATGTGATGAGGAGGTATCGAAGTGGAAGGTGACCTACATCAATTACAATACGTATATCATGCTATTTGATTTTACATGAATAGCTGAGGGAAAGCATACCCATGCTCAGCTTATAAACTTTCATTACATGTACATAAATAGTTGTCTACATATATAGACCCATGATCGGAATGACTATCAATTGAAAGCCATTGTACATATGATTTAGTACTCCTAATATCACAACCCAGATAGATGAAACTATATCTAGGGTCTTCAATCTTGTTCAACCGTTCGCTCAAGTATGAGTCTAACCATGTGAATATGTGATCTGAAGCTGAACATGGGAAGACACCATCTGATTACCAGCCGATTGTAGGTTTTAACCCTGTACAGAAATTACCTGCATACGAATTCTTAAACAAAGAAAATAAACAATGCGAGAGCATAACCCATAAAACACATATGCACAGAGATTTTTCCCTGGATCCCAAAACTGGGACTACCAGCTTGATTTTTCATTATGTTCCTTTCAATGTTACAATACATATTTATACATGCCGAAGCATCCAATACCATGGACCGAAAACCATCGCGTCCAATACCATGGACCGAAAAACATCGCGTCCAAAAAACATGTGTGAAAATCATGCACAAAACCATAGGTGGGTCCGCCCAACCTAACATATGGTCCAAAACCAAAATTTTCTAGGGCGCTGCCCTAGACCCCATAAAGTGGGGTTACGGGTGCCCTTCAAACCCCCTATTAACTACGTGGAAAGAATATAACACAACCCAAAAATCTCCCACTTGTTGTTTTCTTTCCATAGGGGGCCACAGGAGAGCTTAGTCATTTTTCAGCCCTGAGATTCCCATTGCTTCTCTACACCAAGAGAGCTTCTCAGAGCTCACAGATTTTGTCAATGCATCTGCAATATTCTTCAAAGTGTCCACCTTTACTAGCAACACCTTTCTGTCTTCTATCATATCCCTCACAAAGTGATATTGAACATCAATGTGCTTTGTCTTTGAATGATAAGCAGGGTTCTTTGCCAAGAAAATTGCACTTTGGCTGTCACAGTCTATTCTTATAGCTCCCTGTACTAACCCCATACTTGAACACAATCTCTGCAACCAAACTGCTTCCTTGCTTGCATGAGTGGCTGCCATGTATTCTACCTCTGTAGTTGATAGTGCCACTACAGATTTTTTCTTACTCATCCAACTGACTGCACCTCCAAATAGGTTAAACACATACCCACTTGTAGATCTTCTCTGATCCAGATCTCCAGCCCTGTCTGCATCAACAAAGCCATGAATATCCAACACTTTGTCCAATCCTGGTCTTCCTTGGTAGCACAAACCATAATCACTAGTGCCACGCAAATACCTGAAAACCCGCTTCACTGCTGTCTAGTGCTCCTTCCCAGGTTTTGACATAAACCTGCTCAATACTCCCACTGCATGTGCAATGTCTGGTCTAGTACAGACCATTGCATACATCATGCTACCCACTACACTTGCATATGGAACACGGGACATGTCCTCTTCCTCTTCTTGTGTCTTGGGACACTGTTCAGCAGATAACAGCACACCTACAGGAATAGGAACCTTCACCGGTTTACTATCCTGCATATTAAACCTCTGGAGTATTGTCTCGACATACTTCCTCTGGTTTAACCAGAGCTTCCTCTTTGACCGATCTCTTTTAATTTCCATGCCCAAAATATAGTTTGTAGCACCAAGATCTTTCATGTCGAATTTGGAGGACAATTGGGTCTTCAAATCCTGGATAATTTCTTTGTCATTTCCAACTAGCAACATATCATCCACATACAAGACCAGATAAATAATACGTTCACCAATTAATTTAAAATACACACAATGATCTGCTTTGCTTCTGGTGAAGCCAAGTCCCCGTATAAATGTATCAAATTTTTGATACCACATCCTTGGTGACTGTTTTAACCCATACAGAGACTTCTTTAACTTGCATACCAGTTCTTTCTTACCCTTCACCGCAAAGCCTTCAGGTTGCTTCATGTAGATTTCCTCTTCCAAATCCCCATGAAGAAATGATGTCTTCACATCCATCTGTTCTACTTCAAAATCAAAAGCAGCAGCAACAGATAAAAGTAATCTAATAGAAGTTACCTTGGCAACAGGAGAAAAAATATCACCAAAATCAATTCCCGGCACCTGGGAATAACCTTTTGCTACCAACCGAGCTTTGTATTTCTCCACCTTTCCTTCTGCATTTGTCTTCTTCTTGAACACCCATTTGCTGCCAATGGGTTTCCTTCCAGCCGGCAACTCCACCAGATCCCAAGCCTCATTTTTGTGCAAAGATGCCATTTCATCGATCATGGCCTCTTTCCAGAGTTTTCCATCCTCTGAATCCACTACTTCCTTCACAGTTCTGGGATCATTATCAGTAACAAACAAAGCAAAATTTGAACTGAAAGCAGATGGACTATACCTTTCTGGTTGCCTTCTTTCTCGAACTAATCTTCTCACAGCCGAAGTTTGTGGCTCTTCATCTTCTGATTCCTCCTCTGTTGCAGAGTCTGATTCTTCCTCCTTTGGCTCAAACTCTATCTTCTCAGCTTCCTTTGGTTGGACTTCATGTTGAATAACATCTTTTACCTCTCTGAACAACACATCTCGGTTGTACACAACCTTTCGTGTGACTGGGTTCCAAAGCTTATAACCCTTTAAACCATCCTTATACCCAATAAAGATGCACTTTCCAGATTTACTATCCAACTTGGTTCGTTTCTCCTTTGGAACATGTACATATGCATCACATCCAAATACCCTTAGATGTGAAAGAGAGGGTTTCTTACCAGTCCATACTTCTTGTGGAGTCTTATCCTCCAACGCTGATGAAGGTGATCTGTTGATCAGGTAACATGCAGTATCCACCGCCTATGCCCAGAATTCCTGTCCTAACCCGGCACCACTGAGCATGCTTCTTGCCCTTTCCATCAACGTCTTGTTCATTCTTTCTGCGCCTCCATTTTGCTGAGGTGTATATGGAGTAGTCTTCTGCCGTGCTATACCACACTTCTTACAAAATTCTTCAAATTCCTTGCTGCAAAATTCTCCACCATTATCTGTCCTCAGCACCTTTATCTTCTTCTCTGTCTGATTTTCCACCAGAGCCTTAACTTCTTTAAACCTGTCAAAGACTTCAGATTTCTTCTTAAGAAAATATATCCATGTATTCCTTGAGGAGTCATCTATGAATGATACATAGTACACAGACTTACCCAGTGATGGAACCTTCACAGGTCCAAACACATCACTGTGCACAAGCTCTAATATCTGTTTCGTCCTCTTACCACCAGAGGGGAAACTCACCCGATTTTGCTTCCCATATACACAATTTTCACAGAAATCAAAATCCAGAGAGCTATTATTCATACCTTCTAGCATACCTTTACCATGAATTATTCAAAGGCCCTTCTCTCCAATATGTCCAAGCCTTTGATGCCACAACATGGTCTTCTCTCCAGAGACCACTAGATTCTCTACTCCATTTTCAGGAACCATAGAACTATTGCACCCATCAACAACAGTGCTACCTTGCAGCTTGTACAAAGTTCCAATCCAAACTCCCCACATTAATATCAGTGCTCCTCGAACCATCTTGCAGGTATCTTTCTCGAACACTGTCTTTACACCTGCATCATCCAACTTGCTTACAGAAATCAGATTTCTAGCCAATGCAGGAATATGTATAACACCCGGAAGTGTTCTAACCCTTCCACCTTGCAACTTCAACTTTACTTTTCCCTGACCAATGATTCTAGCCTTCCTATCATCTCCTAAGAAGACATCACCACCATCGTATTTCTCATACTCGCAGAACCACTCTCTATGGGGAGTGAAGTGAAAGGATGCACCTGAGTCAATCAACCATGCCTCATGATCTACATGTGTACTTGAAGAAGCCAAGTACACATCCCCACCTTCATCTGAGGTGGTTTTCGCCTCTGCAGAAGGAGCATCATCAGATCCCTTTCCTTTATCAAGAGCTTTAGATTTACAATCCCTTCTGAAGTGCCCTTCCTTTCCGCATTTCCAGCACACCACCTTTGTAGGCTTTCCTGGAGATTTAGATCTCCCTCTAGATTTAGATCTCCCACTTGATGACTTATTTTTGTTTCTATTCTGGGACTGTCCTCGTACAGACAAGGCATCACCATTCTGGTTGTCCATATTTTTCCGTCTCATCTCCTCCGTCAACAAGGCTGAGACTATTTCATCAAACTGCAAAGCAGTTGCATTGCTACCTATTGCAATAACTAGACTATCCCACGAATCTGGTAGAGAACACAACAGACTGATGCACGTATCTTCATCTGAAATTTTAATATCAACAGATAATAACCGACTTACCACAGTATTAAACGCATTCAGATGCTCTGTCACTGAGTCTCCATCTTTCATCCTCAGGTTATATAGCTTTTTCTGCAGGAACAGTTTATTCACTAGAGACTTAGATTGGTACAAAGTCCCTAACTTGACCCACAAAGCCTTTGCCGTAGCTTCCCCTGATACATTCAGCAATACTGAATCCGAGACACACAAACGTATTGTGCTCTTTGCCTTCCGATCCAACTTCTTCCATTCTTCATCGGTCACTCCCGATGGTTTAGTACCCGGATCTACCATGATCCACTGATCTTTATCCACCAACAGATCCTCCATCTTGAGTTTCCACAACTCAAAATTCTGACCATTGAACTTCTCAATCTCTATCTTTCCACTGCTCGCCATCTTCTTTCACCACCAGAATCGATCTCGCAGATCTCCCACTGAACAGGGTCTACCACAGGCCTGAGCGAAACCCCTCAGCAACAAAGGCGTCCCCTTGAAGCCAAAACAACTTTGATACCAAATGTAGGTTTTAACCCTGTACAGAAATTACCTGCATACGAATTCTTAAACAAAGAAAATAAACAATGCGAGAGCATAACCCATAAAACACATATGCACAAAGATTTTTCCCTGGATCCCAAAACCGGGACTACCAGCTTGATTTTTCATTATGTTCCTTTCAATGTTACAATACATATTTATACATGTCGAAGCATCCAATACCATGGACCGAAAACCATCGCGTCCAAAAAAAACATGTGTGAAAGTCATGCACAAAACCATAGGTGGGTCCGCCCAACCTAACATATGGTCCAAAACCAAAATTTTCCGAGGCGCTGCCCCGGACCCCATAAAGTGGGGTTACGGGTGCCCTTCAAACCCCCTATTAACTACGTGGAAAGAATATAACACAACCCAACACTAAAGAAGTTGGAAAATTTAGAAAAGTTACAACACTATTAAAGAAATGGAAATTGCAAATTTGATTAATAGGTTGGACAGGTCGGAGATCAGGAGGTTGGCCAAAAAGGCTCGAACTTTAGTGGGTGCTACCTTGACCCACCACGGGCTAACCTGGCCCTTCATGACCTCTAGGTCAGAGGTTAGAGTGGCTCGGGGGTCGGGTGGGGTTGAGGGTTAGACTAACCTTGACTTGTGGTGTTGTGACACCAAGTGGAGTTGGGCTGACCCTATCGTAGGTTAGAGGTAGGGGGTTAGGCTTGATTGTTAAAATTTAAAAATGCATCACGGTAGGAGGGTTGACCTCGACCCTGTCAGGCGGAAAGAGTCGATAGTGCGGACACAAATCAACCTCCCTAGGAGCCTAAGACTCTCTAGTGACAAACAAGACAAACAAGAGCAATCCTTCTCTAAACATGCATTTACCATATAAGAAATCAAGTGTTTAGATCCTACCTGTAGTCCAACGCTGTTGTAGCAGTCCAGCTCCGCGGATCCGGATGAGCTCCTCCTTCACTTTGAAACCTGCATCCACTAACAATCAAACGATTAAATAGCACTTGATAATCTCATAGAATAAAACATATTTAACACATAGACCAAGGAGTACATGAAACAACTCATAAATAACAAGTTATTGAGAAGAATGGACTCATTTGCATTAATAGGAAACAAAAGGAACAATTACAACCTGAGCCTTGGTGTTGTGCAAGTCCCTCCCAAGTTCCATCAAGAGTTCTCCTTTACTTTGACAAAGCTCACCCACTTCCAAATAGAACAAGTAAAGATGGCAATCTCTCCTCACAAGCTTCTAAATGGGAGTCCTAATTCCTGCAGCATCTACCCTTAGAAATGTTTAGCTTTCAACCTCTCCTCCTTCTGGCCCAATGCCTCTATTTATAGTGCTCAAGAGGAAGTTAATCAGGTCCACCATCAATGGGATAATCCCCTCTTTGGATGGGATAGCTCCCTTATTGATGGGATAAGTTTCTCTTTGGTAGGGGTACATGAACCATCTGGAGGCGCTCAATACACGTCGAACAACCTTCTAGAATGCTCTAGAAATGACCACAAGTAACTTTTTAAAGATGAAACTTGCGCATTTTGACCTTTACAGGGGGACGCACCTGCCCCTTTACATACAAAGCGTCCAAGGACACAGTTTTTGTGAACATTGGGTGCGTACCCGTAGGTAAGGTTGAGAGAACCTGCGTACCCAGAGATAAATACATTTATAAAGACTTTCTCTCTTTTTGGAGTTTGACATGGAGAGCAGAGGCATAAGACTTGCCTAAGAGGATAACATGACTGTTGATAGAGCCATACTAACTGTAAATAGCCATGGTGACATTTTTTGGTGTAACAGATTGCCCCCTAAAGTGCGAAGCCTGTAATAGATTAGGGTTTTGTAAATCTAGGAAGGGTGAAGCGCTTTATCATTTCAAGGATTATCTCGTGGAGAGCCTAGTCAAAACCTGCAATTTTCAACACAAAATACATGTATAAGATTATATCATCACTGAGGTAGGCATTCCCATACTCAGATCAAAACTTTAACTAACTGACTAACTACTCTGATACAGGAATGATCTTGCAGTACATCATAATCATAGACTTTTGTAGACACAGTATGGGCGCAACCATCTGTTTATGATTAGTCTACTTAGATAATGAATACAAAACTCCTCGCAGCCTGGATGGTGGAAACTAGATCCAGGGTCTTCATTTCCGCTTCCCGAATTGGTACGATTCTAGCCATGCGAATAAATGAGTTGATGTCGAACATGGTAGAAACCACTCGATTACCAGTCGATGATGTAAACTGTTAACAAGTGTGAGAGAGACCACCAGTAATGTCAATGGTTCTCAAAGTACCCAGTACAATCCATGAGATGTGAATGAATGAGTTGATGTCGAACATTTCACGGAATCCTTCGATCGAAAGTCAATGATGTAAACTGACGTCAAAGGCGAGAAACCTGCCATTGATGCATGCAGACTTCAAGGCACTGACGATTTCTAAGTCATCTCTCTAGATAATGTGCTGATGTTGATAGAAAGCGACCCGTTGCAGGCAAGCCCACAACACGAAATCATTGTTCAAGTTGAAGAAATGTTGCTGTAAGGACTGACTCAGGGATGGTCAAATGGATGACAAGTATTTTGCAGGATGAAAGTTTTGCTTGCAGACCTCTTGAACACATAACGACACAACAGATGGCTTGGTGACGAATGACTCAAAGTTAATCCCCGAAACCCGGCTGAAGACTTTCAAAGTGGTTTGATCAACTGTGAGGTAAAAGATTTCCCAACCCAGGTGAATGAAAAGTGTCGTGTTCAAGAGTGGTAATAAAGTTTATTCTGAGACAAAAGATAACAAATAGGTTCATTCTTCTCTCTTTTCCCCCACCATTTCTGGCAAGTACCTCTTTATTTTTAACAAGCTTGAGGAGGATAACATATGCTTGATTATAAGCTCATCCTTCGGATGAGTCCAACCTAGTTTTGATTCGAACCCTAGGAAGGAGTGGTTCGTTCCTGTTTGTAATTGAACAGGTCCTTTACTGTGAAATTTTAACGAGCCCAGTATAGGAGAAACTCGGCGTTTTTCAATTTTAGAGAGTCTGAAAAACTTAAGAAGACTCCAAGTTGAACTTTTTCGTAGATTTGTGTCCCTCAAGCCCGAAAAAGTATAAAATAATACCTGGGGGAACCGCTTGATCTTGCGACCAAGGAGTACTTTCATAATTAGTGCCACTGACCTGAAAAGTAAAAAGCGATCAAGGACACATCATTTTATTTCCAGTATCGAGTTTGAAACGACAAAAACCCGGCAATCTTTTCCTGTTTTTACGGTCAGAAAAGGGCTATAAGGGGACCGTCTTTTAATTCCGTTTTAACGAGTGTAAAAGAAACGTCGACAATCTTTTCATATTTTAGGAGTCAGAAAAGGGCTTAAAAGATGACTCTGATATTTTGGTTCATGAAAAATGACAATTTTCCCTCTAAATCCCTTTGTCCTGCACAAAAACGACACATTACTCATACCTGTTTAAGATAGGCAAAAATACATTGAAAAATATCCTTCCATGGTGAAAAATAAACAAACCTAGCATTCATTCATCCAAAAAACCTATAAAAAGACTTTTTACCATGTCATTTTTACCATTTTACTGTTGAGGTTGAGAAAAGGGCTTTTGGCAAGAAACTTCCCGTGGTCGTTGCGGAGAATCCGACTGTCAGAATCAAACGCCGTCTCTTCCAGATATTTCACAACATCCCCCTCTTCAATTTCATCCGATTAAAAATTTGTTTTAGGTTTTAGTTTTGATTTTTGGGGGGTTTTGGGTTTCAAAAATCACTCTGCGGGGTACGCAGGTGCCCTAAGGGTGACTTGCGTCCCCCGACTTTTTCCCACACAGGAAAAAGGTCGGGGGATGCAGCCTACCTTCAGGCCAGCTGTGTCCCAACGCTCTGTGTCCTGAACGCGGGGTGCGTCCCCCGCGAAAGGCGGAATTTGAAACCCCAAACTCCATAAACAACCATCTGAATTTTCCCAAATCAATTCTAACCTTTGTTTCTTGGTGTGTAGGGCACTCACCATGTTGGATTGGAGAGAAAGAGAGCACGAGGATGTTGATTTAGCCGCAATCAATCATCAACCTTCCATTGATGCCCTAAAAGCATGCGGACTATATAAATACTGGGCCATACCTGGCATGAGGGCTCAGGTGAGATTCTTGGAGTGGCTAGTTGAGAGATGGAACATTCATGAGCAATGCTTTTACATCGGAGGACACCAGCTCGAGATAGAGCCCTCTGACATATACTTTCTCACTGGCTTGCCAAATAGGGGCGAGCAACTCAATCTAGCCGGGACTAGGCCGGGTGGCCAATCCCTTGCTAGTCTCCGGGCATATTGGTGCATACCCAATGCACACCATGCGAAAGGTGTAGAAATCAAACACATCTCTCTGCGTGAACTCAAGGTTATAGCTTTCACGGTTACCAGAATTTGCGGTTCAGCCACTTTACATATTGCCACCGGGTCCCAAATGCGGATGGCGATTGACTGTTTCCAAGGCACCATTTTCAATTGGTGTGATGCTGTGTCGGCCAATATGAAGGGCCAACTGACTATGGTAAAGAACGGACAACTGAAGACCTTTGGATATGGGCCTCTAGTTGTGAGCTTTGCCTTAGAGAGAGTTCCGATGCTGATCCCTCAGCACCTCACTGTTGAAAACTTGGGTCCTCGGGAGCCAAAGCTGATACGATGGGTTATGGTGATGGCCCGACATCCTGACGAGGGCGCGGCGGTTGTTCGATTCCCTGATAGTTATTTTCACTGGTTAGAGGACCAGGTTTTTTCGATCTAGGACTTTCCGTATGCCGGAGTAGATTTTCGAGGTGATCCGGACATGGTTCTTCCACAGGGAGAACAATGGGACGATAGAGGTACTTTATTTTTCACAAGTTTTCAAATTATATATATATTTTTTTGTTTTTATATATATCGTCTCAAAACTGACAGTAAAAAATTTTCAAAATGCAGATGTAGGTCCACAGCGTCCAGCCAACCTCCGGCCTTTTGAGAGGAGACATCCAGTTGCACCGGTACCGGCCCCACAAGACGCGGCTGCAGAGTCGCTAGCTGAGTTGGAGCAGGATCTAGAGTGTCTGACGGTGGATATACCTAAGACTACCATAGATGATATTCCTATCAGACTTCAGCGCTATGTAGTCGCAGTCCCTGGACCGTTTAGGAGGTTTTTGTGTAAGGTAGCCCGTGCAGTGGTGTCGTATAGAGAGCACCACCAGTGATTGGCTAGTCACTTTTGTAGACACATATGACATTTTTGGCTTTTTGTACTTATCATTTTTTGCCGATCATAAGGTGTTTTTCAACCTATGATCGAAGACGATGTATATTTTTGACACACTCCTATCTATATATATATATCATTATTACCGGCTTATCTTGTTTAACATATGTGATGAAATGTTTTTAAATTTACTTGCATGATTATCGTAAATGTCTGTCCAACATTCGAGAAGCAATTGCATCTGCTAATGTATTTAAAGACCTTGGAATATGCTGATATTCAATGTAATCAAATTCACGTTCCAAGAGACGCACTCTCAAAAATAACCTTAATAACACAGGATTTCTAATGGCATATACTCTATTAAGCTGTAATACAACAAGTTCAGAATCTAACCTCACTATCAAACGTCGAATTCCAAATGAAATAGATTCGGATAATAATTCAACCACTGCACTGTATTCTGCAATGTTGTTCGTTGTTTGACCGAGGCTTACCCCATGCATAGAAACTAACTCGTCAGAGGGCGAATAGATAACCCAAGCTGCGGAAGAGATATTCCGTGTACTACGACAAGCACCATCAGCAAATCCGATGTATGTTTGGAGAGGCGTCGACATCTGCAATATCAAGAGTAAAACCAAGATAAGCCAGAATAACGACGAAAAACACACTCTCTAAGCTAAGCACACTAACCAAACTAACAAACACACTAGCTAGAAAGAAAACCTAACCTAACTAAAAAAATCTCCATACCCACCATTTAAGCATAATACCTCTTTAGGTAAAGTCCATTTCTGGGTTTACCCAAAGAGTCCCCATCAAAATCTACCAGCTCATAGGCCCCTTTTGCTAGCTTTCGCTTTACAATGTAGGGTCCATGCCACATAGGAACGAATTTTCCAGCACCTAGCTTATCGTTAGCTTGATCATATAATAGCACTAGGTCTCCCTCCGAAAAAATTCGAGGGGTCACATTTCTATCATACTGAGCTTTCATTCGCTTTGCGTGAGTCTCGATTGCCAATGCAGCGTCACGTCGAGTCTCATCTAATTGAGCTAAGTATAATAAACGTTTCTCCTCTTCGGAAGTAGCTGGGAGTAATTCGACAGCCATTTGAAGTGATGGGATTTCGCATTCAATGGGTAACACAGCTTCCAAGCCATAAACTAGCTGGAAAGGAGTGAACCCTGTTGAAGTTTTTACTGAGGTTCGGTATGCCCATAGCGCTGAAAATAACATGTTGTGCCAATTTGACCGATGAATACCAATGGTTCGTCGGATCATGATAACCAGAACTTTGTTGATAGACTCAACCAAACCGTTGGCTTGCGGATAATAAGGAGTAGAGCTATCGTGGCGCAAACCAAGCTGGCTTGTAAGCTCAGTCATCATGATGTTTCGAAAATGGCTCCCATGGTCAGTGATGATTGCTTGTGGGACACCAAACCTAGTTATAATATGATTGAATACGAAAACTGCAGCTGTTTTGCCGCTTGCGTCGAATGTAGGCATCGCCTCGGCCCATTTAGTAAAATAATCAACCGCGAGGATGATATACGCATGCCCCCCGGCCGAGTGAGGGTTACAAGTAATAAAATCGATACCCCATTTGGCGAAAGGACCAACGGCAATTATAGGATGGAGAGGAGCAGGTGGTGCGCGCATCTTGCGATCAAACACTTGACAGTTGTGGCACTTCCGGACTGCAATGATACAATCTTTAAACATGGACGGCCAGAAATAGCCAGCGCGCAACACCTTCTGAGCTGTGGCATACCCAGACATATGACCGCCACATGCTCCAGAGTGACAATCATTCAAAACCCTCTCAGCCTCTTCGTGAGTTAAACAACGTCGAAAAACTAAGTCTGCCCCCCGGCGATAAAGTGTATCTCCAATAATCTTGTATTGCTGGGATTGAAACCGAATTTTTTGACGTTCCGACTTTGAAGCTTCAGGCCGAAAGGTTTGGGTTTGGAGATAGATGATTATATCCCCGTAACACGGATCTAAAGTACTGATAAGAAACAAAGATTCGTCCGCAATGGACTCCTCTGCCACAGTTTCTGTGTCAGTACGCGGGAAATCACACATCAATTCCGCAAAAACTAAGGATTTCTTAGACTTGGACTTCTCAAACTCCAAGTCGAACTCTTGCAGGATAACGATCCATTTAGAGTACTTGCCCCCTAGCAGTTGTTTTGTCAAAATATAAATCATAGGGTTGCAATCCAAAATAACTGTAGTTTTACGAAGAAGAATGTAGTGACGAAAACGCTGGACAGCTTGAACGGCTGCCAGGGCCAATTTCTCCACATGCGAATATTTTAGCTCAGTGGGGTTTAATGTCCTACTAAGATAATATATCACATGTTCCGCTCCGAATTCATCTTCTTGAACTAACACCATTCCAATAGTGGAATGCGAAGCTGCGAGGTATAAGAAGTAGTCCTGGTTGTAGTTGGGAGGATGCAACAACGGTGCATGGGTCAACGCGTGCTTAAGTGCATCAAAAGATTGTTGGGCAATCTCGTCCCAAAAGAATTGAGCGTTCTGTTTCAACAACCGTGTAAAACCTTTAGTGACCTCGGCGTAGTTTGGAATGAATCGGCGTAAAAAGTTTGCTTTCCCTTGCAAACTTTGGAGTTGGCGCAAACTCGAAGGAGGAGGCAATTTGATGATAGCTTCGACCTTCGAGGGATCGACGCGAATGCCGGCTTTTGAAACAACAAATCCCAGCAATCGACCCGCTTCTATACAGAAAACACACTTGTGGGGATTCAACCGAATACGATAATGCCTACACCTCATAAAGATTGCTCGTAAGTGGACAAGGTGATCAGCTCGATGTAAAGAATGAGCAGGCAAATCATCGAGGTACGGTTGCACAATGTGCTTGATGTCATGAAATGCGTAAGACATCGCCCGTTGAAAAGTGGCTCCGGCATTCTTAAGCCCAAAAGGTAATTTGCAGTAAGCAAATGTCCCCCATGGACAAATGAATGCCGTTTTTGGTTGATCGGCAGGTAGAATATTGATTTGATTATAGCCCGAAAAACCATCCATAAAGGAAAACATTTCACTTCCGGCACAATCATCAATTATTTGATCGATATAAGGCGTAGGATAGTTGTCTTTTGGACAAGCTCGATTTATATCCCTATAATCGATACAGATTCTTATTGTTCCTTGTTTCTTGTTAACCGGAACAATATTCGATACCCAATCCGTTAACGGGATTGGATAAATGAAACCTGCTTTCAACAGCTTCTCGACTTCTGCTTTAATCGCAGCCGCTTTTCGAGGGTGAATCTGACGCAACCGTTGCCGGACGGGTTTAGCGTCCGGGTAGGTCTTTATTTCATGAACAACAATGGCAGGGTCGATTCCCGGCATTTCCTCGTAAGACCAGGCAAACACATCGCGGAATTCTTGGAATAGGGCCTTGTAAGTTTGGATTTCATCTTCTGTACATGAGGCACCTATATGAATGTTTTCCTCAATTCCGGGCTTCACTGAAATGTCAATGGGAATAGTGCGAGAAATATTCCCTAAATTCAACTCTGAATCAGGATGTTTCGTTGGATTCTGAGCGTCTTTGACATATTCAGCGGTAAAGATAGATGAAAAATCATTTTCAAAACATCATCCTCAGGTAATCTGTGATGAAGATCTTCCCATGGTAGATCGTCTACACTTAGGATTTCGCGAAGTTGCTCGTCAGATGACACGACTTCGGGAAACGCTATCCGTTCTAAGGTTGATGTGAAAAGTGACTCTTCACTGACCACATTCATTTGGTCGATTTGGGTTGAACGCGAGTCGGTAAAAGACATGACGGCTTCATAAGCAATTTCATATGGACTCAAAGGCATAGCATCACCGAATGAGTCTATCTCAGATTCAGATGGGACGATCCAAGGATCATCATAAATAATGTTGTCTGATGTAATCATATGAATTGATGCAAATGAAGGGTCTGCGTTGATTGGAGGGAAAGGAAAAGTTCCCAGTAAACCGGAATCTTTAACTAAACCTACGCCAACGTCCCTATAAGGGATTGTCGTCTTACCGACATGCTGGATACTCTCTGAAGAGGCTGGGTCGGATGAAAAGTATGTCAGCTGATCAATTGTCACGATCTTACCGTTATGTGGAAACTTTATTACTCTGAAGACCGATGAAACGACCGCTGTCATAGCATATGACCAACTTCGACCCAAAAGAAGGTTGTAGTCTAGAGGGGCATCAACCACTTCCACATCCAGACTAACGGTTTTACCTTCTACCCCTATAGGCAATTCCTGTAGAATACCAAACGGACGGAACCCACGGCCATCAAAGGCCTTAAGGATGGTCGGGGATTGGTTCAGCGAAGGAGAACCAAGCGATCTCCAACATTGAATCGACATAATACACGTAGAAGCTCCCTCATCAATCACAGTCCGATGAATAGGCCTGTTTTTGACTATCACTGGAATTTGGAAAGCCATTTGATGGGGTAGACGCGGTGTACTATTTTCTAGATCGAAGATTATCAGATTCGGGTCCTGAACATCAACAGCTCCGATAGCCGACAAAAGTAATTTTCGTTGTGCTGGGCATGATTGCAGCACTTCTAAAGCCGACATTGCTGAGGGTGAAACAGCTAAGTCCTCAACAATGTTGTAATTCTGGGCTGCTCTCGCATGTGGATTAAAAGCAGACCTTCGAAGTACACCCTTGGCGGGCGGTTTAATTACTAAGTCCGGGTTAGGTTTTTCGATCTGTAGTGGATCGGAACCAGGAGCTGAGGTTGATGGATTAGAATGAGAAGATTCTGCTTCCTTACCATCAACAGGATTCTTACTACCATAATCTTGCGACCGAGTCGCAATCCTCACATGAGACATCATCAAAATGGGTTCTTCACTGGCAGTCGAGGAAGAACCTATCATCTTACTCTCCTGCTTTGGAAATGGATCTTTCAACACAGCAGGAGTGGGAGAACCTTTGACTATTTTCACAACCTCGGCCCGATGAGGGCAATCTCTTGTAAAATGATCCTCTTCACAAATAAGACAAGGATATCGAGGTTTGCGTTTTTCGTCATTGGTTTCCGACTTTTCTGTTTTCTCCTTCGGAGCCTTGTCTGCTTTAGCCTTCTTCTTTCCACCATTTTTTGATTTGGCCGTAGATGACTCTACAGCGTGAATATCGGCGGAAAGTTCAGGAGAAGACTCTCCTGTCGGGGAATCAGGCAAGGTGATTATAGGAGTAGTAGAACTCTTGGAAGACTTCTTCTTGCTCTTTGTGTTCACCGTACCAATCATACCATCAGCGGCATGAGATCCCGAAGGAGCAGCAGCGATTTGATTCGATTTTGGAAGATCTGGAATCTTCTCGTGTAACGTACCCGACTGAGTATAAACTAAGTCAAGGTACTGCGCCTGAGCAATGACTTGCTCCTCAGTAACTACTCCGGCCTTAGCTACATCTTCAGTAATCTTCGGTAATAATGATTTAACAAACCATTCAGCTAAGATTTGGTCCGGAATAAAAACTTTCACTAACCTTCTTCGACGTCTCCACTCATGAATGTGATCGGAAATATACGTGGACGTCGATTGTTTTAGTGAAGTTAATAACTCCGTGCCGTTATCGTATCTGACCGGCAACTGAAAGTGAGTTAAGAACGAGGTAGCTAACTGGCTAAAATTGTAAAAAGAGGCCCGTGGTAACTCAATGTACCACTTGGCCGCGAGACCAATGAGTGTACGCTGAAAAAAACGTAAGCGGATCGAATCATCCGAGATAGAATTTGAAGCACACCAGAGGTGGTAAGTCATCACATGATTGGACGGATCCTCTCCAGACTTACCTTCGAACTTGGGTATATCACTGGGCAACTTATTTGGCATTGGCGGCCAGAACTGAAGATATTGAATTGGATCATTCGTTAGGCGCGTCAAGTCTGGTAAATCCAAAGTTGCGATAAACGGTAATTGCCGGTTAGGATCTCTAAAACTCTGAGTCATGACACCAGCCCCAGGAGGAGGATATCCAGGATAACTAGGAACAGGAATCGCATTAGGGATATTATATCCTCCTGGAAAACCAGGATTAACCGGACCGTACTGGGGTTGTTGAGGTTGTTGATAAGTGTACCCAGGATACGGTTGATACTGGTAAACCGGCTGTTGGACAGCTTGCCTTTGTTGGTACTGTCCCTGGTACGGTTGTTGAACAAATTGAGGTTGAGAAGTGACAACCGTACTTATACCAGGCTGACCTATAGGCATCTGGACCGTGGTTTGAATCGTAGATCCAGACAACGGTAAAGATGCCTGAGGAGTGGTTGCAGAGACAGTAGAAACCGGAGCTGTCGATACTCCAGAAGTAAGTGCGGTAGATGCAGCGGTAGTTGCAGCAGCCGTTTGAGATGGAGTACTAGGTGCAATTGGCGGCTGAGTAACTACCGAAGTTACAGAAGTTTGAACATTTGACTGGACAGGTTGCGGTTGCTGGGGTGAACCAGAAACTACGGGTTGTCCAGCTTGAGGTACCAACTGTATACTTGGCTGCAACACCTGTTGACCCTGTGATGGATCCCACACTAACATTCCAGGGTATTGACCCGTAACAGGTTGAGAATACTGAGGTCCATAACCGGATTGAGGATAGGATTGATAATTGAAAGGTGCAGTTCCCATACCTTGACCATATGACTGACCTTGAGGTGGTTGATAACCTTGACTCGAGTATTGACCTTGAGGTTGATAACCTTGGGGTAAATACTGATACTGGGGTTGACCTTGACCTTGAGGTTGATACCCTTGAGGTTGATACCCTTGGGGTTGATACCCTTGAGGTTGCCATCCTTGAGGTTGATATTGATACTGAGGTTGACCCTGGGGTACATATTGAGGCTGGGGTTGACCTTGAGGCATGTATTGCACCATAGGTACATACTGACCTTGAGGTTGCCCCCCAGACACAATTTGTGTACCTTGAGGTTGCCCCCCAGGCGGTAATTGGCCACCTTGAGGTTGGGAAACGGGAGTTGAACCTGACATCATGTAAATGTCTCCTACACCCAATGGTATATTACCATTGTTTCCAGCTAATAACCCATGATCAACGGGTTGAGGAGACGCCCCGCAAAGGTACCAGAAAGCGACTGATACCCAGTGGGAACAGAAGGACCGCCGTGTAAGAAAGATTCAGGAGTTTGAGTAAACACGGACGACTGACCAGACATATTTACAGGAGTATAAATACCTCCAGGTGGAAAAGGAGTACGAGGTGGAGAAAAACCTATCCCTGAGTTGTCTAAATAATTGGTTAACGAAAGGTACCAAGTAGTACTTCTAGGAGGACTGTAAAAGATAGATTCACGCTCCCTGAGCTCAATAGTAAGTTGATCTTCAAGGTTAGAGACACCTATTTCTTCCTCTGGAGCAAGTTCTTCAATAGCAATCAAACCAGTGGGAAGATTTTCGGTGATAACTCGTTCTACTCTTGGTGAATCTGGAACACTAGAAGTCGGAGTAACAGGTTCAGATATTTCAGGTTCTTCGCCTATATCACTAGTAGACGAAAAACTACCAGCAAGCTCAGAAACTGTAACAGCTTCAGGATTATAACCTGTCTCTAGACTTTGGTAATCTGGATGGACTACCAAGGAAGATTCTCCTTCTTCAGGTGAACCTACTTTACTGCCACTAGGAGGAGTTACAAGGACCTTCAACCCTTCGTACTGACCCGGGACGTCTTCAGGAGATCCACCCCGTGATCTACGGAGTTTCCTCAACAAATCAATTCCGGTAACAATCTCAGGTGACTTGCCCCGAAGTCTACGGGACTGTCTCGGTAATTCCGCCACAGCTAAAAACTTTTAACTACTACACACGAAAACAAAGTAAAATCTCAAATCAAACCACCTAAAGTCGCTAAAGAACCAAACAAATTTGAATCACACGCCTAAAGAATCTAGGGCGTCAAACCAAGCACAAACAGTAGCCTTCCAGACCGAAAACGCTAGTTGGAGATGAAACCCAACATCGCCGGATTCAGTACAGAAGTGGCGGGTGGAACAGTTACCCCGGCAACCTGCTTAATGAATAGACCGGCACAAGTTCCTCCACTTTAACCGTCTCGAGTGAAGTGAACCCCCCGGAAAATCCAAGTGAGTCTAGCCGACGTCTGCTCCAGGTACAGTGGGATCTTCCCTCCACCGTCACCTCGGTAGAATCCTAAAGATAATGGTCACTAAGGTTACCAACCGCAACAAATGCACCTGGGGGAACAGTCTACACTCCGACAGCACGCAAGGGCAGAGTATCAAGCTCAATCCCCTTGTCGATTCCTTGACAATAATCCAAGGTTTACCGACAAGTGACCCCTGGCTCCTCGACAATGGTTAATCCGAGGTTTACCGTTTGTAATACGTGCGTGTCTGGCGTCGTTCCCAACGAGGGAGGATTGATCCCCTCACTGGTTCGGACACGAGCTCGTGCTTCTCCTTTAAGAGGAGCTTTCCCAGAGTACAAATGAGACAATTGGATTTATTCTATCACAAGATAAGCTACTTGTTTGGTTTTGTTGTCTTGGAGAGTTAATTACTCTCCTACTCCAAGACACTAGCCTGATCTAAATTGGTGTTTCAGAGCCCTAGTAAATAAAAGTTACTACGTTGATTTTACTTTAAGCGTTAATTTTATGGTTTTTCTTAAAGACAAAAGGTAGTGGAAATGAAACCAATGGTGTGTAGACTCGACTCAAACCACTACAAAGATGCACCTAAGATGATTTACGCTACTTTCCTCTTTCAATGAAATTCCTAACTAAGAGAGTTGAGAGATGCAAATTTTATAGAAAACAACTTTCTTAGTAAAGACAATCAAAGAAACAATTCTCTTTATCTTTTCAAGCATACAAACATGACCACTCTTTACGTGCACGAAAAATTCTTTTTCTTTCAAAATGCCTCAAAGCTACTTGAAACAAAACTTTTCAAAGGAGATGTTTTTGTATTTTCTTTTATCTAATAAAGCATATAAATATATTTTAACAAAAATCAATCTCAAAAGCTATAAAATCTATGGAAAATTTACTCACAAGCAAATCAAAAGGAAATTTACTCTAAGAAAACCTAACGAGGCAAAAGCCTACAAGGATGATTCTAGGTTGTTTTACTTGACCACAATCAAGCCAAGGACCAGCTAATGCAGAATCAAAAGACCAGTCAAAACAAAACTCAAATCTTTTTGTTCTTTTTGTAAAATGGAATTCAATACTCAATCAACAAGCACTTCGAAATTTGCCAAAGAGACCACTCAAAGGTAAGTTGCTCTCACAGGTAGACTTTATGACAGGTCTGACTTCTAAGAAGGCTGACAAAACCAGAGAGATCTAAGGCTTGACAACTTCTACCGCCAAAGTCACTACAAGACCTACTCAAAAATCAAACCCTAGGGCTTAAACTTCTATGAAATCCACTAAAACACTCAATGCTATCAAAACAAGTTCAGGTGAAGATCTTTGACAAGAGACTAATGGATCTGGGCAGTAAAAACTAAGAAAAAGCAAAATCTAAGAGAAAAAATGCAAAAAATGGAATTTTCTAAAATTTTAGCAGGGGACGCAGGCAACCCGTTAAGACAGGTGCGGGCCCACTCTGTGCACACAGTGACAGTGCGTCCAGGGACGCACTGTGCAATACTCAGAGGGTGCGTCCTACTGGAAAATTCAAGAAAAACTAAATTGAATCTAACCCTAAGCTAACCCACCCAAAAACAAAGTCACAGAGCCAAAAACCAGAAAATAAATGACTTTTCTCAGATCAAAGTTACATACAAAGGAAAAGACTTTCACATCAATGGAATCCCCAGCGGAGTCGCCATTTTGTCAGGCGGAAAGAGTCGATAGTGCGGACACAAATCAACCTCCCTAGGAGCCTAAGACTCTCTAGTGACAAACAAGACAAACAAGAGCAATCCTTCTCTAAACATGCATTTACCATATAAGAAATCAAGTGTTTAGATCCTACCTGTAGTCCAACGCTGTTGTAGCAGTCCAGCTCCGTGGATCCGGATGAGCTCGTCCTTCACTTTGAAACCTGCATCCACTAACAATCAAATGATTAAATAGCACTTGATAATCTCATAGAATAAAACATATTTAACACATAGACCAAGGAGTACATGAAACAACTCATAAATAACAAGTTATTGAGAAGAATGGACTCATTTGCATTAATAGGAAACAAAAGGAACAATTACAACCTGAGCCTTGGTGTTGTGCAAGTCCCTCCCAGGGTCCATCAAGAGTTCTCCTTTACTTTGACAAAGCTCACCCACTTCCAAATAGAACAAGTAAAGATGACAATCTCTCCTCACAAGCTTCTAAATGGGAGTCCTAATTCCTGCAACATCTACCCTTAGAAATGTTTAGCTTTCAACCTCTCCTCCTTCTGGCCCAATCCCTGTATTTATAGTGCTCAAGAGGAAGTTAATCAGGTCCACCATCAATGGGATAATCCCCTCTTTGGATGTGATAGCTCCCTTATTGATGGGATAAGTTCCTCTTTGGTAGGGGTACATGAACCATCTGGAGGCGCTCAATACACGTCGAACAACCTTCTAGAATGCTCTAGAAATGACCACAAGTAACTTTTTAAAGATGAAACTTGCGCATTTTGACCTTTACAGGGGGACGCACCTGCCCCTTTACATACAGAGCATCCAAGGACGCAGTTTTTGTGAACATTGGGTGCGTACCCGCAGGTAAGGTTGAGAGAACCTGCGTACCCAGAGATAAATACATTTATAAAGACTTTCTCTCTTTTTGGAGTTTGACATGGAGAGCAGAGGCATAAGACTTGCCTAAGAGGATAGCATGACTGTTGATAGAGCCATACTAACTTTAAATAGCCATGGTGACATTTTTTGGTGTAACAGACCCTCCTTGGGACTTATGTCTACCACATGGGCTTGTCCACAGTGGTTGTGCATTAGGTGCCACATGGGTCCATGGTGGGTCCATGGCGGGTCCATGCGCTTCATCTCCACCACGTGGTCCTCTATAAAGCTACCACATGGAGGTTATGATGACATGGCGAGGTGTGATTTGCCTATATTTAAAGGGCCATAAATTTTGATCCATAAGTCAGATTGAGGAAAAATTTATATTGTTGGAATCTTCTTAAGGAGACAAATGCAATGATGTCATTATTTTTGAAATTCTAGAAAAGTTGAAAAAGTTAAGAATTTCGAATCCTGTTCCCATAACTATACCTTAGGAGTTGGTTCAATAGAGTAACCACCTCCTTCTATTTTTTTTTGGGTTTTGGGGTTAGGAGAGGTTTGTTTATTGGTGGTATCAGAGCATCCGGGTTCAACACTTGGACCAAATGGGTTCTCCCATGAGTACAATCAATATGTTGAATTGATTGTGTGAATTATTGAATGCATGCGTGATTTATATGTTCTTATTGTTATTAAAGAACTAAAAAATTTTGCTGAAAAAATATGTTACTGGCCCTCCATGCATGTACATTGGTGCTAAGATGGCTATTTTTATAGTTGGCCTTATTATAATATCTTTGCAAAAAAAAATATCATGGCATGATTTATTGTTATTTAATTATATTATTGATCCAGGTGGATGTTGGTGGCCACCCACCTATCCCACTTAGACCCCCACAACTATCTCTTTCAGTTTTTTGGTTTCTGTAATTGTAGCACAATTTACTATTTTTAGCAGTTTTTTGGGTCCTGAACTTCTGGAGCTGTTTTGAGGCCCTAAAAGAAGTTTTTTGGGAAATCTGGGAGCAACGTGCGTCCATGGACTGATGTTTCTCTTCCCAAATTTTTAGTGCTTGGATAGATCTTTCTAATGAGCTATTGTACATGTCAAACAAAGATCGGGTGCCAAAGTTACGACCCCGGGAAGTTGAAGTACTAACTTACCCAAAACGGGGCCCACAATTTGGTGTTTCATCTTCTAGGGTTAGGCTTTGGGATGTTAAGGGTTTTCCATTGTTTCTCAACAATAAATAGGCCTTTGAGCCTCATTGTAACATAGTTAAGAGGAAAGTAGCCGCCAAATCTCTTCTCAGAGATAAGCTACCATCGCCCTAGTTGATTTATTTCCATTTCTATTTGTAAGCATATTTCAGTATTTTACATTAATGAAATGAAGTATTACTTCCACAGCATCTCTATGTTTATGGTTATCTCTGTAATTTGTTGCATTCCTATTTAAATTTGGATCAATGGTATCAGAGCGGTTTGCTTTTTCTCTTTTTTTCTTTGCATGTCCCGAACAAGGTCGGGATATAAGGAGCTAGGGCTTGAACAAGTCGAACCTTTGCAAGACCAGCCTCGCAAATCTCGACAGAATTCCATGGTGGATAAGAAGAAAGACGAGGGGGCGGGAGATCCTATCAAAATCTTGCTTGAAGAAGCCCTTGAGTGATAAAGGAATGCGATGATGGACAACTTTGCATAGATCCTTCAACGGCTACCCAGAGGTGATGCATCGGCTTCCAACAACTACTCTGGAAACACCACACCCTTTAAGGTACAAGTTAATTTTGAAATCCCCATCTTTGAGGGTCAGATAGATGTAGATGCTATAGATAAATGGTTAAATATGCTAGAAGGGTATTTTTCTGTTCATGAATTTTCGAGTCGGGAAAAGATTATTTTCACTCTTCTCAAAGCAACCCCCCACGTTAAGGACTAGTGGGAAACCTACTGCAAGCAGAAGAATGAAAGTATGGGCTCACTATTTTCAGCCTCACCCACTTGGAATTCATTCCAGGATGCCATCAAGGAGTAGTACTACCCTGTCAAAAGCTACGAGGACAAATACATAAAGTGGACCATGTTGTGGTAGGGAAGGGACCAAGATGTGCTGGAGTTCACAAACATTTTTCTTACCCTTCGCACACAGTTGGGTATCAAGGATTCTGAGCTGCATTTGGCACTCAAATATGGTGGCTGCCTACATAGGTACATCCAGGAAGAGATGGAGTTCCTGAACATCTCCTCACTCGGCATGGCATATCGATACCTTGTCAAAATCAAGTAGAAGTTTAAACATAAGAAGCGAGACTTTGGATCTATGAATCTAAAGACCAAAGGACAAAGCCAAGGCGGTGTGACCCCAAGATAGCCCGTTGAAGCCAAAAGAAAAGAACAACATCATGAAGTCAAA
Source organism: Pinus tabuliformis (assembly GCA_031772625.1). NCBI lineage: Eukaryota > Viridiplantae > Streptophyta > Pinopsida > Pinales > Pinaceae > Pinus > Pinus tabuliformis. The sequence goes on from CM062804.1 coordinate 1,202,985,032, forward strand.
TAAGGACACAGGAAAGTGGTGTGAGTCCCATAAGAGCCCCAATCATAACACAAGTGAGTGCCAGACTAAGCAGTCGTTGGTGGCCGAGTTTAAGGCTTCTAAATCAGATGCATGTTCCAACCCTGAGTCAGAACCCGACAAGGGGAATGGAAAAGGGAAGCAGATCATTGACGTGGAGCCCAGCACCACTGTTGCCACCGCCAAGATATAGAAGAATGAGCCTAAAGATCAAGAGGAGGGGGAACATATTTTCCACTCACAAATGTGGGTGAATGGTTCACCACTGCAATTCATTTTTGACAGTGGAAGCCAAAAGAACCTCATTTCAGCAAAGGTTATGAAGCGGTTGGGCCTACTGACTACACCACACTCGTAGCCATACAGTATCGAGTGGCTTCACCAAGGACGAGATCTTCGAGTCTGCCAGCAGTGCCACCTTCCCTACAGCATCAAGCCCTTCACAGACGAGGTATTGTGTGATGTTACACCTCTTGATGTTTGGGATGTACTATTAGGCCAGCCATACTTGTGGAGGCGACATGCTGTGTATGAGTCAAGGCCTCGTGTTGTTATTATTACTTTGGGTGATTCACTATATAGGATATCGGAGGTAGCCCCACCTACCACGACCTCTTTGATCACTACTAAGAAAGGCAACAAGCTCATCTCCCAGACTAGGAAGTTCATTTTCTGTCTAGTTCACTCCCAAAGTAAGGGGAAGATCATCACCACATCCATGACCCCCATGAATGGTTCCTCCACATAGCAGCAACAACAGAGGGATATGGTCATGAAAGAACACAAGAACAACTTCTCCTCACCCACAGGGGTACCACAAAAGCTTCAGGTGGGCAACAAAGTCTGGTTGCATCTGCAGAAAGAACGCCTTAGAAGAGCCCATTAGAAGCTTCGACCACGCCGACATGGTCCTTACACCATTACCAAGGCTGTGGGAATTAATGCTTTGGAGCACAACATTCCTCCATTCCTTCGCCTCCACTAAGTGTTCAATGTGTACCGCCCTCGACCATGCTTCCCGCCATTACTGGACACATCCGAGATTGCAGAACAACTCACTAGGGACCAAGTTCAGCAGATGGAGGAACTCAACGCAATGGGGACCATTTCTTCCTAAGGGGGGAGGAATAATCCAAGTGGATGTTGGTGGCCACCCACCTATCCCACTTAGACCCCCACAACTGTCTCTTTCAGTTTTTTAGTTTCCATAATTGTAGCACAATTTACTATTTTTAGCAGTTTTTTGAGTCCTAAAATTCTGGAGTCGTTTTGAGGCCCTAAATGACGTTCTTTGGTAAATTGGGGAGCAAAATGGGTCCATGGACTATTGTTGCTCTTCCTAAAGTTGTAGTGCTCGGATAGATCTTTCTAACGAGCTATTGTACGTGTCAAACAAAGATTGGGTGCCAAAGTTACAACCCCTGGAAGTTGATGTACCAACTTACCCAAAATGGGGCCCACAATTTGGAGTTTCATCTTCTAGGGTTAGGTTTTAGGATGTTAAGGGTTTTCCATTGTTTCTCAACAATAAATAGGCCTTCGAGCCTCATTTTAACTCATTTTAGAGGCATGTAGCTGCCACATCTCTTCTCAGAGATAAGCTACCATCACCCTAGCTAATTTATTTCCATTTCTGTTTGTAAGCATATTTCAGTATTTTACATTAATGAAATGAAGTATTATTTCTAATACATCTCTGTGTTTATGGTTATCTCTGTAATTTGTTGCATTCTTGTTTAAATCTGGATCAGTGGTATCAGAGCGGTCTGCTTTTTCTCTATTTTTCTTTGCATGTCCCCAACGAGGTCGGGATATAAGGAGTTAGGGCTTGATTTGGTTGAACATTTGCAAGACCAGCCTCACAAATCCCGACGGACTCCCATGGCATATAAGAAGAAAGATGAGGGGGTGGGAGATCTTATCAAAATCTTGGTTGAAGAAGCCCTCGAGCAACAAAGGAACGCAATGATGGATAACTTTGCGCAAATCTTTCAACGGCTACCCAGAGGCGACGCATTAGCGTCCAACAACTACTCTAGAAATGCCACACCCTTTAAGGTACAAGTTAATTTTGAAATCCCTATCTTTGAGGGTTAGATAGACGTAGATGCTGTAGATAAATGGTTAAATCAGTTAGAAGGGTATTTTTTATGTTCATGAATTTTCGAGTCGGGAAAAGATTATTTTCACTCTTATCAAAGCAGCCCCCCACATCAAGGACTAGTGGGAAACCTACTACGAGCAGAAGGATGAAATTACGGGATCACTATTTTCAGCTACACCCACTTGGAATTCATTTTGGGATGCCATCAAGGAGCAGTACTACCCTATCAAAAGCTACGAGGACAAATACATAAAGTGGACCATGCTGCGGCAGGGAAGGGACCAAGATGTGCCGAAGTTCACAAACATTTTTAATACACTTCGCACACAGTTGAGTATCAAGGATTATGAGTTGCATTTGGTACTCAAATATCGCGACTACCTACACAAGTACATCCAGGAAGAGATGGAGTTCCCGAACATATCCTTGCTCAGCACGACGTACCGATACGTTGTCAAAATCAAGCAGAAGTTTGAACAGAAGAAGCGAGACTTTGGATCTGCGATTTCGAAGACCAAAGGACAAAGCCAAGGCGGGGTGACCCAAGATAGCCCGTCGAAGCCGTAAGAAAAGAAAAACACCACGAAGTCAAAGAAGGACACAGGAATGTGGTGTGAGTTCCATAGGATCTCCACAGATAACACAAGTGACTGCTGGACCAAGTAGTTGCTGGTGGCCAAGTTGAAGGCTTTTGAATCAGATGCATGTTCTGACCCTGAGTCAGAACCCACCAATGGGAATGGCAAAGGGAAGTAGATCATTGACGTGGAGCCGAGCACCACTATTACCATCGCCAAGATCTAGAAGAATGAGCCCGAAGATCCAGAGGAGGGGAACGACTTTTCCACTCACAAATGTGGGTGAAGGGTTCACCGCTGTAATTCATTGTTTCCAAAAGAACCTCATTTCAGCAGAGGTCGTGAAGCAATTGGGCCTACCGACTACACCACACCCGCAGCTGTACAATACCAGGTAGCTTCACCAAGGATGAAATCTCCGATTCCGCCAGCAGTGCCACATTCCCTACAACATCAAGCCCTTCATGGATGAGGTATTGTGTGATGTTACACCTCTAGATGTTTGTGATGTACTATTAGGCCAGCCATACTTGTGGAGGTGACATGCTATGTATGAGTCAAGGCCTCGCATTATTATTATTACTTTAGGTGATTCATTATACAGGATACCAGAGGTAGCCCCACCTACCGCCACCTCTTTGATCACTACTAAGAAAGACAACAAGCTCATCTCCTAGACTAGGAAATTCATTTTCTGTCTGGTTCGCTCCCAAAGTAAAGGGAAGATCATCACCACATCCGTGACCCCCGCGAATGGTTCCTCCACACAACAACAACAACAGAGGGATATGGTCATGAAAGAACACAGGAACAACTTCTCCTCACCCATAGGGTTACCACACAAGCTTTAGGTGGGCAACAAAGTCTGGTTGCATTTGCAGAAAGAACGCCTTACAAGAGCCCATCAGAAGCTTCGACCACGCCAACATGGTCCTTACACCATTACCAAGGCTGTGGGAAATAATTCTTTGGAGCACAACATTCCTCCATTCCTTCACCTGCACCAAGTGTTCAATGTGTACTACCCTCGACCATTCTTCCCACCATTACTGGACACATTTGAGATTGTAGAATAGCTCACTAGGGACCAAGTTCAACAGATGGAGGAACTCAACGCAATGGGGACCATTTCTTCCTAAGGGGGGAGGAATGATCCAGGTGGAGGTTGGTGGCCACCCACCTATCCCAATTGGACCCCCACAACTGTCTCTTTCATTTTTTTAGTTTCCGTAATTATAGAACTATTTAATATTTTTAGTAGTTTTTGGGGTCCTGAACTTCCAGAGCCATTTTGAGGCCCTAAATGATGTTTTTTGGGAAATCTAGGAGAAATATGGGTCCATGGACCAATGTTGCCCATGTTGCTCTTCCTAAAGTTGTAGTGCTTGGATAGATCTTTCTAATGAGCTATTGTATGTGTCAAACGAAGATTGGGTGCCAAAGTTACGACCACGGGAAGTTGATGTACCAACTTACCCAAAACGGGGCCCACAATTTTGCGTTTCATCTTCTAGGGTTAGGTTTTGGGATGTTAAGGGTTTTCCATTATTTCTCAACAATAAATATGACTTTGAGCCTCATTGTAACACAGTTCAGAAGCATGTAGCTGCCACATCTCTTCTTAGAGATAAGCTACCATCGCCCTAGCTGATTTATTTCCATTTCTGTTTGTAAGCATATTTCAGTATTTTACATTAATGAAATGAAGTATTATTTCAACTGCATCTCTATGTTTATGGTTATCTCTGTAATTTTTTGCGTTCTTGTTTAAATCCAGATTGGTGGTATCAGAGCAGTTTTCTTTTTCTCTGTTTTTCTTTGCATGTCCCCAACAAGGTCGGGATATAAGGAGTTAGGGCTTGAACTGGTTGAACCTTTGCAAGACCAGCCTCACAAATCCCGACGGACTCCCATGGTGGATAAGAAGAAAGATGAGGGGGAGGGAGATCCTATCAAAATCTTACTTGAAGAAGCCCTCAAGCGACAAAGGAATGCAATGATGGACAACTTTGCGCAGATCCTTCAACGGCTACCCGGAGGCGACACATCGACTTCCAATAGCTACTTTGGAAACGCCACACCTTTTAAGGTACAAGTTAATTTTGAAATCCCCATCTTTGAGGGTCAGATTGACGCAGATGCCGTAGATAAATGGTTAAATTTGCTAGAAGGGTATTTTTTTGTTCATGAATTTTTGAGTTGGGAAAAGATTATTTTCACTTTTCTCAAAGCAGCCCCCCACGTCAAGGACTGGTGGGAAACCTACTATGAGCAGAAGGATGGAAGTATGGGCTCACTATTTTCAGCCGCACCCACTTGGAATTCATTCCGGGATGCCATCAAGGAGCAGTACTACCCTGTCAAAAGTTACGATGACAAATACATAAAGTGGACCATGCTGCGACAAGGAAGGGACCAAGATGTGTCGGAGTTCACAAGCATTTTTCATACCCTTTGCACACAGTTGGGTATCAAGGATTCTGAGCTGCATTTGGTAATCAAATATCGTGACTGCCTACATAGGTACATCCAGGAAGAGATGGAGTTCCTGAACATTTGCTCGCTCGGCACAACGTACCAACACGCTGTCAAAATCGAGCAGAAGTTTAAACAGAAGAAGTAAGACTTTGGATCTACGAATCCAAAGACCAAAGGACAAAGCCAAGGCGGGGTGACCCAAGATATCCCATCGAAGCCGCAAGAATAGAACAACACCATGAAGTCAAAGAAGGACACAAGAAAGTGGTGTGAGTTCCATAAGAGCCCCACTCATAACACAAGTGAGTGCCGGACCAAGCAGTCGCTGGTGGCCGAGTTGAAGGCTTCCGAATCAGATGCATGTTCTGACCCTGAGTCAGAACCCAACAAGGAGAATGGAAAAGGGAAGCAGATCATTGACACGGGGCCCAGTGCCACTGTTGTAACCACCAAGATCTAGAAGAATAAGCTCGAAGATCAGAGGAGGGGGAACGTCTTTTCCACTCACAAATGTGGGTGAAGGGTTCACTGCTGCAATTCATTGTTGACAGTGGGAGCCAAAAGAAGTTCATTTCAGTAGAGGTCGTGAAGTAGTTGGGCCTACCGACTACACCACACCCATAGCTGTATAGTATCAGGTTGCTTCACCAAGGACAAGATCTCTGAGTCCGCCAGCAGTGCCAACTTCCCTACAACATCAAGCCCTTCACAGACGAGGTATTGTATGATGTTACACCTCTTGATGTTTGTGATGTACTATTAGGCCAACCATACTTGTGGAGGCGACATGTTGTGTATGAGTCAAGGCCTCGCACTATTATTATTACTTTGGGTGATTCATTATACAAGATACTAGAGGTAGCCCCACCTACCGCCACATCTTTGGTCACTGCTAAGAAAGGGAGCGAGGTCATCTCCCAGACTAGGAAACTCATTTTCTTTCTGGTTCACTCCCAAAGTAAGGGGAAGGTCGCCACCACATCCATGACCCACACGAAGGGTTCCTCCACACTGTTACAGATTCATTTGGGCATATCAACCCCAACTTACAAGTTTATTTTATTATAGTTCATAAACCCCTAATACAGTTGTTACATGCTCTAAATAAGTTAGCCATCAGAATGTCTTACTCCCAAAGAAGTTCCATCACAGAAAGCATCCAAAAAGTACCCCTAAGGAGATTAGTGCAGGAAGCCTTCTATCAAGCTGCAATGCATTGCAGGTGCTACACTCACTTAGTGATATGCATCACCCTTACTCCCTCTTTAGCCTGCGATGAGCAAACTTGGGCAAATTTCTGTGAGGGTTTGAAGATTCCTTATCCATTGGAAGCCTCTAGAAGTTTCTCAAGTTCCACCTGCCCCTCTGAGTTCACCCTTGGATGACAAAAGGAATTAGGAAACATCAACCTCCTATCCCCTCTTTCATAGAACTAATTTCTAAAAATAGAAACACATTCATCATCATCATTGATGACACAACCTCCTTCACTCATCTATAAATAGATGACTCATCTAAGAGATCAAGAGGTTGAAAAATATTGAGTTGCAAGGAGATGCTGGTGGTATGAGATTAAGATTGAGTGCAAGTATTGTGATACTGTTGGAATGTCTTGCTTTTCATGAGGTGAAGAAGGATTGAATTGGAAGGATGACGTTGGATTGAACTCATATTGGTTGTAATCTTTCCTCTTATCAATAAAGTTTTCGATATTTTTCCCTCATGCTTGTGTTAATGATAAATTCATTCATGTGTATATCATGCTTTCGATTCCATGCTATTTATGAACGATAGATCATTATGCTTTGATGGGTTTTTGTTTCTGTAAGTTGTACAGGTACTTCTCAAGCAATTTAAGTACGGGAAGGAGTAGCGAAATCGGCCAAAGGAGATAATGAAAAAGCGGAAGTTACAAGTAGGTTATATGTACTTTATCTTATCTGTTGTTTATAGGAAAAATTAAGATTGCTTTGACTGTTGTTTCTAGATCAGCTACTAGATCTAGATGGTTAGGCATTTGTAGAAACACTAAATATTCCTTAAAAATTTTGCGACTCCACTGGGGAACATTTTCCATTTTTATTAGCTAAGTAACCTCTTAAAACATTCCAATATATTGTACTTAATGTCGTTTATTGAATTCAATTCTAATCCATTGAAAATTGAATCAAATTTGAGCGAAAAACACCTTCAAAATTGCTCACTGTAATCATCACACTGTCCTTAACTGAGACCTGCGATGCATTGCAGTTCCTGCATTGATACAGAGCAATTTAGTGCACTATCTATCACCACAGCCTGCGCTAATCTCTTGAAGATCAGTTTTCCCATCTAGGAACTGAAGTTTTTGTCAATTTTCATCTTTGATTGAATTGCTTGTTGAATATGAATGATGTCTCATCTCTGAAACCAGCCTTCATCTCTTTAATTTGGCCCTATTTAGACTAGGATTGGTTTTTTATGTATTTGTTTTGTCATTTGAAATCCATTGTCAAAAAGTAGTTTTGATCTATTGTTTCTTCAGTAGAAAAGTTTTGTAAAATCATCATTTTCTTCAGAAAGTGAAGTGTTGTAAAATTCTCCTTCATAGATAGTCGATCGATCTATTTGTGCATTTGATTTGTATTTTCATTAAAAGTGTCAAAAGATATTCATTTCTTCAAAATTTAAAGTGTTGTTCAATCTTCCTTTCTCTCTTAGAAGAAAATTGTCGTAAATTGCCATTTTTTATGAAAAAGTTTTGAATCATTTGTGCATTAGTTTTTCTTATTGCATCATTCACATTAAGAGAAACTGAAAAGAAATACATGCATTTGCATTTTAGAATTTCAGTTTGTGTGCTAAAAGCAATGTTTAGGGAATTGCATTAGTTTGTTCTCTTTGTTGTTTGTTCAAAAGTACTTCTATGCTCTATCCCTCATAGTTTGGATTTTCATTGTTGAAATTAAATGAAAAGAGTGCTTATCATTATAGTTGCATTCTTAGGAATTTCAGAACACATTTCATGGTGAACCTTCAAAGGAAAATTTCTAAGCAAGATCAACTTAAAATAAACATCAATTAACCTAATAACGAATTGGAACTTAACACAAACATCTAGAGGTGTCTAAGATAGAGATGTGTTTCGACATCTTAAACCCTAGTGGTTGTCGTTTTCATTAAGGTTGGGTGATTCCTCCTCTTTGATTCGATAAGTACTAGTATGGACTTGTGCTCCCTGTACCATCGAGTATATAGTGGGAGACCCCAATATGTTGAAATCCTTTATCCCTAGGAAGCTGAGTCTGCTGCCTTACCGATCACAATGCACCGAACACAACATTCAACAATACTGACTGCCATACGGTAAATACTTGGTAATTTCTCTTTCATTTACCAGCAAGGTGTATATTGCAGTTTTGTGATTATTTTGGTAAACCCTCTTGTCTAGTATCTCTAGAGCAGTCACTTTCATTCCTTTTCAACTCCTTAAAAGAAAAGGTTCATCTGAGCGCTTGTCCTTTCAAGCTCATTAAACATCGAAAGCGACTAGAGTCATCTTTTGCTTTTTCTCGACTCTTTAAAAATGAAAATGCAAAGTGGTGTTCCTGTGTCGTAAAAATTAATTGACTTCGGATAACATCCTCCACGCTCACTCCTTAGTTGATCTTAGGTTGAAACATATGGCGACAAATCCAAAGTCAACCAATCAAGGAATTCCTTTTGATGGAAACCCTAGTCCTTTTCCTCCATTCGGAAATATTGGTGCTCCATATATGGCTACATTGTCCCTTGCGAGATTTACCATTGGCTTGCCAGTATGGTTGTTTTCAACCTTCTTGGTTCAAAATGTTGTGATTTCTCTACAATTTACTACACCTCCAACTGGACAAAATCAACCTCCAGTTGATCCTAAAGTTGACCTCTTGCCTTCTTCCTCGGTTGTCTCTTCCTCCCCATCTTCCTCTTCGCCTAGTGAAAGTATTGGTACTAGTAAACAGGTGGCTAAGAAGAAGAAGAAAGGGAAGAAGAAGAAGAAGAAGCAAATTCAGCAGAGGGGCAACAAAGCAACCATTGCTTTGAATGCAACATCTGATGAGAAACCATCCGTCAAGCCTCACAAAGTTCGATATCCATGCAAACTTTGTGCGGGAGACCATCTTCTTCGAAGTTATCCTGATATTCCTCAAATCTTAGAAGAATGGTCTTCCCGTTCACATCATCCTGTGTCATCAACTTCTTGAGATCATGCTGGTGACACACCATCAACTAGTGGTAGTAAAGTTCAAGGAAATAAGGGTAAAGTTAAGTTTCCTTGTAGGTTATGTGAAGGGAATCATCCCATTCACCTTTGTCCTTATTTGGATGAAGCCAAAAGAGTGTTGGATAACCGTCCTGCTTCACCGCAGTAACTTCCATCTGGTTACAGGAAACTATCCCTTAATCCTTCACTAGTTGATGAATTGACTGACCAAAACCATCGGTCGAAACCACTCTCTCTGAAAGTGAATCCTCTAAGTCTATACTCGACCCAAATCACCAGGTCGAGGTAACTGTTGACCCAATTTCACCTTCAGCTAATCATACCTTTCCTGAAGAGAGTGAAAATGATACCACTCAGGTTCTTTCATTTCTTTAGATTCAAATGAGCTTGGGGTCAATCCTCATGTTCCATCAAGATAGGAGGAAAATCCTCCCATTCATGTAACTCAAGGGGTTAATTCTCCCATTTCTACGGTACCCCCTCCAAGTAGTCTAGTCACCTCCTATGATTGGAGTCGACTAGCATGATTTTGCCTTCCTTCTTATGTGCCTTTCCAGATCATAGTACAGGTTTGTAATATGATTGTATCTGGTACTATTATAGATGAAGGTGCATCAGTGAGCATCCTTTCCTCCACTGCTTGGAAAACGCTTGGTTCGCCACCGCTTGTGCCTGTTACACAGAATCTGCTGGCTTTTAACAAAGGAACTAGTTGTCCATTAGGGATCCTCCCTCGGTTACCTATTATGTTGGGAGGAAAAATCATTTATTTGAATGTGATGGTAGTCCCAGGACCATTAGATTACAATTTACTTCTTGGGAGTGACTATGTTTATGGCATGGGAGCTATTGTTTCCACACTCTTTCAAGTGATCTGTTTCCCGCATGAAGGCAGAATTATCACCATTGACCAGCTTTCATTTCCCGATCCAAATATAACTCCTAGTCAACCATCGTCCCTAATTGATCCTTTTGTACCAATGGTATCATCCCCACCACGGGTTAATTATGTGGCAACCTGTTCCATACCTACATCAACTGACGATCAATTTAGTGATGTTGTACATCATGTACTAGAGGTATTGGAACCAGAACTTTTCTTCATGACCACTTATGAGTTGTGATTGCCAGGGACCGAGGATAGTTCGTTGTCTTGTGTCAACCTCATTAAAAAATGAAACCATGGGTATGAGGATAGTTCTTTTAGTGTGTCAACTTCGTTAAAAAATGAAACAGGTTCATGAGGATAGTTCCTTGTCTTGTGTCAACCTCGTTAAAGAAATGAAACCAAGGATATGAGCATAGTTCCTTGTCTTGTGTTAAGCTCATTAAAAAAATGAAACAAGGAATCCGAGCAAAGTTCCTTGTCTTGTGTTAAGCTCATTAAAAAATGAAACAAGGTCCCAAGTTCTAAGTATTGTCTTTGATTAGATCTCGTAAAATCCCAGTCGACTCTGTTCACTTGATCTTGTAAATGAACCTTCATTCCATCCACCTAATAGCCACGAGTAGTCTACTTAGGTGAATGTAATGAAGCTTGGGGGGCATGCACCTAATGGTAAAGTTGAGTTTTCCTATAAGGGAATCACCCCATTCACCTTTGTCTATCTGGACGAAGCCAAAAAGGTGTTGGATAACCATCCTGCTTCACCGCAGTGACTTTCATCTGGTTAAAGAAGACTCTCCCTTTCATCATGTTGGGGGCATGTAAACCAATATCAAGCATAGTTTTTCATTTTAATCTTGTGTAAAAATGAAACTAAATCCAAGCATAGTTTTTTGTTTCAAGCTTGTGTAAACATGAAATTGAATCCAAGCATAGTTTTTCGTTTCAAGCTTGTGTAAACATGAAGAGAGTGAAAATGATACCACTCAGGTTCTTTCATTTCTTTAGATTCAAATGAGCTTGGGTTCAATCCTCATGTTCCATCAATATAGGAGGAAAATCCTCCTGTTCATGTAACTCAAGGGGTTAATTCTCCCATTTCTACAGTACCCCCTCCAAGTAGTCTAGTCACCTCCTATGATTGGAATCGACTAGCATGATTTTGCCTTCCTTCTTATGTGCCTTTCCAGATCATAGTACAGGTTTGTAATATGATTGTATCTGGTACTATTATAGATGAAGGTGCATCAGTGAGCATCCTTTCCTCCACTGCTTGGAAAACGCTTGGTTCACCACCGCTTGTGCCTGTTACACAGAATCTGTTGGCTTTTAACAAAGGAACCAGTTGTCCATTAGGGATCCTCCCTAGGTTACCTATTATGTTGGGAGGAAAAATCATTTATCTGAATGTGATGGTAGTCCCAGGACCATTAGATTACAATTTACTTCTTGGGAGTGACTATGTTTATGGCATGGGAGCTATTGTTTCCACACTCTTTCGAGTGATTTGTTTCCCGCATGAAGGCAGAATTGTCACCATTGACTAGCTTTCATTTCCCGATCCAAATATAACTCCTAGTCAACCATCATCCCTAATTGATCCTTTTGTACCAATGGTATCATCCCCACCATGGGTTAATTATGTGGCAACTTGTTCCATACCTACATCAACTGACGATCAATTTAGTGATGTTGTACATCATGTACTAGAGGTATTGGAACCAGAACTTTCCTTCATGACCACTTATGAGTTGTGATTGCCAGGGACCGAGGATAGTTCGTTGTCTTGTGTCAACCTCATTAAAAAATGAAACCAAGGGTATGAGGATAGTTCTTTTAGTGTGTCAACTTCGTTAAAAAATGAAACAGGTTCATGAGGATAGTTCCTTGTCTTGTGTCAATCTTGTTAAAGAAATGAAACCAAGGATATGAGCATAGTTCCTTGCCTTGTGCTAAGCTCATTAAAAAAATGAAACAAGGAATCCGAGCAAAGTTCCTTGTCTTGTGTCAAGCTCATTAAAAAATGAAACAAGGTCCCAAGTTCTAAGTATTGTCTTTGATTAGATCTCGTAAAATCCCAGTCGACTTTGTTCACTTGATCTTGTAAATGAACCTTCATTCCATCCACCTAATAGCCACGAGTAGTCTACTTAGGTGAATGTAATGAAGCTTGGGGGGCATGCACCTAATGGTAAAGTTGAGTTTTCCTATAAGGGAATCACCCCATTCACCTTTGTCTATCTGGACGAAGCCAAAAAGGTGTTGGATAACCATCCTGCTTCACCGCAGTGACTTCCATCTGGTTACAGAAGACTCTCCCTTTCATCATGTTGGGGGCATGTAAACCAATCTCAAGCATAGTTTTGCATTTTAATCTTGTGTAAAAATGAAACTAAATCCAAGCATAGTTTTTGTTTCAAGCTTGTGTAAACATGAAATTGAATCCAAGCATAGTTTTTCATTTCAAGCTTGTGTAAACATGAAACTGAATCCAAGAATAGTTCCCTATGGTTCAACCTTGTCTAAAAATGGACCCATTTCCATTTTTAACTCTCGTGAATGCCATTCTATCAGCCTTTTTTTTTAGATGAGCCTTGGTTGTTTTCATCCCATCGTCACCATCCCTTTGGCTGATCATACGCACTCACTTGGTTGTTTTACCCTTTTTGAGGAACACTTTCAATGAGTGGTCTTATTATCCAACCTCTTCATGTAAATCAATATGTTTTGAGAAGTTCCAATATCACCGGAACTAGTTTCTATCCTAGACACCACTCGTTCCTCAAAGTGGAGTCCTCTTTAAACTCTTTTCAGACTCTCTAAATAAGAAAATATTGTTGAGCGCTTGTCCATTCTAGCTCATTAAAGGATTGGAAACGACATCTCTCTTGTATTATTTTATGCTTTTTTGGGCTTGAGAGATTATTTTACGAAAAATAACTTATAGAGTTTTCTTTTCATTCCTTTTCAAACTCTCTAAACATGAAAAGGACCGAGTTATCTTTGTCATTAAACTCGTTAAAATATCAAATAGTGACAAACTTTTCCATCTAGACAAGGCTGAGTTTCACCGTCGCTAGACTCGTTAAAATATCAAATAGTGATGGGTTTGCTCGAAGGGTGAATTATAGAACAAACATATGTTATCCTCCTCAAGCTTGATAAAAATAAAGAGGTACTGGTCAGCAATGATTGAGGAAAATGGGAAAAATCGAGAAAATTTTATGGTAGTGAGTCACTCTTGAACATGACACTTCCACTTCATCTTCGTGACTAGTTGGGTTGGGTCATTCAGTTTGATGGTTATCACATCATTGGTCTATCACACCATCCATCACTTTTGTTTTGGGTCAACACTACCAATTCATCTCAGTGTCACCGATATGTTCAAGAGAATTCATCCAGTTAAAACTTCATCCGTTGCAATACTGTAAACCTTCATTTTCGTGACCGCCATTCTTGAACCTTGTGTCGTCAGTCGATTCTCATCTCCAAAATCATTTACTTCGTTTCATGTCGTAGATGTGGGATACATCAAGGTCCTCTTATGACGAGTCGCTTCTTGTCGACATCAGCTCATCATCCAAGAAGTTGACTTAGAAACACCTTTTCAGTGCTTTGAAGCTTGCATACATCAATGGCAGGTTTCTTGCTTCCGGTGACAAGTTGACATCAATGGCCTTCGACCAAAAGATTTTTCATGGTGTTCAACATCAAATAATTTATTCACACCATGAGAAATGTATTGTAGTACCTTGAGGGTCATCATTATTATCGATGATCCCTCTTGTGTTTGTTAACAACTTACATCATTGGCTAGTAATCAAATGATGTCTCTCCATGTTTGACCTCAGAACATCTATTCACATGGTTAGACTTGTACATTGAGTGAAGATTGAACGAGATTGAAGACCCCGGATCTAGTTTCATCCATCCAGGCTGCGATATATTCAAGAGTACGAAATCAAATGTACAAAGGCCTTACAAAGATGGTCATCCTAATCATGGATCATGAATCTATATCTGTAGAAACATAAGTCTATATCTGTGGATGACTATCTGATCTATGTACATGTAATGAAAGTTTATAAGCTGAGCATGGGAATGCCTCCCTCAGCTAGTTCATGAGAAAAATCAAATTATCATGATGTGTTGTATTGTAATTGATGCAGGTCACCTTCCATTTCGAAACTTCCTATCCTCATGATAAAGCATTTCACCTGACATAGATATTTACGACCTCATGCTTTAGGGGGCAACTATTACAAATTCATTTGGGCATATCAACCCCAACTTACAAGTTGATGTTATTAGAGTTCATCAACCCCTAATACAGTTGTTACATGCCCTAAAGAAGTTAGTCATTAGAATGTCTTACTCCCAAAGAAGTTCCATCACAGAAAGCATCCAAAATGTACCCCTAAGGAGATCAGTGCGGGAAGCCTTCTATCAGGCCGCAATGCATTGCAGGAGCTACACTAACTCAGTGCTATGCATCACACTCAGTCCCTTTTTAACCTGCGATGAGTGAACTTGGGCAAATTTTCGTGAGGGTTTGAAGATTCCTTATCCATTAGAATCCTCTAGAAGTTTCTCAAGTGCCACCTGCCCCTCTGAGTTTGCCCTTGGATGACAAAAGGAATTAGGAAACATCAACCTCCTATCCCCTCTTTCATGGAACTAATTTCTAAAAATAGAAAGGAATTCATCATTATCATTGATGACACAACCTCCTTCACTCATCTATAAATAGATCACTCATCTAAGAGATCAAGAGGCTGAAAAATATTGAGTTGCAAGGAGATGCTGGTGGTATGAGATTAGGATTGAGTGCAAGTATTGTGATATTGTTGGAATGTCTTGCTTTTCATGAGGTGAATAAGGATTGAATTGGAAGGATGACGCTGGATCAAACTCACATTGGTTGTAATATTTCCTCTTATCAATAAAGTTTTCAAGATTTTTCCCTTATGCTTGTGTTAATGTTAAATGCATTCATGTGTATATCATGCTTTTGATTCCATGCTATTTATGAACAATAGATCATTATGCTTTGACAGGTTTTTGTTTCTGTAAGTTGTACAGGTACTTCTCAAGCGATTTAAGTATAGGAAGGAGTAGCAAAATCGGTCAAAGGAGATAAGGAACAAGCAAAAGTTACAAGTAGGTTCTCTGTCCTTTACCTTATCTGTTGTTTATAGGAAAAATTAAGATTGCTTTGCCTGTTGTTTCTAGATCAGCTATTAGATCTAGAGGGTTAGGCATTTGTAGAAACAATAAATATTCCCAAAACACACACAAAAACAGCAACAGAGGGATACGGTCATGAAAGAACACAGGAACAACTTCTCCTCACCCACAGGGGTACCACCCAAGCTTCAGGTGGGCAACAAAGTCTGGTTGCATCTGTAGAAAGAATGCCTTACAAGAACCCATTAGAAGCTCTGACCATGCCGACATGGTCCTTACACCATTACCAAGGCTGTGGGAAATAATTCTTTGGAGCACAACATTCCTCCATTCCTTCACCTGCACCAAGTGTTCAATGTGTACTGCCCTTGACCATGCTTCCCACCATTACTGGACACATTCGAGATTGTAGAACAACTCACTAGGGACCAAGTTCAACAGATGGAGGAACTCAACGCAATGGGGACCATTACTTCCTAAGGGGGGAGGAATGATCCAGGTGGAGGTTGGTGGCCACCCACCTATCCCACTTGGACCCACACAACTGTCTCTTTCAGTTTTTTAGTTTCCGTAATTGTAGCACAATTTACTATTTTTAGTAGTTTTTCGGATCCTAAACTTCCAGAGTCGTTTTGAGGCCCTAAACGACATTTTTTGGGAAATCTGGGAGCAACATGGGTCTATGGAACGATGTTTCTCTTCCTAAAGTTGTAGTGCTCGGATAGATATTTCTAACGAGCTATTGTATGTGTCAAACGAAGATCGAGTGCCAAAGTTACAACCACGGGAAGTTGATGTACCAACTTACCCAAAACGGGGCCCACAATTTGCTGTTTCATCTTCTAGGGTTAGGTTTTGGGATGTTAAGGGTTTTCCATTTTTTCTCAACAATAAATAGGCCTTTGAGCCTCATTGTAACATAGTTCAAAGGCATGTAGCCGCCACATCTCTTCTCAGAGATAAGCTACCATCGCCCTAGCTGATTTATTTCCATTTTTGTTTGTAAGTAGATTTCAGTATTTTACATTAATGAGATGAAGTATTATTTCCGCTGCATCTTTGTGTTTATGGTTATCTCTGTAATTTGTTGCGTTACTATTTAAATCCGGATCAATTATCATGTGTCTAACAATTGCATGTGAATGAAAACACATCACAAGTAGAAAAATATAGGGAAATACAAGAAATGAGAACACAAATGGTGCAATACAACTTTGATCAATCACAACACGGGTATGAAGGAGTACGAATGAATGAAGAAGAAATATTAGATGGCCAATGGGGAGGGACAATCTCTGCTAATTGGATGGATACCTTGAGAAGCCTAAAGGCTAAGATCCAAATTTGCAAAGAAGATAATGAAAGGTTGATCAAGGCTTAAGAAAGGTAGGTTGAGGTGAATGTGGTCATATTGAAAAGTCTCTCAGAGTTGCACAAACAAAGGTAGCATGAGTTGGGGACTAGTCATAAAGACAAGAAACACTCTTTGGGGTCAAAAGAGAAAATGAATGAGCTAGATGGTGGCAGTTCCAGGAAGAGACACAAAGGTAAAAGTGAGGACAATATGAGAGGAAATACATCATTGAGCAGACTAGAAAGAAAAATCAACACCCATGGGCATCACTCTGGTAGATATTCTAGCTCTACCACCAAAAGATATCATCACCATTATTATCATTACTATTATCAAAGAAAGAGAGAAAAAGGCTATATACATTAGGAATTTCACAAGGACAAACCACCTACATTTGATGGAGAGATGAAGAGATATGAAGATGCAGTAACATGGTTTCTTGGCATGATTTCTTTTTAGTTTTTTTTTTTTTAAGCATCCATGATTATTTCAAGAACATGAAAGAAAAAGTGGCCACCTATAGTTTGAAAGGAAAAACAAAATTATGGTGGGAGTATTTGAAGAATGTAAAAGGCATAAATGAAGATAAACTAACATGGAGCGAGTTTGAGGGCTTCTCTAGAGAGAAAATTTATCAGAAATATATTATTATAGCAAGGCAAAGGAATTCTATGATTTGAAAATGGGACAACTATCAGATAAAGTTTACATTACTAGGTTTTTGGAATTATTGAGATATGTGCCATATCTCAAGGAGGAGAAGGAGAAAATTCAACCATTTATTAGTGGGCTTCTCGTGTCATTTAAAGATCGCATAGATTTTTATGAACCACAAAAATCTAGATGATGCCATAAACAAATTGAAGTACTATTATAAAAAATTAAAGCGTAGGCCAAAATTTAAAAGTGATTGGAAAACAAGGAACAATAATAAGGATAAGAAGAAATGGCCCAAGAAAATTGTGGAAAAGAAGGGATACATTCAACTAGTGTATATTGATCTCAACAATAAAATAGTCCAATTGCCAAAGGTAGTGCACATCAACAAGAAGGAGAGAAACACAGATATAAAAGTAAAGAGTAATAAAAATGCTATAATTGTAGGGAAAATCACAGAAAGAGGGACTGGCCACACCAAAAAAATACAGTTCAAAAAAATTACAATTCCTAGGAAGTTCATATTATGGGGGATGTGGCACAAAGTCTTCCCAGAATCTATGTAGCTATGGATAATCTCTAGGCATACCACTAGAAATCCATCATTGATATGGAAGGTAAGTTATGTATAAGATTATTTCTATTTTAATTGATATTGATTCTAATTACAATTATATTAGTTTAGAGCTCGTGGAAAAATACAAGTTGGCCAAAGAATTGCACGCAGAACCATGATTACTCTAGTTGGAAACATGAACAAGGAGAAGAATTAGTTATTGGGTGAAATCATCTACATTTGAGCTCAGTGACATGCCAAAAATACTACATTTAAATTTGTTACCCTTGGGTGTGTACAACATGTTATTGAGCATGGACTAGTTGTACATGCGCAAAACTAAAGTTGATTGTTATGAAAATGTAATGGAATTCTTGGATGATGTTGGAGAAAGAAATTTTTTTTAGGGTAAGCATAAACCAAATTCAATGATACTAATCACAACCATGCAATCCAAGCGTAGTTACCAAAAATCCTATAAATAATTTTATGTGCAAATTCTTAGTGATGGAAAAGTCAATGAAAACACTGGGAAAGAAGAAATTGAAATGTTGGAGAAGTATCCTATGTTGCAAACATTTAGAGATGTGCTTCCAGCTGATATTCTAGGACTAACTCCTCATATAGAAGTTGATTTCTCTATCGTTAGTGCCTAGAGTAGCACCAACATCCAAGGCACCATACTACATAAGTACACCTGAGCTAGTTGAATTAAATCTAAAGTTGAAGGAGATGCTTGATAAAGGTTACATATGGTCAAGTGTGTCACCATGGGGAGCTCCAGTATTATTTTCCAAAAGAAAGGATGGTACGCTTAGACTTTGCATTGATTACAAGAAGTAAAATAAAGTGGCAATCAAGAATCGATATTTATTGCCATGGATTGATAACTTATTTGATCAGCTGAGAGGGGTAAAAATAGTCTACAAGATAGATTTTAGGTATGGATACCATCAAGTGCACATTAAAGAAGAATACATCCATAAGACTTCTTTCTAGACAAGATATGGGCATTATGAGTTTGTAGTGGTACCCTTTGGGCTTAATAATGGCCCTACCACTTTCATGTGTTTAATGAACAATGTTCTTCTTCCTTACTTGGAAATATTTATGATTGTATTTGTTGATGACATATTAGTGTACTTTAAGACTAAAAAAGAACATGAGAAGCACCTAACCGTAGTGCTACAGTTGTTGAGGGAACACAAGATTTATTCAAATCTCAACAAGTGTGTTTTGTTCGAGTCGTAGATAGACTCTTTGGAGATAATTTTCTCAAAGGAAGGGATATCAATTGATATAGAAAAGGTCAAAGCCATTATGGAATGGCCAACACCAAAAAATGTGAATGGGATTAGATCATTCATGCGATTGGCATCCTACTATAGGAGGTTCATTAGAAGCTTCTCCAAGATAAGCCATCCTATCACATCCTTGTAGAGGAAGGAAAATAGTTTGAATGTATAACTAAATGTGCAACAAGATTTGAACAATTGAAGATTTTTCTCACTAATACACCCATGTTGAGGAGTGCAGTTTTGGAAAAAGATTTTGTGGTTTGTACAGATGCCTACAAAGAAGGGTTTGGTGGAGTATTGATGCAAGAAGGAAAGGTAGTTATATATGAGTAAAGGAAACTAAATTAGAATGACATAAACTATGTGACTTGTGATCTGGAGTGAGTAGTGATGCGCACCAATATTGCAACAAGAATGTTGCACTCCTGGGGCTACCAACTTTACTTCATCAACCCAGGGTTTATACAAACTTGAAGGTGACAATGTTGTATACACAAATAGATGTAATGGTCTACTTTTGTCTCTGTTCAACTGGGGCGATAGACCACTAGGGTTTCTCAAATTAGTCTTCTATTGACTAGAAGAAGTCTAACTACCAATTGGAGGAGGGAAAATTATCCTTAATGAAAGAAAAGGAATGTTGTTTATTTTAAGGAATGAAAGATTGATTTGGAAGATGCTTTTAAAGTGACATGAAATCCTTTAGCTACTCATTGACACATTTTTTCTTGCAAAAGAAACCTAGCTTAACCCTATTTATCACATGTGATGATCTAAACTAACTGAGCATGGAATCTGATCTAGGGAGTATTATAACAACTACATGCATGTGCTAACTAAGAAATGAAAAAAAACTATTTTTCTTTATGTTTTCATTTTATGAATGCAAATGCCAATCTTCACTTGTTCTTTGGCAGGGGAGACAGGTATGGAGGAAGAGGGTTAGAATGGTATTAAGGGTATGGAGGTCAATTGGAGGCCTAATCCCAGCTTAAGTGATGATTTTTTTGAATTCAGGCTCAAAACAGGCTTCTACAAGATTTCCCATAGGAAAACTATAGGATGTCCTAGTTCTACTACAGGATCTCCTGTTTTACTACAGGAAACGGATCGAAAGCTTAGTAAGTGGTATAGAAGGTGGAATGAAGAGTGGGAAGGGTAGATAATGGGAGAATAAGGTGTGGAGGGGGTGAACACTATCCATGGCTCAATCAAATGCTTCAAGATGGTTATATTTGCTCAATGGAAATGGCAATTTTTTATTATAAAACAAGAATTCAGATTGAGGTTTTAGTGGATTTTGGCAACATGGGTGGATAAGGCTTGGATGAGGTAAATGAGATGAGGTCTTCCTATGATGTAGAAGCTCCTACAACAACATACATTCTTTTTTGCATCTATTCACAAATTTATCTATATATGGGAAAGATTTATTAAATGAAAGAAAATAAAGTTATTACCATCTAATGGCTAATTTCATGAATGGAAGTGCTTTGAAACCAATGCAAAACTTAAGAGATCAAAAATGACAATTGTAACTCATCCTAAGAAACTTAAATACAATGACATACTCATCAAGAAACCCTAGATTATTTAGCAAAGTAATAAATCTATTTTTGGGCTGTATGAAAGTGTCCCTCAAGTCATGATCCCAAAAGAGAGATGAGGTGAAAACCATTATCACCAACTTTTCTGAAATTTCTTCTGTCACTATAATACACTGTTCTAACTATCCACATTGTTTTCACCTTCTGAAACACAGTTCCAGTTGTACAAAGAGGAAAAAAGAAACGAGAAGTTTGTAGCCATCTTCCAAGCCACAAAAGCTCTCAAAGAAAAATCAAACCCTCTCCACTGCATAGTTCCCGGGATAAGATTTCCAGCAGTACATGGAAGTCCAAAAATGGAATTCTAGATCAAAAGTTAGAGTAGATTGAAGCTACCCTTTGAAAGCTAGAAAACAAAGAGAAAAGATCAAGGGTAAGGCTCATCACAAATCATAATCAGAGTTTTCAGCAGTCGCAGGAGAGGATAGTGAGATCAGCAATCAAGTGATTCCCGATATCACAAAATCGTAGATCAGAGGTCTTGACAGTCAGGGGATATCAGGATATCAGCGATCAACGATTGTTGATATTGCATACAAGAGATCGAGGGTTTTAGGGTCTAGGGATATTGGAAATTAGTGAGTTTAGGGCATCAAACATTGGTGATCGATGATTCATCAGAGCACCGACAGGGTGACAACACTAAAACATTGCGATATCGTGAGCTGCGATATGATAGTGTAAATCACTGGGGAAGAGCCGATTGTGATTAACAAAGAAATTCAGTGAAAAACCAAGGGCAAGTGGACCCTTTGTTAGCTACGTGGGCCTGACCTAGGTTCAACGTTAATTAGCCAAACAAATCCCTACACTACTGGCCCTTTCGGCATTAGCTCACAGAGCACGGATCGAAGTCTCACCCAAAGCAGTATTGGGGGATGCTGGAACCAAGTTTTCGCACCCTGAGATGTTTGTGATGTCGGTTTATACCTTCTGTTACTACTTTCGCACAAGTCATTAGGTTCTAGGGCTATTTAAGTGTAGCCCTTTATTCCGCCCTTCAGTACCTTTGTGAAGGAGGGCAATTGACCTTCGCACAACCCTAACTTGTAGTCCAGGTACTTTCGCGCTGCTACGACAGTGTATTGTACAAGTTCCCATGTCATCTTAAGTGTTTTACTTATCTTACTAAAAAATCATAGTTAGCATCGTCTAATATGATATTCTTACTTGCGTTTGATTAACTAATACAGTCACATAAATTCGCACATCACATAAAAATTGTAAACTAAATCCAAAATGCAGTATAACTAGATGCATTAACATGAAATAAAGACAGAGAAATTGTACAATACTTCTCTTTATTGATATCTTTAGATCATTATAGACTCTACCCGCCCTATGCACATAGTTGCAGGGGTCCGCGCACTCAGTTGCGAACTTCTAGGCCTCTACGCACTCATATGCAGAGCCTCTACCTACGCTAAGAACTGAAACTTAAACTTCTCTACCAAGACTCCAAGCCTTGTCTTCTACTCCCCAGAAACTTATCACCACTTAGAGCTTACTTACTTAGCCCTTTTTATACAATCCCATGGTCCATGGACCATGGGTAGATCTTTATAGCCAATTTTATGCTTTACAAAATAAGGGAAGACAACCCTTTATGACTCGTGACACATTCGTGCTTTGTGACCACAAGATGTGAAGACTTTACATCTTTATTCCAAAATTTGACCCAAAACATGGGCTTTTAGCCCAAAAATTGTCCTTGGGGGATCTCGTTCCCAATAGGACCCCAACACAAACATCATGAATTGCCCTCGAGTCACTCTGTGGGTGCGGAGATCTTAGCGCGAAGACCTCCCAACTCAACATGTATGACCGCAACCTTGGCAGTGCACTATGCGGCTGCCTGCTTCACTTCTTCATCCATCTGCTTGGTCACTGATCCTGAACTGTTGGACTAAAGCTTTTGCTGAGTTTCTTGCAGAGTCACAAGATTCCCTTAATTAGAGGTTGTGACCGTGTAAGCTTTATCCAACCAAGGCTTCAGTTGTGCCTTCAGCACTACCTCCTTGTGCTACGCTACATCTACCTGTTCTTTCAACTACTTGCTGTCTTGTAGCTTTGCCAATCTCTACGTGAGTGTGATGGCTTGCGCTGTGCCTTTGGCCTCATCATAATGCTAGTGTAGTTCTCGCACTTCTGTCTCTAGCCATTGTACATTAGGGTCCTCCTGTAAGCTCAGTAGGCCCTCGAATGATTGTTCAAAAAGTTTTGTGTAGTCTGCTACTGCATTGTCAACCGCTGCTATTGCCTCTGTGACAGCGGTTGCATGCTGCTCCTTTACTTCTGGTAGAGTTGAAGGCTGGGCCTTCAACTATAATTCAATAACCACTCCAGCTGAACCCTAGCCATATCTGTATGAGTGTCGCACACCCCTGTAGCCAGCTTACGGACGCGCACCTCGACCGGTTCTTCCTCAGGAATGGCAAACTTCGGGACCATTCGGCATGCCTCCTCCATGACATGGATTATTCACTTGTTTTGCATGGTTACCTCGATCATGGCAGTGATGACAGAGTCTCGCTATAGGGCCATCTACTCATTGTTAATCCGCTACTCGATGATCACCTATAGAGCGTGGTGCTCATAGGCCCTCAGCTCTGCAATCACTCCATCCTGTAATAAGTGGAGTGCCTTGCCAGGGAGCTTTGCTAGATTCAACCCCACTCTATTGAGGGCACTTACAGTGGGCCTGTTAGCTTCATTCTCTGTGGTCAGTGCTCCATCAGGCAGCACTATCACACTAGAGACCTTCTCGCTCAGCATCTCGACAGCTTCTGAAGTGTCAATAGCAAGGTTTGGGGACACCATGCCAGCCTGTGACACACGGGTCTACAACTCTTGCAGACCTATCTAGATGGCCCACAATATTAGTTTCTACTACTACTCAAACTGCTATAGGGCCTCTGCAGTGACATCTTACACTGTGTCTCCAATGTTGTGAAAATTGCCCTCTGTGAGGGTGATTAGGTCCAGCAACATCTTATTAGCCTTGGACTTCTTCGTTAACCCTCCTTTATCTTGTTCCCTTGGACACTTGATGCGAGCAGATGTTGCCTGCAGGTCCACGCTGTGTTGCTCTGTCTACTCGTCTATCTCTTCCTCTCTCTCAGGCGAAGCCGACCTTGCACCTTTGTTAGAGCCCTGCTCTGTTCCACCTATTTTCTTCTCTGTCTACTGAGCGGCATTGTGCTTTACCTTGGCCTTATCAGAGGCCTCCTTTTTCCTCTTCTCGACTAGCTACGCCATCTTGAGCTTGGCCTCCTCCTTCTTCCGCTGTGCAGCGGACTTGCTCACTCCCATCACCAAGTTTTATGTAGTACGCCACTCTGTCGGACAACGATCAAGCACTGCATCAATTGCATCATCCATTGCCAGGTAAGGCAAGTCATACTTTGAACTCCATGTAGCCCTGCAGGTTGGCAAACACAGTTGGCAACAACCATGGTTTGCGATTGATGGCCATGCAGATGTTCATCTCCATCAAGATCCAGAAGATCTTGTTGTCTTAGATGCGCTGCACATCCTTGGTCACCCATAGCGTAGCGTACTTTGCTACTTTTGGTAGGTCTGGCATGATTGAGGGGAATTGAATATCCTCTAGAAGCTCCCATGCTACCAGCACAATAGATAGCAAGAGCCACGCATAGTGGAAAGTCTTGCTAAGCTCGTGTGCCTCACGATAGTTCGCAAGGAACTCACCGCAGAGATAGTGCACCCAATTGAACTGGACTCCTTCGATGCATTGGGTTGCTAGCGTGACGACAGGTGCGGGCACCTCATCTGCACAACATTTCCTCATCACCTTCCCAACCAAAATCTGCATGGCCACCTTTACGGTAGGGTCACTAATACTTGATATGGAATATTTACGCGACTTCTTCACAAGTTTAAATTTCTCCTTCATGGCCTCCATGAGGGCCTGCTCGCCACCCTTTCCGCTAAACATCATGGCCAGATTTTTTCCTGTGTAGGGAAGCCACGTGATCTAGTGGATCAATTTGTCGGTGATGGGTATTGGCTCCTCCAGCCACAAACACCCATCATGCGCCAATCATAGCAACTTCTTGATGACCAATATGGTAATCGGGGTGTAGTTGTAGTGCGACACCCATAATAGGTTGAGCAGACCTACCATGTCTACTCCCCTGAGCCACTTTCGCGGCTCCAATGCAGTCATCCTGGTGGTTGTGTCAATAATGCGGTGCATTAGTTGCTCGATCGCCAAGTGCAGGAACTTCTCATGGTCAGCTAAGTCCCAATCTTTGAGCTTTAATAGAGGAACTCGCCCCAAGCGCGATCCTTCAAAAACAATCTCATCCGGCAGTAGAGGGGTTTGCAAGGGGACCTAGCTCTCGTCGATATATTTTCTCACCTTGGTCTTACCCTTATACGAAGGGACATATTCAAGCAATTGAGTGATGGGGTTAGCATCCTGGATTTCAACTTCCTCCACATCTATCCCCACGTCCTCATCATCCATCGGGATGTCTTCGATTTCTTCCTCCTTCGGCTCCAGATTGATGGCTTTGCCCTTTTCTTATGTGGTGGGCTTGTCCTTTGGTGGGTTTCTTCTTGGCGATGCATGCACCAGTGTTGTAGGCTGTTTGCCTTTCTTATCCTTCATGCTCTCCTTTGTTGGGGTTGGCTTCGGTCTAGGTGTTCGTGGTGATCTGGGAACTTCAGATAAGACTTCGGCAACCTCTAGAGCAGCTTCCTCTACCTCCATAACAACTTCTGGCATAGCCTCCTCTGCTGTCACCACTTCGGTATCCATAGCTTTGGTGGGTGCCGACATGATGTTCTACAATAACTCCTATGTCTCCTTTGGCAATGTCTCAAATACTGAACTG
Organism: Pinus tabuliformis; assembly: GCA_031772625.1. NCBI lineage: Eukaryota > Viridiplantae > Streptophyta > Pinopsida > Pinales > Pinaceae > Pinus > Pinus tabuliformis. Next base: position 1,203,010,863 of record CM062804.1, read on the forward strand.
GCTATCAAATCTTTGAAGTTCTCGTGGTTCATGTGCACCTGAGAGCTCAGCATCTCAATTCTCAAAATGCCAAGTGTTTTTCGCTGGGTAGCCACCTGTAATTTATAGGGAATTTTGAATTCAAATCCAACCATTCCCCCCAAATTCGGTTTGTTAATGCCATATTGGAGATAGATTTTCAAGGATCTGACCCACAAATTTCATCTTAAATGTCGGCCGCCCGCTCCATTTGGCTATATTTCTACCATCAAATCATGAATGGTGACTTTAACGTCACTTTCTGACTGACCTGGATGATTTCTCCCAAGGTAGCACAGTCCCCTTTGCACTATCACAAACCATGTGACACTTCCTTGCTTTGCACAATCCTCTAATCGTACAGCTCCCCAACCCGGGCAGCGTAGTTTATAGTCTCGCGCCTCCTTTTAGCTGCCTGGAGTGCTAAGACTATAATACCTTCATATAGTCACATGGCTGGACCACTAGTGTATGGCTTCAATCTATTGCCATTCACCTTTCCTTGGAAGGGATCTCCATTCAATTTAACCAACTAAACTGCTCTATTGTTGGTAATCTCCTTAATGACATAGGGCCCTAACTAGTGCATTCTGAGTTTCCCTGGAAATTTATCAAACTTGATGTCATATAACAAAACTAGGTCATTTACCTTAAAGGTGTGCAGCTTAATGTGCCGATCATGCCATGATTTTTTGCGTTGCTTTTGGACCTGTTGGTGAAATCCAGCTAGAAATCTATCTTCCTCAAGCTCAGCTAGCTGCGGGATCCTCTCTTCTAGGGCTCCGGGATCTGTCATACCTATGAGTGACACTATGTGCAAAATAGGCACAATGTATTCCATGGGCATCACTGCTTCAATGCCATATACAAGCCTAAAGGGTGTCTATCCAGTCAACTTCTTGCATGTTGTCTAATAGGCCCATAGCACTGTGGGTATGCGCAGGTCCCAATTACTTCGCTGAGCATTGCAAACCTTGGTCAATGCATTTTCCAGCACCTTATTGAATGCTTCCACCATCCAGTTAGCCTGCGAGTGATAGGTGATCCAGGTGGATGTTGGTGGCCACCCACCTATACCATTTGGACCCCCACAACTACCTCTTTTAGTTTTTCAGTTTCCTAAATTGTAGCATAGTTTACTATTTTTAGCAGTTTTTCGGGTCCTGAACTTCCAGAGCCATTTTGAGGCCCTAAACGACATTTTTTGGGAAATCTGGGAGCAACATGTGTCCATGGACTCATGTTTCTCTTGCCAAAGTTGTAGTGCTCAGACAAATCTTTCTAACGAGCTATTGTACACATCAAACGAAGATCATATGCCAAAGTTACAACCCTGGGAAATTGATGTACCAATTTACCCAAACGGGACCCACAATTTGGCATTTCATCTTCTAGGGTTAGGTTTTGGGATGTTAAGGGTTTTCCATTGTTTCTCAACAATAAATAGGCCTTCGAGCCTCATTGTAACACAGTTCAGAGGCATGTAGCCACCACATCTCTTCTCAGAGATAAGCTACCATCGCCCTAACTTGTTTATTTCCATTTCTGTTTGTAAGCATATTTCAGTATTTTACATTAATGAAATGAAGTATTATTTCCACTACATCTTTGTGCATATGGTTATCTCTATAGTTTGTTTCATTCCTATTTAAATCTGGATTACTGGTATCGGAGCAGTCTACTTTTTCTCTGTTTTTCTTTGCATGTCCCCAACGAGGTCAGGATATAAGGAGTTAGGGCTTGAACTGGTCGAACCTTTACAAGACTGGTCTCGCAAATCCCAATGGCCTCCCATGGTGGATGAGAAGAAAGACGAGGCGGCAGGAGACCCTATCAAAATCTTGCTCGAAGAAGCCCTCGAGCGACAAAGGAATGCGATGATGGATAGCTTTGCGCAGATCCTTCAACGACTACCCAGAGGTGACACATTGGCTTCCAACAGCGACTCTGGAAACGCCATACCATTTAAGGTACAAGTTAGTTTCGAAATCCCCATATTTGAGGGTCAAATAGACGCAGATGTTGTAGATAAATGGTTAAATATGTTATAAGGGTATTTTTCTGTTCATGAATTTTCGAGTCGGGAAAAGATTGTTTTCGCTCTTCTTAAAGCAACCCCCCACATCAAGGACTGGTGGGAAACCTCCTGCGAGCAGAAGAATAAAAGCACAGGCTCACTATTTTTAGCCACACCCACTTGGGATTCATTCCAAGATGCCATCAAGGAGCAGTACTACCCTGTCAAAAGTTACGAGGACAAATACATAAAGTGGACCACGCTGCGGCAAGGAAGGGACCAAGATGTGCAAGAATTCACAAACATTTTTCATACCCTTCACACACAATTGGGAATCAAAGATTTTGATCTGCATCTGGTACTCAAATACCGCAGCTGCCTAAACAGATACATCCAGGAAGAGATGGAGTTCCTAAACATCTCCTCGCTCAGCACGGTGTACAGATATGCTGTCAAAATCAAGAAAAGGTTCAAATAAAGGAAGCGAGACTTTGGATTTGCAAATCCAAAGCCCAAAGGACAAAGCCAAGGTGGGGTGACCCAAGACAACCTGTCAAAGCCGCAAGAAAAGAACAACACCATGAAGCTGAAGAAGGACACAGGAAAGTGGTGTGAGTTCCACAAGAGTCCCACTCATAACATAAGTGAGTGTCGGACCAAGTAGTCGCTGGTGGCCGAGTTGAAGGCTTCCGAATCAGATGCATGTTCCGACCTTGAGCTATAACCCGACAAGGGCAATGGCAAAGGGAAGTAGATCATTGATGCAGAGCCCAGCGCCATTGTTGCCACCGCCAAGATCCAGAAGAATGAACCCGAAGATCCAAAGGAGGTGGAGCGACTTTTCCACTCACAGATGTGGGTGAAGGGTTCACCCCTGCAATTCATTGTCGACAGTAGAAGCCAAAAGAACCTCATTTCAGTAGAGGTTGTGTAGCGGTTGGGCTTACCAACTACACCACACCTGCAACTGTACAGTATCAGGTGGTTTCATGAAGGACGAGATCTCAAAGTCCACCAGCAGTGCCACCTTCCCTACAGCATCAAGCCCTTCATAGACGAGGCATTTTGTGATGTTACACCTCTGGATGTTTGTGATGTACTATTAGGCCAACCATACTTATGGAGGTGACATGATGTGTATGAGTCAAGGCCTCATGATGTAATTATTTCTTTAGGTGATTCATTATACAGGATACCGGAGGTAGCCCCACCTACTACCACCTTTTTGATGATTGCTAAAAAAGGCAGCAAGCTCATCTCCCAGACTAGGAAATTCATCTCTCTAGTTCACTCCCAAAGTAAGGGGAAGATCGTCACCACATCCATGACCCCTGCGAAGGGTTCCTCCACGCAACAGTAGCAACAGAGGGATATAGTCATGAAAGAACACAGGAATAACTTCTCCTCACCTACAGGGGTACCACACAAGCTTCAGGTGGGCAATAAAGTCTGGTTTCATCTGCAGAAAGAACACCTTACAAGAGCCCATCGAAAGCTCTGACCACACCGACATGGTCCTTACACCATTACCAAGGCTGTGGGAAATAATTATTTGGAGCACAACATTCCTCCATTCCTTCACTTGCACCTAGTGTTCAATGTGGACCATCGCCGACCATACTTCCCACCATCACTAGACACATCAGAGATCGCAGAACAGCTCACCAGAGACCCAACTCAGTAGAAGCTTCCTCATCTTAGGGAGAAACTCAACGCAATGGGGACCATTGCTTCCTAAAGGGGGAGGAATGATCCAGGTGGATGTTGGTGGCCACCCACCTATCCCATTTAGACCCCCATAATAGTCTCTTTCAGTTTTTCATTTTCCTAAATTGTAGCACAGTTTACTATTTTTAGCAGTTTTTCAAGTCCTGAACTTCTAGAGCCGTTTTGAGGCCCTAAACGACGTTTTTTGGGAAATTTTGGAGAAACATGGGTCCATGGACTGATGCTTCTCTTCCCAAAGTTGTAGTGCTCAGATAGATCTTTCTAACGAGCTATTGTACGCGTCAAATGGAGATCATATGCCAAACTTACGTCCCTAGGAAATTGATGTACCAATTTACCCAAACGGGACCCACAATTTGGCGTTTCATCTTCTAGGGTTAGGTTTTGGGATGCTAAGGTTTTTCCATTGTTTCTCAACAATAAATAGGCCTTTGAGCCTCATTGTAACACAGTTCAGAGGCATGTAGCCGCCACATCTCTTCTTAGAGATAAGCTACCATCACCCTAGCTGGTTTATTTCCATTTCTGTTTGTAAGCATATTTCAGTATTTTACATTAATGAAACGAAGTATTATTTCCACTGCATCTTTGTGTATATGGTTATCTCTGTAGTTTGTTGCATTCCTGTTTAAATCCAGATGATAAGGCGTGCTCTTTTGGTGATATACCTGAAATTCCTCCATCAGCGCGCTGATTGTTTCATTCAGAAAGTGCATACCGCACTTACTCATCAAAATATTTGGACACCCAAATCGCATCAGTACATACTCAAAGAGGAACTTCACATCAGTTGCACTTGTGCAATCCATCATAGGATGTGCCTCCGTCCATCAAGTCAAATACTTCGTCACCGTGATAATGTACTGAGCTCCCATCTTCTTATCTTGGGGCTAAATGGGTCCCACAAAATCTATTGCCCATTTTTCAAAGGGTTGTAATGTCATTGTGGATTCAGAGGCACCTCATCTCTTTGTGATGGCCTGCCCATCCTTTGACACACATCACACACCTTGCAGTAAGATTTTCAATCATGATGGAGGGTTGGCCACCACAACCCGACGCGTAGAATCTCCTGCATGGTCATTGTCCCTGCATAATGACCTACCACAACACCCCTATGAGTGTCCACAAGGTTGATTCCTCATTCAAAATCAGTACATATCGTTGCAATATTTCATCAGACCCCATTTTGTACAGATTCCCAACAATGAAAGAAAAGTCTGTCGCGTGCACCACTAACTCCTTCTTCTGCTGGATGGTGTAACCTTCTAGGGCAATTCCTATCGTTAGGAAGTGTATGATATCTTCAAAATGACCATCCATGATGCACACAAAAAATAGCCGTGCGTCAGGCAATCCCTCCTCCAAATTAGTGGGCTCTTCCCCTGTTTTGATGCGTGACAGATGGTCTGGTCCCACGTTCAGTCGTCTAGGCTTTAAAATAACTTCAAAATCATACTCTTAGAACAATAATAGCCACATGCAGATTCTCCCCCCCAATACATGCTTATTGACTAGGTATTTCAGCGTGGAATGATCCATATACATCTTAAAATGTCCACCCAACAAATAGTGTCTAAACTTCTAGAGCACGTATACTATGGCTAACCCCTCGCGCTCGATGGTGGAATAGGTCTTCTCAGCCTTGGATAAAATTTTGCTCATGAACACTATGGGATGGTCCAATTCTCCTCCGCTAGCCCGTGTCAGTACTGCTCCCAATGCTATACATGATGCATCAACATGTACATGAAACTCCTTCTTCCAATCCAGGAAGACTAAAATTGGTGCGGTGACCATCTTTTCTTTCAATACATCCAAGCTTTTCTTACAGTCCTCATTCCAATAGAACGTGACATCCTTTTTCAACAACTTCTCCATAGGCACGGTGATCTAGGCATAGCCCTTGATAAACTTCCTATAATACCTAGTATGTCCTAAGGTTGCATGCAACTGTTTCACACTCCTCGATGCTTCCAAGTTAAGTATCACCGTGATATTTGCCGGATCTACCATCAGTCCTTGTCTACAAACCACATGACCCAACAGAGTTCCAAAAGGAACACAAAATAGGCACTTCTTCAGATTGACCGTGATCTGATAGCTTCGACAGGTATCTAGCATCAGGCGCAAACTTGCCACATGGCATTTCACTAGCCAAAACACAGTCCAGTCATCAAAGTACACTTCTAGGAATTTATGAATGAATTCCTTGAACGCAGCAATGACTACGCGCAAAAAAATCACAAGCACATTCTTCAATCTAAAAGGCATTAAAGTGTACTGAAAACATCCCCACTCCATCGTGAAGGTCATCTTGCTTCTATCCTCCGGCGGAATTTTGATTTGATGGCACCCCAAGAACCCATCAGTGAAGGAGTACGCTTCCTGGCCACCTACATTATCTAATACCTCATCAGTAAATGGAGTTGGGAAAGGATCATGTACTCAAGCGTCATTCAATTTTTGGAGATCTACGCATATCCTTATTTCATCTTTCTACTTCTTTTACTGTACCACCATTGGGATTACCCAATCAGATTCTTCTACGGGCTTAGTGATGTTTGTCACAAGCATCTTGTCTAGCTCTAAGCAGACCTTCTCCTTATAATTTGGATTGAGACGGTAAGGTCTTTGCTTAACTGGTTTCGCATTGGGTTTTAACGTGATCTTCATAATGCCCAGGTCTCCTATTATCCCCTTTAGCTCTGTAAACTTGGTAGGGAACAAATCCTAGTATTCACGTAGCAATTTAGCGACCTTATCCACCATCGCGTCATCCCAATAATCTCCAGTATTCGCGAATTTGGGCTATGCCTCCGTACCAATATTTACCTATTTCGTTTTCAGTGGTGCGTTATATCAGGATTCTCAATCTGCAGTCCCTCAACCTCGCAGTGTCCCTCTATTTCAAGGATGTTAATCTTTCACAGATCCTCATCTTCTTCTTTAGCAGTCACGTTATAGCATTCTAGCGCGTGGCTTAGCTGAGTAGTCCAATCGGGTTGAATAAGGTCCAAAGGATCCTGTGGTATCCTAAAGATTGATGCTTTCATTTCTTGTAGCGCTTCATCAATACAGTCAAAGTCGTCTTCAAAGTTGAATGTCATTATGAATCCTTCACATAGAATATCCCATTCACCTGTACCTATTTCATATTCAATTCATCGAGATGACATCCAAGGTATGACAGAACAAGTGCACCCATTCTAGTTGGGGCTTCACTCCATAAGCATGAGCCCATTTGGCTAAGTGTGCATGCGATCGTCCTTCCCATCATATTTGTTTTTCATTCATACCTTCGGCTTCTGTCATTCATACCTTTGGCTTCCCAAAGCATGTGTGCATCATCCTACGCTTGTGCCAATCATCAAATCTACCCTTGTGCATACCCCACCATCTTGTGGGCGTAGTGCGCAGTGCCCAATCCAAAGCCTGGAAGCACTGCTTCTCTGGTACCTCCCTCTCAAACGCATCCAAAAATATATGTACATCATTCAGGCCATCATAAGTGGGAAAAATTCTTACTTCCAACGACACACAGCGCAACGACCGGTTCATCATGTTACAGCTCAGTGTGGTTACTTCATGCAGCCGATTCTTCCAGCGCTCTAATTCTTCATAAGAGTCTGAAGTGCAGGAACTCTAGTGATCCCATGTAATTCGTCCATCCGTTGTCGGATTCACCTAATCTTGGTCTCATGCTATTATCTTATATATACAGTCCAAGTCATCATTGCTCTCATAATCACACACTGGTTCAATATAGCGTGATCCTTCAACAAGATCTAGAGGTACTATTACGTGGAGTGATTTCTTCCCAAAAATCATCTTTCACTTCTTTAGGTTGATTACCCCATTCATATCAGTATCCCAATTAATGCCAAGTAGCATAGGGTAGGGGTTGTTGTCATCCACAATTTCTATCACTTCAAAGTCATCCAACGCACTTGCGCCTTCAATATCTATAGTCACCCCTTGCAACCACCCCATGGGGATGATATTCTGCTGATTTTCCATTCTTAACTGAATCGAAGACCACTATAGTGCGGGTCTTCCCATCCGCTCCTAAGTCTGCTTTGGTAGAAAGTTCGCGTCTAACCCCAGATCCAAAATAACTTGATCCATTTCATATTCTCCTATCTGTGCAGTCAGTCTCATCTCTCGTCCTATCCTTGTTTTATGCTTACCAATCTTTCGCACCATGCGCGGTTCACCCGGAATTTTTCCGGTGCATCTATTTATAAGCTCATGAATCTCTTCATAGCCTTGCTATCATGCAACAGCTTCATGTAGGTTCCTGGAAAGGTCGTAAGCATAGAAGGGTCCATCTCTTGATCAGGCTTATCCTTGCTCCCTGAGGTGGAGGCCTCAGTGAAGCTCTTCTTTGCTTCCATGAATGTTTCACGTGTGCGCTCCAAATCAAATTCAACCTCCTTCGCCAGTGCTTTGCGAACCCATGCGCTATCTTCAAGTTGTTTCCGCTTATCATCGCCCGTTGCAATTCCACTTCGAAGCACTATATTCACATTTGGATCCTCTTCGCAAGTCTCAGACCTCATCATCCGTAGGTTCTGAGTCGGCTAAGGTGGTAGTGCCCCTTTGTCGTGTATCCTTTCTATCAACGTCGGAAAATCCTCCATTTCATGATCAAACAAAGTGCAATATTTGCACGACAGACATGTTGGGTTAGTTCAATCATGAGAATAGTGTCTTGGTCCTCCACAGTTGTAGCAGGTTAGATATCCTCGACCTCTGTTACTTCCTCCTCCGCCTCGACCACTTTCACGCCCTTTAAAGCCTGTTCGCGCCATCCCTATGCTCTGGTTAGGGGGCCACATTTATGCCTGAACCCTATACGTATGTGTTATTTCCATCACCAATTCATAACTTCTGCAGTTGCGTTCATCATGCCCTATCGATCTGCAGAAGTTGCAGAACATTTTTTGCGCTGTTTGTACAAACTTCTGCAACAAATGAAAATTATCCGTCATATGTTTCCCTACTACTTGACATATAGCACACCACAATGTAGGCCCCGCGCTTGGTCTTGCTTGAGCTTTCGACCTCAAAGGCACCAGTTCTCCTCCTGCAATATGGTTCACAAAGAACAGGAAACGGTCTTTGTCATGCCCCTGACCTTTACATTTCAGGAACCATACCTCTTCGCGCACCTCTGGTCGAACTGTTCTGTCCTGCTTCAAACTTTGCATTTCAAGGAAAATATTTTTCAACTACGCATGGATCTGCTAAACCCCTAGATTTGGATCTTGCATCGGTGTTTCATGCAGTCTCATTGCAATCTCCAAGGCCTCTTCCTGAGTTGTAATCTTTTGTTGTGATAGTGCAACCCTTAGGTGTGGCAGGAGCAAAGCCACGAACCACTCGCAGTGTTGTCCATCTGTTAAATTCATATTAGCTTCGTGGATTTTACATTTCGACATCTTATCCAATTCCTAGGGTGTCTCTCCTAGTTTCATCACGATTTCCTTGAACCCCACAATCGACTATGCCTCAAATTGAGGCCTACTGAACTCTTTATTCAGTGCAGTTTGGATGTCCGCCACTCCAATGTTTGGGTTATCATTAAAGTGCTTGACGTACCAGGTTAGTACGTGATCTTGCAAATAACTACCCAATGTTCACACACAACTTTCATGACGAACCAAAACTAGTCTGGGTCCTCATTTCCAAAGCCTTTAAACAAAGGAAACTTCACTGAATTTGCCATGTTGAACTACGGTGGAGGTGGTGGTGGTATGGGTGAAGTCGCAGGTGATGGTGGTGAAGTTGGAAGTGGTGTGGGTGGAGGTGGCAGTCGCGAGAATCGATGTCTTATTAACTAGATTGCACTTCACGGAGAAGCCTACACTACTCCCTCTTCATCACTTGATGGAGGTGAAATCAGTGGGCTATACTTAGGACCCTTTCTTCCTTTGTTTATGTAAGTCTTTCCGCTTCACGTAACTCCGAACATCAAGGTAGCTGCATAACCCATTTTTTGCACAATAATATCTTAATCCAAGTATTTAAAGATTTCAAGTACTTACCTCGCAGACCTTTTAAAGAGTGCCACTCTACCTCATTGTAGCTAACTGAGGTATCGACCGTGAATTCAGTCACAAATCCTCCTATGATGCGATCGAGCCAATGATCGATAGCACTGGCGATCTTATCCTCAGAGGCTTTCAGTCTCTCTACTAACTCCAGGGTCTAGACAATAGGACCGTCAAGTCTCCACCTTCCCTAGCTATCTTCTAGCTTCGCAATCCACTCATATAGATCAACCAGAAAGGAACATAAAAAGATCTCGTGAATTTCTATATACAGGTACCTGTCCAACCACTATTCCTTTGTTAGTCGTGGATTTATGTTCTCCTGCGCCGCGAATTCGTGGATCTTTCTGTCCAACCAATATTCGATCTCTTTCTTAGTTGGATTCTAGTGATACGACATCACACATCTCTTATGCAGATTCTGGTCCCAGCAACAAAATCATTTATTGGCTGCGTGGGGCCTAACCCAGGTTTAGCGTTAATAAGCCAAACAAATCCCTACACTAATGGCCCTTTTGGCATCATCTTACGGAGCGCAGACCGAAGTCTCACCCGAAGCGATATGAGGGGATGCTAGAACCAAGTTTCCACACCCTAAGATGGTCATGATGTCGGTTTATATCTTCTGTTCCTACTTTCACACAGGTCGTTAAGTTCTAGGGCTTTTTTAGTCTAGCCCTTTATTATGTTCTTCAGTACCTCCACGAAGGAGGGCAATTGACCTTCACGTAGCCCTAACCTGCAGTCCAGGTACTTTCACGTTGCTACGACAGTGTATTGTACAAGTTCCCACGTTATCTTAAGTGTTTTACTCATCTTACTAAAAATTCACAGTTAGCACCGTGTAATTTGATATTCTTACTTGTGTTCCATTAACTAATACAGTCACATACATTTGCGCATCACATAAACATTGTAAATTAAATCCAAAATGTAGTATAACCAGATGCATTAACAGGAAATAAAGACACAGAAATTGTAGACTACTTCTCTTTATTGATATCTTCAGATCATTATAGACTCTACCCGCCCGACGCACATAGCTGCAGGGGTCCACGCACTTGGCTGCAGACTTCTAGGCCTTTGCGCACTTAGCTGCAAAGCCTCTACCTATGCTAAGATATAAAACTTAGACTTCTCTACCAAGACTCCAAGCCTTGTCTTCTACTCCCAAGAAACTTATCACCACTTAGAGCTTACTTACTTAGCTCTTTTTATACAATCCCATGGTCCGCGGACCATGGGTAGATCTTTACAGCCAACTTTACACTTTACAAAATAAGGGCGGAAAATCCTTTATGACTCGTGACACCCTCGTGCTCTGCAACCACAAAATGTGGAGACTTTACAACTTTATTACAAAATTTGACCCAAAACATGGGCTTTTAGCCCCAAAACTATCCTTGGGGGATCCCGTTCCCAACACCCTTTCTCTCTCCCCTAGAGGGCCACGTGTTAGAATACTATTGGTACTGATAAAATCACGTGGTGGCTGACGTCATCATGACATGGCAACACGAAGGACACACAACATATATATTTGGTGCTTTTAGGGGTCATAAGGGGCCAAAACAAGGTGACACATGTCACCACTCATAAGGTGACACACGACAAAATATGACGTCATCTCGCAAATCGGTGATTGGAGCTCCTAGCTCATGGAACATTGTAATTGAAAGAGTTAGGAGGGTGCTACTAGAGGCATGGATTAGAAAAGTCCTAGTCATCGATCATCGATATAAGGCTAAGCACCAGGTCACTGTCCCTAGTCATATGAGAAGGAATGCAGAAAGGGTCTAAGGCATAAGGGGCCAAAGGAGATCAACAATTGTTGCTTTATAAATCATGTTCAGTTTAAAGTTTTCAAATTGTCTGATGCTCGATACACTTGCATAATTGTTTAACAGGGCATGATTGGTTCCATTGGTTTACTAAAGAATGTAAGATGGGACGGATGAGTTGGTAGTAGTGTCTAGAATCTGTTGTGACTGTCATGGGTGATTGTTCCTGCTTATTGTGAGAGAAGAAGCAAAACTGTTAAGACCGAAAGCAACGGGGAACCAACTGAGAGAGCATGAGGCATGATGTATCAGAAGCTCAGTTGAACTAGAGGTCAGCAAAGAGAGTGGTGTGGAGATATTTTTTACAGGACCATCATTTCAGTTCACTTGTTAATTATGTTTTGTTGTTTTTTATTGATTTTGTTATTTTATTTTATTTCCAAGAAAATTAACCTTCTGTTTTAATAATTGGACGTGACAGAGCCAGCATGCCAAGACAACTAGTCATGAAGGTTGTTGGAAGTTCTAGCTTGAGATATTTTGTAATTTTCACGTTCTCCCTCTCCTTATAAAAGGGAGGAAGAAACACTTAGAAAAGGTTTTGAATTCTAAACAAAAACTACATGTTATTTTCGAAACTGAATGACTTCTAGATTTGCATCTTTCAAGATATAAATGAAATAGTGGTGATTCCAACCTTCGAGTACTACAGTATGTTACCTCTCTGTTAAATTCCATTATGTTCACATTTCCTCTTTGATTTCATGTAATTGTAGCTGCCAGAAATATTTCATATGTTCTTACATATTCATTTGTATTGATTTGTTAATGCACATGCCTGTATGTATCTTTGAGATTATATCTTTAAAAGTTCACTCCATGAATCACAACATCCAATCCTCTTACATCCATTATGTCTATCTTTAACTCATACAAGTGTAGAATTCTTGATGTTTCAAGCTCTATGTGATGAGTTAGTCTAGCTCTTTCTCTTCTTTCATTACTCTGCAAAAGATGATTAAACTGCAGGTCCTCAAATTACTCGGCCTCCACTAGTTTATACCTATATTCCTGTGAGTTGTATACATGAAAGGATACCAGAAATACATGGCTTATGTCCTTGGATGAAGGAACCAACCCATGGTGTTTATTGTATATTTGTATTTACATATGTGTATAAAATGTATATGATGTCTCTGATTTCCTCAAGATCATATAAGACACATTAAATATAGATGTTACCAGGCACTGGTCTTGTAAGAAATCAAAGGCTATTTCTGGAAGCAACAACCATTGCCAGGGAACGTATTGAAGGATTTCCCCCCTAGAATATGACAAGTTAAGCACTCTTTGTGTAGGTGAGAAAAGACATTCTGATTTCATCCTCATCACCTTGGCGACTCCACAAATCTCATTATCATTTATCATTCTAGCATTTAGAAAGCCTCACACTCACTCAGATACCTCTCAACAGAAAACCTCTTTTGTATCTGACCCAGAGAAATTATTTTTTAGGAGGGTCTAGAAGGAGAAAACTCCTACTACTTGTGCTACTGTCTCATTATTCTTTGAAGCTTCCTCCTCTAGCTCCCAACACGGTGCCATCAACTACTCAGATTTTACTCCTAAGGTCCTTACATATTCTACAGAAGATGAGTTAGGGCATCGTGCCCCAAAATCAAAGATCAAAGAGAAGAAAATATCAGTTACGACTCCTTTCATTTCATTTCCTCATACTCCTAAGATTGAAAAAGTTAAATCTATCCTCAATAATAGAAATATCCACTATACACTCAGTCACACTACTCTCAGTCTAGTTACTCCAACCATTATGGTTTTGGCCCAAGTTCCTCTTGTAGATATTAATCCTCCCCCATTAATCAAAATGGTTGTTCCACACTTCTTACTGAATAAATATTCCCCTCTTGATTTACATCAACCCCTAAGTGCTATGCCCCAGTACTACCTAAAGTTTTTGCTTAGGTTCAATGGGGAAGACGAAAACACTACACAAAGACACATTGAAACCTTATGTGCTTTTGATGAGAATCTAAATGTAGAACAAATGGATGTGGTCCTGAGACTCTTTATGCAATTCCTTGATGGAGAAGATAGAAATTGGTTTAAATCCCTACCTAATGCATCCATCACCACTTGGGAAGAACTTGAAAACTCTTTTACACAAAAGTGGGGTGAAAAGAGAGATCATGAGTATGTCCTCATAGAGATCAATGCTATAAGGAAGAAGCCATAAGAGGATATTTCAAAATTCATAAAAAGGTTCAATAAGTAGTATAATAACCTGCCTATTGAGATAAAGCCTCCTCCAACTACTACTCATGTAGTATTTGTGGGGGCCTTTGAGTCCAAATTTGGATTTACCCTATGGGACAAGAAGTATCATGCTTTGGATCAAATCCAAGTGGATTCTCTTGAGGTGGAAGAAAATTTCACCTCGGAAAGAAAGTCAAGAGGAAAGAATGAACCTCATGAGAAGAAGAGGGGGAAAGAAGAAGCATCCTCCTCTGGTGAAGGCAAAGAATTAGCAGATCTGAAGTGGGAAGAAATGGATAAGATTATTAAGAATTTATCACACAATGTGGTGAAGCTTGATATTGAGAACAAGAGTCTCCCTAAATAGAATTCTCAAGGTAATAAACGAGGTTACAACCCCCAGTACTAAAGGCCACCATTGCAGATACTTGAAAGGGAAAGAAAATATCAACTCGATCAAATCCCTCCTCCTCTGTATTTAGAAGATGATCCAAGTGAACAAATACCAGATACACATGAGACATAGGGGAGCTTATATTCCTCCTCCTCTAAAGAAGAATAAGAAAACATGGCTTACCATGAGCCTTGATAGAGAAGCACCACTAAATGAGGAGGACATAGGGGATTATTGTAAAAAATTTGCAGATTTCATGCAAGCATAAATACATCAAAAGTATGATCTCAGATCTTCAAAAAAGAGGTCGAGGGAACTTGAACAATAAGAGGAAACTACTCCCCAAGATATTGCCCCAGTGTTAAATAAAGGAAAAGGGAATCTAAACCCAAACTCACCCAAAGTAAAAGCCTTCTTAAATAAGGAATGTAATAGCTCTAAGGAACATATAAAAGAGAAGGCACCCATTCTGATAAAAACTACTGGCAATAAAGAAAAAGAGGTACAATTGGGAGGCATAGAAAAGGGCGAGTTTGCATTCAATATTCAGAAAGAACTCGAGAAGGTAAAGGTCCCTATTCCCCTAACTAAAATTATAAAACAACCCACTTATAAAGCTCAAGTCTCCCAATTCATGTTTCCATCCACCTCAGTGAGACCCATGACCATTTAAACCTTCAATAAGAAAGACCAATGGTTATTTTTTGGCCTCATGTTGAAGAACTTGATTCTTCAACTGCACCCTTCTACGTGACCCTGGTAATTCATGACCTCTTATTGCTTAACTGTACATTGGACTCTGGAGCCTCGGATAACCTCATCCCCTTAGCGATGATGCAACAACTTGGCTTGGAGATCACTAGACCCTAAAAGGACCTATACTTCTTTGACTCTAAGAGGGTCAAATGCTTGGGAATGATAAAAGATCTAATGGTAAACCTAACTCAAATCCCTATGAAGAGCATAGTGATGGACATAGTAGTGGCATATATTCTCCCTAGATTCAGCATACTCCTATCTAGGTCTTGGGGTTTCAAGGTGGGGGGCTCTATCAAATTAGATACAACTTATGCCACTATTCCCACTTTTGGAGACGAAGAAAGGAGGTTGTACAGAGAGTCCAGATTTGTCAAAAATGTGACCCCAGCTGAAGGTTCTAAAAATTCCCCAGTGTATGGAAAAGAAATTGACCTCTCCTGCCTGTTCCTAAAAGAAGATGAGACCATCTTACAAGAAACACAAGTACATCTAACGATTTCATTATATGAACGACCAACACATATATAAAAAAACAAAGTATGGAAATTATACTTTGATGGAGCGAATCCAAAGGAGGGAAATGGAGCAGGAGTATTGTTGGTAAGTCCTGAGGGCAACTTGATACCTTCTCATTCAAGCTAGAGTTTGAGGCAACCAACAACGTGGAAGAGTATGAAGCATTTCTCCTTGGGCTACAAACAATAAGGAATATGAATATTGAATGCATAATTATGCTTGGATACTTCGAGCTGATTGTAAAGCATATCCGAAATCAATGCCAGACTAAACACCCTAGATTGAGGACTTACCAGAATGAAGTATGGGATTTAACTAATAACTTATTCCTGGCCTTTAATATCCAATTTCTTCCTAGAGAAGAAAACAAATGGCTGATTCCCTTGTTTTAGCAGCAAGAAATTTCAAATCTCCTTAAAATCCTCTTCTTAGGTATGAGGTGGAGGTTAGACACAAACCCTCTATACCTGATAATGTCAAGCACTGGAAGGTATTCAAGGATGATGAGAAGATCAAACTGTTTATATAAGTAGTTGGGGAGTTCACTAGCTTGACTATTGATCAGGAAGAGGAAAAAGAGGCAGATCAAGAACCAACTTCGTGGGAGAACACGGTGGCCAGATAGAAAATTATACAACTGGAGGGGAATACTATTCCTCGTGGGCTAGTTCCACTGGAAAGATTATTTAACCAGAATGACATAGCCTCCAAAACAATGGCTTTGGAGATGGATGAACAAGTAGAATATTGCAATATTGGCTCAGAAGATGAACCCCATATGGTTAGGCTATCAAAGGGAATCCCCTCACAGTACAAACAAAGGTATTTTAATCTCTTAAAAATATATATGGATGTTTTTTGCTTGGTCTTATGAGGATTTAAAAGAATTTGATACTAACATCATACAACATAAGATACCTTTAAAGATTGGAATAAAACCATGCAAGCAGAAGCTCAGGCAGATTAATCCACTCTTACTCCACTCTATTGAAAAAGAAGTGAGGAAA
Source organism: Pinus tabuliformis (assembly GCA_031772625.1). NCBI lineage: Eukaryota > Viridiplantae > Streptophyta > Pinopsida > Pinales > Pinaceae > Pinus > Pinus tabuliformis. The sequence continues at coordinate 1,203,027,413 of CM062804.1, forward strand.
ATTCTACATGCTAAAATCACAGTTCCTTTAAGGTACTCAGAATGGGTGGCCAACCTAGTCCCAATCCAAAAAAATAATGGAGAAATAAGGTTATGTATAGATTTTCGTAACCTTAACAGGGCATCTTTGAAAGACAATTACCCACTACCCAAGATGGATTATATATTACAGAAGGTGGTGGGATTAGTTAGAATGTCCATGATGGATGGGTTCTCTGGTTACAACCAAGTGGCAGTCCACCCTGATGATCAAAAGAAGATTGCTTTCACCACCCCTTGGGGAACTTTCATGTATGCTCACATGCCTTTTGGTCTTGTGAATGCAAGGGCCACTTTTCATAGAGCTATGGATATAGATTTTGTAGGGGAGAAAGACAAGTTTGTAGTGGTATATTTGGATGATATCATAGTCTTCTCTAAGATTGATGAAGAGAACATCCTCCACTTGAATCTCACCTTTCAGAAATGCAGGAGGTATGGACTATCTTTGAATCCAAAGAAATCTCAGTTTGCCCTAAGTGACGGGAAGCTACTAGGACACATAGTAGCGTAGGAGGGAGTGAAAATTGATCCTAAATGAGTCGAAGCTATTGGTCACATTCCTCTACCCAGAAATAAGAAAGAGTTCCAAGTATTTTTGGGGAGAACCAATTTATTGAGAAGGTTCATACCCAACTATGCTGAAATAGTGAAGGGATTTACAGATATGCTTAAAAAGGAAACTGAAGTCAAATGGAGCCCTAACTCTTGAGATTCTTTTACTAGAATTAAAGAAACTTTTGTTGAAGCACTAGTACTAGTCAACCCTAACTACTCAATGCATTTCTATATATTTTCTTTTTCTTCTCTACATACTATTGTTGCAGTTTTTGTATAGAAGAATAAATATGGTTATGAGTAGCCCATCACCTTCTTCAGCCAAGTCCTAAGGGATGTTGAGCTAAAATATAACATCTTGGAGAAAGAAGCATATGCACTAGTCAAATATTTGAAGGAATTTCGAGTGTATGTTCTATAGTCAGAAATCACAACATTTGTCCCAATGACAGTGGTCAAGGACATCCTTGTACAAGGAGACAGTGAAGGAAAAAGGGGTAGGTGGATAGCAAAGATACAAGAATATGAGTTAGACATAAAGCCCACTAAGCTCATAAAAGGCCAGGGGTTGGCTAAGATTTTATCAAAATCTAACTGCCAAGCTTTGGGAATAAACCTGATAACAGAGGAAGACAGAACAAAAGTTCAACAGAATGGGATTAAAACAACAGAGCAAAATATTTATGCTAAATATGAGGGATCACCCTGGTATAAGAATATCATCCATTATCTCTTATTCTTGAGGTGCCCACTAGGGCTGGACAAATCCAAATATAGGACATTGAGACTGCAAGCTCAAAAGTATATCATATCCAATGGTCAACTCTACTGGAAAGACCCGGTGGGAGTTTTGCTGTTATGCTTGGTAGAAGGCAAAACTCATAAAGTGATTGAAGAATTTCATGGGGAAGTTTGTGGAGGTCATTACAGCTGGAAGATCACAACTCACAAAATCCTCAAAGCAAGATTTTGTTGGCCTACACTATTTGGAAATGTGAATTTGCAAGTCAGGTCATGTCAGAAGTGCCAAGTCTTTGCTGAGAGACAAAATCTTTCTCCTCTTCCCTTGATCCCAATGCATGTGGACAAACCCTTTAGATAGTTGGGACTAGTCTTCATAGGAGAGATAAGCCCACCTTCCAGTGGCCAACATAAGTGGATATTAGCGGCCACAAATTATTTCACCAAGTGGGTAGAGGCCATCCTAGCCAAAAATGCTACAGACTCAGTGGTAATCAAGTTTATGGAAGAGAACATATTAGCTCATTTTGGTTGTCCTAACAAATTCATCACAGATAATGCTCAAGTCTTCAAATTTGAAAAATTCACCAACTTCTATCAGAAGTTAAATATCATCATCGAGAACTCCACAACCTACTATCCTTAAGGAAACGATTTAGTTGAGTCCTAAAAAAAAATCATGGTGAGAGTGCTGAAGAAGACCATCACCAAGAGTCAGAGGAATAGGGACACCCAATTGAAGTTTGCACTCTAGGCTAATCGAGTGACTCCTAAATGTTACACTAGAAAATAGCCTTTCAAGCTAGTGTATGGTAAGGTTGCAGTCTTTCCAATCCAACTAGAAATTCCAGTGGCGAAGTTACTACAAGAAGCTAAGGAGGAACCAAGTGCTTTGACATGAAGGATAAACCAATTGGTTGAGCTCCATGAAAATAGGGAACCAGTGGGGGTTAAATTGGAAAATTACCAACAAAATATGAAGTCCATGTTTGAAAAAAAGGCCAAGGATCGACCTCCTCAACTGAGAGATTTAGTTCTTCGATGGGATTCCTGATAGGAAGAAAAAGGTAAACATAGAAATTTTGATTCCCTTTGGTTCGACCCTTTCAAAATTTCAAAAGAAAAAGGAAATAATACGTACCTACTCGAAAATATGGAAGGTGAATCGTTGGAGCTACTAGTAAATGGTTAGTTCCTCAAACTCTATTTCTAGAATTAAAAGGTATTGTCTTGCACTCATTGTAAATATAAGTGTGTGTTGTAATTATCATATGAAATTTCCAGTTTTCTGTTTAAAGTTCCATTTTTACAAAATTTTCACTTGTTTAAAAAGACTCCATGCCCAAAAAAGAGAAGTTCATAGTATGCAGGTTCTCAACACCTTGCTAGCAAGGCACTGTCCCCAGGTGGAGTCAATGTTGTCACCTTCTGAATATAGAGTTCTAGTTGTACAAAGAGTAAAACATAAATGAGAAGTTTGCAACCATCTTCCAAGCCACAAAATCTCTCAAAGAAACATTATATTCTCTCCACTAGATAGTGCTCAAAATACTATTTCCAACGGTACATGGAAGTCCAAAAATGGACTTCTGGATCAAAATTTAGAGTAGAATGAAGCTACCCTTTGAAAGCCAGAAACAAAGAGAAAAGACCAAGGGTAAGGCTCATCACAAACTGCAATCAGAGTTTCCAACAGCAGTAGGGGAGGGCAGTGAGATCAATGATCAAGTGATTGCTGATATAACAAAATCGAAGATCGAAGGTCCTGGAAGTTAAGACATATCAACATATCTGTGATTAACGATCACCACTATTGAATACCAGTGATCGGCAGTTTCAAGTCCAGGCATATCAGTGATCGAAAAGTCTAGGGAATTGCACATCGACGATCGACGAATCGGAGCACTGACAGGGTGACAATGCTAAAACATTGTGATATCGTAAGCTATGATATGATAGTGTAAATCACCAAGGAAGGGTTGATTGTGATTGACAAAGAAATTCAACAAAAAAACAAGGGTAGGCGGACCCTTTCTCTCTCCTCTAGAGGGCCACGTGGCAGAATACTATTGGTCTCGATAAACCCACATGGCGGCTGACGTCATCATGACGTGGTAGTATGGAGATGACGTGGCAGTACGGAGGACACACAACATACAAATTTGGCATTTTTAGGGGTTGTAAGGGGCCAAAACAGGGTGACACATTTCACCACTCATAAGGTGACATGTGGAAAAATATGACGTCATCTCGCAAATCGACAATCGGAGATCCCAGCTCATATCACAATTGCAAGAGTTAGGAGGGTGCTACTAGAGGCATGGATTAGAAAAGTCTCGATCGCCAATCCCAAATATAAGGCTAAGCACGAGGTCACTGTCCCCAATCATATGTGAAGGAATGTAGAAAGGGGCTAAGGCATAATGGGCCAAAGGAGATCAACGACTGCTGCTTTATGAATCCTGTTCAGTTTAAAGTTCCCAAATTGCCTGATCCCCTATACAATTGCATGATTGTTTCACAGGGTACCAATGGTTTCGTTGGTTTAATAAAGGATGTAAGAAGGGATGGATGAGTTGGAAACAATGTTCAAAATCTGTTATGATCATGGGTGATCACTACCCCTTCCTATGAGAGAAGAAGCAAAACTGTTAAGACTGAAAGTAGCAGGGAACCGACTGAGAGAGCATGATGCATGATGTAGCAGAAGCTCAGTGGAACTAGAGGCCAACAAAGAGAGTGGAATGGAGATATTTTCTACAGGACCATCATTTCAGTTCACTTGTTAATTTGTTTTTTGTTTTTGATTGATATTGTTATTATGTTTTATTTCCAAGAAAAGTATCTTTCTATTGTAATAATTGGAGCTGATAGATCCAGTATGCTGAGATAGCTAGTCATGAAGGCTACTCGAAGATATAACGTGAGATATTTTGTAATTTTCACGTTATCCCTCTCCTTATAAAAGGGAGGAAGAAACACTTAGAAAAGGTTCTGAATTCTAAAGAAAAACTACATGTTATTTCTGAAACTGTATGACTTCCAGATTTGCATCTTTCAAGATATAAATGAAATAGTGGCGATTCCAACCTTCGAGTACTACAGTATGTTACCTCTCCATTAAATTCCATTATGTTCACATTTCCTCTCTGATTTCATGTAATTGTAGTTGCCAGAAATATTTCATATGTGCTTATAGATTCATTTGTATTGATTTGTTAATGCACATTCCTATATGTATCTTTGATATTATATCTTTAAAAATGCGCTCCATGAATCACAAAATCCAATCCTCTTACATCCATTATGTTTATATTTAACTAAAACAAGTGCAGAATTCTTGATGTTTCAAGCTCTATGTGATGAGTTAGTCTATCTCCTTTTCTTCTTTCATTACTCTACAAAAGCTGATTAAACTATAGGTCCTCAAATTGCTCGGCCTACACTAGTTTATGCCTATATTCCTATGAGTTGTATACGTGAAAAGATACCAGAAATACATGGATCACATCCTTTGATGAAGGAACCAACCCATGATATTTATTGTATATTTGTATTTACACATGTGTATAAAATGTATATGATGTCTTCAGTTACCTGAAGATCATATAAGAAACATAAAATCTAGATGATACCAAGCACTGGTCTTGTAAGCAATCCGAGGCTATATTTGGAAGTGACAACACCACAAATGGAAGAAAACTAATCAATCATCCCAATACTTGCAAATTAACAACACCAAAATTAGTTCAACAACTAACTATGAATGTAATCTAAGCATACATATACAAAAAGATGAACTTCTGCTGCTAGGGTTGGGCCCTAACCCAAGAGCTTCAGCCCTCTGAGTCAACTCAGTGCTGGATCAAGGGAATGCAGCTCATTTTCATTAAACTATAAAAAAATACACAAGAGTGATAAGTCACACTGTCTGTTGGGAATGAGATCCCCCAAGGATAGTTTTGGGGCTAAAAGCCCATGTTTTGGGTCAATTGTGTAATAAAGTTGTAAAGTCTCTGCATTTCATGGTCACAGAGCATAAAGGTGTTAAGAGTCATAAAGGGTTGTCTACCCGTATTTTGTAAAGTGTAAATTCTGTTGAGATTGCAACAAGATGATGGAGCTTAGTGAAAAGAGTTGCCTTCACTAAGTGGGCCCGCAGGCAAATTATGGCGCAAGTTCTATTTTTGGATCCCAGCAGGGATGATCACAACAGGAGTGACCATAGTAGGGATGATCACAGCAGGAGTGACCACAACAGGAGTGATCACAGTAGGAGTGACCACAGCAGGAGTGATCACAGCAGGAGTGATCAAAGTCTATTTTTAGACTGGCTGTCCAAAATAGAAAAGTCAAATATTATTGTCTCATAATAATATTTGGACTATAAACTTGTTCTTATTCTCTTGGAGCACTTCAGTTTGAGCTACAGATGTGGCCCATGCAGCTGTCAGAAGGAAGTACATTTTTCTTATGAGTCAGTTGAGTTGTTTCATGCATGACTTCAGTTAGAACTCAATCAGTTGAGTTTGGTGGAGTTGATTGTGGAGTTGATGGAGTTGTGTTCAGTTTGACTTGGTTAAAATAGTTGTAATTAGTATAACTGCAAATAGACTAATGATGAGTTGTTAAACTAATTATTAACTCATAATGCAACTATAGAATACATCAGTTAACTCAGTTGCATGTCAGTGCATGTTCATTTCAGCAGGGACAGGTGTTAGAGGATCAGATTGCTATCAGTTGTGACTATAGTTGTGCATGAGGATTTGCACAATCAAGGGATTGAGTATGCCAATGAGTTTGCGCATGTATTTGCCCAGTATTATAGCCTCTGCTCACATCTTACACAGTGTGAGATGATTCTTTGGAGGTGAAATACGAGTTTGGTAAAACATTCTTATTCATTCTTGAGCAGGTATTGAGCAGTGGAGGCAGGCAAGCACTGGAATAGATTTGGAGATCAGATCTTAGCTGTATTGTGTGTAACAGGTGGAGCTGGTACTGGATTGCTTGCGATAAGCATTGTACTTTGTAATGTTACATGGTATCAATCATTAATATATAAATAGTTGGGGTTTTTAGCGAGATGCTTTCCCCAGGTTACATACTATGTTAATGTGTGAATTCTCTTGATGTTTTATTGTTATTGATGCTGCTATATTGATGATCAACGTAGAGGAGCTTATGTATTGTGTATGTATTCTGCAATAGTACATGATCAAGATAATCTCCATTGAATATGTGTTAAATTATTCAAAATTTCTACATGGTATCAGAGCTAGATGATTTGTAGAAAAAGTTTCTACATGGTATCAGAGCTGTTGATCATCAAATCTACTATTCAGGAAGTGTTTACATTCTATTTCTTCAGGCAGAGTCTGTAATCGGGTCAGGTAGCCTCTAGATTCATCCTTCCTTTGGAAGGTGAGATATCCGATGAATGCCCATATAGTCAATCTCTGTACGAGAAATATTGTGTTCTCACGAATTTTAGATCGGAAGCAGTTGAGTTTGAGCTGGTGGAAATCGAATTTGCAGTAGTGTTGTTGAAATGTCTTTCAACGGATTGAAAATGTTATTCCAAAGCAAGAGCGACCTGGCGCTCAAGGATAAACTGAGAAACAATAAGTGTGAGAATGGATCTTCATCAAAGGTATCTGATGAAGAGAATTGCGCTGTGGCTGCCAAACAAAGAAGGGGAAGAACAAGAAAGCTTCTCAATCTGGTGTGAAAGGCAAGAAGCAAGACATGTCCAAGGTGAAGTGTTTTCACTGTCACCAGCATGGACACTATGCCACTAATTGTCTGCAGAAGAAGAAGAACAAGTAGGCTGCTGGATCTACAGCAGGAGAGGCTCTAGCCTCGCAGTTTGAGCTTGATTTTTCATTGATCGCATGCTTGGTTTCAAGTGTGATGGGATCGGTGTGGTTCTTGGATAGTGGTGCGTTTTTTCACATGACGAGAGATAGAGATTTGTTTTTTGATCTGGAGAACAAAGATCTTGGAGTGCACATCGAGATGGGCGATGATGGTAGATACAGTGCGACCGGTATCAGTGCCATTTCCTTTGAGAGGGAGTCTGGTAAACCCTTTGTATTGAAGGAAGTCATGCATGTTCCAGGATTGAAGAAGAATCTTATCTCTGTGGCGATGTTAGAAGACAAGGGGTATGATGTTGTTTTTAGCGAGGTAAAAGCTTTCCTGCACAGCAAGACAACTGGTGAGACCCGGAAGATAGGGGTTCGAGTGAGGAACCTTTATTAGTTGCATGTAGATGGATGCAAAGAAATGGAAGGCAAGGCAAAAGGATTGGTGTGCTGGGATGATGGCGAGTTGTGGCGCAGGAGATTGGGTCACCTTCACCATGGAGCTTTGAAGATACTGCAGCAGATCACTACAGGGCTTCCTAAAGGCACTCTTGCGCAGTCAGATCAGTGCAAGGGGTGTACTTTGGGGAAGTTTGTAAAATCCACCTTTCACGAGAAGGATAGTCGCGCCACAACAATCCTTGAGAGAATTCACACAGACGTGTGTGGACCTTTCTCAATTGCTTCGACAGCAAAACACAGGTATTATGTGATTTTTGTTGATGATTTTTCTCGTAAGTGTTGGATATTCTTCATGCAGAAGAAGAGCGAGACATATTCAAAGTTCTGTGAATTCAAAGCACTGGTCGAGAAGGAGTCAGGGAAGAAGGTGACGGCTCTTAGGAGTGATAATGGTGGTGAATACATCTCAGACGAGTTCAAGGATTTCTGCAAGGTAGAAGGGATTCGAAGAGAGCTCATAGCTCCCCATAACCCACAGCAGAACGGGGTAGCTGAGCAGAAGAACAAAACGATTGTGGGTGCTGCATGGGCAATGTTGCATGATCATGGCCTACCCTTCACTTGTGGGCGGAAGCATGCAATACAGCAGTTTATGTGCAGAACCGTTGTCCTCATAGGATACTTGGCATGAGTACACCCGAGGAGGCTTATTTTGGTAAGAAGCCTGATCTTTCTCATTTGAGGATTTTTGGTGCTAATGTTTACATGCATGTGACGAAGGATGCCAGGAAGAAGTTGGAGCCGACCGCAGAGGTTGGGATATTTGTGGGGTACACTGATACGCCCCACAACTATCGTGTGTATTTTCCAGACAGTGGTAAAACTGTTGTGCGACGGGATATAAAATTTCAGGAGGAGAAAGCCATGAAGTGTTTGCTTGAGAGGGAGATACACTTACATACAGATGAGGAGCTATTAGTTCCTAAGGATGAGCTTCAAGACGTGGATCAGCCATAGGACGAGGTTCATGGAGTGGAAGAGACCACTCATGCAGTGCCAACCATCAGAGGGCGAAAGCGCTTGACACAAGCTGAGCGGTTGGCTCAAGATGCAGAGAAAGTTGTAGGACCACCTACAGCCCAACGCAGGCAGAGACAGACACCTGATCGGTACACTGGATACATGGCTCTTATGAGCAAGTGTGTTGTGACTGAGCCATCCTATTTCGAGGAAGCTGTGGAGGATCCCGCATGGGTAGACGCCATGGTGGAAGAGTATGATTCTATTGTCAGAAACAGTGCATGGGAGATTGTTCCTAGACCAGAAGGGAAATCAGTGGTGGGTTCGAGATGGATCTACAAAGTTAAGCAGGCAGCTGATGAGAGTGTAGGCAAGATTTGTTGCCCGAGGCTTTTCACAGATAGAGGGGATCGATTATGAGGAGACCTTTGCACCTGTCGCAAGGTATTCTTCCATATGGACGATTCTTGCTCTCTCGGTGCAGATGGGATGGCACATTCATCAGATCGATGTGAAGACTGTGTTCCTCAATAGAGTCATTGAGGAGGAGGTGTACATTGAGCAGCCTGAAGGCTTTGAGGTCTTCAGCAGCGAGTCGCATGTGTGTAGGCTCAAGAGAGCGTTGTATGGGTTGAAGCAAGCACCACGTGCTTGGTACACACGGATAGATAGCTATTTCACAGGACTTGGATTCTCCAAGAGCGAGGCAGATCCTAACCTATACCAGATTGTGGTGGAGGGTAAGTTGCTTATCATTGTATTGTATGTTGATGATTTGATTCTAACGGGTGATGAGCTGTTGATACTGTCATGCAAGAAGGATATTGCTACAGAGTTTGAGATGAAGGACTTGGGCCTCCTTCACTATTTCCTAGGATTGGAAATATGGCAGTGCAGTGGTGGATTGTTTGTTTCTCAGGGCAAGTATGCTAGGGAGATACTCGAGAAGTTCAACATGCATGGCTGCAAGCCTGTTGATACTCCTCTTCCTGGAGGTTGGAGGAAGGAGGATGCCACTTCGGGAGAAGAAGTGGATGCCACTTTTTATCGATAGTTCTTGGGGTCGCTGATGTATTTGGTCAATACACGACCTGATATATGTTATGTAGTTAACCAACTTTCACAAGCTATGGTTAAGCCTACCAAGCTCTTCTGGAAGGTGGGCAAGCATGTATTGCATTATTTGAGAGGCAAATCGGGATATGGTTTGTGGTACAGACAGGAGGATGAGGTGAAGCTATGTGGCTTCATGGATGCAGATTGGGCAGGGAGCCTAACGGACAGAAAGAGCACATCAGGAGGGGTCTTCAGTATTGGATTGACAGCAGTTTCTTGGTACAACAGGAAGCAGAGATCCATAGCACTCAGTTCAGCAGAGGCCGAGTATATGGCAGCAAGTTTGGCTGCATGCGAGGCTATATGGATGAGGAAGATCCTGGTTGGTTTGTTCGGTTCTCATTTGGATCCTACTGTGATTTACTGTGATAACCAGAGTTGCATTAAACTCTCGGCTAATCCTGTATTTCATGATAGATCTAAGCATATTGACATTAGGTACCATCATATCAAAGATTTTGTGCAACGGAGGATCATGTTGCTTTCATACATTCCAATGGAGGATCAGGACGCTGATATTCTGACGAAGGCTCTCACCATGAGCAAATTCGAATACCACCGAGGCAGGATAGGGGTTGTTGATAATCCATATCTTGTCGAGAGGGAGTGTTGATATTGCAACAAGATGATGGAGCTTAGTGAAAAGAGCCGCCTTCACTAAGTGGGCCCGCAAGCAAATTATGGCACAAGTTCTATTTTTGGATCCCAGCAGGGATGATCACAGCAGGAGTGACCACAGTAGGGATGATCACAACAGGAGTGACCATAGCAGGAGTGATCACAGTAGGAGTGACCACAGCAAGAGTGATCACAATAAGAATGATCAAAGTCTATTTTTAGATTGGTTGTCCAAAATAGAAAAGTCAAATATTATTGTCTCATAATAATATTTGGACTATAAACTTGATCTTATTCTCTTGGAGCACTTCAGTTTGAGCTACAGATGTGGCCCATGCAGCTGTCAGAAGGAAGTATGCTTTTCTTATGAGTCAGTTGATTTGTTGCATGCATGACTTCAGTTAGAACTCAATCAGTTGAGTTTGGTGGAGTTGATTGTGGAGTTGATGGAGTTGTGTTCAGTTTGACTTGGTTAAAATAGTTGTAATTAGTCTAACTGCAAATAGACTAATGATGAGTTGTTAAACTAATTATTAACTCATAATGAAACTATAGAATACATCAGTTAACTCAGTTGCATGTCAGTGCATGTTCAGTTCAGCAGGGACAGGTGTTAGAGGATCAGTTGTGACTATAGTTGTGCATGAGGATTTGCACAATCAAGGGATTGAGTATGCCAATGAGTTTGCTCATGTATTTTGCCCAGTATTATAGCCTCTGCTCACATCTTACATAGTGTAAGTGATTCTTTGGAGGTGAAATACGAGTTTGGTAAACCATTCTCATTCATTCTTGAGCAGGTATTGAGCAGTGGAGGCAGGAAAGTAGTGGAATAGATTTGGAGATCAGATCTTAGCTGTATTATGTGTAATAGGTGGAGCTGGTACTGGATTGCTTGTGATAAGCATTGTACTTTGTAATGTTACATGGTCTCAATCATTAATATACAGATAGTTGGGGTTTTGAGATGCTTTCCCCGGGTTACATACTGTGTTAATGTGTGAATGCTCTTGATGTTTTATTGTTATTGATGTTGCTATATTGATGATCAATGTAGAGGAGCTTATGTATTGTGTATGTATTCCGCAATAGTACATGATCAGGATAATATCCATTGAACATGTGTTAAATTATTCAAAATTTCTACAAATTCGGCTGTAAAGATCCACCCATGGTTCGCGGACCATGGGATGGTATAAAAAGGAACTAAGTAAGCTCTAAGTAGTTTTGGTAGAAGAAGACAAGTCTAGGAGTCTTGTTAGAGAAGTCTAAATAGCGGGTCTTAGCATAGGTAGAGGCTCTGCAGCTAAGTGCACAGAGGCATAAGGTGGAAGTACGTCGTTGAGTGCGTGGACTCCTGCAGTTGTGTGCACCGGGCAGATAGAGTCTGTAATAATCGAAAGATATCAATAAAGAGAAGTATTCTGCAATTCCTGTGTATTTATTTCCTGTTAACGCATCTAGTTATATTGTGTTTTGGGTTTCATTTATAATGTTTATGTGATGCGCAAATATATGCGATTATAGTGGGTAATTGAATGCAAGTAAGAATATCAGTTTATGCAGCACTAATTATGATTATTTAGTAAGATAAGTAAAACACTTAAGATAACTTGGGAACGTATACAATACGCTGTCATAGCAGTGCAAAAGTACTTGGATCACGGGTTAAGGCTTTGCGAAGATCAATTGTACACCTTTGCGGAGGTACTGAAGGGCGGAATAAAGGTTTAGACTAATAGAGCCCTAAAGCTTAGTGACCTACGCGAAAGTAGGAACATAAGATACAAACCACCATCATGACCATCTTAGGGTGCGGAAACTTGGTTCCAATATCCCCCCATACTGCTTCGGGTGAGACTTTGGTCTGCACTCCATGGGTTGATGCCGAAAGGGCTAGTAGAGTATGGATTTGTTTGGCTAACTAACGTTGAACTTGGGTTAGGTCCCACATAGGCAAAAAATGGTTCTATTGCCAGGATCAAAATCTTCATAAGAGATGTGTGATGTCGTACCACTAGAACCCAACTAAGAAAGAGATTAAACACTGGTTGGATAGGAAGATCCACGAATTTGCGGCGCAGAAGAATAGAAATGCACGATTGACAAAGGAACAATGGATGGACAGATACCTATATATAGAAATCCACAAGATCTTTTTCTATTCCTTTCTAGTTGAGTTATACGAGTGGATTGCAAAGCTAGCAGATAGCAAGGAAGGTGGAGACTTGATGGTCCTATTGTCTGGACCCCGAAGCTGGTACAAAGACTGGAAGCCTCTGAGGATAAGATCACCTGTGCTATTGATCATTGTATCGGTCGCATCATAGGAGGATTTGTGACTGAATTCACGGTTGATACCTCAGTTAGTTACAACGAGGTAGAGCGACGCTTTTTCAAAGGTCTGCGAGGTAAGTACTTGAATTCTTTGAATACCTGGATTAAGATGTTATTGTGAGAAAAACGAGTTATGCAGCTACCTTGATGTTCGGAGCTACATGAGGTGGAAATACTTACAGAAATGAAGGAAGAAAGGGTCCTGAGTATAGCCCACTAATTTCACCTCCACTAGGTGACGAAGAGGGAGTAGCGCAGGCTTCTTTGTGAAGTGCAATCCAGTTAATAAGACAGGGATTCCCGCGACTGCCACCTCCACCCACACCACCTCCAACTTCACCCATAGCACCATGACCTCCACCGCAGTTCAACATGGCAAATTCAGTGAAGTCGCCTTTGTTTAAAGGCTTGGGAAATGAGGACCCAGACTAGTTTTGGTTCATTGTGAACATTGTATGGGAAGCTCAGGGTTTCACAGACGATCACATGAAGAAGGAAATATTGGTTAGTGCTTTGCAGGATCGTGCGCTAACCTGGTACATCAAGTACTCTAATGATAACCCAAACACTAGAGTGGCAAGAATTTAGACCGCGTTGAATAAAGAATTTTGTAGGCCTAAATCCGAGGCACAATCGATTGTGGGTTTCAAGGAAATCGCGATGAAACTAGGTGAGGCACCTTGGGAATTGGATCAGAGGTTGAAGTGAAAAATATGCAAAGCCATTATGAACTTAACAGATGGACAACACTGTGAATGGTTCGTGGCTTCGCTCTTACCACACCTAAGGGTTTCACTGTCACAACAAAAGATTATGACTCAAGCGGAGGCCTTGGAAATTGCAATGAGACTACATGAAACACCAATGCAAGATTCGAATATGGGGGATTCAATAGATCCATGCATAGTTGCAAAATTTTTGCCTTGAAATGCAAAGTTTGAAGCAAGACAAAAAAGTTCGACCGGAGGTGCGCGAAGAAATATGGTGCCTGAAATGTAAAGGTCACGGACATGACAAAGACCACTGCCCGATCTTTGTGAACTATATTGCAGGAGGAGGACCAATTCCTTTGAGGTTGGAAGCCCAAGTAGGAATGAGCGTGAGGCCTGCGTTGTGGTGTGCTATATGTCAAGTAGCAGGAAAACATGCAACGGATAAATAACATTTACTGTAGAAGTTTGTACAAACACCGCAACAACTGTTTTGCAAGTTTTGCAGGTCGGTAGGGCATGATGAGTGCAACTGTAGAAGTTATGAATTGATGATGGAAAGAACACCTGCATATAGGGTTTAGGTAAAAACAAGGCCCCTTGAGCAGAACACTGGAATGGAGCGAATAGGATTCCAGGGGTGCGGATAAGGTCGAGGTAGAGGAGGACCTGGTAGAGGTCAGGGATAACTGATCTGTTACAACTATGGAGGACTAGGACATGATGCCTGTGAATGCACTAACCCAATGTGACCGTCGTGCAAATATTGTACTCATTTTTATCATGAGACAGAGGACTGCCCTATGCTAATAGTGAGGATACATGACAAGGGGGTGCTACCACCTTAGTGGACTCAGAACCTGCATATGATGAGGTCTGAGCCTCACAAACAAGATCCGAATGTGAATATAGTGCTCTAAAGTGGAATTGTGATGGGAGATGATAAGGGGAAACAACCCAAAGACAACGCATGCGTTCGCAAAGCTCCGACGAAGGAGGCTGAATTTGATTTGGAGCGTGCACACGAAACGTTCATGGAGGCAAAGAAGAGCTTCACTGAGGCCTCCACCTTAGGGAGCAAGGATACACCTGATCAGGAAATGGACCCTTCTATGCTTACGACCTTTCTGGAGACTTGCATGAAGCTACTGCGTGATAGCAAGGCTATGAAGGGATTACATGAACTTATAAATAGATGCGCCAAAAACACTCTGGGTGAACCACACATTGTATGGAAGATTGGTAAGCATAAATCAAGGATAGGATGAGAGATGAGACTGATCGTGCAGATAGGAGAATATGAAATGGATCAAGCTATTTTGTATCTAGGGTCAGACATGAACGTTTTACCAAAGCAGACTTGGGAGAGGATGGGGAGACCCGTGTTGCAGTGGTCTTCGATTCAGTTAAGGATGGAAAATGAGCAGAAGATCATCCCCATGGGGCGGCTGCAAGGAGTGTCTATAGATATTGAAGGAACGAGCACGTTGGCTGACTTTTAAGTAATAGAGATTGTGGATGACACCACCCCCTACCTAATGCTCCTTTGCATTGATTGGGCTACTGACATGAACTGAGTGATCAACAACCTAAAGAGGTGAAAGATGATATTTGAAAAGAAATCATTCCGTGTAATAATACCCCTAGATCTTGCTGAGGGATCGCGCTATACTAAACCAGTCTGTGACTATGAGAGCGATGATGATTTGGACTACATATATAAGATAACAGTGCGAGACCAAGATTGGGTGAATCCAACAGGGATGGATGAATTACATGGGATCGCGAGAGTTCCTACATCTCGGACTCTAATGAAGAATTAGAATGCTGGCAGAATCGGTTACATGAAGTAACCACGCTAAGCTGTAACACGATGAGCCGGTCGCTGCATTGTGTTTCATCAGAAGTAAGAAATCTACCCACTTACGATGGCTTGAATGATGTAGATGTATTTTTGGATGCCTTTGAGAGGGAAGTACCAAAGAAGCAGCACTTCCAGGCTTTGGACTGGGCACTGCGGGCTATGCCCGCAAGATGGTGGGGTATGCACAAGGGTAGCTTTGATGATTGGCACGAGTGTAGAAGGATGATGAGAACATGATTTGGAAAGCCAAAGGTATGAATGATAGACAAGTATGATGGGAAGGATGATCCATGTGCACACTTGGCCAAATGAGCTAAGGCTTATGGAGCGAAGCCCCAACCTGAATGGGTGCACTTGTTCTTTCACACCTTGGATGTCATCCTGATGAACTAATACTTGGAGACAAAGCTCTGCCATGGTACAGATGAATGGGATATTCTGCACGAAGGATTCATAATGACATTCAGCTTCGAAGACGGGTTTGACTGTATTGACGAAGCGCTACACAAAGTTAAAGCAGCAATATTTAGGATACTGTAGGATCCTTTGGATATAATCCAACCCGATTGGACTACTCAGCTGAGCCACACACTAGAATGCTATAACATGACTACTGAAGAAGAAGATGAGGATCCGTGAAAGATTAACATCCCTGAAGCAGAGGGTCATCGTGAGGTTGAGGGACTGCAGATTGAGAATCCTGATATAATCGTGCCACTGAAAATGAAACAGGTAAATATTGGTACAGAGGTAGAGCCTAAATTCACGAAGATTGGAGATTACTAGGATGACAAGATGGTGGATAAGGTCGTTGAATTGCTCCGTGAATACTAGGATTTGTTCCCTACCAGTTTACAGAGCTAAAAGGGATAATAGGAGACCTGGTGTTATGAAGATTACATTAAAGTCTGAGGCAAAGCCGGTTAAGCAAATACCTTACCATATCAATCCGAAGTATAAGGAGAAGGTCCGCTTAGAGCTAGACAAGATGCTCATGACATGCATCATTGATTCCATAGAAGAATATGATTGGGTAAGCCCAATGGTGGTATAGAAAAAGAAGCAGAAGGATGAAATAAGGATATGCATAGATCTCAGGAAGTTGAATGACGCTTGTGTACATGATCCTTTCCCGGATTTGTTCATTGATGAGGTATTGCATAATGTTCAATGGCCAAGAAGCGTACTCCTTCACTGATGGGTTCTCTGGGTACGATCAAATCAAAATCGCACCAGAGGATAGAAGCAAGATGACCTTCGCGACTGAGTGGGGATGTTTTCAGTACACTACAGTGCCTTTCGGATTACAAAATGTGCCTACAATTTTTTCACGCGTAGTCATTGCTACATCAAGGAATTTATTCATAAATTTCTAGAGGTGTACTTTGATGACTGGACCATGTTTGGGCTAGTAAAATGCCATGTGGCAAGTTTGTGCCTTATGCTAGATACTTGTTGAAGGTACCAGATTGTGCTCAATTTGAAGAAATGCCTATTTTGTGTTCCTTTTGGGACCCTGTTGGGTCACGTGGTTTGTAGACAGGGATTGATGGTAGATCCCACAAAGATCGCAGTGATACTTAACTTGGAGGCACCAATGAGTGTGAAATAGTTGCGCGTAACCTTAAGGCATACTGGATATTATAGGAATTTTATCAAGGGCTATGCCCAGATCACCGTGCCTATGGAGAAGTTGTTGAAAAGGGATGTCACATTTTGTTGGAACGAGGACTGTAAGAAAATCTTGGATGTATTGAAAGAGAAAATGGTCACCGCACCACTTTTAGTCTCTCGGATTGGAAGGAGTTTCACGTACATGTAGACACGTCATATATAGCACTGGGAGCGGTATTGACATAGGCTGGCAGAGGAGAATTGGACCATGCTATAGTGTTCGCAAGCAGAAGGTTATCCAAGGCTGAGAAGAATTATTTCACCACTTGTTGTAACTCTGATACCACTTGTTGTAACTCTGATACCACTTGTTGTAGATCTGATCTAAAAATATATGATAATATAAATAGACCCAAGAATAACAAGATCAAAATAGATAGAAATGCTTTTTTATTGTAGCTCTGATACCACTTTTTATAGATCTAATCCAAAGATATTATGATAATAGAAATAACCCAAGAATAACAAGATAGAAATATATAGAAATGATTCTTATTATCAAACCCTTATGGTAGGGCAACACCATACATTCACTCCTTAAGGAAGGAGAACACTCCACAAGCCATATTCCTGTTCATACAATATTCCTTCCCTATCAATACTACAGTGGCCAAATCCTCAAAATGTCAATGCGGCCAAAAGTCCTGCGAAAATTATACCCCGGTATAGGAACCCTTCACAACGACTCCAATCTGGTGGATCTGAGAGATCTGAATGGCGGATTTGATAGCTTTGGGCGGCAGAACAGACTGCTTCTACAGATCTAATGGATCTAATAGATCGGAATGGCTGATCTGCAAACTTGAGACTGCAGGACTGATGTCTGCTGCTGCTGCACCCCTTTGCACAAGTGGATCTGGAAGAGATGATGTGTGATCCCCCGATAGAAAAGGGAACTATGGTCTTGAGGAGTGTCAGGTGCTACAAATCACAATATACATAAGGGTCTGGCAGTAGTACTCGGCCCAATGTTTCAGGGCTCTAACTAAGGAGGATCGATCGTACCCTTAGTCGTACAACCTGACTACTCTATTGTACGGGTGAGTAATCTCTCCGAGTGCTGTTCTCGGTGTACTGTAGCCGCAAGACGGCTGACGATTTATCTATGGCGAGGTTTCAAGGGAGCCTAGGGGGCTTCTGATATACCCAGAGGGTACATGGAAGACAGTCCGTGCGTGGTTCTGTCTAATGCGCTACTAATCGAAGGGGTACCCACAGGGGTTACAAGGGAGTCCAACAGATGTGACCACCTCTTGTATTTCCTGTGTGCATGCCTCCCCAAATCTGCAAGTTTATGCATTCAACGACATATCCCATGGTTTAAAGACGCCGGAACACGTCTCTAGCCAAAAAAAAAAATTGCTAAGAAATGGAGATCCCACCGGCCCTGGAAAGTGCTCTGATACCACTTGTTATAGCTCTGATACCACTTGTTGTAGCTCTGATACCATTTGTTGTAGATCTGATCCAAAAATATATGATAATATAAATAGACCCAAGAATAACAAAATCAAAATAGATAGAAATGCTTCATACCACTTGTTATAGCTCTGATACCACTTGTTGTAGCTTTAACCCAAGAATATTATAGATCAGATACTAAAATATAAGATTATGCAAATAAACCCAAAAATAATATGAAATGATTCTTTATTGATCAAACCCTTAAGGTAGGGCAACACCATACATTCACTCCTTAAGGAATGAGAACACTCCACCAGCCATATGTCTGTTCATACAATAATCCTTCACTATCTCCCATGTGGAGTCTCTAGCCTCTATATAGGATTCATACATACAATACCATGGGTCATTACCATGGTTCCCTCATACCATCAACTAATACCATGGGCCCATTACATTATTATTAACTACTTGTGGTCCCTTACATGATATGGGTTAACCACCTTATTTATTACTATGGCCCATCCCATTATTACATTATTACCTTGGGTACCTCCCTTGGTACCCCATATTATCACCCCTAGGTATATAACATTCCACCCCCCTAAGCATGTTTCGTCCCTAAAACATGGGAAGAACACAAATAATAAGATCTACTCAAAAGAGTAGTCCACTGGTACCATGCACGTGCATCTAGCCATCCAAGAGAAAGGTGAACCCTCGATCTTGCTGGTGCCTCGCTCGCTTGAGATGGAAGTTGACCGTGGCAGCTCTTCTGTGTTGATGTGTAGTAGGTGGATCTAGGCTCCTTGCTATCCATGATACAGGGGGTTGTTGTCCTTGTGGCTAGTTGGTTGCCATCTTGTTAGTTGTTTTCTTGCAGGGTGATGTGGGTGATGATATGTTGAAGTTTTAACCCATGGTGTCTTTTTCTTTAATTCACCCTGCTATGGTGCCTGTTGTCGTGTCTTCTTTTCCAATATGACTTCAACCACTGAGCCCTCTTCTGATGTATTAGCACCTATAACCTTTTCAGCCTATATTTGTGTTTGATTATCTATCATTACTAGCTCATCATCTAATATGTCAGATTCGGGAACATCTTCTGCTTCAGCCTCCTTGGACTCTACCTATTTATTAATGGAAATATCCTGTAATGTAATTTTCTTCTTTTTATACCAGAGCTTCAGGAATTTCTTCTGCACATTAATATTGATAGTACCCACGGATTCCATCCAATGATATCCCAAAACAACATCCATATTATCCATCTCTGAAGCATAAAAATCACCATGCAACACATATTTATCCATAGAAATCTTCAAATCCTTGTACACTTGAACATCCTCATTATCAACTTGTGCAGTTTCAATGTGTTTTTCTGGAACTTGCAATCTTTTTGCCAAATTAACACTTATAAGATTTTGCTTGCAACTAGGATTTATAGAAACCATGATTTTCTCTTTCTGAATCAATCCATGAACCTG
Source organism: Pinus tabuliformis (assembly GCA_031772625.1). Classification (NCBI taxonomy): domain Eukaryota; kingdom Viridiplantae; phylum Streptophyta; class Pinopsida; order Pinales; family Pinaceae; genus Pinus; species Pinus tabuliformis. The sequence continues at coordinate 1,203,047,252 of CM062804.1, forward strand.
CAGTAAGGAGACACCCGTAGAAATTAACCCCTTATGTGTCTCATTCTCCTTTTTTCTAGCCCGAGACCATTTTTCCAAAAAGACTTTTTCAAATTCTGCATCTGAAAGTTTGATCAACTGCTTGTAGTCAAGTGATAGATTCCATTTTTGAGCCTCATCTGTCATATTAATCAGCATTGGAAGCTTCCAATATGTCCCATGTGTGGACTTGTATCTTTGTATGAATTCTTCAATAGTAGGACCATCATCTTTTCCTGTAAAATATAGAACCTTGCTAGAAGCCATGAAGAGAGTTTTGAAAAAAATTCACTTACTTGGCGAAAATTTGAAATTGTCACAGTTTCGTCAATATTGATCAGAATCCCTATTTTGACCTATTTTTGGAAATGGAACAACCATTCTGCATATGCCCATGTGACAGAAATCCTGATCCAGGCACTAGAATTCCAGATCTGTGCTGCTACTCTCCCGCTATCACCCAAAATTTCTTAAAAAAACGCTGATTTTAAATCAGCGATATCTCCCTCATCCGGACTCCGATTCGACTGATTTTTTTTTTGAAATTAGGTGTTTTTTCACAAGGATTTCAGATCTACAATTAGATCTTGTAGATTGTGCACCAGGACATCTAGATCTGCGCCGCAAACTCACTGCCCTGAAAAATTGTCTGCAACCCCACTGATTTTTAGATCAGCGATATCTCTTTCATCCGGACTCTGATTCAACCGATTTTTTTTTTGAAATCGGCTATTTTTTCACAAAGAATATAAATCTGCAATTAGATTTTGTAGATCTTGCACCAAAATGTACATATATGATCTGCAACTCGCCGCCCCCGAAATCCTGCAAAAAATTAAAAAAATTCTCCACTTTTGTGCCCAAGAAAGTGCTCTGATACCACTTGTTATAGCTCTGATACCACTTGCTATAGATCTAACCCAAAGATATTATGATAATAGAAATAACCCAAGAATAACAAGATAGAAATGCTTCTTTATTAATCAAACCCTTAAGGTAGGGCAACACCATACATCCACTCCTTAAGGAAGGAGAACACTCCACAAGTCATATGCCTGTTCATACAATATTCCTTCACTATCTTCCATGTGGAGTCTCTAGCCTCTATATAGGCCTCATACATACAATACCACTTGTTACAACTCTGATACCACTTGTTCCCCATATTAGGGGGCATAATATGGGGTACCAAGGGAGGTACCCAAGGTAATAATGTAATAATGGGATGGGCCATAGTAATAAATAAGGTGGTTACCCATATCATGTAAGGGACCACAAGTAGTTAATAATAATGTAATGGGCCCATGGTATTAGTTGATGGTATGAGGGAACCATGGTAATGACCCATGGTATTGTATGTATGAGGCCTATATAGAGGCTAGAGACTCCACATGGGAGAGAGTGAAGGATTATTGTATGAATAGGCATATGGCTTGTGGAGTGTTCTCCTTCCTTAAGGAGTGAATGTATGGTGTTGCCCTACCTTAAGGGTTTTGTTTAATAAATAAGAATTTCTATCTATTTTTATCTTGTTATTCTTGGGTTATTTCTATTATCATAATATCTTTGGGTTAGATCTATAACAAGTGGTATCAGAGCACTTTCTTGGGCACAAAAGTGGAGAATTTTTTTTTAATTTTTTGCAGGATTTCGGGGGCGGCGAGTTGCAAATCAGATCTGTATGTTTTGGTGCAAGATCTACAAAATCTAATTTCAGATCTATATTCTTTGTGAAAAATAGCCGATTTCAAAAAAAAATCGATTGAATTGGAGTTCGGATGAAGGAGATATCGCTGATCTAAAAATCAGTGGGGTTGTAGACAATTTTTCAGGGCAGCGAGTTTGCGGCGCAGATTTAGACGTCCTAGTGCATGGTCTGCAAGATCTAACTGTAGATCTGGAATCCTTGTGAGAAAACACCTAATTTCAAAAAAAAAATCAGTCGAATTAGAGTCCGGATGAGGGAGATATCACTGATTTAAAATCAGCTCGTTTTTCAAAAATTTTGGGTGACGGCGGGAGAGTAGCAGCGCAGATCTGGAATTCTAGTGCCTGGATCAGGATTTCTATCACATGGGCAGATGCAGAATGGTTGTTCCATTTCCAAAAACAGGTCATAATAGGGATTCTGAGCAATATTGATGAAACTGTGACAATTTCAAATTTTCGCCAAGTAAGTGAATTTTTTTCAAAACTCTCTTCATGGCTTCTAGCAAGGTTCTATATTTTACAGGAAAAGATGATGGTCCTACTATTGAATAATTCATACAAAGATACAAGTCCACACATGGGACATATTGGAAGCTTCCAATGCTGATTAATATGACAGATGAGGCTCAAAATGGAATCTATCACTTGACTACAAGTAGTTGATCAAACTTTCAGATGCAGAATTTGAAAAAGTCTTTTTGGACAAATGGTCTCGGGCTATAAAAAAGGAGAATGAGACACATAAGGGGTTAATTGCTACGGGTTTCTCCTTACTACAGGTTCATGGATTGATTCAGAAAGAGAAAATCATGGTTTCTATAAATCCTAGTTGCAAGCAAAATCTTATAAGTGTTAATTTGGCAAAAAGATTGCAAGTTCCAGCAAAACACATTGAAACTGCACAAGTTGATAATGAGGATGTTCAAGTGTACAAGGATTTGAAGATTTCTATGGATAAATATGTGTTGCATGGTGATTTTTATGCTTCAGAGATGAATAATATGGATGTTGTTTTGGGATATCCTTGGATGGAATCCGTGGGTACTATCAATATTAATGTGCAGAAGAAATTCCTGAAGCTCTGGTATAAAAAGAAGAAAATTACATTACAGGATATTTCCATTAATAAACAGGTAGAGTCCAAGGAGGCTGAAGCAGAAGATGTTCCCGAATCTGACATATTAGATGATGAGCTAGTAATGATAGATAATCAAACACAAACAGAGGCTGAAAAGTTTATAGGTGTTGATACATCAGAGGAGGGCTCAGTGGTTGAAGTCACATTGGAAAAGAAGACACGACAACAGGCACCACAACAGGGTGAATTAAAGAAAAAGACACCGTGGGTTAAAACTTCAACATATCATCACCCACATCACCCCGCAAGAAAACAACCAACAAGATGGAAACCAACTAGCCACAAGGACAACAACCCCCGTATCATGGATAGCAAGGAGCCTAGATACACCTACTACACATCAACACAGAAGAGCTGCCACGGTCAACTTCCATCTCAAGCGAGCGAGGCACCAGCAAGATCGAGGGTTCACCTTTCTCTTGGATGGCTAGATGTATGTGCATGGTACTAGTGGACTACTCTTTTGAGTAGATCTTATTATTTGTGTTGTTCCCATGTTTCGGGGACGAAACATGCTTAGGGGGGTGGAATGTTATATACCTAGGGGGATAATATGGGGTACCAAGGGAGGTACCCAAGGTAATAATGTAATAATGGGATGGGCCATAGTAATAAATAAGGTGGTTAACCCATATCATGTAAGGGACCACAAGAAGTTAATAATAATGTAATGGGCCCATTGTATTAGTTGATGTTATGAGGGAACCATGGTAATGACCCATGGTATTGTATGTATGAAGCCTATATAGAGGCTAGAGACTCCACATGGGAGAGAGTGAAGGAATATTTTATGAATAGGCATATGGCTTATAGAGTGTTCTCCTTCATTAAGGAGTGGATGTATGGTGTTGCCCTACCTTAAGGGTTTGATTAATAAATAAGCATTTCTATCTATTTCTATCTTGTTATTCTTGGGTTATTTCTATTATCATAATATCTTTGGGTTAGATCTATAACAAGTGGTATCAGAGCTATAACATACTGGATATTATAGGAATTTTATCAAGGGCTATGCCCAGATCACTGTGCCTATGGAGAAGTTGTTGAAAAGGGATGTCACATTTTGTTGGAACGAGGACTGTAAGAAAATCTTGGATGTATTGAAAGAGAAAATGGTCACCCCACCGCTTTTAGTCTTCTCGGATTGGAAGAAGGAGTTTCACGTACATGTAGACACGTCATATATAGCACTGGGAGCGGTATTAACACAGGTTGGCAGAGGAGAATTGGACCATGCTATAGTGTTTGCAAGCAGAAGGTTATCCAAGGCTGAGAAGAATTATTTCACCACCATGTGGGAAGGGTTAGCCATGGAATATGTGCTCCAGAAGTTTAGACACTATTTGTTGGGTGGACATTTTGAGATGTATATAGATCATTCCACATTGAAATATCTGGTTGGTAAGCCTATGTTGGTGGGGAGAACCTGAAGGTGGTTGTTATTGTTCCAGGAATATGATTTTGAGGTTATTGTGGAGACTGGATGATTGAACGCGGGACCAGATCATCTGTTGCGCATCAAAATAGGGGAAGAGCCCACTAATTTGGAGGAGGGATTGCCTAATGCACGGCTATTTGCAGTGCGCGTCACGGATGGTCACTTTGAAGAGATAATACACTTCCTAACGATAGGAACTACCCTGGAAGGTTACACTGTCCAGCAAAAGAAGGAGTTAGTGGTGCGCGCAACAGACTTTTCTGTCATTTCCAGGCATCTATACAAAATGGGGTCTGATGAAGTATTATGATGATATGTACTAGAGTTTGAAAGGAGCAGTATCCTTGTGGACACTCATGGGGGCACCACAAGAGGTCACTATGCAGGGAGAGTGACCGCGCAGAAGATTCTACGCGCAGGGTTGTGGTGGCCAACCCTCCATCAGGATTCAAAAGCTTACTGCAAGGCATGTGATGTGTGTCAAAGGACTGGCAGGCCATCACGGAGAGATGAGCTGCCTCTAAATCCATAGATGACATTACAACCCTTTGAGAAATGGGTGATAGATTTTGTAGGACCCATTCAGCCCCAAGGAAAGAAGATAGGAGCGCAGTACATTATCACCGCGACTGAGTATTTGACTCGATGGGTGGAAGCACAACCTGTGAAGGATTGCACGTGTGCAGCTGCTACAAAATTCCTCTTTAATTTTGTACTGACATGATTTGGGTGTCCAAAAATTTTGATGAGTGACCGTGGTATGCACTTTTTGAACGAGACGATCAGCGTGCTTACAGAGGAATTTCAGGTATATTACTAGAAAATCATGCCTTATCACACACAGGCTAACAGGATTGTGGAAGCATTCAATAAAGTGTTGGAGAACGCACTTACCAAGGTTTGCAATGCTCAATGAAGTGATTGGGTCCTACACATACCCACAGTACTATGGGCCTATCGGACGACATGCAAAAAGTTTACTGGAGAGACACCCTTTAGGCTTGTATATGGTGTTGAAGCAGTCATGCCCATGGAATACATTGTGCCTAGTCTACGCATAGCGACACTCACAGGTATGATGGATCACGAAGCCCTGGAAGAGAGGCTTGTGAAGCTGGCTAAGCTTGAGGAAGAGAGATTTCTAGCTGGATTCCACCAATAGGTCCAAAAGCAGCACGAAAAAGCATGGCATGATCGGCACATTAAGTTGTGCACCTTTAAGGTAAATGATCTGGTTTTGTTATATGATAGTAAGCTTGATCAATTTCCAGGGAAGTTTAGAATGCACTGGTTAGAGCCCTAGTCATTACTGATGGTGGAGCAATTCAGTTGGCTAAATTGAATGGAGATCCCTTCCCAGGAAAGGTGAATGGAAGCCGATTGAAGCCATACACCAGTGATCCGGCCAGGTGACTATATGAGGGTAGCATAGTCTTAGCACTCCAGGCAACTGAAAGGAGGTGCGAGACTATAAAATACACTGCTCAGGTTGGGGAGTTGCGTGATTGTAGGATTGTGTGAAGCAAGGAAGTGTCACAAGGTTCATGAAAGTGCGAAGGGAGCTGCACTACCCAGGGAGAAATCGCGTAGGTCAGCCGGAAAGTGACCATTAAATTCACTGTTCATGATTTGACGGTAGAAATGTGGCCAAATGGAGCAGGGGACTGACATTTAAGATGAACTTTATGGGTCAGATCCTTGGAAATCTGCCGCCAATCCGGAATGAATGAAGCGAATGTGGGGGGGGGGGGGGGGGGGGGGGGGGGGGGGATTTAAATTCAAAATTCCCTATAAATTATAGGTGGCTGCCCAGTGAAAAACACTTGGCATTTTGAGAATTGAGTTGTTGAGCTCTCAGGCACACATGAACCATGAGAATTTTGAAGCTTTGCTAGCCAGCTCAGTATTTGAGACATTGCCAAAGGAGGCATAGGAAGCGTCATGTCGACACTTGCAGAAGTTATGGATGCCAGAAGCAGTGACAACAAAGGGGGCTGAGTCGGAGGTTGTTGGGGAGGTAGAAGGAGCTACTCTAGAGGTTGCAGAGGTATTAGCTAAAGTTCCCAAATCACCATGGACACCTAGACTGATGCTAACCCCAACCAAGGAGAGTGCGAAGTATAAAAAGGGAAAGCAACTTGCAATACCGGTGTGCACGTTGCCAAGAAGGAACCCACTGAAGAACAAGCCCATCGCACAGGAAAAGGAAAAAGCCATCAACCTAGAGCCAGACGAGGAAGAAATTGAAGACATCCCAATGGATGATGAGGACTCAGGGATATACGTGGAGGAAGTTGAAGTCTAGGGTGTTGACCCTATCACTTGGTTGTTTGAGTATGTCCCTTCGCACAAGGGCAAGACCAAGGTGCCAAAGGACATTGACAAGAGCAAGGTCCCCTTACAAACTCCTCTGTTACTAGATGAGATTGTCTTTGAAGGACCACGCTTGGCGCAGGTTCCTCTATTAAAGCTGGAAGATTGGGGCTTAGCTAACCATGAGAAGTTCCCACACTTAGCAATCGAGCAGCTGATGCGCCACATTATTGACACAACCACCAGGATGACTACATTGGAACTGTGGAAGTGGCTCAAGGGAGTAGACAAGGAAAGTCTGCTCAACTTGCTATGTGTGCTGCTTTACAACCGTACCCACAGTGTTGGCCATCAAGTAGCTATTATGCTTGGTGCACGATGGTTGTCTGTGGCTGGAGGAACCAATACCCATCATCGATAGATTGATTCATAGGATCACACGGCTGCCCTATGTTGGCTTGTTGGGGCCTGACCTAGGTTTATAGTTAGTTAGCCAAACAAATCCTGGTACTACTGGCCCTTTCGGTAAAAATCCGTGGAGAGCGGATTGAGGTCTCACCCGAAATAGTATGGGAGGGTGCTAGAACCGGGTTTCCACACCATGGAGATGTCTGATGAGTTTGATTGGTCTGCGGTTTCTCCTCGCACAGGTTGCTTCGTGTACCTTCCCGTTCCTCGTGACCTGATACACTGCCTTCGCGTAGCCCTATCTAGGGGATGTGTTGCATTTTTCACTATTACCCAAGACCTTGCTTATATTCCAATGTTAGTTAATTATCTTTGTCTACTTGAGTGCTTTAAGTTATACTTAACAACATTAAACATTCATATAGGTGCGCGCAGTAAATAAACAGTATATTTGCAAGTTATATCAATCATGCATTAACCCAAGAACAGATACGCAAAATTATAACCAAACTTATCTTTATTGATTCTTTCCATAGTTACAAACTCAACTCGGCCTGCGCACTCAGCTGCAGGGTTCCGTGCACTCAGCTGTGGACTACTAGGCCTCTGCGCACTCAGCTGCAGAGCCTTCTCCTACTCTATGACCTAAAGACACACCTCACACTGCAACTCAATCACTTAGACTTCTCATGCTCTATTCTCCTTTATTACTTACTGTCTCTCTCTCCTTTACACTTAGAGCCTCACTCTATTTATACAATCCCATGGTCCATGGACCATGGGTAGGTCTATCCAGCCGATATTACATTACAAAACTAGGGCGGACAACCCTGTGACTCTATCATACTTTCGTGCCCCGCGCCCACAATTCGTGGAGCTTTACAACAAGATTCGGTCAAAACTTGGGCTTTGAGCCCCAAAACATGCCTTGGGGGGATTCCATGCCCAACAGGCCCCCAACACAAACATCGTGACTCACCCTCGAGTCACTCTGTCGGTGCAACGATCTTTGTGCGGAGTCCCTCCAACTGTTTTCAAACTGTGCGAAGGTCAATAGCGCACTGAGCTACTGCTTGCTGGATCTGCTGCATATGTTGTTCCAAGACTTTTGTGTCGGGAGTGCTTCTTTGCATAAATGTGTGCATCCCCTGCATGTGTGTGAGCTTGCCTTTGATTTCTACCATCATGGTGAAGGCCTTGTTGATCCAAGGCTTAATGTGCGCCTTCAAGACTGCTTCCTTATGTCATGGGCATCAACCTTCTCCTTTAGTGCTTTAGCCTGCTGCATCCGTGCAAGCCTTTAAGTGAGGACCACTGTTTGCACAGTTCCTCAGACACTATCATACTGCTATTTTGGGGTCCTCCTGCAGATTTGAGAGGACCTCAAGTGATTCTTCCAACATATTGGTGTAGTCTTGCACTGCACCTCCAATTTCCTCCAACCCTGTTGTGATAGCGCTAACACAATGTTCTATGACTTTTGGGGGAGTGGATGGTTGCACCTTCAACCGTAGCTCAACGATCTGAAGATTCAACTCTAGTTGAACCCTTGTCATTTCCTCCTTGGCCTCATGAACCCCTACTGCTAACCTGAGGATCCGCGCCTCCGTTGGTATGTCTACTGGGATGGCCAGCTCTGGGACGCTCTAGCAAGCGTTGTCTATCACTTGTACTAGTTGTTGACTTTGTGACACTAGCTAGTTGTTATTTTAATTATTTTAATTAATTACTTTAATTAATTAATTAATTAATTAAAATAATTAAAATAATGAATAAATCAATTAATAAATTAAAAAAAAAAAAATTAATAAACATAATAAGTAATTTATATATATATAATTAATTAAGTTATCCCTTTAACCTATTAATTAATTAATTTATCCTTTAAACCTAAAAAAAGAAAAAAAAAGTTAATTAATAATAATAATAAGAATTTAATTAATTAATTAATTAAATAAAGGAGAAACCAGTAAAATAATAGCTGACCTATTTTCTTATATAATTTCTTTAATATCCTATATATATATATATATATATATATATATATATATATATATATATATATAACCTAAATCTAGCTCTTGGATACATCATTAAGATCTGAAAATATCTATTGACGCATCCCCTGATGATGGACTCACTTGGTAGTCTGAAACGTTGGGTTCACAAAACTCTATAATAGGTCATTCCTCCTCTACTAAAAAGCTTAGTTGTTCCATATTTATTTTATGCTCATTAAGGACTTGGAGCGCACGACTCTCCCTAGCTCGCAGCTTTGTAGTTATCCCATCCTACAACACATATAAGGTCTCACGCAGGAATGCAGCTAGATTAATACAGAGACCTTTTAGCGCGCTAACCGAAGGCCTGTCGGCCTCATTTAATGTCACTAGTGCCCCTTCTGGTAGCACTATGGTGTTCGTCATCTGCACGCACAACATATGCTCTACTACCATGGATCCAACTACGAGGTTGGTCGAAAGGGTACCAACCTGAGGGGTTCGTGCCTGTAATTCCTCCAATTGCGCTCTAAGGGCCCCAAACACAATCTGGTTCTCTTGTATGAAATCTTGGAGAGCCTCAGAGGTGACATCATGCACCGTTTCACCAATTTCATGTCAATCACCCTTGGTTAGGGTGATCGGGTCAATGGATAACTTTGATTCCTTGACATTCTTACGCGAACCTGCCCGCTTTGTTGGGTTCTTGTGCTGTAAATGGATCGATTTAGTTCATGGGTCTGCACCTCCTTCTTTTGTCTCTGCTCCCTCTGATTCCTACCCCTGTGTCGTGTGGCCCTCACCCTCCTTCGCAACTGTCTCCTATGTTGTTGCTGCTATTGCGGCCTTTTCCTGCTCAACGACTTTCTGTGCCGCTTCCCGCGTTGCCCATACTTCTGCTGTCATGGCTTCCTTCCTCTACTTTCAGTGAGCTGTACAATGCGCATCTTGGCCTCGTCTTTCCTCTTTTGCACCGCTGACTTCTCAGTCTCTGCAATGTCTAGGGTGCACCACTCCAGCGGCCATGCCTCCAGTACACTGAAAATGATGTCATTAGTGGCTACAAAGGGTAGCTTTGTCCACTGTTTCGTCAGGTCCTTGCACGCCTTGATATAAATGTTATGCATGTCCACTTTAAATTCTGCAAAACTCTGCAGATTGTTGTAAACTGTGGGTGACAACCATTTCTTATGGTTGATCCCCATTTTGAGGTTCGATTCCATGAACACCCAGAAGATTTTGTTATCGTGTATCCTCTTAGCATCCTTTGTGGGCCAGAGCGAAGAGTACTTCGTAGTCTCCAGTAAATCTCTGTCAATTATGGGGAATTGACTATCCTCTGGTGATTCCCCAGCCACAAGTACTATGGACAACAACAACCATGCATAGTGCAATGTTTTGCCTTGTTCCTAGGCTTCACGACAATTTTCTAAAAATTCCTTGCAGAGGAATTCAGACCAATTAAGCTGGACCCCCTCCACGCACTGCTCAGCCAGTGCTACCACCGGCATGGGTACTTCGTTTGCGTGGCACTTGCACATGACCTTTCCTACCAAGATTTGGGTTGCCACGTGCACTGCTTTCTCCTTGATGCTGGAGATGGCATAACCCCTTTTCTTCTTTTCCAGCTTGTACTTTTTCTTCATGGCCTTCGTGATGGCCAAGTCACTGCCCTTCCCTTTCGATATGTCCGTGGGGTCCTCTCCTTTGCATGGAAGTCGGGAGACGTGGTGAATCAGGTTTTTCGTGACAGGGATGGGCTCCTCCAGCCACAAACACCCATCATGCACCAAGAAGAGCAGCTGCCTAATGACAAAAATGGTTATTGGTGCGTGGTGGAAGTGCGACACCCAAAGCAAATTCAGTAGTCTAGCCTTCTTCACTCCGTGCAACCACTTCCGCAGCTCTAGCTCTATAACCCATGCCACGGTGTTCTACTTGGGCTTCATGAGGTTCCTTGTCTCTAGGTGAGGGAACTTCTTGTGGTCAGTGAGGTCCCAATATTTAAATTTTAGTCTCGGAACGTGTCCCAAGTGCGTGTCTTCAAACATAATATTATCTAGGAGGAGTGGGGTCTGGAGCGAGCTCTTGGTCTCGTCCAGGTCCTTGGGCACTTTCGCCTTCCCTTTTCACGGGGGGACATAGGCGGGAAATTTTGTCGCATGGTGCATAGGTTGAGTGTCCTCCTCCATGCCTTCATCCTCTTCCTCCACGATGATAAGATCCTCCAGATCTTCTTCTTCTTCATCCTTCTCTATGGTGATGGCTTTCCCCTTCTCCTCCATTGATAGTTTTGTGCATAGCGGGTTCCACGGGGACACACATATGGGGACCATTGCTTGTTTGTCCTTCTTGGGTCTTGGCATGCGCAGTGATTTCAGGATTTTTGCCACAATCCTAGCACCTTCTGGAACATCCCCCATAGTCAGGGCCTGCATGACTTCCTTGGCGGTCATTTCTGTTATGTCCATAACATCCTGAGCAGTTGCCATCGTACTCGTCTGGAAATCTAGCACTCGTGAACTCAAGGGCTCAATCAATGCTCAGCTCACAACACTCAAGGCTATACTCAGTAATTCAATTTACAAATGACCAAGTTTATTTTATAGTGCTTTTTGAATTCAAATTCGATCATTCCCCAATTTCGGTTCATTAACGCTTTCTTTGCGGCAAATTTTCCCAAATCTTGCCCATAAATCGTGTCTTAAATTCTTTCCGCCCACTCCATTTGGCCTCAAGTTGAGCATCTCATCATGAATAGTGACCTCAACAGTCACTTTCTGACCAATCCATGCGGTATTGCAGCCCCCCATGCGCGGTCGCGAACCTTGTGACTTTTGTTGGGTGTGGAGCCTGATTATCTTCTGTATTCAAAGGTTTCAGCTAGATGTGTACCCCAGGAAGACTATACACCCCTCCACGCAGGGAGGTGTGGGAGGGACTTGTCCCCCCCTATGGGGGTTCGGGAGGGCTAATCCCCCCCAGCTGGGGTGTTTGGGGGCCAGCAGTCCCCCGGTGAGGGTTTGGGGGCAGCACCCCCAAAGCTAAAAATAGATGTAAAAGTGCCTTGTAAAAGTCTAGTAATTTCTAGTCAATCTGGGCCGTTCATTAGGTGGATGATCTGACGGTAGAATTTATGTTTAATTTAGGGTTTCTTGCCCTAGAAGGAAACCCCTCACTATATATGAGGGACTTGTATTACGTCTATGTATATTTGTATTCTGAGTGAGGAAGAGAGAGGCGATTGAGAGCGAAGAGGGTGTTACAGTGGATCTATTGTAGGTTGTATCTCTTCAGTTTGCTGGATAATATAATAAAAGAAGGACTGGCTGTTTCTCCATGGACATAACCCAAACTGGGTGAACCACGTATATCTGTGTCTCTCTTGTTTTATGCGTTTTCTGTGTTTATATTTCTGCAATATTTTATGTGTTCCATTGCTCTGTAATATATAATTTTCTAACAACTTTTTGTTTCTGCGTGTAGCTCCAACCTTATGCAGCTTCTAGGTAGAGTAGTTTGTAGTCCCATGCTTCGTTTCAACTACTTGGAGCACTAATACTATGTTTCCTTCAGTTGCCACAACACCCATGTAAAGTTCCCTCCGTCCTCTGTCATGGTTCTTGGAGAATCCCCACCTTTTATTGTTACGGTCAGCATCGCACACTTCACCATTTACAATGCGCAACCCTGGTCACTATGCTTAGCAATATGTGGTCCAAGCCAAGGCATCAAACTGAGCAATTCATGACGATAGTGCTCAAAATTGTCAGCATGATCATACGCACCCTGCCTTGCCATCCTAGTTATTTCAGCGAGAAAATATTCCTTTATCTTGTCCTCTAGCTTCTTGACTTCCACATTCACCAGGGTGCTTTTCTTCCTTACCCGTACCCTTTCTTCTTCAAGTTCTTAGAGTCTAAGGTTTCCTTGTTGGATTTATGCTTCCAAGGTTCCGTGAACCGTCGTCCCTACCAGTGCTGGATTAGGGTTTTCAAGTACTAGAGGGCTTACAACGTTCATCTCATATTCTAGCCTTGGCGGTGCCTACGCGGTTAGGTTCCTGCACGTGGTCCTATACACCCATAGAACTGCTGGTACGTGCAGGTCCCAGTCAGTTCGTTTCGCATTGTGGACCCTGTTCAGTACTTCACACACTTTGTCAAAGGCTTCCACGCAGATAACCTTCTGTGCACTTGGTCTTACCATACCTCCTGGTCCCAAACGGAGGGGTTGTTCGCGCCATTGTCTTTCCTACTCCTGCTTACCGATTGTGTTTCCTACTACGCAGACGGTGTGCCTTTGTGTAGGTTGGGCACCATATGCTTGTATCCATCTGGGAAGGTGGGCGTGTGGGCCGTTTTGTTCATCATACTTGTCTTTTAACCTCATTTGAGGCTTCCCAAATCGTAGGTGCATCATCCTTCCACATTCACGCCAGTCCTCAAAATTATATTGGTGCACACCCCACCACCTTATGGGCATAGTGTGCAGTACCCATTTCAGAGCATCGAACCGCTATTGTTCTGACACTTCTTTTTCAAATTTGTTCTAGAACTCCTCTACCTCGCTTAACCCGTCATACATAGGTAGGTCTCTTGTTTATGTTACTACATAGTGCAGTGACCTTATCATCATGTTACAATTGAGCCTGGTTACCTCATGTAACCAGTTCTGCCATTGTTCTATCTCTTCATCAGAATCTGATGTGTAGGAGCATCCGCACTCCCACGAGATTTGGCCATCCGTAGTGGGATTTACCTAGTCTTGTTCCCACACGGTTATCTTATAGATGCAATCCAGATCGTCATCGCTGTCATTATCACGCACCGGTTTTGTGCAGCACGATCCTTCTATAGGGTCTAAAGGTTTTCTAAAAATCAGCTTATGCTTCTTTAGATTTATCACTCCATTCATGTCAGTGGCCCAATCTATTCCCAGTAACGTGGGATAGGGATTGCTGTCATCAACAATCTCTATCACTTCAAAATCTACTAGCATGCTCACTCCTTCGATTTCTACTGTAATTCCTTGCAATCTTCCCATAGGTAGGATCTTTTGCTGGTTCGCCATTCGGAGTTGGATAGGAGACCATTGCAGCACAGACCTTCCCATGCGCTCCCATGTCTACTTTGGCAAGATGTTCGCATCCAATCCTAGATCCAAAATCACTTGATTCATCTCATATTCTCCAATTTGTGTGGTCAATCTCATCTCCCTTCATGTTTGCATCATTTGCTTCCTGAGTTTCTGGACTCGGTTCTCCTGGAGCAGTCCCAACACATCTAGTTATGAGTTCTTGTAGCCCCTTCACAGCCTTGCTGTCGCGCAGCAGGTTCATGCATGTCTCTAAGAATGTAGTGAGCATTAATGGGTCCATTTCCAGTTCCAGTCTGTCTTTACTTCCTAAAGTGGAGGCATTTGCGAAGCTCCTCTTAGCTTCCATGAATGTCTCTTTAGCATGCTCCAAATCAAATTCAGGTTCCTTCATTGGAGCCTTGTGAACCTAGGTACTTTGTTCGGGCTACTTGCCCTTGTCATCCCCCATCATAATACTGCTTTGAGTATGATATTTGCATTATGTTCTTCCTTGCGCGGCTTAGACCTCATCATTTGTAGGTTCTGAGTCAGGGGAGGTTGGAGTTCTCCTTTATCACAGAGCCTCGTTATCAGTGTTGGACAATCCTCTGTCTCATGATCAAACAATGTACAATACAAGCACAATGGTCGCATTGGATTCATACAGTTGCGGGCATAATGTCCTGACCCTCCATAATTGTAACATATCAGTTGGCCGCGACCTCTTCCTGGCCCTATTCCTCCTTGGCCTCGTCTGCGTCCCTGAAATTTGGTGCGTGCCATTCTTATGTTTTGATCAAGGGCCTGTGTTTTGGCCTGAACTCTATAAGTCAGAGTCTAATCCATCATCAGTTCATAACTTCTACAGGTGCACACATCATGGCCTACTAACCTGTAGAAATTGCAGAACAACGGATGGGAATTCTGCATATACTTTTGTAATAGATGGTAGTTATCTGTAGCATGCTTCCCTCCTATCTGAAAAATCACGCACCACAATGTAGGCACCACGCTTGGTCCTACTTGTGCCTCTGTTCTCGATGGCATTGGTCCTCCTCCCAGAAGGTAATTCGCGAACACCAGGTAGTGGTCCTTGTCGTGCCCCTAGCCCTTGCATTTTACGCACCATACCTCATTGCATACTTCTAGATGAGAGATCCTGTCTTGTTTCAAACTCTGCATCTCAAGGCACAAGTCTTTTAGCTGTGTGTGAATCTGCTGGACTCCCAAGTTTGGATCTTGTATTAGATTCTCATGTAATCTCATCACAACCTCTAAAGCTTCTGCTTGAGTTGTTAGCCTTTGTTGCGCTAATGCGTTTTGTAAATGCAGTGTTAATGATGCTACAAACCATTCACAATGTTGCCCATCTGTTATTGTCATGTTCGCTTCGCGAATTGTGCACTTTAATCTTTGATCCAACTCCCATGGGGTTTTTCCTGGTAGTATTGTGATTTCCTTGAATCCAATGATCAATTGTGCCTCTGATTTTGGTATGCTAAATTCCTTCTTTAGCGGAGCTTGGATATGCACTATCCATGCATTTGGATTGTCATTGGAATGCTTAATGTACGGTTAGCGCGTGATCCTGGAGAGTGCTGAGCAATGTCGCCTTCTTTATATTATCGTCCATGACACCCTGTGCTTCCCATACTGCTTTTAGAATGAACCAAAATTGGTCCGGATCTTCATTCCCTACTCCCTTGAACACTGGTAGCTTTATCACGCTGGCCATACTGCTTCGCGGTGGTGGTGGAGGTGGTATGGGTGAAGTTGGGGGTGAAGATGGTGAAACTGGTGGTGGTGTGGGTGGGGGTGGTATGCGTGAAATTCTCTGCTTTATCAGATTGATCGCACTTCTTGGTGAAACCTTCACGAGTTCTTCTTCGCCATTGTACGAAGGTGAAATCAAGGGGCTAGTTTCTAGTACTATGCTACCTTCGTTTCTATAGATCCTCCCACTCCACGTAGCCGCAAACATCAATCTATTCGCATAACCCACTATTCACACAATAGCATTTTAATCGAGGTGTTCAAATATTTCATGTACTTACCTCGTCGTCTCATGAGGAAGCGTCTTTCTGCCTCGCTATAGCTGACTGAAGTATCTACCACGAATTCGGTGATGAATCCTCTGATGATTCGATCCAGCTAGTGATCGACAACACACGCGATCCTATCTTCCGATGCTTCCAGTCTGCACACCAACTCTAGAGTCCACACAATAGGTTTGTCAAGTTTACACCTTCTTTGGCTATCTACTACCTTCACGATCCACTCGTACAACTTAGTGGGTAAGGATGCAAAGCAAATTTCATGGATCTTTGTATACAAGTAGAAATCTAACCACTCTTCCTTTGATAATCACGGGTTCCTCTTTTCCTGTGCCGCGAACTCGTGAATCTTTCTGTCCAACCACTCCTCAATTCCTTTCTTTGTTGGATTCCAGTGGTATGACATCAGACATCTTTATGCAAATCTCGGTCCCGACAACAGAACCATTTGTTGGCTTGTTGGGGCCTCACCCAGGTTCAGAGTTAGTTAGCCAAACAAATCCCGGTACTACTGGCCCTTTCAGAAATATTCCATGGAGCGCGGACTGAGGTCTCACCCGAAGTTGTATGGGAGGGTGCTAGAACCAGGTTTCCACACCTTGGAGATGTCTGATGAGTTCGACTGGTCCGCAGTTTCTCCTTGCGTGCAGGTTGCTTTGCGCACCTTCCCGTTCGTCGTGACCTGATACACTACCTTTGCGAAGCCCTATCCAAGGGTTGTGCTGCGTTTTGCACTATTACCCAAGACATTGCTTATATTCCAATGTTAGTTAATTATCTTTGTCTACTTGAGTGCTTTGAGTTATACTTAACAACATAAAACATTCATACAAGTGCGTGCAATAAATAAACAATATATTTGTAAGTTTTATCAATCATGCATTAACCCAAGAACAGATACACAAAATTATAACCAAACTTCTCTTTATTGATTATTTTCACGATTACAGACACGAATCAACCTGCGTACTCAGCTGTAGGGGTCCGCGCACTCAGCTGCATACTATTAGGCCTCTGTGCACTACACTACAGAGCCTTCTCCTACTCTACGACCTAAAGACACACCTCACACTGTGACTCAATCACTTAGACTTATCTTGCTCTATTCTCCTTTATTCCTTATTGCCTCTCTCTCCTTTACACTTAGAGCCTCACTCTATTTATACAATCCCATGGTCCGCGGACCATGGGTAGGTCTATCCAGCTGACATTACATTACAAAACTAGGGCAGACAACCCTGTGACTCTATCATACTTTCGCGCCCCACACCTACAATTCATGGAGCTTTACAACAAGATTCGGTCAAAACTTGGGCTTTGAGCCCCAAAACATGCCTTGGGGGGATTCCATGCCAAACACCCTACACAGGAGAAAATCCGGCAGAAAAGGTGGCGAGCAGGCCCTTGCGGAGGCCATGAAGGAGAAATTTAAGCTTGTGAAGAAATTGCGAGGCTATGCCATCTCAAGTATCAGTGGCCCTGCAGTCAAGGTGGCCACGTAGATCTTGGAGGGAATGGTTATGAGGAAGTTTTGCGTAGATGAAGTGTCAGCACCAGTTGTTTCCCTTGCAGCCCAATGCGCTGAAGGAGTCCAGTTCAATTGGGCACACTATATTTGCAGTGAGTTCCTTGCGAACTACCGTGAGGCACAGGAGCTCAACAAGACCTTCCACTACGCATGGCTCTTGCTGTCTATTGTGCTAGTAGCATGAGAGCTTCCTGAAGACAATCAATTCCCCTCAGTCACGCTGGACCTACCAGAAGCAGCGAAGTATGCTTTGCTATGGGCAACCAAGGATGCTCAGTGCATCAAGGATAGAAAGATCTTCTGGATCTTGATGGATATGAACATTAGCATGGCTATCAATCACAAACCACGGTTGTCACCTACTTTGTTTGCCAACTTTTAGGGGTACGTGGAGTTCAAGGAATACTTCCACCATGTTTCGATCATCGCATGGAAGGACCCTACACACACATGGTATGACTTTCCTTACTTGGAAGCAGACAACTCCATTGATGCAGTACTTGATCACTGGCTGACAGAGTGGTGCACTACATCAGACTTGGAGGTGGGGGCAAGCAAGTCCACTGCACAATGTAAAAAGGAGGAGGACAAGCTAAAGATGGTGCAACTGGCTGAGAAGAGGAAGAAGGAGGATGCTGACAAGGTCCAGGCAGAGCACGATATTGCCCAACAGACATAAAATCAGATAGGTGGAATAGAGTGGGGCTCTGACAAAGACACAAGGTCACCTTTGCCCGACACAGAGGAGGAAACGGACGAGAAAACAGAGCAACATGGTGTGGACCCATAGGAGACGTCCACTCGAATTAAGCATCCATGGGAACAAGAGAAAGGAGGGTCGAGGAAGAAATCCAAGGCCACTAAGATGTCGTTGGACCCAATCACCCTCACAGAGGGAAATTTGCATGACATTGGCGACATGGTGTGGGATGTAACCGCGGAGGCACTCAAAAACAACAGCTACTATTGGGAGCCATCTAGATAGGTCTGCAGGATCTACAGACCCATGCATCACAGGCTGGCATGGTGTCCACCATCCTTGTCATCGGCACTTCAGAAGCTGCCAAGATGCTGCGCGTGAAGGTCTCCAACGTGATAGTGCTGCCATATGGAGCACTAAACATGGAGAATGAACCTAACAGGCCCACTTTTAGCGCCCTCAAGGGAGTGGGGTTGAACATGGTAGTGCTCCCTGGCGAGGCGCTCCACCTATTGCAGGATGGAGTGATCACGGAGCTGAGGGCTCGCAAACACCGTGCTCTGCAGGTAATCAGTGAGCAGAGGATTAATAATGAATAGATAGCCCCATAGCGAGACTATGCCATCACTGTCATGACCGAGGTAACCAACCAAAACAAACGTATAATTTAGGTCATGGAGGAGGCATGTTGAATGGTCCTTGAGTTGGCCATTCCTAAGGAAGCATCGGTCAAGGTGCGCATCCGTAAGCTCGCTACATGAGTGTGTGAAGCTCGCATAGGGATGGCTAGGATTCAGCTGGAACTAAACCTACAGATTACAGAATTACAGTTGAAGGCCTAGCCTTCAACTCCGCCAAAAGTAAAGGAGTAGTGTGAAACCGCTGTCACAGAGGTGATAGCGGCGGTCGACAGTGCAGTAGCAGACTACACACAACTTTTCGAACAATCATTCGAGGTCCTGACGAGCCTGCACGAGGACCCTAATGTACAGTGGTTGGAGACAGAAGCACGAGAACTGCAACAATGCTATGACGAAATAAAAGGCACATCACGAACCATCGCACTCACGCAAAGATTGGCGAAGCTGTAGGAGGCCAAGAAGTTGAAAGAACAAGTAGATGCAGCACATCACAAGGATCCCTGGTTGGATGAGGCTTATGCAGTCATGGCCTCTATTGAAGGAAAGCTTATGAATTTTCAAGCAACTCAGCAGAAGCTTCAGGCCGATAATTCAGGACCAGCGACTGAGCAGTTGGTTGAGGAAGCAAAGTAGGTGGCGCATAGTGCACTTCCGAGGTTGCAGTCATATAGGTTGAGCTAGTAGGTCTTCACGCCAAGATTTCCACACCTTCAGAGTGGCTCGAGGACGAGTCACCATGTTTGTGTTGGGGGCCTATTGGGAACGGGATCTGCCAAAGATAGTTTTGGGGCTAAAAGCCCATGTTTTGGGTCAATTGTGTAATAAATTTGTAAAGTATCCGCATTTCGTGGTCATGGAGCGCGAAGGTGTCAAGAGTCATAAAGGGTTATCCGCCCTTATTTTGTAAAGTGTAAAGTCGGCTGTAAAGATCCACCCATGGTCCGTGGACCATGGGATGGTATAAAAAGGAGCTAAGAAAGTAAGCTCTAAGTAGTTTTGGTAGAAAAAGACAAGTATTGGAGTCTTGGTAGAGAAGTCTAAGTTTCAGGTCTTAGTGTAGGTAGAGGCTCTGTAGCTGAGTGCGCAGAGGCCTAACGTGGAAGTCTATAGTTGAGTGTGCGGACCCCTGCCGCTGTGTGCACAGGGCGGATAGAGTCTGTAATAATTGGAAGATATCAATAAGGAGAAGTATTCTCCAATTTCTATGTATTTATTTCCTGTTAACGCATCTAGTTATATTGCATTTTGGGTTTCATTTATAATGTTTATGTGATGCGCGAATATATGCGATTATAGTGGGTAATTGAACACAAGTAAGAATATCAGTTTATGTGGTGCTAACTATTATTATTTAGTAAGATAAGTAAAATGCTTAATATAACTTGGGAACCTATACAATACGTTGTCATAGCAGCGCGAAAGTACCTAGATCGTGAGTTGAGGCTGCGCGAAGATCAATCGTACACCTTTGCGGAGGTATTGAAGGGCAAAATAAAGGGCTAGACTAACAGAGCCCTAAAGCTTAGTGACCTACGCGAAAGTAGGAACAAAAGATATAAACCGACATCACGACCATCTCAAGGTGCAGAAACTTGGTTCCAGCATCCCCCCATACTACTTCGGGTGAGACCTTGGTTTGCACTTCACGAGCTAATGCCGAAAGGGCTAGTAGTGTAGGGATTTGTTTGGCTAACTAACACTGAACATGGGTCAAGCCCCACATAGCCAACAAAGTCTTAACTCGAAAATGCCTCTTGGCTAAAATAAAAAAAGTCGAATCCTAATGAGGCTCTAGGCCTTCTTATTTATATAACTGGAGTTACCAACAACTTCCTTAAATTTAGGGAGGCTTAGCTCCCAAACTCAAGATCAACTGATTTTCAACTATCACTGGCCTAGTTGCTAATGATCTTAATGGATCGACTTCTTGCAACTCCGAGCTAATGAGATTTGACGGAGGAATATTCGAGTGAGTGAGGAGTTAAGGAGGGAGATCCCATCTCCTAAAACCCCTCTTGTTGGTCTCCTTCGAGTTCCTGCACTTTAATTAGCCAAACGTTTCTCCAAAACCTGAAATCAATGCACATTAGACCATAAGACATGACATCTCATCTTTACCCTTCTCATTAAGAAAAATATAACAAAACATGTAAAGAATTAGGAGAAAATTTTATTTTAGTACGTTGGAGAGTTGCATTAAGGTCCATATAATTTACCCATTGATAAGCATCATCATCACCCCCTATTGAAAGTGTTGCTCATCCTCTTAGCAACTTAATCTATGTCCATGTCTTTGACTGCTTTGGTGGCCTCCTTGACATTTCAAGCTTCTGCTATAGTCCTCCTCTTGTGGATAAAATCCTACATGCTTCTTTATGTCCTCCCATTGCTTTCTTTCTTCTTCTTCCTTTCTCCATTTTAACATACCCAAGAGCAACGGTGGACTGAGTTTCAAGACACTATGGTTGAATTTGAGTATTTGTAATGCTTGCTTATACATTGGGGTCTTTATAGTGCATCCCTAATTCTGTTAGGAGAATGATACTCCCTGATATGTAGGCTTTAGGGCAAGGTGTTCCATTCCCTTTGGCAGGATTTCTAGCTTTCATCCCCTAGCAATCTCCAATTGTCCTCAAAATGAGTGACTGCTTGCTCTTGCGTATTTAGGTATATTTTTTCAAGCTGAGGATCATTAGAAATGAGGTTGTGGGTGCTAGTGGCAGCCATGGAGTTGGCTTGTTCTTCTCTAATGAAAATAGGCTATGTTTCTTCTCTTGCCAATACCCTTTTCACTTTTGTAGCCCTGACATCCTCATCATTCATCCATGAGGACAAGGCCATCCGTTGTAATTCCCCCAGCTTTGGATTAGGGCCCCACACATTCAAATATGTTAGGGCCAAGTTATGTAGGTAGAATTGAGATATCTTGGCCCTGTCCTCTAGGGTGATTTGGTCACAGAGGTCAATTAATTTCCTACAGTCTTGGAAAGGCATAGTTCCTCATTATGCAAGGGTTTTTATATAAAACTGTAGCCATTGTTCTTTGAGGTATAAGGCATATGATTTTTCTGGCAAAACTTTGTTGGAGTGCCTCCATGGAGACACTTTCCATAGTTGCCAATTGGCTCTCCTTATCCTGTAGTTGCCTTCCTTAGCCATGTGTTCTTAGCCTCTAGTTGAGATTTCATCATTAGTTCCCTTTCTCTTATTCTACTCAACTCTTTTCCCATTTATAGCAACTTTTCTTCCATATGGCCTACATCCTCCACACTTTTTGATTCGGTAATTTTCATCCAATGATGTTACTGTGCTCTCTCTTTTTCAAGTTCAAAGAATAGAGGGATGGAAAATTGTTTTTGTATCACTCTATCCCCCTCAATGAATCTGTAATAGTTGCTAAGGTTTGGCTGTGGGCTAGGTTCCTTCAGTGCTTCGAACTCTCCCTTTACTATTTTTTGAGTATTTTTTTCCTCTTCTCCTTCCCTTTGCCCTTGTGGTCCTTCCTGACCTTGTTTCTGTGTTTCCTATAGTTTTGACAAGGTTTCCTATAGGATTGTATTTGTTTCATGTAGGCTTGTCTGTGTTTCCTATAGGATACCTTTCCATTTTTTAAAAGGGGTCAAAGGTTCTTTAACTTGTTTTGTTGAGAATGACTTGGCGATAGCCCTCTGTTGTGGCCAGCAACAACCCCCCTTTTTATTTAGTATTAGTAATAACACTAAATAAATGGGGACCCTTCTAAATTAAAAAATCAGCACATAGAATTCCCTTTTAATAAAACACACTATCATAAACTTAGGGAAAACATCCACAAACACAAAGTCTTCAGTATTATGAAAAGTCTCAGATAAAATCGTTCTCTTAATGATGAACATTGCATCGCAAAAGGGTAACAAAGAGCATAATATATAAAGAAACTGTTGGAATTGTGAAAATGTGATGATGCAAGATCGCAAGCCACACAGATTCATCGCATATCGCAAATCCCATACATTGCAGTGCCACCTAAGATAAAACATCTCGATATTGCGAAATGTGATAAAGCATCTCACAAATCACATCTCACAGTTGCACAATGAAACAAAAGATTGTTAACAAAAGAGGATTAGCGAGATTGCGATCTGCGATATTGCGGAGCAAATCACAAAATCACTTTATCGCAGATCAAAAGGGCTCACAATTCGATGAAATATTTCTCGTTATCCGATACTAAGTTATGGGCATTAATGTCAACTTAGTGGTTTATTGATGGTTATTTATGAGAAATGATTTAGATCTAAGCGAAAGGGTTATTTCATGCAAGGTGATATATTGGATGTGATTTTGAAATTAAGAGCTTTCCCATCACATTATTATTTACCATCATTCGTTATCTTTCTTATTGTTTCTTAGTTCTCTACTTGTGAACTTATAGGAGCGGTACACAGAGAAGTGTGCATAACGTGATGGGGAAGAAAGGAAAAGCTTCGGTATCTGAAAAAACATAGATGACTCCATTATTCACGGACACCACCTGTACTAGAGAAGCAGGGATATCTACTTGGGAAGGCATGTATAGTCTGTTGGAGGAAGAAAACCCGAGAGTCATGGAAGTTACAGCAAAGGTAGATGAACGCGGTTCATCCGAAGCATCACTTATATAGCTTGCATGCTCATTCCTACACCGTATCGCAGCAAGGCCAAAAATACTTCCGTATATAGATATGGTCAAATGGGTGATAGACGATGTTGAGATAATGGACAGGCAATTCAAGTCGCGGAACCAAGAGGTTATAGGATCATTTAATCCATAGAATTTAAGACACATGTATCATTTACCAGAGCTGCTGGCTAGCTATAGCAAACAATTCATGGAGAAATTCGCCAAGGAGAACGAAGATTTGGTGGAATGCACGAAAAGTTGGCCAGCAAAAGAAGAGCCGTTAAAAAAGGACAAATATGGCATGTACAACACTGATTCCCTCTCTTCTCCATATTGTTTCATGCTACAATATTATGTAGGCTATTCAGAAAACCTGATATCAATAAGTTTTCATACGAGTGGATACCCCTATTAGATGTGACCACCAACACCACTACAATGGACTGGGCCCAAATATTTTATGATAACTTAGCCTCTACCATTTGGAATTATCGGATTAAAAGGAGTCCTTCTCAGAGGATTTATCCTCCTTTCTTTCTAGCTGCCTATGTCATGGATGCTATCTGTTTTGTTTCTAAATTTCCTCTCACAGGTTGGAAATGGACGGTACAAAATCCCTTACCCATTCAAGTCTACCATAAGGAATTGTGGGATTCTAATTTCACCCCATATTTTTATAAAATCTTCCATGGAGTTATGCTACCCATTCACAAGATTTTGTATAATACAGATGCCCCAAGATTTTATCCTGAAGCGGAAATTGATATTCTCCCTATGGGAAGATGGTTTGGAGAAGAATTTTTCACTTATATCAGAGTAACTTATATCATAGTATTTGGAAGCATTACCTCTCCTCATGTACTTCCCTTGTACGTTCCTGACAAATTGATGGCCCGGGAAATAGCCTACCAAACCTGTGGGGTTGGAGGAATGAGCAGAGAACTTAAGGACAAGAAAAAGGCAATCTGGCCGCAATTCCCTGTGGTCTGTGGGGCTTTTGCATTGTTTGATCTAGGTCACGCTTTCAAGGAAGTAGACAACATGTTGAGTCTATGATTGCTTAAGTTCCTAGGGAGACAATTTGATCCCTTTGATGTGATAAAGAATTTTACCACGACAGTTAAAATAAAGGTGTTCACTAAGGAAGATGATCTCTTTGACGACGTTTTCCAGCAGAAGAGCACACTCAGAGACATCTTACACCAGGCCCAAATCCAGTTTGGCCCAGCAGAATTCCAAGAGTTTAAACTCTATAGAGAACGAAGATTGGCAAATCTCCCCTTGGACAAATTGCACGTAGAACCAACGAGGGAACCCACTCCCAGCATTAGCATGAGTGGAAGCTTAGGGCTAGACAAGTCTAAATCTAAGTCTGAAAGAGAATCACCAGAAAGGTCTAAACGGTCAGAAAGCAATCAAAATAAGAGTGAAGGATCAGTTAGGGATACCGCCCAATCCAAGGAGAATCCTGAGCAGCAAGTGTTGTCGCCAACATAGGTGGAAAATCCCGCTCCCCTCATCCAGCCAACAAAGCCATTAAGGACAAAGCAGGAGAAAGAATGGGAAAACTTTAATGAATTGATCAACACGGAGGAGCAAAATGTGGAGACACCAAGGAATCCAGCACAAACATTCACAAAAATGGTGATTGAAACAATTGTCAATGCTCCAGAAACTGAGCACATTCCCATAGCTCCATCATCTGAAATTATACTAAAGATAAAGTAAATCCCTCCTCTAGATGTTTTTTACAGTCCGCAGCACAAATCTTTGGTCAGGAGATAGACAAAGAAATGAAAATTAGACAACGTGCTCTCACCTGAAGCAAAGCTGTTGGATGTCCTTTGGCAAGACCCTACCACTGATCCAACAGAGAACCTGACTGGATTGTCCCAAATCGCAAGAGCTTATGCTTCTGCTACTATTGACAAAGCATCCGAAGTTCAACTATTGCTTAAAGACAAAGAGGATACAATCCTATTTTTGCAGCAACAGTTACAGCAGGCCAGCGTTAGACGGGAAGCAGAAGAAAAATTGGTAAAATTACAATAGGACTTCTAGAAAATGCAACTGGGTTATGAAAGCAGTCTGGCTGAAAAAGAACAACAGTTACAGGCCACGTTAGAAATGCACAAAGATGACCCTAAAGTTGCAGAATTTGTCACAAAAGCCCTTGCCCTAAATGATCAACTCTTGCAACAGTAGGAAACGCTTTGCCAAAGAATATCGCAATGGAACTCTCACTGCGAAATGAGTGACAAAATCACAAGTCAAGTCGTAGATTTGCGACTTGATTATGATTTAATTGATAAGAAAGTTTCTGACTATTTGAATTGGCAGGAATCAGAGGAAGGCAAGAAAGCAGGGTTTCCCAAGATCAATGAATCCCACAAAGAAATGTTGTTTAATAAATGGGATGCACATATCAAAAAAGCATAACAGGAAGCGGAAGAAACAGCGACAGTAGCAAGCAATGTCATTGATTGTGTCAATGAAAATCTGCACAGATCCAACCTGATATTGGAAACCGCTCCAGGATTTCTCCCAAAAACGTAGCAACTGCAAACAAGTTGGAGACAGAAAGCTGAAGAAAGGGTAGAGTCAATCAAAAAGTTAACTAAATTAAAATGGGACACTTACTGGCAATATATGGTGAAACCACACAGTCAATGTATGACTCTAAAGTGCCTTACAAATTCCACCGAGAAGATAGCACTAATGCACGCTGATTCCATTTTTGTAGGACAATTAAAATAGGAGGTCGGCCAATCGACACTCCTGAAGCCAATGATAGATGCTTGCGACTTAAGAGAACAGATGCATAGTTGATATTTAGATACAGTTTCAGTTTTATTTCAATTTATTTTTTCTTTAGATGAGGATGGTCATTTAAACCTCCTCCTATATTTTTGTAATAACTATTTTTAGTCTTTAGTTAGTAGTATTTAAACCCCTCTCACGCATTTAGATAGGGGTCCAGAAATTTATCAAAAACAGTTCTTCAGAACATGCACTTTTCCCCCCTGAGTAGGTTTTGATAAATGAATGGAACGAGATTTATTTATATCTGTGTTTCATGTCTGCTACTGAAATGCACTTCTCCACTCTTAGTAGATATTGAATTATGAGAATATAAATCTATATAGTTGAAGCTCATGAGTAGGACTTATTATCAATGGTACTTTTATCTCTTAATGATTTCTTCTTATGTGTCAAGTGATATGTTATTTTCGGTTGTTTATATATGAAGGCCTAAATGTTCAGTTATCATTTTTGCACTTTTGTACGGTGGTAGCTATTATTTTATGCTGAGTGTATGAATAACTTATTATGCAATATACTTATCATAATTGTTTCAGCTAATTTTTTATACAAAACAATTTACTTTTAATGGATTCTTTTCTCGTAGCAATTGAATAATATTTATTACTGATTGCTGTTAGAAACTATTTTAGATCGCATAAATGAAGAGTTAATCTCGAGATAGTTTTTAGAATTAGATGTTTCCGTTCATTAGAATAAAATTGCATGTGTTATATTAGATTTAGATTCTAAAGCATTCTTTTTAGAAACTTGTAGGAAGGAAAACATCATCCCTTAGCATCATCACAAAAAAATTTGGAAACTGGTCCCATTATCCCCAGTCAAAGCCACTATCCCAAATGGAAAAGGAGCTGCTTTCAAGGTCCGGACCGGGTGGTTATCCCCCTTGTTGGGGAAGCCTGTTGTGATGTGCCTTCTTCACCTCTCTTTCCTAGAGGGACTAACTTCTCTTGTTTTTTAGTGAGTCCTGTATTATAATAGGAATCTTTGTAGGTGTTTGAGGTCACCGTTATTTTATCCTAGTGCTCCTTCTTGTTCTGAAGTATCGCGCGGAATGTGTCGATCTTGCGGACAAGATAGACCTTCCTAGAATCTAAAGAAGACCTAACGACAAGCAAACCAACCAGACACTATCTTTCTCTAAATACGCTTCAATAAACAATAGCAAACAAAGGTTTTTAGGGCATACCTTTGGTCCAACACAAGCTTGTGGATTCCCTCGCTCTTTTGATCCAAATGATCTCCTCTTCGCGAATCTACAAACACAAACAAGGCAAACAAATTAAATAGCACCTGAAAAACCAATTGCATGAAACATATTTAACATGAAAGTCAAGGAGTCCATGAAACAAATAACATAAGATACTTGTTGAGAAAAATGAGTTTGATTGTATTAATTCAAAAGAAGAAGAACTTTACAACCTCTGCCTTGACGCTGTACAAGCTCCTCCCAGGGTCCAACAAGATGTCTCCTCTACTTTGACAAGCTTCACTCACTCTCCAATGGAACCAAGAGGTATGTGATCTTTCCTCTCAAGCTCAACCAAAGAGTCTTGATTTCACCAGCATTTACCCTCAAAATGTTCAGCTTCTAACCTCCCTAGTCCTCACCCCAATGCCTATATTTATAGTGCAATGGAGGGAAGTTACTAGGTCCTCCTTCAAAGGGATAAAGCCCTCCTTCAAAGGGATAGCTCCTTTAGTCAAGGGATTAGCTCCTTCTCTTTTGGGATGCATGAACCACATCAGAGCGAACAATCCACGTCAAAATTCCTTCTAGAAAACTCTAGAATTAACCCAAAGTGAGTTTTTAAGATAAAAATTGCGCCTTTTGACTTTCACAGGGGTCCGCACCTGCACCGTTAGGAACAGAGCGGGTAGGTACGCAGCTTTTGTACACAGAAGGTGCGGGACCGCAGGTGACCATGAGAGAAAGTGCGGAACCAGAGTTATATTGATTTTTAATGTCTTTCTCCCACTTCCAAAGCTTGACTTGAAGAGCTGAGGTCCTAGACTTGCTTAGGAGGACAGTACA
The DNA here is from genome assembly GCA_031772625.1 of Pinus tabuliformis. Classification (NCBI taxonomy): domain Eukaryota; kingdom Viridiplantae; phylum Streptophyta; class Pinopsida; order Pinales; family Pinaceae; genus Pinus; species Pinus tabuliformis. The sequence continues at coordinate 1,203,075,779 of CM062804.1, forward strand.
AGTGATGATAGACCCATACTGACTGCAAATAATCATGGTGACGATATTTTTGTGTAACAGATTGCCCCCTAAAGTGCGAAGTCTGTAGTAGATGAGGATTTCATTTATCATATAGGAAGAGTGAAGTACTTTATCATTTCGAGGATTATCTTGTGGAGAGCCCGGTCGGAACCTGTAAAAACATTCAATGCAAGATATATATATGAGATCATATCATCGCTGAGGTAGGCATTCCCATACTCAGATCAAAACTAACTAGAAACCTATCTACTGCTCTGATATAGGAATGATCTTGTAAAACATCATAAGTATAGACTCGTGTGAACACAGTATGGACGCAGCCATATTTTATGAATAGTCCACAACATAATGAGTACAAAATTCCTCGCAGCCTGGATGGTGGAAACTAGATCCAGGGTCTTCATTTCTACTTCCCGAAATAGTACAATTCTATCCATGCAAATAAATGTGTTGATGTCGAACATGGTAGAAACCACTTGATTACCAGTCAATGATGTAAATTGTTAACAAGTGTGAGAGAAACCACCAGTGATGTCAATGGCTCTCAAAGTACCCAGTACAATCCATGAGATGTGAGTAAATGTATTGATGTCGAACATATCACGGAATCCTTCGATCGAAAGTCAATGATGTAAACTGTCGTCAAAGGCGAGAAACCTGCCATTGAGGCATGCAGATTTCAAGGTACTGACGATTTCTAGATCATCTTTCTAGATAATGAGCTGATGTTGATAGAAAGCGATCCGTCGTAGGTAAGCTCACAACATGAAATCATAGATCAAGTTGAAGAAATTTGGTTGCAAGGACTGACTCAGGGATGGTCAAGATGGATGACCGACATTTTGTAGATGAATGGCTTATTGGCAGTGACCTCTTGAACACATAACAACACGATAGATGGCTTGGTGACAATTGACCCAAAGTTAATACCCAGAAACCGGCTGAAGACTTTCAATGTGGTTTGATCAACTGTTAGGTAAAGGATTTCCCAACCCAGGTGAATAAAAGTGTCGTGTTCAAGAGTGGTTACAAAGTATGACAAACAGACTCATTTTTCTCTCTTTTCCCCCACCATTTCTGGCAAGTACCTCTTTATTTTTGACAAGCTTGAGGAGGATAACATTTGCTTGATTATAAGCTCATCCTTCGGATGAGTCCAACTTAGTTTAAATTCGAACCCTAAGAAGGAGTGGTTCGTTCCTGTTTGTAATTGAACATGTCCTTTACTGTAAAATTTTAACGAGTCCAGTATAGGAGAAACTCGGCGTTTTTCAATTTTAGAGAGTCTAAAAAAACTTAAGAAGACTCCAGGGTTGACCTTTTTCGTAAATTTGTGTCTCCCAAGCCCGAAAAAGTATAAAATAATACTTGAGAGAACCGCTTGATCTTTTACGACCAAGGAGTACTTTTCGTTATTAGTGTCACTGACCTGAAAAAGTAAAAAAGCGATCAATGACACGTCGTTTTATAACCAATATCGAATTTGAAACGACAAAAATCCAGCAATCTTTTCATGTTTTTACGGTCGGAAAAGAGCTATAAGTGGACCGTCTTTTAATTCCGTTTTAACGAGTGTAAAAGAAACTCTTGGCAATGTTTTCATGTTTTAGGTGTCAGAAAAGGGCTTAAAGATGACTCTACTTGTTTTTTCGTTGAAAAAGATAGATTTCGCCTGAATAATCTTGTATTCTGCACAAAGACACAAACATTACTCATACCTGTTTGAAATGGATAAAAGCGTTGCAAAATACCTTTTCAAAGTGAAACATAAACAAATTTGCGATTTATTTACTCAAAAAACTTATAAAAAGGGCGTTTGTCAATTCATTTTTACTATTCGAGTTTGGGTGAGAAAATAGTGCTTTTGCTTAGAAAACTTCCCGTGAAGATTGTGGAAAATCCAACCGTCGGAATCGAGCGCCGTCTTCTCCAGGTAATCCACATCATCTTACTCTTCATTTTCAACCGTTTAGTTTTTTGATTTAGCCCCTCATTTTGTTTTTTGGGAGGGTTTTTAGGTGCAAAACCCGCGCGTGGGGGTCCGCAGGTTTACCATTGTGGACCCGCGAACCTCGAATTTTTCTCCATTGGGAAAAAGCTCGGGGTCCGCACCTTCCGTGTAGACAAAGTGCGGACCCCCGCACTGTGTCTAACGTGGAGGGTGCGTACCCCGCCGCAAGGGTTTGAACCCAAAATTCCTCAAAAATGGACCAATCAAAATGTTTTCTAACAATCTAATTAATCTTTATACTTGATGCAGGGAGTACATCATGCTAGATTGGCGCGAACGAGAGCATGAGGACGTGGATGCTGCCGCATGGAATCATCAGCCTTCACTTGATGCTTTGAGGGCGTGCGGACTGTACAAATTCTGGACCATTCCTGGCATGAGGGCTCAGGTGGATTTCTTACAGTGGCTGGTTGACCGATGGAGCATACAGGACCAGTGTTTTTTCATTGGCGGCCACCAGCTCAAGATCGAGCTGGTGGACATTTATTTCTTGACTGGTTTGCCTAAGAGAGGCGAATACTTGACTCTGCATGGGACTAGGCCAGGTGGCCAGTCTGTCGATAGCCTCCGGCTAGAGTACTGCAACAGCCAGGCTAGAGACAAAGGGATAGACATAAAGACCATATCCCGTCCTGAGCTCATGGTGATTGTGTTTACTATAACCAGACTTTGCGGAGCTGCAGCATTACATGTTGCGACTGGATCCCAGATGCGTATGGTAGTTGATTGCTTTCAAGGCACCATCTTCAACTGGTGCAATGCTGTGCTAGCCAATGTGAAAGGCCAACTGACCAGGGCCAAGAGCGGACGACTAAAGACCTTTGGTTATGGGGCTTTGGTCGTGAGTTTTGGCCTGGAGAGGGTTCCTATGCTAACCCCACAGCATCTTACTGTTGGAGCTGGGCTTCCTCGAGAGCCCAAACTGATGCGATGGGTTGCAGTCATGGCCCATCACTCGGACGAGAGAACAGAGGTTGCTCGGTTCAAACCTGAGTATTTCCAATGGTTGGAAAACCAGGTCTTTTGCATTCAGGATTTCCCTTACGCTGGGATAGATTTCTGTGGTGACCCAGACATGGCTCTTCCACCAGGAGAGCAATGGGACGAGTCAGGTAAAATCCTTTTCAACTTTCCTTATTTAAATTTTTTTTTATATATATTTTTCATCGTCTCAAAACTGATAGTAAAAATTTCAAATGCAGATGTGGGTCCACAGCAACTAGCCATTCTCCGGCCTTTCGAGAGGAGGCAACCAGTTGCACCTGCGCCAGCCCCACAGGATGAATCAGCAGAGGTTTTGGCCGAGTTGGAGAGTCATATTGAGCGCTTGACAGGAGATATTCCTGAGACCACTATCGACGACATTCCTCGTCGACTTCAGCGCTATGTGATTGGAGTCCCGGGACCTTTTAGGAGGTTCCTTTACAAGGTGGCTCGGGTAGTGGTTTCTTATAGAGATCATCACCAGTGATAGGATGATCGCCTTTTGTGGGCACATGTGACATTTTTGTTTTTTGTACTTATCATTTTTGCCGATCATAAGGTGTTTTCAACCTATGATCAAAGACGATGTATTTTTTGACACACTCCTATATATATATATATCACTATTACTGGCTTATCTTGTAAATCATATCATGGAATGGTTTTAAATTTACATGTATGATTATTGCAAATGTATATTTAACATTCGAGAGCAATTGCATCTGCGAATGTGTTTAAAGACCTTGGAATATGTTGATATTCAATGTAATCAAACTCACGTTCCAAGAGACGCACTCTCAAAAATAATCTTAATAACACTGGATTTCTAATGGCATACACTCTATTAAGCTGTAATACAACGAGTTCAGAATCCAACCTCACTATTAAACTCCGAATCCCAAATGAAATAGATTCAGATAATAACTCAATCACTGCACTATACTCTGCAATGTTGTTTGTTGTTTGACCGAGACTTACCCCATGCATAGAAACTAACTTGTCAGAGGGCGAATAGATAACCCAAGCTGCGGAAGAGATATTCTGTGTATTACGACAAGCACCATCAGCAAATCCAATGTATGTTTAGAGAGGCATCGACATCTACAATATCAAGAGTAAAACCAAGATAAGCAGGAATAATGACGAAAAACACTCTCTAAGCTAAGCACACTTTTGTTTTTTAAACTAAAACACACCAGCTAGAAAGAAAACTATCCTAACTAAAAATCTCCATACCCCATTCTTTTAAGCATAGTACCTCTTCAAGTAAAGGCCATTTTTGGGTTTACCCAAAGAGTCCCCATCAAAGTCTACCAACTCATAGGCCCCTTTTGCTAGCTTTCGCTTAACAATATAGGGACCATGCCACATAGGAACGCATTTCCCAGCGCCTATTTTATCATTAGCTTGATCATACAATAACACTAGGTCTCCTTTCGAAAAATTTCGAGGGGTCACATTCCGATCATACTGAGCTTTCATACGTTTTGCGTGAGTTTCGATCGCCAATGCAGCATCACGTCGATTCTCATCTAATTGAGCTAAGTATAACAAACGCTTCTCCTCTTCGGAAGTAGCTGGAAGTAACTCGATGGCCATTTGCAGTGACGGGATTTCGAACTCAATGGGTAGCACAGCTTCCAAACCATAGACTAGTTGGAAAGGAGTGAACCCTGTTGATGTTTTTACTGAAGTTCGGTACGCCCGAAGCGCTGAAAATAGCATGTTGTGCCAATTCGACCGATGAATCCCAATGATTCGTCGGATCATGATAACTAAAACTTTGTTGATGGATTCAACCAGACCATTTGCTTGTGGATAATAAGGGGTTGAACTATCGTGACGTAAACCAAGCTGGCCTGTGAGTTCGGTCATCATAATGTTTCGAAAATGACGCCCATGATCAGTAATTATCGCTTGTGGGACACCAAACCTAGCAATTATATGATTGAACATGAAAATTGCAGCTGTCTTGCCGTCTGCCTCGAATGTAGGCATCGCCTCGGCCCACTTAGTAAAATAATCTACCGCAAGGATGATATACGCATGCCCCCCGGCCGAGTGAGGGTTACATGTAATAAAATCGATACCCCATTTGGCAAAAGGACCAACAACAATTATAGGGTGGAGAGGAGCAGGTGGAGCGCGCATCTTACGATCAAAAATCTGGCAGTTGTGGCATTTTCGGACTGCCGTAATACAATCTTTAAACAAGGACGGCCAGAAATAGCCAGCGCACAATATCTTTTGGGTTGTGGCATACCCAGACATATGACCGCCACATGCTCCAGAGTGACAGTCATTTAGAACTCTCTCAGCCTCTTCATGAGTTAAGCAACGTCGAAAAATAGAGTCCGCCCCACGGTGATAAAGAGTATCTCCAATAATTTTGAATTGTTGGGACTGGAAGCGAATTTTCCGACGTTCTGACCTTGAAATTTCTGGCCGAAAGGATTGGGTCTGGAGATAGACGATGATATCCCCATACCACGAATCTAAAGTGCTGATTAGAAACAAAGATTCGTCCGCAATGGGCTCCTCTGCCACAGTTTCTGTGTCAGCACGCGGGAAGTCACACATTAACTCTGCAAAAACTAAAGATTTCTTAGACTTAGATTTCTCAAACTCCAAGTCGAACTCTTGCAGGATAATGATCCATTTAGAGTACTTGCCCCCTAGCAATTTTTTGGTCAAAATGTAGATCATAGGGTTGCAATCCGAAATTACTGTAGTTTTACGTAGTAAAATGTAGTGACGAAAACGTTGGACAGCTTGAACGGCTGCCAATGCCAATTTCTCCACATGTGAGTATTTTAGCTCAGTTGGATTTAACGTACGACTAAGGTAATATATCACATGTTCCATTCCGAATTCATCTTCCTGAACTAAGACCATTCCAATGGTGGAATGGGAGGCGGCGAGATACAAAAAGTAATCTTGGTTGTAGTTGGGAGGATGCAACAACGGTGCATGGGTTAACGCGTGTTTGAGTGCATCAAAAGACTTCTAAGCTATCTCATCCCAAGAAAATTGAGTATTTTGTTTCAACAACCGTGTAAAACCCTTTGTAACCTCGGGGTAGTTAGGAATGAATCGTCGTAAAAAGTTTGCTTTCCCCTGCAAACTTTGGAGTTGGCGAAGACTCGAAGGAGAAGGCAAATTGATAATAGCTTCGACCTTCAAGGGGTCAACGCGAATGCCGGCTTTCGAAACTACAAATCCCAGCAATCGACCTGTTTCTATACAGAATACACATTTGTGTGGGTTCAACCGAATACGATAATGTCTGCACCTCATAAAGATTGCTCGTAAGTGGACGAGGTGATCAGCTCGATGTAGTGAATGAGAAGGCAAGTCATCGAGATAGGCTTGCACAATGTGCTTGATGTCATGAAACGCATAAGACATCGCCCTCTGAAAAGTTGCTCCAGCATTCTTAAGCCCAAAAGGTAATTTGCAATAAGAAAATGTCCCCCATGGACAAATAAAAGCCGTTTTTGGTTGATCGGCAGGTAGAATGTTGATTTGATTGTATCCGGAAAAACCGTCCATAAAGGAAAATATTTCGCTGTCGACACAATCATCAATGATTTGATCGATATAGGGAGTTGGGTAATTGTCTTTTGGACAGGCTCGATTAATGTCCCTATAATCGATGCATATTCTTATTGTCCCCTGTTTTTTGTTAACTGGAGCAATATTCGATACCCAATCCGTTAGCGGGATCGGATAAATGAAACCTGCTTTCAATAGTTTTTCAACTTCTGCTTTAATTGCAGCAGTTTTTCGTGGGTGAATCTGATGCAAACGTTGCCGGATGGGTTTAGCGTCTAGGTAAGTTTTGATCTCATGAACAACAATTGCGGGATCAATTCCTGGCATTTCCTCATAGGACTAGGCAAACACGTCGCGGAATTCTTGAAATAGGGCCTTATATAATTGAATTTCGTCATCCGTACACGAGGCACCTATATGAATGTTCTCAACAATTCCAGGCTTAATCGAAATGTCAATGGGAATAGTTCGAGAGATGTTTCCCAAATTTAACTCTGAATCAGGATGTTTCATTGGATTCTGAGGTTCCTTGACATATTCGGTCTTAAAGATTGATGAGAAATTATTTTCAAAACGATTATCCTCAGGTAAAAACGAAGATCTGTGATGGAGATCTTCCCATGGTAAATCATCTACACATAGGATTTCACAAATTTGCTCATCAGAGTGAACAAGTTCAGAAAACGTAGTTAAATCCAAGGTTGATGTGAAAAGTGATTCCTCACGGACCACATTCATTAAGTCTTTTTCGGTTGAACACAGGTCGGTAAAAGACTGCACAGCTTCATAGGCCATTTCATATGGGCTCAAAGGCATGGAATTACCAAATGAGTCTATTTCAGATTCAAAAGGAACGATCCAAGGATCGTCATAAAAAATAGTGTCTGATGTAATCATATGAATAGTTGCAAATGAAGATGATGCGTTGATTGGAGGAAAAGGAAAAGTTCCCAGTAAACCGACATCTTTAACTGATCCTACTCCAACATCCTTATATAGGATAGTCGTTTTACCGACGTGCTGAATACTCTCCGAAGAGGCTGGGTCGGATGAAAAGTAAGCCAGCTGGTCTATGGTTACGATCTTTCCATTATGTGGAAATTTTATGACTCTAAAGACCGATGAAACGACCACTGTCATAGCATAAGACCAACTTCGACCCAAGAGAAGGTTGTAGTCTAGAGGGGCATCAACCACCTCCACATCTAGACTAACGGTTTTTCCTTCAACCCCTATAGGCAAATCCTATAGAATTCCAAAAGGATGAAACCCACGGCCATCAAAGGCCTTAAGAATCGTCAGGGATTGATTTAGTGAAGGAGAACCAAGCAATCTCCAACACTGTATCGACCTAATACACGTTGAGGCTCCCTCATCAATTACAGTGCGATGAATAGGCCTGTTTTTCACTATCACTGGAATCTGGAAAGCCATTTGATGAGGAAAACACGGTGTACTATTTTCTAGATCAAAGATTATTAGGTTCGGGTCCTGAGCATCAACAGCTCCTATAGCCGACAAAAGTAATTTGCGTTGTGCTGGGCATGATTGCAACACTTCCAAAGCCGACATTGCTGAGGGTGAAACAGCTAAATCCTCAACAATGTTATAATTCTGAGCCGCTCTCGCATGTGGATTGAAAGCTGACCTTCGAAGTACACCCTTGGCGGGTGGTTTGATTACTAAGTCTGGATTAGGTTTCTCGATCTGTAGTGGATCGGAGCCGGGAGCTGAGGTTGATGGATTAGAATGAGAAGATTCTACTTCTTTGCCATCAATAGGACTTTTACTGCCATAATCTTGCGATCGAGTCGCAATCCTTACATGGGACATCATCAATATGGGTTCTTCAATGGCACTCGAGGAAGAACCTATCATCTTGCTATCTTGATTTGGAAATGGATCCTTCAAAACAGCAGGAGTTTGGGAACCTTTGATGATTTTCGCAACTTCTGCTCGATGAGGGCAGTCTCTTGTGAAATATTTTTCATCACAAATGAGACACGGATAATGAGGTTTGCACTTTTCATCATTGGATTCCGCCTTTTCAGGTTTCTCCTTTGAACTTTTGTCCATTTTATTCTTCTTCTTTCCTTTCTTCTTCCCACCGGATTTTGATTTAGCTGTAGATGATTCTACAACGTGAACATCGGCGGAAACCTCTGCAGAAGAATCTCCTGTCGGGGAATCAGGCAAGGTTATGATAGGAGAAGAATTCTTGGAAGACTTCTTCTTACTTTTAGTGTTAACCGTACCAATCATACTGTCAGCGGCATGAGATCCCGAAGGAGCTGCAGTGAGTTGATTTGACTTGGGAAGATCGGGGATCTTTTCGTGTAACGTACCTGACTGAGTATAGACCAAGTCAAGCTACTGTGCTTGAGCAATCACTTGCTCCTCAGTAACAACTCCGGCTTTAGCAACATCTTCAGTGATCCTTGGCAACAAAGATTTTACAAACCACTCAGCCAAGATTTGATCCGGAATGAATACCTTCACTAAACGTCGTTGACGTCTCCATTCATGAATATGATCTTAAATATACGTGGATGTCGATTTTTTTAGTGAAGTTAACAATTCCGTGCCATTGTCATATCTAACTGGCAACTGGAAATGAGTTAAAAACGAGGCAGCTAACTGACTAAAATTATAAAAAGTGCCTCGCGGTAACTCAATGTACCACTTGGCCGCGAGACCAATTAGAGTGCGCTGGAAAAGTCTAAGACGGATCGAATCATCTATGATGGAGTTAGACGCACACCAGAGGTGGTAAGTCATCACATGGTTCGACGGGTCCTCTCCAGATTTACCTTCGAACTTGGGAATGTCACTGGGCAACTTATTCGGCATTGGCGGCCAAAACGGAAGATAATTAATCGGATCGTTCGTTAGGCACGACAAGTTTGGTAAGTCCAAAGTTGCGATAAATGGTAACTGCCGATTAGGATCCCTAAAACTCTGGGTCATGAGACTAGCCCTAGGAGGAGGATATCCAGGATAACTAGGAATAGGAATTGCGTTCGGGATATTGTATCCTCCCGGAAAACCAGGATTAACCGTACCATACTGGGGTTGTTGAGGTTGTTGATAAGTGTACCCAGGATACGGTTGATACTGATAAACTGGTTGCTGGACAGTAGGACCGAACTGGTACTGTCCCTGGTACGGTTGATAAGTGAATTGAGGTTGACTGGTGACAACCGTACTTGAACCAGGTTGTCCTACAGGCATCTGAACCGTAGTTTGAATGGTGGATCCAGACAGTGGTAAAGATGTCTAAGGAGTAGATACAGAAACAGTAGAAACCGGAGCTATCGATACTCCAGAAGTAGGAGGGGTAGATGGAACAGATGTTGCGGTAATTGCAGCAGTTGTTTGAGATGGAGTACGAGGCGCAGTAGGCCCAGACTGTGAAACTATCGAAGGTACAGAAGTTTGAATGTTAGGCTGGACTGGTTGCTGGGGTGAACCAGAAACTAAGGGTTGTCCAATTTGAGATGACAACTGTACACCTGGCTGCAACATCTTTTGAGTTTGCGATGGATCCCACACTATGTTCGTTCTAGGGTATTGACCCATAATAGGTTGAGAATATTGAGGACCATAACCGGGTTGAGGGTAGGTTTGATAGTTGAAAGGTACATTTCCGTCCCTTGAACATAAGATTGACCTTGGGGCGGTTGGAAACCTTGGTTCGAGTACTGACCTTGGGGTAGATATCCCTGAGGCACGTACTGATACTGGGGTTGACCTTGAGGTATAAATTGATACTGGGGTTGACCTTGGAGTACATATTGAGTCTGGGGTTGACCTTGAGGAAGGTATTGTACCGTAGGTACGTACTGTCCTTGAGGTTGCCCCCCAAATGCAAATTGTGTACCTTGTGGTTTCCCCCCAGGCGTTAATTGAGGCTGCCCCCCAGGCAGTAACTGGCCACCATGAGGTTGAGAATTGGGAATAGAACCTGACATCATAAGAATGTATTCTACGCTCAACGGCTTTGCACCATTGCTTCCAGTGAATAACCCTTGTTCAATGGGTTGAGGAGATGCTCCCGAAAAAATACCAGAAAGTGACAGATACCCAGCGGGAACAGAAGGACCGCCATACAAAAAAGATTCAGGCGATTGAGTAAACATGGACGACTGACCTGACATATTTACGGAAGTATAAAAACCTCTAGGATGATAAGGAGTACGAGGTGGTGAAAAACTTAACACTGAGTTTTCCAAATAATTAGTCAAAGAAAGATACCAAGTAGTACTTCTAGGTGGACTGTAAAAAATTGATTCACGCTCCCTTAGATCAATAACAGGTTGATTTTCAGGGATAGGGATGCCTACTTCTTCTTCCGGAGCAAGTTCTTCAATAGCTATCAAACCAGAAGGAAGATTTTCGGTGATTACTCTTTCTACCCTAGGTGAATTAGGACCACTAGAAGTTGGAGAGAGAAACCCCGATGTTGGAGTAACAGGTTCAGATATCTCAGGTTCTTCACCTATATCACTAGTAGATGAAAAGCTACCAACAAGTTCGGAAACCGAAATAGATTCAGGATTATAACCTGTTTCTAGAGTTTGGTAATCAGGATGTACAACCAATGAAGACTCTCCTTCTTTAGGTGAACCAACTTTACTGCCACTAGGAGTTACGAGGACTTTCAAGCCTTCAAGATGGCTCGGGACTTCTTCAGGAGGTTGGCCTCGAAGTCTACGGGACTTCCTCAGTAAATCAGCCACGGTTACAAACTCAGGAGACTGGCCCCGAAGTCTACGGGACTATCTTGGTAATTCAGCCACAGTTAAAAACTTTTAACTACTTCACACGCAAACAAAGTAAAATCTCAATGAAAAACACTTAAAGCCTCTAAAGAACCAAACAAATTTGAATCACACACCTAAAGAATATAGAGATCAAAACACACACAAACAGTAACTTTCCGGACCGAAAACACTAGTTGGTGATGAAATCCAACATCGCAGAATTCAATACAGAAATGGCGGTTGGAATAGTTACCCTGGCAACCTGCTTAATGAATAGACTAGACCAAGTTCCTCCACTTAACCGTCTCGAGTGAAGTGAACCCCCTAGAAAATCCAAGTGAGTCTAGCCGACGTCTGCTCCAAGTACAGTGGGATCTTCCCACCACTGTCACCTTAGGAAGAATCCTAAAGAATATGGCCATTAAGGTTACCAACTGAGACAAATACACCTGGGGGAACAGTCTACGATCTGATACGCACGCAAGGGCAGAGTAGCAAGCTCAATCCCCTTGAAAGCTCCTTGACATAATCCAAGGTTTACCAACAATTGACCCCAGGTTCCTCGACAATGGTTAATTCGAGGTTTACCGTTTTTAATACATGAATATCTGGCGTCGTTCCCAATGAGAAAGGATTGATTCCCACACTGGTTCAGACACGATCTCTTGCTGCTCCTTTAAGAGGAGCTTTCCCAGAGCATAAATGCAACAATTGGATTTCTTCCTATCACAAGATACATCTACTTGTTTGTTTTTACTGTCTTGGAGAGTTAATTACTCTCCTACTCCAAGACACTAGCCTAAGCTAAGTTGGTGTATCAGAGCCCTAGAAATAAAATATTACTAGGTGAATTTTACTTTAAGCGTTAATTTTAGTGGTTATTGTTTAAGTCAAGAGGTGGCGGAGATGAAACTCGTGGTGTAAAAACTCGACTCGAAATCACTAAAAAGATGCACCTAGGATGATTTAAACAATCTTTTCTCTTCGTTGAACTTCTAAACTAAACAATGTAAACTTTGAAATGGGAACTGATACTGTTACCCATTTCGTAGAGATAGCAAAAAATGACCCAATTTTCAAAAGTGGTGATGCAGAATACACATGTTTTTTTTAGAACATGGTTTTTGGAACTTTAATTTTTTTCATGTGCATTAAGTTTTAGAATGGTAGTGATTTTCATGCTGATTTTAAAAAGTGAGTATTCTGCATCACACCCTTTTTTTAAAAGACCTATTTTTTGACTTTAAATTTTCTAGTGTGTGAAATGTAAATAATTATTTCGTAACCCTTTTTTTAAAAGACCTATTTTTTGACTTTAAATTTTCTAATGTATGAAATATAAATAATTATTTCGTAAATTTAATAATTTTGGAAGTGATCTTCTTCTTCATATTTTCTAGTTTTTATTTTTTTTATTTTTATTTTTGTAGCGGGGCTTTTATTGATTTGCATATTTAAAGAAGAAGGTCGATATTTTACATTTTCGATATTCTACATATTTATACATCATTAATTAAATTTTCAATCCACATGAAATAATTGTCTCTAAAAAACAAATATAAAAACATATATAAAAAAGACAAAAACAAAAAATAAAAAATCTTAAAAAAAATTTATATCATAAACCATAAAAAAATTTGGAAAAAAAAAAACAATTATAAAAAAAAATATATATATATATATATAATTAAGTAAGTAAATATTGAGAAATAATATATATATATATATATATATATATATATATATATATATAAACAAAAACTAGGAAAAAAAAATAGAAACAAACTAGTTTAAAGAAAAAAATAGAAAAATAACGAAAAAAATTTAAAAAACTAGTGAAATTAATATTTAAAAAAAAAAAAAAAAACAAAAAATGTAAAAAAATAAAAAATAAAAAAAAAATCTCACAAACCATAAAGAATTTGGAAAAAAGAAACAAAATTAATATATATATATATATCTATATATATATATATATATATATATATATATATATATATATATAAGTAGAAATAGAGAAATTAAAAAAAACATTAGAAAAAACTAGGAAAAAAAATAAATAAAAAAAATAAAAACAAACTAGTTTTAAAAAAAAAAATAGAAAATTAACGAAAAAAATAAAAAAACTAGTAAAATTAATATTAAAAAAACAAAAATAAAATAAAATTATAAAAAAAATAAACCCAAAAAAATGGTTTTTTTTTATTAAAAAAAACAAAAATACAATTATCTTTTATTAAATATACCTATTTAAGAAAGATTCTTCGGCGAAAATCACATGGAATATCATTTGTCAACGCGTTTCGAACCAACTAGTGTGGTTCATCGTCAGGACAACTTGCCTGACGATGAACCACACTAGTTGGTTCGAAACGCGTCGACAAATGATATTCCATGTGATTTTCGCCGAAGAATCTTTCTTAACTTGATATGGATCACAGAAGCTTAAACTCTATTATTAAATATACCTATTTTATTTAAAACTAAATAAATACATTTTTTTTTTAAACAATCTTGTCTTTTATTAAAAAAAAAAAAAAAAAAAATTAACATTTTATTATTATTATTATTTTTTAATTTAAAAATTCAAATTATTAAAACTACATTTTATATTTTCAAAAAAAAATAAAAATTAAACCTACATTTTATGTTTAAAAAAAAATAAATTTACATTTTTTTTTAAACCATCTTTTTTTAATTGAAAAAAAAAATTATAATGTTTTTTTAAACAATATGTTATTTATTTTAAGATATAAATCATAAAAAAAAATTTAATTTTTTTAAAACAAATTTTAATTTTTTAATTTAAAATTTAAAAAATTAATAATTTTTTTTTAAATTAATATATTAAAAAAATTAATTATAATTGTTATATAAAAAAATTAAAAAATATTATTAAAGTTTTTTTAATTTTTATTTATTAATTTTTTTTTTAAACATATTAAAATTTTTTATTAAATATTAATGTTTTAATTAAAAAATAAAAAAACGGCACAGCCCCTTGGGCCCCCGGCCGCGCCACCAGTGGGCGGCGGGAGGGGCTCGTCCATTCCCGGAATCGACAAGCCCCTCCCGCCGCCCGCTGGTGGCGCGGCCGGGGGCCCAAGGGGCTGCGCCGTTTTTTTATTTTTATTATTTTTTAATTAAAACATTAATATTTAATAAAAAATTTAATATGTTTAAAAAAAAAAAAAAATCAATAAATAGAATCGACGAGCCCCTCCCGCCGCTCGCTGGTGGCGCGGTCGGGGGCCCAAGGGGCTGCGCCGTTTTTTTATTTTTTAATTAAAACATTAATATTTAATAAAAAAATTTAATATGTTTAAAAAAAAAAAAAAAAAAAAACTTTAATAATTTTTTTAAATTTTTTTATATAACAATTATAATTAATTTTTTTAATATATTAATTTAAAAAAAAATTATTAATTTTTTAAATTTTAAATTAAAAAATTAAAATTTGTTTTAAAATTTTTTTTTTTTTTTATGATTTATATTTTAAAATAAATAACATATTGTTTTGAAACAAAAGTTATAAAAAAAAATTAAAATTTAATTTTTATTAAAATATTTTATTAATTTTTTTTAATAAATTAAAATTTAATAATTTTTATTGCTATGGTTTAATGAATTTTTTCTTTCAAATTAAAAATAAAATTACATTTAAAAAAAAAAAATTATCTTTAATTTTTTTTTGTTTGTTTTTAAATAAATAATGAAAATTTAATAAAAAAAAATTATTTATTTATTTATTCTTAAATCAAAAAGACTTTTTTTTGTAAGTTGAAAATGTTCTTTAATTTTTTTTATTTTTTTTTATTGAAAAATATCTATATTTTTAAAATTTCGATTTTTTTTTAGTTATTTTTTTTTAATAATTTGAGCTTACTTTTGTCTTTTTATTTTTTTCTACATGTTTTTAATATTAGTTTTACTGTTTTTAATTTTATTTTTTGTTAATTTTCTATTTTTGTTTAATCTAATTTGTTTTTTTTTTTTTGTTGGCTAGTTTTTGTTAATGATTTTTTTAATCTTTATATTTTTACTTAAATAAATTTATATATATAAATTTTTTTATTTTTTTTTCCAAATTCTTTTATGATTAAACAATTTTTTTTTTTATATTTTATATTTATATTTTGTCTCATATATATGTATTTTTACATTTATTTTTTAAGTAATCATCATTCTAATCTTAATTTCACTAATTTTTATTTTTTATTTTTGATTAATTTTCCATTTTTTTTTTTTTTAAATCTAGTTTGTTTTTAATTTTAATTTTTTTTTAGTTTTTTTGTTAATGTTTTTTTTTTCTATTGTTACCTATTTAATTTTATAGTTTTTTAAATGTGTTTTTTTTTTTCCCAATTTTTTTATAGTTTACATATTTGTTTTTTCCCCAATTTTTTTAGATATGTTTTTTTTACTATTTATTTGTTTATAATTTGTAATTTTTTTCTAGTTTTTTAATTCTTATTTTTTATAGGTTAATTTTGTTTTGTTGTTTTTTTTTTTTTTTACATTTTACATTTTTATGATTGATTTTATTTTTGATGTTTGATTTTTTTTGTTTTGTATTTTTTATTTTATGTTTTGTTTTTAGTATATATTTTTATTTATGTTTTGTTATTTTTATTTTTTATTTTTTTTGTTTTGTGTTTTTTCATTGTTTTAATTTTTATTTTTATTTTTTGAAATTTTAATGTTTTTCGGGGTCATGATAAAATATTTTATGCTATTATTTTGAAATGTTGAAATTTTACCCTTGAAAAAAAAATTGTTATCCCAGCATCAACACTTTTCGTTTTGAGGGTGTTTTTTGCACAAAATTTACCATTGAGAAAAAAAAAAATGTTATTTGAACATCAACACTTCATTTTGAGGGCGTTTTTTGGACAATTTTTGCACCAAAAATTAGTTTTCACCGTCATTTTTAAAACATGTTGTAAATTTAGCTTGAAAAAAAAAAGGTGTTATTCCAGCATCAACACTTTTTCGTTTTTAGCACTATTTTTGATGTTTTTTCGGGGTTTTTTGGCCAGAGTTCCCGTTTTGAGTTTATAGTTCCCGTTTCAAAGTTTACATTGTTACTAAGAAAGAGTTTGAGAAATGCAACTACTTTGTAAACACAAATCTTTCTCAATTAAAGAAATTAAAAGAAGAGCTTTTCCTTTCCAAAGCACTCAAAACGAGACAACTAGCTATTTCACACAAATTTCCCTTTTCTTTTCAAAGCACTCAATCACTACAAAAGACAAACTTTTCCAAAAGAGATTTTGTTTTTTATATTTTGTAAAAACGACACCCAAAACTAATGAAAATGACTAACTTTGAGAGCTACAAACTATAAAAAGCTACTTGAATTCAAAGCCTACTAAAAGTCTTTTTGAGGATGTTTTACTTAGCTAAGTATGAGCTAAGGACTAATTTATGCAGAATCACAATTAGTCAAAAAACAACCAATCTTTTGTTTTCTTTTTGTAAAAATGAAAATTCCAAACTTTCAACTACAAGCTTTTCGAAATTTTGAAATGAGAAAACTCAAAGCGAATTCCTCAACAAGGGGAGATTTCATAAATGGTCAGACTCACAAGAAGACCAGTAGACACCAAGGTAATTTGAAGTCCCTAGGGCTTCTAAGCTCAGAGCCACTACACAACCAAAACGAAAAACAAACCCAACAAGCAAAATTCCTAGGAATTCCACCTAAAACCCTAATGCTAATGAAATTAAACCAAGGAAAGTTTTTGACAGGAAACAAGCAGGTCTGGGCAATGGCTAAAACTTATAAACAAATTCTAAACTGATAAAAAAGAGGAAAATTTGAAATTATTCAAATTTTTGACAGGGTACGCAGGCAACCTGTTTACACAGGTGCGTCTACGCTCTGTGCACAAAGCAAAAGTGCGTACAAGTATGCACTGTGCTTAACTCAGAGGGTGCGTACCTCTCCCAAAAGTATGAAAAATGAAAACTAACTCAAAATTAATTAAATTCACCCAATCCCACAATCATCAAGTCAAAAACAGAAACAGAAAATACAGTTTCTCAGGTCAAAGTATAGACAAAGAAAACAATCAAGTCCCCAGTGGAGTCGCCATTCTGTCGCGTGGAATGTGTCGATCTTGCGGACAAGATAGACCTTCCTAGAATCTAAAGAAGACCTAACGACAAGCAAACCAACCAGACACTATCTTTCTCTAAATACGCTTCAATAAACAATAGCAAACAAAGGTTTTTAGGGCCTACCTTTGGTCCAACGCAAGCTTGTGGATGCCCTCGCTCTTTTGATCCAAATGATCTCCTCTTCGCGAATCTGCAAACACAAACAAGGCAAACAAATTAAATAGCACCTGAAAAACCAATTGCATGAAACATATTTAACATGAAATTCAAGGAGTCCATGAAACAAATAACATAAGATACTTGTTGAGAAAAATGAGTTTGATTGTATTAATTCAAAAGGAGAAGAACTTTACAACCTCTGCCTTGACGCTGTACAAGCTCCTCCCAGGGTCCAACAAGATGTCTCCTCTACTTTGACAAGCTTCACTCACTCTCCAATGGAACCAAGAGGTATGTGATCTTTCCTCTCAAGCTCAACCAAAGAGTCTTGATTTCACCAGCATTTACCCTCAAAATGTTTAGCTTCTAACCTCCCTAGTCCTCACCCCAATGCCTGTATTTATAGTGCAATGGAGGGAAGTTACTAGGTCCTCCTTCAAAGGGATAAAGCCCTCCTTCAAAGGGATAGCTCCTTTAGTCAAGGGATTAGCTCCTTCTCTTTTGGGATGCATGAACCACCTCAGAGCGAACAATCCACGTCAAAATTCCTTCTAGAAAACTCTAGAATTAACCCAAAGTGAGTTTTTTAAGATAAAAATTGCACCTTTTGACTTTCACAGGGGTCCGCACCTACAGCGTTAGGAACAGAGGGGGTAGGTACGCAGTTTTTGTACACAGAAGGTGCGGGACCGTAGGTGACCATGAGAGAAAGTGCGGAACCAGAGTTATATTGATTTTTAATGTCTTTCTCCCACTTCCAAAGCTTGATTTGAAGAGCTGAGGTCCTAGACTTGCTTAGGAGGACAGTACAAGTGATGATAGACCCATACTGACTGCAAATAATCATGGTGACGATATTTTTGTGTAACATGAAGTATAGGGGAGTCTGCCTCTACCTCTTTTCTCTTGATTTGATAGGTGTACCTAGAGCAGTTAAGGCAGCAGATGCCTCCTTCTCTGTGGGCTCTGGAGACACCCTTGGAGATTCCTCTTCTTCCTTGCTCTATATTCCAGTACTTGGTTCATCCTTTTGTGCTTCTTCCTTGTTGTATTTTTCATCCTTTGTCTCATCTATTTTTTCCTCCTCTTCTTCAAGCTCTTCTTCATTTTCTTCTTCTTTAGGCTCTTCTTCCTCTTCTTCATTTTATTCTTCTTTAGGCTCTTCTTCCTCTTCTTTATCACTAGAAGTAGGGTCCCTTTCATACTCAATGGCTTGAATTTCATCTTCTTCATTCATGTCTGAAAATGTTGACGACATAATAGGGATTCTCAAGTTATTTAGGGCATCTTCTAGTATGATTTTGATCAATTCATGATGTGCCAGTTGATGATGCTTTCCTTATTGTACTTTGATGTTCATGTCTATTATTGATTGTAACAAAAAGTAAGGCACACTAAGTCTTCTATGAGGAGGTAACTCTTCTCCAAATATCAGCTCATGGAGGAGTCTAAACTGGTATCTGTAGACTATATTGAGTCTACCCTCACAAGAAATATACTTGAGAATGTGATAGCTTACTTCATTCCAAGGATATGGAATGATTGCCCTTCTAATCCCATTTTTGTCTTCAATTGGTTCTTCTCCTTCCAAGAAAAATTTCTTCTTGGCAAGAGTGCTGCTAGATTTGTCTTCTTTTCTCCATTGCAACCCTAGAGGAAGTGTTGTGATGCTACTAATGCTTTCAGGGGTGATTGTTATTGACAAACCCCTCATTACAGCAGTGGCACTGGCTCTAACTATAGGTATGAATGACCTTGCAAATTCCCTAGCTATATCATCATCATATACCCTAAGTAGCTCAAATAATCCCAACTGTAAATATTTCTACCACATGAGGATGTTGGTGTATTCTGGTGGGCTCCCTTTTGTTGAAACCCCCTGTCATCTTTTCTCTCTATCAATCTGTTTGTATGAAGTTTTGGTGGCTATAGCTTAGGATCTTCTCTAGGTGATGAGGGTTTAGAGTTTACTCTACACAATCCTCCACATAATTCTGTTTATCTATGCACACTGTAAATACTTTAAAATAAATGATAATTTCTTTCCTTTTCCTTTTTACAAATGAAAGCACAGAGGATATGGCACCTACCTTTCTTTGCAATGCTTTGGTTGATGAGAATTCTTGAATTTCTGGCCCTCAGCACCCACTTACAACATTTTGACAATCCTACATGTTTCCTATAGTTTTCCTATAGGTGCCCACTATAGGATTCCGAGACTTGTTGCAATTATGGTACATGTGTTGTCCTTGATGGCAACCCACACACAGGTCAGTTCAAATTTGATAAAGGGCAACCCACATTGTAATAGGTCAATAACAGTTCAATTTAGAAGTAACAAAGAAATGGCACATAAGAACAGGATGATGGAACAAAATATTACAGATCATAATCAAGAAATTGAAGAAAAAGAATGATTTAAGTTGTATTAAGTTGTATACGTTGTTTCACCTAGTCCAAGTAGCATATACAAGTGGGTTCACAGAACAAAAGGAGCGTATACATATGCACACACTTTCACAGAAGGAAAAACACGTATGGGATGGAAAATTAAGGTTAAAGAATACCAAGGGTCCATACCATGGTATTAGCCCATAATATTGAGCAGAGTAACGATTACTTGATCCCGTCTAAGAATACCACAGGTTCTAAGTGTTGTTTTGGTCCAAGGTATTGAAAAAGGATATAAGTATATAAGGAGGAGAAGATCAAAGGGCTAAGTGTGCAGGTGAAAAGGCTTTTCATGAATACTTATATCTAAAGTATATTTTGGGTTGTAAGGGCTATGGTTATGATATAGATATGAAATATCTTGTGCACCCTTGGATACAATGTTGGATCAGGATCATGAGACCTGAAATAACTTATCATTGTATGATCTAAAAATGGATAGTCTAGATGTGATTTCTAATTCATGCTTTGTCCTTCATATGCTATGATCTGGGTATATCTGAAGTTTGGAATAACTACAAAGTTATAAGTTATTATTTTCATATCTATACGCAGTTTCACCTTGGTGAAGGTGTCTCAGCACTTCCAAGTAGTGTATGCAGAAGAAATTCCTGTTGTTCAGAGATGACTAATCTATCTAATCAGTGTTGTTGTTTTACTGATGTTAGTCAATGATGTCTTCATTAAATCTGAAAGTAAAACTAATTGCATAAGGAGATTGAGTCTGGTTGATTGATTGATTGAGTTAGAAGGGTGATCTTTGTCGCAATATGTTTAGAACTCTATAATATGACTATAGATATTCAGAATGTCTTTGGGCAGTACAATTTATGGTTCAAAAGATTTATGATTCAGTATCATTAGAGGTATACACAGGTTGGGTTACAAAAAGTAGCGTATACATGCAGGTTGGCTTCATTGAAGTAGCATATACATTCTGACATATGATTTTTGAGGTTGCAGTTGGTTCTGGTTATTGATACAATATTCTGGGTTTAGCTTTGTGTTCTGGTGATAGTTATTTAATTGTTCAAATTGACTGATTGTTGATAGATGCAATTGTATTTGATGGTTGTATTGCAGTGGTGATTTATTTTGAGCTTCAATGTTACTGATCAGTCCAATATGAAAATTTTATGAAACGTAGCCTGCATGTTGTTTTTTTGTGTACTAGGAGTATCAAGTCTGAAAATTTATGAAACGTGGTCCCTAGAGGAAGAGTGAAGGTAGTAGCCTTTTGTAGGCCAATTCCTACATATTGGTAAACACATAAGCCAGTACAAGAGCTAGGGGGCTGGAGATCCCTTCCAGAAGAAGCTAGAAAATGATGAAGGTTGTAGCCTTTAGCAAGTAGATGCCTGTGTAATGGAAAAGGTCTGCACCAATAAAAAAATTGTGAAAACTTTTTATTATAAGAAGATTGAAGACAGAGACAACATCAATGATGGTTTTTCCCACATTAGGTTTCCACCTGAAAAATCTTGGTGTTCATGTGTGCTACTTATGTGTGTTGATTTATTACGTTATTACTGCATCTGTTTAGTGCTTAGTAAATAAATCACACTATGATTTAAGACAATGAACTAACTATTTATCAAAGTTTAGTATCTATATGTTGGTTTCATTATTTATAGGAGCAGACATATGTTGGTTGGTTTGGGTAAAATAACGTATACAGTTTGAAAAATAAAATCATTATTGTGAAATTTTAAATACTGATTCACCCCCCTTCTCAATATTTTTCCCAACAAGACTATCTTTTCCTTTCGATGGCTCCTCGAGGTGATCTCAACTCTCAACATCTCAAAATGAACAATACCTTGCATGAAAGTCAGGGAATATTTCTATTTATGCTTGATTTTGTTGAGTGATGTGTTGGCTATCCGAGTACGGATTTCTCCTTTTGAACTGTTGGTCCCACTACTATCTAACATGCCACCCTTCCTCGTAACCATCACCCACTTCTGTTCACGTAACATGACCACCTTTCTGATTTATTCCCCTTGATGTGCCCTTGCCATGTGTCCAGTTGACTAGCACTTTACATTTTCATTATCGGACTTAGGGTGGATGTTGGGAGCGGGATCCCGCAAGGGTAGTTTTGGGGCTAAAAGCGCATGCTTAAGTCAAATTTTTGTAATATTATTGTAAATACGCCGCATTTTATGGTCACGGAGTGCTAAGGTGTTGTGTGTCACAAAGGTTAGTTCGCCCTTAGTTTTGTAAAGTAAAGTCTGCTGCAAGAGATCTACCCATGGTCCGCGGACCATGGGATTGTATAAAAAGAGCTAATCTCTAAGTAGTTAGGGGGAGAGAACATGTAAGAGAGTCATAGCTTTAGATCAAGAAGTCTAAGTCTTGGGTTGTAGCGTAAGTAGAGACTCTGTAGCTGACTGCACAGAGGCCTAGGGTAGAAATCCGCAACTGAGTGCGCAGACCCCTGCAGTTGTGTGCGTAGGGTGGACATAGTCTGTAAACACTTGGAAGATATTAATAAAAGGATTTATTCTGCAATTTTTGTGTCTTTGTTCTATTGATGTGTTTGGATATTTTATGTATGATTTTCCTTTATTATGCTTATATGATGCGCGAATGAATGCCACTACATTGAATAATTGAACGCAATTACAAATACCTACTTACGTTGTGATAACTTTAAGTAGTTGACAAGATAAGAAAATCACTTAGGGTAATTGAGTAATCTACATGGTGCGTTACCCTAACAACACGAAAGTACCTGAGCCCCAAGTTAGGGCTACGCGAAGTTTGATCGTATACTTTCGCAAAGGTAGTGAAAGCTGAAATAGGGAGTTTGTCTTACAAGCCCTAGAACGGGACCACCTGCGCGAAGGCAAGGATAGAAGAAATCAAACGAAATCACAACCATCTCAGGGTGCAGAAACTTGGTTCCAACATCCCCCCATACTGCTTTGGGTGAGACCTCAGTCCACGCTCTACGGGCTAATGCCAAAAGGGCCAGTAGTGTAGGGATTTGTTTGGCTAATTAACGTTTAACCTGTGTCAAGCCCCCTCAAGCCAACAAATGGTTTCGTTGCTAGGACTGAAATTTGCATAAGAGATGTGTGATGTCGTATCACTGGAATCCAACTAAGAAGGAGATTAGAGATTGGTTGGATAGAAAAATCCACGAATTTGCGGCACAAGAGAAAAGAAACTAGCGACTGACAAAAGAACAATGGTTGGACAGATACCTATATACAGAGATCCACAAGATCTTTTTTTGCTCCTTCCGTATCGAGCTATACGAGTGGATCGCAAAGCTAGCAGATAGCCAAGGAAGGTGGAAACTTGACGGTCCTATTGTGTGGACCTCAGAGCTAGTGCGGAGGTTGGAAGCATCAAAGGATAAGATCACCCACGCTGTTGATCATTGGCTTGATCATGTCGTAGGAGGATTTGTGACTGAATTCGTAGTCGACACCTCAGTCAGCTATAGCGAGGCAGAGCTACTCTTTCTCAAAGGACCGCGAGGTAAGTACATAAAATCTTTGAATACTTGGATTAAAATGTTATTGTGCGAAAAACGAGTTATGAAACTACCTTGATGTTTGGGACTACGTGAAGTGGAAAATCTTATAGAAACGAAGGAAAAAAGGGTTTGGAGTATAGCCCTTTGATTTCACCTCCACGGAGTGACAAAGAAGGGATAATGAAGGTTTTTTCACAAAGTGCTATTCAGTTAATAAGACAAGGATTCCCACGAATACCACCTCCACCCACACCCCCTCCAACTTCACCACCCTCACCTCCAACTTCACCCATACCACCTCCACCTCCACTGCAGTTCAATATGGCAAATACAGTGAAGTTTCCTTTGTTCAAAGGCTTGGGAAATGAGGACCCAGACCAATTCTGGTTTGTTGTGAGAGCTGTATGGGAAGCTCAAGGTGTTACAGATGATCATATAAAGAAGGCGACACTGGTTAGTGCTCTGCAAGATTGTACGCTAACCTGGTATATTAAGTACTCTAACGATAACCTGAATTCTGGAGTAGCAGACATCCAGGCAACATTAAATAGGGAATTTAGTAGGCCTAAATATGAGGCGTAGTCGATTGTGGGATTCAAAGATATCGCGATGAAACCAACCGAGATGACATGGGAACTAGACCAGAGGCTGAAATTCACAATCCATGAAGCCAACATGAATTTGACAGATGGACAACATCACAAGTGGTTTGTGGCTTCGCTATTACCACACTTAAGGAGTGCACTGTCACAGTAGAAGATAACAACTCAAGCAGAGGCCTTGGAGATTTCCATGAGACTACATGAGACTCCGATGCAAGATCCTAATCTAGGAGTTCAACAGATCCATACGCAGTTGAAGAATCTATGCCTTGAGATGCAAAGTATGAAGCAGGACAAAATGGTTCGACTGGAGGTACGCGAGGAGGTATGGTGCTTAAAATGCAAGAGCCAGGGTCATGAAAAAGACCATTTCCTAGTCTTTGCAAATTACATTGTAGGAGGAGGACCAATGCCTTTAAGGCCAAAAGCTCAATCAGGACCTAGCATGGGGCCTACATTATGGTGCGCTATCTGTCAAGTAGCCAGAAAACATGCCACGGATAACTGTCACTTGCTATAGAAGTATGTACAAGCACCGCAATAGCTGTTCTACAACTTTTGTAGATCGATAGGACATGATGAGTGTACTTGTAGGAGCTATGTATTAATGATGGATAGAAATCTCGCCTATAGGGTTTAGGCTGAAACATGGCCCCTTGAATAGAACATGAGAATAGCACAGACAGGATTTCAGGGGTGCGGAAGAGGCCGAGGCAGAGGAGGACCTGGTAGAGGTCGAGGACAATTGATTTTCTACAATTACGAAGGACTAGGACACTATGCCAGTGATTGCACTAATCCAACGCGTCCCTCATGCAAGTATTGCACACTGTTTGAGCATGAAACGGAATATTGTCCTATGCTGATAGCTAGGATACGTGACAAAGGGGCACTACCACCTCTGTTGACTCAACACTTGTAGATGATGAGGTCTGAGCCATGTGAGGAAGATCCAAACATAAATATAGTGCTCAGAAGTGGAATCGCGACAGGAAATGACAAGGGAAAATAGCCAGAAGACAGTACTTGGGTTCTCAAAGACTTGACAAAGGAGGCTGAGTTTTATTTGGAGTGCGCTCATGAAGCCTTCATGGAAGCTAAGAAGAGATTCGCTGAGGCCTCCACCTCAGGAAGCAAGGATAAGCCTGAACTGGAGATGGACCCCTCTATGCTCACAACTTTCCTGGAAACCTGTATGAAGTTACTGCATGATAGTAAGGTTGTAAAAGGGTTACAAGAACTCATCAATAGATGTGCTGGAACCGTTCCAGGTGAGCCATGCGTAGTACAAAATATTGGTAAGCATAAAACAACGACGGGACACGAGATGAGACTGACTGCACAAATAGGAGAATATGAAATGGATCAGGTCATTTTGGACCTAGGGTCAGATGTGAATGTCCTAACAAAACAAAATTGGGAGTGAATGGGGAGAACTGTGTTGCAATGGCCTTCGATTCAGCTAAGAATGGTGAATAAGCAGAAAATCATCCCCATGGGGCGGCTACAGGGGGTGACCATGGATATTGTGGGAGCAAGCACGCTGGCTAACTTTGAAGTAATAGAGATAGTGGATGAAAACAATCCCTATCCCACGCTCCTGGGAATTGAATGGGATACTGATATGAATGAGGTAATCAACCTGATTAAGCGAAAGATGATCTTTGAGAAGAGATCACTATGCGTAATAGTACCTCTCGATCCTGCTGAAGGATCGTGCTATCAGTGAATGTGAGAGTAGTTATGGTAGGCTATCATAAAGCTATCGAAGCTAGTAATCATAGGGTATTTGTTCGTATCTTGTATCTAGTTGTTCATCTCTTGCCTTCTTCCATGGTGCTTTTTGTTGGTGGGTTTTGTTGACGGTTGATAATGAAAACCTTGATGATGACCTGGACTGTATCTATAAGATAACAGCGTGAGACCAAGATTGGGTGAATCCCACCATGGATGGACGGATTACCTGGGATAGCGAGAGTTCCTACACTTCAGACTCCGACGAAGAAATAGAATGCTGCCAAAATTGATTACATGAAGTAAGTAAGCTGAATTGCAACATGATGACCCGGTCGCTGCACTATGTGTCATCAGAGGTAAGAAATCTACCTACTTATGATGGTTTGAATGAGGTAGATATATTTTTGGATGCATTTTAAAGGGAGGTACCAGAAAAGCAGTGCTTCTAAGCCTTGGACAAGGCACTGCGCGTGACACCCGCAAGATGGTGGGGTACACACAAGGGAAGCTTTGATGATTGGCGTGAATGTAGGAGGATGATGAGAACATGATTTGGGAAGCCTAAGATGCGACTGATAGACAAATACAATGGGCAGAACGATCTACATGAACATCTGGCCAAATGGAAGCAAGCTTATGGAGAAAAGCCCCAACTTGAGTGGGTGCACCTATTCTGTCATACCCTAGATGTTATCCCAATGAATTTGTATATAGAAACAGAGCTCCACCATGGGATAGGCAAATGGGATATCCTATGCGAAGGATTCATGATGACATTCAGTTTTGAGGATGGGTTTGACAGTATTGATGAAGCACTTCAGGAGGTAAAAGCAACAATATTTAGGATACCGCGAGATCCTTTAGACCTGATTCAGCCTGAATGGGCTACTCAGCTGAGTTGTGCGCTAGAATGTTATAATGTAACTGCTAAAGAATAGGACGAGGATCCACGAAAGATTAAAATTCTAGAAATAGAAGGCCACTGTGCGGTTCAAGGACCACAGATTGAGAACCCTGACATAAATGCGTCATTGAAAATGAAACAAGTGAACATTGGTATGGAGGTAGAATCCAAATTCGTGAAGATTGGAGACTACTGGGATGACGGGATTGTGGATAAGGTCATTGAATTTCTCCATGAATACCAAGACCTATTCCCTACCAAGTTTACGGATCTAAAAGGAATAATCGGGGACCTAGGAATGATGAAGATCACGTTAAAGCCCGACGTGAAGCCAGTTAAGAAAAGGCCTTACCATCTCAATTTGAAATACAAGGAGAAGGTCTGCTTAGAGCTAGACAAGATTCTAGCAGCAGGCATCATTGAGCCTATGGAAGAATCTAATTGGGTAAGCCCAATGGTGGTGCAAGAGAATAAGTAGAAGGATGAGATAAGGATATGCGTGGATCTCAGAAAATTGAATGATGCTTGTGTGCATGATCCTTTCCCGACTTTGTTCATGGATGAAGTGTTAGATAATTTGGGCAGCTGGGAAGCATATTCCTTCACTGATGGGTTCTTTGGGTGCCACCAAATCAAAATCACGTTGGAGGATAGGAGCAAGACAACCTTCGCGACTGAGTTGGGTTGTTTTCAATACACTGTAATACCGTTTGGATTGAAGAATGCGCCTGTAATCTTTTCGCACGTCATTGTTGTGTCATTCAAGGAATTTATTCATAAGTTCCTGGAGGTATATTTTGATGAATGGACTATATTTGGGCTGGTTAAGCACCATGTAGCAAGCTTCCGCTTGGTGTTGGTTACCTGTCAAATATACCAGATCGCTATCAATCTCAAAAAGTGTATGTTTTGCGTTCCTTTTGGAAACCTATTGGGGCATGTGGTTTGCAGACAAGGACTGATGGTAGACCCCGTGAAGATCACAGTGATACTGAACTTGGAAGCGCCGAGGAGTGTGAAGTAGCTATGCGCTACTCTGGGACACACGGGATATTACAAAAAGTTTATCAAAAGCTATGCCCAGATCACTGCGCCTATGGATAAATTGTTGAAGAAGGATGTCACGTTCTGCTGGAACAATGACTATAAGAAGAGCTTTGACATATTGAAAGAAAAGATGGTTACCACACCGATTCTAGTCTTCCCGGAGTGGAAGAAACAGTTCCATGTACATGTCGACTTGTCATGTATAGCGCTGGGAGCAGTACTAACACAGGATGGCAGAGAAGGATTGGAACACCCTATTGCATTTGCAAGCCACAGATTATCCAAAGCATAAAAGAACTATTCTATGACTGAATGCAAGGGGCTAGCTATGGTGTATGCACTCCTGAGGTAATGGCACTACTTGCTAGGAGGCCATTTTAAGATGTATACAGATCACTCCACGTTAAAGTACCTAGTCAATAAGCCTGTATTGGGGGGACGAATCTGCCGATGGCTCTTATTATTCCAAGTTTATGATTTTTGAAGTTGTTGTGAAGCCAAGACGATTGAATGCGGGACCAGACCACCTGTTGCGCATCGAAACAAGGGAGGAGCCTACTAACTTGGACGAAGAATTGCCTAACGTGTAGCTATTTGTAGTGCATGTCATGGATGGTCATTTTGAGAATATAATACACTTCTTAACTACATGAATGACACTAGAAGGATACACTGTCCAGAAAAAAGAAGGAATTAGTGGTGTGTGTGACAGATTTCTCTGTCATTGCTGGGAATCTGTACAAAATGGGTACTGATGAGATATTGCGATGGTATGTACCTGAGTTCAAGAGGAGCAGCATCCTCGTGGATGCTCATGGGGGCGCCACAGGAGGACATTATGTAGGGAGAGCAACCGCGTAGAAGATTCTATGCACAGGGTTGTGGTGGCCAACCCTTCATCAGGATTCAAAATCATATTGCAAGGAGTGTTATGTGTGTCAAAGAACGGGCAGGCCATTGTGAAGGGATGAAATGCCTTTGAATCCACAAATGATGTTGCAAACCTTCGAGAAGTGGGTGATCAATTTTGTAGGACCCATTCATCCACAAGGAAAGACAGGAGAAAGATACATTATCATTGCAATGGAGTATTTGACTCATTGGGCAGAAATGTAGCCAGTGAAGGATTGCACAGGCACGACTGCTGTGAAGTTCCTATTTGAGCATGTACTGACATGATTTTGATGCTCAAAGATCTTGATGAGCGATTGTGGTACGCACTTCCTAAATGAGAAAATCAGCGTGCTGACGAAGGAATTTCAGGTATATCACCAAAAGAGAACACCTTATCACCCGCAATCTAATGGAATAGTGGAGGCATTCAACAAAGTGCTTGAAAATGTGCTAACCAAGGTTTGCAATGATCAGCGGAGTGATTGGGACCTATGCATACCTACAGTACTATGGGCTTATCGAACGACATGTAAGAAGTTGACTAGACAAACCCCTTTTAGGCTTGTCTATGGCATGGAAGCAGTAATGCCTATGGAATTCATTGTACCTAGTCTGTGCATAATAGCACTCATAGTTATGACGGATCACGAAGCCCTAGAAGAGAGGCTCATTTAGCTGGATGAGCTCGAAGAAGAAAGATTTCTGGCTAGATTTCACCAGCAGGTCCAAAAGTAGTGCGAAAAGGCATGGCATGATCGACACATCAAGTTGTGCACATTTAAGGTAAATGATCTAGTTTTGTTGTATGATAGTAAGTTTGATCAATTTCCAGGAAAATTCAGGATGCACTGGTTAGGGCCTTATGTTATTAAGGATATTACCACGAAGGAGTGGTATAACTGGTCAAGTTAAATGGAGAACCCTTCCCAGAAAAGGTGAATGGGAGTCGCTTGAAGCCATACACTGGCGGTCTAACCATGTGACTAAATGAAAGTGGCACAGTCTTAGCACTCCAGGCAGCTGAAAGGAGGCACGAGACTATAAGCTACACTGTCCGGGTGGGGGAGCTGCGCGATGGGAAGATGGTGCGAAGCAAGGACATGTCACTGGGTCCGCGATAGCGCGGAGGGAGCTACACTACCTAGGGAGAAATCGCACAGGTCAGCTAGAAAGTGATCGTTAAAGTCACTGTTCATGAAAATACAGTAGAAGTGAGGCCAAATGGAGCGGGCGACCGACATTTAAGACGAAATTTATGGCTTAGATCCTTGAAAATCTGTCGCTAATCCAGCATTAATGAACCAATTATGGGAGGAATGGCCGGATTTGAATTCGAATTGCCCTATAAATTACAAGTGGTTGCCCAGTGAAAAACACTTGGCATTTTCAGTATTCAATGGTTGAGCTCTCAAGCACCTATGAATCGTGAGCAATACAAGCTTCTGATAGTTTCTGGGGTATTTGCGACTTTTCCGGCAGACACATAGGAATTCTTGCGCAAGATCATGTCTGCACCTCTAGAAGTTATCAATACACAGCAAGTAGTAGAGAAGCCAGCACAGGGAATGGAGAGACAGGCCAAAGTAGCTGCCCCAAAAGTAGCTGAAGTATTGGCGAAGATCCCTAAATCTCTGAGAATGCTGAGACCGAAGCCAACCCCAAACAAGGAGACCATGAAAGACAAGAAGGGCAATCAACCAGCCATACCAATGCACGCGTTGCCAATATGAAACCCACCAAAGCCCACTGCCTAGGAGAAAAGCAAGGCTATAAACCTAGAATCAGAGGAGGAGGATATCAAAGACATCCCCATGGACGACAAGGATGTGGGACAGGAAATAGAGGAGGTTGAAGCCCAGGGTGCGGACCCTATTACACAGTTGCCAGAATATGCAAGCCTAAGTCCAAGGTCCCAAAGGACATTGATGAAAGTAAGACTCCCCTACAAACCCCTCTGCTACCAAATGAAATCGCTTTTGACGGTCTGTGTTTGGAATGGGTGCCCACATTGAAGCTTGAAGATTGGGACTTTGCGGGCCATGAGAAGTTCCCGCACCTGGCGACCGAATAGCTGATGCACCACATCATAGACATAAATACAGGGATGACTAAATTGGAGCCATGGAAGTGGCTCAGAGGAGTAGAGAAGGAAGGATTACTCAACTTGCTATGGGTGCCACACTATAACCACACCCCCGTGACAGTGTTGATCATCAAGCAGCTGTTGTGCTTGGTGCATGATGGGTGTCTGTGGCTGGAGGAGCCGATACCCATCACCGATATGTTTATCCACCGCATAACGTGCCTACCATATATAGGCAAAACCCTAGCTATAATCTTTGGCAGAAAGGGTGGCGAGCTGGCGCTCATAGAATCAATGAAAGAGAAGTTCAAACTAGTAAAGAAGCCATGCAGGTATGCTATCTCCAGCATTTTTGACCCTACTATGAAGGTGGCGATGCAAATCCTTGTAGGGAAGGTGATGCAGAAGTGCCATGTTGATGAGGTACCGGTGCATGTCATTGTGCTCGCACAGTAGTGCATGGAAGGAGTCGAGTTTAACTGGTCAGACTACCTTCGAAGAGAGTTCCTGGCGAACTATCGCGAAGTGCAAGAGTAGAGCAAGACATTCCACTACACGTGGCTCTTGTTGTTGATTATGCTCGTAGCATGGGAGCTACCATTGGAGAGCCAATTCCCCTCGGTCATGCTAGACCTTCCTGAAGTAGCGAAGTACACTTCGTTATGGGCGACCAAGGACACGGAGCACATTCGAGACATCAAGATCTTCTGGACCTTGATAGAAATGAATATGAGGATGGCTATCAATCGCAAGCTGTGATTATTGCCCATAGTATATGCTAACCTATAGAGCTATGCTAAGTTTAAGGCTGATTTCCATCGGATTTTTATCAGGGCACGGAAGGACCCTATGCAGAAGTGGTACGATTTGCCGTACCTAGCCAAAGATGATGCCATTGATGTGGTGTTGGATAAATGGTCAGCAGAGTGGCTTACCTTGACGAATTTTGCGGTGGGTGGAAGTAGGTCTGCTGCACAAAAGAAGAAGGAAGAGGCCAAGCTAAAGATGGCATAGCTGGTTGAAAAGAGGAAGAAGGAGGCCGCTAAGAAGGCCCAGGTAGAATAGACAGGAAAGGAGGTAGGAAAACAAATAGGTGGCACAAAGCGGGCTCTCATAAAGGCACACGGTCACCTTCACCTGAAACCAAAAAGGAGGACACAGAGCAGCACGGTGCGGCCCTTAGGAGACATCTGGCCACATTAAGTGCCCAAGAGAGCTAGAAAAGGGAGGGTCCAGAAAGAAATCCAAGGAAACCAAGACCTCGTTGGACCCCATCACATTGACGAAGGGCAACTTATATGACATCGGTGACATAGTTAGAGATGTCACTGTGGAAGCCCTCCAACAATTTGAGAAGTAGTAGTAGGTCCTCCTAGGGGCCATCCACACTGGGCTGTAGGAGTTGCAGACTCGCGTGTCGCAAGCTGGTACGCTATCCACCAACTTGGGTATCGGCACATCAAAGGCTACTGATATGCTGTGCACAAAGGCTTCTAGTGTGCTAGTGCTGCTAGATGGAGCACTGATAATAGAAAATGAGGATGATAGGCCCACTATCAGCACCTTGAAGGGAGTGGGATTGAACCTAGCAGCACTCCCACGCGAAGTGCTCCACCTCTTGCAGGATGGAGTCATTGCAAAGCTGAGGACCTGTGAGCACCACGCCCTCCAGGTGATCAGTGAATAGAACATAAACAACGAGTAGATGGCCCTACAAAGGAATGTTGCCATCACTGCCGAGGCCGAGGTGACATCCAGAACAAGAAGATCATACAGGTCAAGGAGGAGGCCTGTAGAATGGTCCCAGAATTGGCCATTCTGGAGGAGGAGCTAGTTGAGGTCTGGATCTGCAAATTGGCCACAGGGGTGCACGACACTCGGACAGAGATGGTGTGGGTTCAATTGGAGCTCAACTTGCATATTACAAAGCTCTAGTAATAGAAGCAGTTGCGACAATGGAGAGTGCAGTAGTAGACTGTACACAGTTGTTCAAATAATTGTTTGAGGTCCTAACCGAATTGTAGGAGGACCCAAAAATCAGAGGCTAGAAATGAAAGTGCGTGAACTCCAATAGTGCTATGACGAACTTAAAGGAAAAATGTGATCCATCATGCTAACACAGAGGTTAGCCAAGTTGCAGGAAGCCAAGAAGTTGAAGGAACAGGCGGATCCAGCGCTGCACAAGGAGGTAATGCTGAAGGCATGACTAAAGCCTTAGCTGGAGGAATCTTATGCAGTCATAAGAAACATTGAAGGCAAGCTTGCGACTCTGTAAGTGACACAACAACAACTTCAGGCTTACAACGCAGGGGCAGTAACTGAGAAGACAGTAGAAGATGCGAGGCAAGCAGCAGCTCAGTGCACAGCCGAAGTTGCGGTCATCAGGGTTGAGCTGGATGGGCTTTGCACAAAGATCTTTGCACCTACCGAGTGACTTGAGGGCGAGTCACGATGTTCGTGTTGGGGGCCTATTGGGAGCAGGGTCCCCCAAGGGCAATTTTGGGGATAAAAGTCCATCTTTAAGTTAAATTTTTGTAATATTATTGTAAAGGCTCCACATTTTATGGTTGTAGAGTGTGAAGGTGTTATGTGTCACAAAGGCTAGTCTGCCCTTAGTTTTGTAAAGTAAAGTCGACTGTAAGAGATCTACCCATGGTCCGCAAACCATGGGATTGTATAAAAAGAGCTAAGCTCTAAGTAGTTAGGGGGAGAGAACATGTAAGAGAGTCATAGCTTTAGAGCAAGAAGTCTAATTCCTGGGTTGTAATGTATGTAGAGGCTCTGCAGCTAAGTGCACAGAGGCCTAGGGTAGAAGTCCACAGCTGAGTGCGCAGACCCCTGTAGTTGTGTGCGTAGGGTGGACAGAGTTTGTAAACACTTGGAAGATATTAATAAAAGGAGTTATTCTACAATTTCTATGTCTTTGTTCTGTCGATGCGTTTGGATATTTTATGTATGATTTTCCTTTATTATGCTTATACGATGCACGAATGAATGCCACTACATTGAATAATTGAATGCAATTACAAATATCTGCTTGCGCGGTGATAACTTTAAGTAGTTGACAAGATAAGCAAGTCACTTAGGGTAATTGAGGAATTTGCACGGCGCGCTACCATAACAGTGCAAAAGTACCTGAGCCCCAGGTTAGGGCTACGTGAAGGTCGATCGTATACTTTCGCAAAGGTATTGAAAGCCAGAATAGAGAGTTTGTCTTAGAATCCCTAGAATGGGACCACTTGCATGAAGGCAGGGATAGAAGAAATCAAACGACATCATAACCATCTCAAGGTGCTGAAACTTGCTTCCAACATCCCCCCATACTACTTCGGGTGAGACTTCAGTCTGCGCTCTATGGGCTAATGCTAAAAGGGCCAGTAGTGTAGGGATTTGTTTGGCTAATTAACGCTGAACATGGGTCAGGCCCCCACAAGCCAACAGTGGACAAGTTAACTGGCCACCTTTGCTTCTAAAATAATCTTTCTACATATTCCTATAGTTTTAATCATATTCATACTTATGCGGGAGAATGGATGAGGTGACATACCTATGGCTTCCTTTTCCTTGCTGATGCATGCTAGAGGGTGGTTTTGTTGCGTTCCTCATGAATCAGGTACATCTTCTTGACTGCTTTTTTTATTGTTGATTTTATTTTGCTTATGGGTTGTCTTCTTGTTGATGTGCAGGTGTTGGCTTCCTCTGTTGCTATTGAGCTCTGGAGAAGTTCCATTGTGCCTACAGTTTTTCTTCTCCTATTTCAATCATGGTACTGAAGGTTAGGCCTAGAGCCTATTGTTACTTCAAGATAGGCTGTTACAGGGTTTCCTATAGTACTACTACAGGAAATCTTGTAGCAGCCCTTTTTTGAATTTTTGTGTCCTTTCACTGCTTGGAGGGTGAATAGGTATTGGAATGAGTGGAAGGTCTGGCCATGGAGTGGTAGGTGAGCTAGGCTA
The DNA here is from genome assembly GCA_031772625.1 of Pinus tabuliformis. NCBI lineage: Eukaryota > Viridiplantae > Streptophyta > Pinopsida > Pinales > Pinaceae > Pinus > Pinus tabuliformis. The sequence continues at coordinate 1,203,110,559 of CM062804.1, forward strand.
CTAGTGGCATTCCCCTTTGATGTTCTTTTCTCTTTTTTCATTTTTTTTATTTTTTATTTTTTATTTTTCTTCGAACTATATTTTTTTGATGGACACAGGGGTTGACATGGTCATGAAGGGTGTTGGATGATATGTGATGAAGTCAATGGCCTCCTTTTTGTATCCAAAATAGGCTTGCATCATAATTTTTCAATCGGACTACCATTCCTGTAGATTTTTAGGACTTCCTGTAGTAATTACAGGAAATCCTGTAGAAATCAGATAATTGCCTGAAATTTGAATTTTCTGTTGTTGGAGATGAGTATGGATGAATGAACATGGGGATTATGGAGGAGATGAAATGGATGAAGAAAAACATGGGGTTTTGTAGGGCTTGCTGCCCTCTGATCTCTGTGTCTATTATCTTCTTGAAAACCTGCAAAAACCAGAATTTTTATGAGAGGGAACATTTGAGGTCCCTGCCATTATTTTTGTGCTTTTTCTCTCTTTTTTTTTTTGAAAGACAACCAGGTTCCCACAAAGGAGGTTTTCATCCTGGTTGTCTGCCCTGGGCACCTCAAAAGAGGTTTTCACCTAAGGGTCTTTTAACTTTTTGTTTTGTTTTGTCTTTTTTTTAACTCTTGGGCTACCCCAAAGAGGTTTTCAACCTAAGAGTGGGCCTCAGGTGCCTCATGGAGGTTTTCACATGGGTCTCTTATTTTTTATTTTTTTTTTGAAAACTTCAACAAACCTCAAGAACTTGGTGAGGTGGAATCTGAGACTCCTTCAATCACCATTATTGCTTTGCTAATGATACTGATGAACTCCTTCTTTGACAAAGGCTTTTTGTAAACCTTCAACCTGTACCCATTCACAAGCAAAGGGATACCTTCTTCATCGATGGTTCTTATATAAACAACCCCATTATCATGGCACTTTTCTATCACATATGGTCCCAACCATCTTGTCATCAACTTGCCTTTGAAATGTTTGTACCTAGAGTCATACGGCAGGGCCCAATCACCTTCTTGAAACAATTTGTCTTTGATATTTTTGCCATGTGAGATTTTTATTTGTACTTGAGTCACCTCTATGTGTAGGAGGTTCTGCATCCTAGATTCATATAAACCATTTAGTTGGAGCAAACTCTCTTGTTGTGCCCTTGTAACATCTACATCCAATTGTGCTACCATCCTTACAATGTTGTACTCAAATTCAATGGAGAGTAGAGCCTTCTTCCCATAGACCAAATCATAAAGAGCAAAGTCAATGGTGGTATTCCAAGTTGTATTGTAGGCCCAGGTGGCCTCCACTATTCTGTTTGCCCAATCCTTCCTGTTGCTGCTAACCACTTTGGTCAGAATGCTTTCAAATGCTCTATTGGTGACTTCTAATTGTCCATTAGCCCGAGGGTGGCAAGGAGTGGAATTTATGTGCTTGATCTTATGTTGGCTTAACATATTCTCAGTCATGTCTGAGGTGAATTGACTATCCTGATCATTGACCAGCTCTCTAGGGTATCCAAACTTGTAAAACACATTCTCCCTCAAAAACTCAACCACGTTTTCTTTTGTGGCTACCTTGACAAGATTGGTTTCAACCCTCTTTGTTAAGTAGTCGGTGCACAAAATGATGTAATTTTTTTGTCTTGATGGAGGATGAATGGGCCCAATGAAATCCATGCCCCACTTGTCAAATGGCTCGAAAGTCACTTGAGGTTGCAAAGGAATTTCATCCCTGGGAGTAGATTTCCCCATCCTTTGGCATTGATCACACTGGCTGGTATACCTTCTTGTATCCTGGTGGAGATTGGGCTAGTAATAGCCAACATGTAGTACATTGAATGTTTTCCTTTTGGCTACAAAGTGACCTCCACAAGGCCCATCATGACAGTCCAGAAGGATGTCAAAAAATTCCTCCTTCTTGACACATCTTCTCATAATTTGATATGGGCCCAACTTGAAGAGATTGGCCCCAATGCAAGTGAATGGGCCACTTTTCCTTATAATTATGCTCTTCTCCTTGGAGGATAGATTTGGATGGAATTGTGCAGCTACTAAGTAGTTGGCTATGTCAGAAAACCATGGAGAGAGGACTAAAATGGAAAATAAATTCTCATATGGCAACTGGTCATTCACCATTCCTTCCTCACCTGCAAGCAAAGTCAATCTAGACAAAAAATATGCAACTACATTTTCTCTTCCAGGCTTATCAATAATAGTTAGATCAAATTGTTGTAACAAAAGGAACCATCTAATAATTCGGGCATTCACATCAGGTTTTTTCATCAAATATTTAATGGAAGCATGGTCAGATGTACAAAGGTCTGGTAACCAGTAATGTAATGTCTAAAATTATTCAATGAATGGACAATAGCTAGGAGCTCCTTTCTAGTCACAGTGTAGTTTAACTCAGCTTTGGGCAGATTTTTGTTGATGAATTAAATGGCATAAGGTAGCTTGTCATCTATCTGGCCCATAGCTGCTCCTATAGCTTTATGAGAGGCATCAACATGTATGTTAAAAGGAAGAGCCCAATTTGGGCCTCAAATAATAGGTTCAGTAGCCAACTTGCCCTTTAGGGTTTCTAGGGCCTCTTTGCAACTTTCTGACCATAAAAAATTATATTCCTTGGCCAGTAGTCCAAACAAGGGTGAGGCTACCTTGATAAAGTCTTTTATGAATCTCCTATAGTATCCTACTAAGCCTAAGAAACTTCTGAAATCCATCTGCTTCTGAGTAGGGACTCTCTACATGATAGCTATCTTATTTGGGTCTACTTCCAGTCCTTCTTGGGATATTGAGTGACCTAGAATAGTCCACGTAGTTAATAAGAATTCACATTTCTCGTGACTAATGGATAATTTCATTTCAATGCATTTTTTTGACACTTTTCCCAAGTTAGAGAGAGCCTCCATGAAATCGTACCCATAGGGGTTGAAATCATCCATATAAATTTCCACATAATCATGGACTAGATCTACAAAGATGCCCAAGAGCGCACTTTGGAAAGTGGAAGGGGAATTGCATAAACCAAAAGGAAGGACCCTATAAGAAAAGATACCCTAGGGATAGGTGAAGGTGGTTTTATCCCGATCTTCTGGGTTGTTATGGATTTGATTGTAACCACTAAATCCATCCAGGAAAGAGAAGAACTTCTTTCCTCCCAGACCATCTAATATTTGGTCAATGAAAGGTAGAGGGAATGGTCCTTTTTATGTGGCTTTATTTAGCTCTTGGTAATCCACACAGATCCTCCTATTTCCATTTTTCGTTGGAACTAGAACTAGAGGAGACACCGACTCACTATCTAAGATGGGGCAAATGAACCCAGCATCCAACAACTTTTGCAATTCTTCTTTGTCTATACCCTTGAGGTCTGGGTTCATTCTCCTTTGAGGTTGGCTTACTGGTTTGCAACCTTCCTTGATGTAAATGTGGTGAGTACATACTAAATTGTTCACTCTCTTCATTTCCCTATAACTCCAGGCAAAGGAATCCAAATTATTTCTTAGCATGTCACATAACTCCTCTTCTCGGTGTACAAAGAGAGGGGTTGATTTTAACTGCTTTTTCTGGGCCAAATTCTATCATCTTGACATGAGTAGCGCCTGAGTCAACTAAGAATAGATCAATCCAAGGGTTGTCTTTGGCTTCCTTTACTAACTCCTCAAGAGACATGGTGTTGGGGGGTTGATTATGGAGTATTTTATCAATCGAGTCATCTTCATCAGGTTGTCCCCCTCCTATAGTAGCATCTAGGGTATAGATTGGGGAAGAGTAGACTTCATCTTCTTCCTCCTCTTCTAACCATATAGGTAATTCATTCTCTAGATATGGTTGAATAGGAGGGTGCAATACCAATTGCTTGGATAGATGGCCATTTTTAATGGTTATGTTCCTAGCCCTGCAACTTATGTACGCATCTGTAGTGGCTAACCATCAAATTCCAAGGATGAGAGGATAACGATTGAACTTGGTCTCAGGTTGGAGAACTAATAAGTCAGCTGGGTATTCCCAGGAATCAATGGAGACCATCACATCCTCAAAAATTCCCTCAGGAGCTACTATGGATCTGTCCGTGAGCTGCAAGACTATTGTGGTCTTTTCTAATGATCCTTGGAGATTTAGTTCAATCATAGTCTCCTTAGTCATCACTTTGATGGCAGCCCTAAGATCGATCCACGTATGGGGGAAAATAGTGCCATCGAGGTGTACATCTACTACAGGACTTCCAAGATCTAGATACTTTGGGCAAATCACCCACCCCAGCATTAAGTCAGACAGTTGTCCAATCAAAATTAATGGTAGGGGTGACTTTCTTTCACCTTCCCGGATTTTTGAAACACTTCTCCTTGATTAACTTGTTGTAGATAGGGACATCTTTGATAGCTTGGAGAAGCGAGATTTTGACACACAAGTTTTTCAACTCACCCAGAAGTTCAATCTCTTCTGTGGTGTGCTGGACAGGATGGGATAATCTCTTAGGAAAAGGAGGTGGATTTGCTTGAGGGACACTTTCCTATTTTTCCTCTTCACACTCCTTAGGTGGAGATGGAGGTTGATTATCTGGAAGCACTCTTCCAGACCTGAGGTTAATTTCATGAATTTCCACAGCATAGTCAGGGTAGGATGTTTCTCCACTATAGACCTATTGTGCCTGTCTATTGTTCGGGTTCATATTTGGTTGGGCAGGAATATGAGGTTGCTTAGGTGGAGCAGGGTGTAGGAGTTGTGGTTGAGATGGAGGTGGAGGCAATAGAGATGGAGATTGGTTGTATGGGGGCCTCCACCCTTGGGATGGTGCATTCCACTGAGGTTGTGGAGGAGCATATGGCTGAAATGGTTGGTTGGCAGATTGGGAATGGTATTGAGGTGCAAAAGACCAGGGAGAAGGTGTGGACCATGAAGGATGAGCAGGAGGGAACCAAGGGGGAATGGATGTATTTTGATTAGGGTTGTAATATGAATAGGATGCCCCTTGCATGCCTTGCTGGTATGGTCGAGGTCCTTGAGGCCTCCTTTGGTTGATGTAGCAGATTTGTTCAGTCACCCCTTTAGTTCCCTGATACACAGCTTTTAATCTAGGCAGGGAAGGAAACTTGTCTATGGAGTGGTTTTCCTCACAGACCGAGCAGATTTCTATAAGATTCAATGGAAATTCATTCCTAGGGTGTCTCCTGGTGCATCTAGCGTAGAATATAGCTAAGGTACTTTCTACTTCCTCCTGCTTCCTCTTGATCTATATGGTGTCCATTTACAGAGCAAGGGCATGAAAAATTTCACTCTTAAATTCATCCAACATGTTCCCAATTTCACTTTTTATGGATGTGTTGGAAGAGGAGGAACTGGCCACAACTTGACTAGCCATACCGTTATTTCTAGCATCCAAAGAATGATTCCTGAAAACTATCTTGATATCGTCATAAGGTAACTGGTAGATGTCCCCTCCTAATAACAAGTTTATAGTTTCTAGGAGATCCTCCTTGGTCCCCCTAAGAAGGAATAGCTTAAGCGATTCAGGATCAAGGGTGCACCTGGCCCTTTTGTAGCTGAGATGGAATCTTTCCTTATAATCTTCTAAAGATTCATCATGTCCAAAAGACATTATAAAAATTTCCTCTTTGGTATCTTTGGACCTGCAGTAGTCACTGTACTTATTGTTGAAGGCTTGTTACATATGAGCCCAGGTGGTGATACTGTCCCTAGGTAAACCCATGAACCAACAAAAGTCTCCATCTTTGAGAGTGGATGGGAACAATTTCAACTTATGATTATAATAGGTGTAGTCATAAGTTCTGCATATGAGAGCAAACTCGAACAAAAAGGTATTTGGGTCTTCCAAGTTTAGGCCATGGAAGTGAGGAAGAGTAGAGGGGCTTGTGTTTTTCATCCTAGCATCCCCGTTAGTTTCTCTATTGGGAAAAGCACCCTCATCTCTATTCTCAGCTCCTTCTCTGTCTCCAGTCCCATTTCTATTTTCAGCCATGGTGTAAGTTGGTGGAATGGTCTCTTCTTCTTCCCCGATAGGTTCTTCAAAAATATCTAGTTGTTCACCTAATGGGTCCTCTAGCTCAAAGCCATTGAAGAAGAGGGAAGGTTGGATGTTTGATGTGGTGAGGGTATTTGGAAAAAATTTCCCTAAGTTGTCTTTACTCCTACGAGGCATGAAAGGAGTTTTTTTTTTTAGGGTTTTTTTTTTTTGAACTTCTTAAAGAATGGAGAGAAAACAAAACCAAATTGCAACTACTTGTTGAATGGAAAGAAATAAAAACCAAATTGCAACTACTTGTTGAATGAAACTATTTGTAGAATGGAAAGAAAATAGGAAAGAAAGAAAAAAGAAAGCAGAAATCATATCTACTCAGACACCTCCCCAGAAACGGTGCCAAAATGTGTTGTGTGCCAGTAATACAGCAAGAATGTTGCAAATCATGGGTTACCAACTTTACTTCATTAACCTGGGGTTCGTACAAACTTGGAGGTGACAGTTCTGTATATGTTAGTGCCTTGATCTACCTCAGGCTGAAGGAAGGCAGGTCTAGGGTAACATCAAACCACGCTTAACCTGGTAGCTAGCCCTACCAGGTCCAGAGAGGGCTCTCCCCTTGTGAATCTCAATTAGGATATTGGCAACTAGGGCTTGAGATGACTGAAATGAATGTTGATTTTAGGCTAGGTAAAGTAGATCAGGGTTTCTGGTTTGATTTTTGGGTTTTGATTGCTGAATCAATTGGAGAAGGTAGATTGGGTCCAGGAAATCAACTCAGGGATACAATCATGTTCTGTGGGGCGAGATAGATAAGTGTTTATGCACTAGTAATCAAGTGAGATGGTTGGTTCAAGACTGCTGAGGGGCTAAGGAGGGCATGTGGAGACCATGAATCGTCTTCAAACTGCTTAAAACATTAAGAACTAAATGCATTCCCAAGGCAAAGCACTGTTATCAATGCATTTTGCCTATTTATCTTGATTCATTTAGTTTAGAAGAATGGAAAAGGTTTTGAAAAATATAACACATAAGAAAAACTCATTATAGAAGAAGAAATAATACAAAAACATAGTATCACAAGAATCCCAAAAAAATAGCTACAAATCTTGGTTTTATTCCTTGCCAAACTGCTGATACAAGTATACAATGAGTACACCACTTCCAAAAGAGTCTAAACTCTACAAATGACTAAGAGAAAACATAATATAGACATCAAACAACTCATGCTAGTCATCAGGGGTCGAATCAATGAGTCAAGGAGCTATGTCAACAACATCTAAACTAGGACCAAGAAAATAGGCAGTGGAACAACTTGCCTCTAAAACTAAGGAAACTGATACATTCAGTTCAAAACCACTTTTGATTTGATGTATCTAACCCATCAAGTGTTTTTCATCATATTACATCATTTACCATGAAAAATTTACCAAGAAAAGAAAAAGAAGTCAACTGTTGAAGAAACTAGGCAAAATTTGACTTTCAGGCAAAATTGACAAAAATTTCCTTGATGCGCAGCACCCTAAGCCTTATGCACAGTGCCGCTTCAAGGCTACTTTTGTAGGTCTTCCACTCATCCCAATCAGGCCAAAGATAGCTTGTTGGAAAGCCTTACCCGTCTAGTTTCTAGAACACTTTGAATTTTCTAATTTGGAGGTCATTGGCCCCCTCAAAAGTGGATTCTCCCAAGACTGGTTCGTGTGTGTCCAAAAAGTGGCAGAGAGGGCACTTTTTGAGTGTTTTTTTCCCTTTTGGTGGCCAAGATCTCCTCCAAAATTGATGAAACTTTCTGGGTTTGCTTATTTTTTGATGCTGAATCCAAATCTACAAGCCATTGGTCAAGAGGATGCACCAATTCATTGCACAGTGCGCATCAGCCAGAATTTCCTGTGTTGCCTAATTCAAAAATTGGAAAATGACAAAATAGTTTCATAATTTGCCCAATTTTGGCTTAAAGCTGCATCATGGGTTACTTTGATGGGCTAAAGTCACATCAGCCAAAATGTTGAGCTTTTCATCCTTTTTTTGCCTTTTAAGGCCCTCCTTAATCTTTCCTTAAGGTGCTTGATCCTCTTGTTGCATATTCTATTCCAGGTCAAATAATGGTGGGCCATATGCCTTAGCATCTTGTTGTCTCTATTTGATTTCTTCAAAAGGCCCTCAAGGTGGATATTTACCCTTTCAAGCCATATCTCTCTATCATGCTCCACTTCGGAGTCAAGGGAAGTGGATGCTCTTTACTACTTTGCCTTTGAATTTTTAGCATCTCTAACTCCATTTGGGTTTGTTTATCCTCTAGTTGTTTGTTTTCTTGCTCTAGATAGTTGATAATATATCTAGCACTGACCACTTTATCATTCAACATATGAATATGATCCTCTTTCTCTTTCAAAATCATGTTTTGAGCTAAGGATGGGCTGTCAAGATCAATTACCTGAGTGTGATGAGGTGGCACATCATCATCATGCTCCTCAAGTGAGAATTCCCTCTCAACATTGTCATGGAGCTCCTCATCAATGGCCTTTCCTTTACCTTTCTCTTGCTGCTGCAAGATCCTTTCTCTAGAGATGTCACTTAGGGAGTCCTCCTTAATATTAGGGTCACTGTCTCTTTCCATGCTTGTCTCTATGGGAAGATGTGGTGAGTGGTGGATAATAGAAGGGGGAAAAAGATGAGTATGAAGAGATTTGTGAAAGGAACAATAGTGATGAGGTGAGGAAGGGGAGTGAGAGGGATGGATAGAGGACCTAGGGTTTTGATGTATGAGCTTAGGGTTTCATAAAGGGATTAGTTTCTTAGGGAAAATAGGGAAAGGGAAAATGGGATCAAGGGGTAGATTTAGGGAAAATGATAATGGGAAAATGAAGACAAGTGACAAGAGCTATAAATTGTGAGAAATTTGGTATGAGACAACTAGGGTTTTGAGTTTTAATATGCTAAAACCACAATTATAGCATAAAAACCCTATGTGAGATCAAAAGTGACATTACTTACTTGGTTGGAAGAGAAATGCAGCATTGATGGTGATTAGAGGTGAAGTTTGATGGTTTTTAAGTGTTACTAGCCAATGCACAGCACCTACTCACCAATGCGCAACACCTCTCTGATGTGCAGCAGCAGTGTAAATTAACACAGGAGAAAACTTCCTGATGCATAGTGCCCCTCTGATGCACAGTGCCAACCTCCTGATGCGCAGCACCATTTTGCAGACAACGTTTTAAGTCCTTCCCAGTGTCCAAATTGAGCATGTGATAGCTCTTTGGAAAGCTTGTCGAGTATACTTTCCAAAACATCTTTAATGTTTCAATTTGGAGCTCATTCTCCTTGTCAAAAGTCAAATCTCCCAAGACTGGTCAAAATGTGCAGAATGAGATTGCCTAAATTCAGAGTGTTGTTGCATTCAACTTTTGAAGGTCTTCTTCAACTCCAAATTGAACTCATGATAGCGCATTGGAAATATCTCTATTTCTAGATATCATTTAAATCATCAAGCAAGTCATTTGAACATCTCTGCTAGGTGAAATCTTGATTTTCCCAAGGTCAGTCCAGAAGTGCATCAATCCTCTTCAGGCCAATGATGTTTTCGACATTTATCCCAAACCATGAAACCTGTGTAAAAACTGAAAGAGGTTTTTATTCTTGGGTCAATGATGGACAAAAACCTCTCTCACTTTTGTCAAATTCATCTTTTCTTGCTCAGAAACATAGTTTGAAGAAAACCTATCCCGATATGTGGAACAGGGGATTTGTAGAAATGAAGGGAAATGAAGGGGATAAGGGGCTTCTAAATTCTTGAGAAAATTTTAGGAAGTAGGGAGGGATGTTAGGAATTAGGGGAAAGTGGAATTTCAAATATTGAGTGAGGGGAAGGGGTCCAAAAGGTCAAAACACAAGCCTAACCTAGAAAATTGTCAAATTGTAGCAATAAACTAGGGTTTGTGGGAAAATGATGAATTTGAGGGATATCAGTGATGGGAAGCATTTAATAAGGTATATTAAGGATAGGGGAAGGTGTATGAGAATCAGGATACAAGTTTTGTTGATTATTTGACCATCCAAAAAAAATTACCTTCAAAACCCTCGGAGAGGGAAATGAGGCTTACCCAAGTACAACTGAAGCATGAACAAGGTGTAAAATGACCCATTGGAACCTGAAATGATGATGACAACTCTTTTAATGATGGTACACTCAGTCGAATGGTGAAACGGACCAATACTTGGAAGACTTTGGAAGGAGTGAAAACAAATCCTAGACCTAAGATCTAGTGATCAAATTTTACTTGAAGACTCACTAAAATGACAAAATTTGACTTTGACACCCTAAGACCACTTTGTAAGAGCATGTTTGATCACTGGTGAAAGGCTTCAAAGACTGACACTAACATTGGATCCATTGGGGATGGTAGCTCCTTGGAGGTGCCAAGAACACCGTAGACCAAGTAGCCTTATCCATTGGGCATGGAGTCAAAAACACAAACTGAAATGGATGACTGAAAACTAACGACTCAAAGACACAAACTAACTTGAAACTAACTCAATACTAAAACACAATTGAAAAACTAGAAAATATGCTCAAAATGGAGCTTATTCAATAAAACCTACTCTAACTGTTCCATTCATCACCTGGTCATGTGAAATGAAACAACGAATGCAACCAAGTAAGAATTCTAGCTGTTGTTTGAATTATTCGCAAGTGCTTTCTTATGAACAACAAGAGAGAACTACTGAAAGGCAACTTCCATGAAAACTTGTAAAAAGATCCATTGAATAATATGGATTCTCTATCCGACTCCAAAAATACTACATAAGGATCTTGAAATTCATGTTCACTGGGACTCAGCTCATCCGATGGATTACTTTTCTCCTCCTCATACCATGAATGCAAACTTTTGTCTAAGCTTTGTGACGAGACTCCTGCTGAAAATGACAAAGAAACCGGCTGCCAGATCAAGTTTGTATCAATACTTGTCTCAATCTCACAGTTAGCTAGTGGAGAAGGACTTTGATTGCAGACATCATCCAACACATCAGCTATTGGATCGTGTAAAACTTGAAAATACTATTGCAACCCATTTTTGATTGGTTCCAATGAGATGGCATGATTTTCTATAAGTTTTTTATCCTTTATTGAAGATATACTATGCAAATTTCCCTTCAAAAACTAAAATGATTTGAAATAGAACGGTACAGAATCATCTTGCATCATTTGATCATATGTTCCAGCTTCAGAGTCTTCATCTGCAACCTGACATTCAATGGTGTTCGGGGGCTTCAAATCTGGATATGAGAAGTCTTGAACAAGGATTTCATTGCCCTCAAGATGGTCCAGATTGAAACTTATCAATGGTTGATTTCTGATAGCACGAAATTTGTCTCTGGTGAACTGAAACGAAGTAAAACAAAAAGGCAAAGATCCTTCACTTACTTCAAAATTTGTTGCACTTTCCTCCTCACTTCCATAGCTGATATGCAACGGCTGATCACTGTATTCAAGCTGCAAGTGAATTTCCTCCTTCCACAAACCAGCCGCTGATTTCTCTGCAAGACTAGCTTCTGTTTGGAGAACATAATCATCATCATACTAATCAAACTTAGGGAAATCATCAGTATAAAACACATCATCAAGCATACATGTCATATCAACAGATCTCTCTTCTCCAAGATGATCTATAAAACAATCATTATTAGGTCTATGACAACTGGGATAATAAAGAAAATGTTTTGGATCAGCAACTTGTTCCTCTTCAATCAGCGAGCCATGGTCTTGAACATCATACTCATTCCTTGTGGTGATCTTTTGCATCATCTCTTCCATTGCACTTACCAAAATGTCGATCTTTACCTCTAAAGATGTCGATTCCTCTGGATCTATGTTCTTCATCTCTTCTTCCTTCAACTTTGCCCTTCTGATCAGAAAATTAGCCTCTACATCTACTGCACTATTTTGCATCTCCTCAAGTGTTGCAAGGTTCCTTTCTCTCAGCTGAAACTCCATTTCCAGATCAAAGGCTTCCAGGTAGTGTAAGAGAGCGGATCCAGGAGGAGGTCTTATATTAGCAGGCATCAAACAATAAACTTGGTTAAATCTGGAAGAAAACTATTTTACTGTCTCCCCTGGCTGTCTTTTCAACTGGTTATATTCTTCTAGAATCAAGAAAGGGTTTTTTCTGAACACCCACTTGTCGAGGAAAACTTTGACGAACTGCTGGAAATTTGAAATGCTTGCATTAGGTAGGGTTTTGAACCAACTCTTGACTTTGCCTTGTAAAGAAAGAGCAAAAAGCCTAATACTAACATCCTCTTCATCAACTTCAAAAAGGTCAAGAAAAGACTCAAAATTCAGTACATGTCTCTCAGCAATGATGTTGTCAGATTCACCATCAAATCTTGGTAGATATAGTTAATGATTTTTAGGGAAAGCATGGGATATAGGAGGTAAAATCATAGGCTTATGTCTATCTAGAATTTTACAAGGTATAGGAATATGTACAGAAGGTATAGAATTAGTCTTTGTCTCTTGAGGCTCATCATTTTGAAGACGATCATCATAAAATTCAGAAGGAGGGGCTTGATCAATATCAAAGGCATGTGCATATTTTGTATCCACAATCTTTAAAGAGAAAGAATCAAATGCAGATCTAGGATATTTCCTCGAATACAATATACTTTGTAAAGCCTTCTTGACATTCTCAGGAAAAGAGAAGAAATAATTTATAACAAAGAACATAATGTCTTGGATGAAATTCCAACTTGAATACTTGATATTTCCATATTGTCCTTTCATGTTTCTGTTGGTCAGGTTCATCCTCCAGTGGAGTCCTTAGATCTGATCTTGAAACTGATTTGGAGTTGCCAGGTGAATGATTTCAGCCTTCCTATGTCTGATCATTGTCCACCATCAACAATCAAATCTGAACTTGATACATTTTGTTGCGGAACATAAAACTACATTCCCCAGTATCATCGCCACTATGTTAGTGCCTTGATGTACCTTAGGCTGAAGGAAGGTAGGTCTAGGGTAACATCAAACCATGCTTAACCTAGTAGCTAGCCCCACCAGGTTGGGAGAGGGCTTTCTCCTTGTCAATCTCAATTAGGATATTGGCAACTAGGGCTTGAGATGACTGAAATGAATGATGATTTTAGGCTAGGTATAGTAGATTAGGGGTTCTAGTTTGATTTTTAGGTTTTGGTTGCTGGATCAATTGGAGAAGGTAGATTGGGTCCGGGAAATCAACTCAGGGATACAGTCATGTTCTGTGGGGCAAGATAGATAAGTGTTTATGCACTAGTAATAAAGTGAGATGGTTGGTTCAAGACTGCTGAGGGGCTGAGGAGGGCATGTGGAGACCATGAATCCTCTTCAAACTGCTGAAAACATTAAGAACTAAATGCATTCCCAAGGCAAAGCATTGTTATCAATGTATTTTGCCTATTTATCTTGATTCATTTAGTTTAGAAGAATGGAAAAGGTTTTGAAACATATAACACATAATAAAAACTCATTACAAAAGAATAAACAATACAAAAACATAGTATCACAAGAATCCCACAAAAATAGTTGCAAAACCTGGTTTTATTCCTTGCCAAACTGTTGATACAAGTATACAATGAGTGCACCACTTCCAAAAGAGTCCAACCTTTACAAATGACTAAGAGAAAACATAATATAGGCATCAAACAACTCATGCTAGTCATCAGGGGTCGAATCCATGAGTCAAGGAGCTATTTCAACAACATCTAAACTAGGAACAAGAAAATAGGCAGTGGAACAACTTGCCTCTAAAACTAAGGAAACTGATACATTCAGTTCAAAACCACTTTTGATTTGATGTATATACCCCATCAAGTGTTTTCCATCAATATTTACATCATATTACATCCTTTACCATGCAAAATTTACCAAGAAAAGAAGAAGAAGTCAACTGCTGAAGAAACTAGGCAAAATTTGACTTTTAGGCAAAATTAACAAAAATTTGCCTGATGCGCAGCCCCGCTTCAAGGCTACTTTTCGAGGCCTTCCACTCATCCAAATTAGGCCCATGATAGCTTGTTGGAAATCACTGCTTGTCTAGTTTCTGGAACACTTTGAATTCTCTTATTTTGAGGTTATTTTCCACCTCAAAAGTGGATTCTCCCAAGATTGGTTCCTGTGTGTCCAAAAAGTGGCAGAGAGGGCACTTTTTGAGTGTTTTTTGCCCTTTTGGTGGCCAAGATCTTCTCCAAAATTGATGAAACTTTCTAGGTTTGACTATTTTTTGATGTTGAATCCAAATATACAAGCCATTTGTCAAGGGGATGCACCAATTCAATGCACAGCGCCAGTGGCGCCGTGCATCAACTAGAATTTCTTGTGTTGCCTAATTCAAAAATTGGAAAATGACAAAATTGTTTCAAAATTTCCCCAATTTTTTCTCAAAGCTACATCATGGGTTACTTTGTTGGGCTAAAGTCACATCAGCCAAAATGTTGAGCTTTTCTTCCTTCTTTTTTCCTTTTAAGGCCCTCCTTAATCTTGCCTTAAGGTGTTTGATCCTCTTGTTGCATATTCTATTTCGGGTCAAATAATGGTGGGTCATCTGCCTTAGCATCTTGTTGTTTCTATTTTCTTTCTTCAGAAGGCCCTCAAGGTGGATATTTACCCTTTCAAGCCATATCTCTCTATCATGCTCCACTTCTTGTTCAATAGGAGTCAAGGGAACCGAATGCTCTTTACTACTTTGCCTTTGAATTTTTAGCATCTCTAACTCCATTTGGGTTTGTTTATCCTCCAGTTGTTTGTTTTCTTGCTCTATATAGTTGATAATATATCTAGCCCTGGCCACTTTATCATTCAACATATGAATATGATCCTCTTGCTCTTTCAAAAGCATGTTTTGAGCTAAGGATGGGTTGTCAAGATCAATTACCTGAGTGTGATGAGGTGGCACATCATCATCATGCTCCTCAAGCGAGAATTCCCTCTCAAGATCGTCATGGAGCTCCTCATCAATGGCCTTTCCTTTACCTTTCTCTTGCTGCTGCAAGATCCTTTCTCTAGAGCTGTCACTGAGGGTGTCCTCCTCAAAATTAGGGTCACTGTCTCTTTCCATGCTTGTCTCTATGGGATGATGTGGTGATGATATGGTGAATGGTGGATAATAGATGGGGGAAAAATATGAGTATGAAGAGATTTGTGAAAGGAACAATAGTGATGAGGTGAGGTAGGGGAGTGAGAGGGATGGATAGAGGACCTAGGGTTTTGATGTATGAGCTTAGGGTTTCATAAAGGGATTAGTTTCTTAGGGAAAATAGGTTAGGGAAAATGGGATCAAGGGGTAGATTTAGGGAAAATGATAATGGGAAAATGAAGACAAGTGACAAGAGCTAGAAATGGTGAGAAATTTGGTAGGAGACAACTAGGGTTTTGAGTTTTAATATGCTAAAACCACAATTATAGCATAAAAACCCTATGTGAGATCAAAAGTGAGGTTACTTACTTGATTGGAAGAGAAATGTAGCAATGATGGTGATTAGAGGTGAAGTTTTAGGGTTTTTAAGTGTTACTGGCCAATGCGCAATGCCTGCTCACCAATGCGCAATGCCTCTCTGATGCGCAACGCTAGTGTAAATTAACATAGGATAAAATTGTCTGACGCGCAGCGCCAGCCTCTTGATGCGTAGTGCCATTTTGCAGACAACATTTTAAGGCCTTATTAATGTCCAAATTGGGCTTGTGATATCTCGTTGGAAATCTTGTCGAGTCTACTTTCTAAAACATCTTCAATTTTTCAATTTTGAGCTCATTTGCCTTGTCAAAAGTCAAATCTCCCAAGACTGGTCAAAATGTGCAGAATGAGATTGCCTAAATTCAGAGTGTTGTTGCAGTCAACTTTTGAAGGTCTTATTCAACTCCAAATTGAGCTCATGATAGCTCATTCGAAATATACCTCTATCTAGATATCATTTAAATCATCAAGCAAGTCATTTTAACATCTCAGCTAGGTGAAATATTGACTTTCCCAAGGCCACTCTAGAAGTGCATCAATCCTCCTAAGGCCAATGATGTTTTCGACATTTCTCCCAAACCATGAAACCTGTGTAAAATCTGAAAGAGGTTTTTATTATTGGGTTAATTATGGACAAAAACCTCTCTAAATTTTGTCAAATTCATATTTTCTTTCTCAGAAACATAGTTTGAAGAAAACCTATCCCGATATGTGGAACAGGGGATTTGTAGAAATGAAGGGAAACGAAGGGGATAAGGGGCTTCTAAATTCTTGAGAAAATTTTAGGAAGTAGGGAGGGATGTTAGAAATTAGGGGAAAGTGGAATTTCAAAGATTGAGTGAGGGTAAGGGTTCCAAAAGGTCAAAACACAGGCATAGCCTAGAAAATTGTCAAATTAAAGCAATAAACTAGGGTTTGTGGGAAAATGATGAATTTGAGGGATATCAGTGATGGGAAGCATTTAAGAAGGTATATTAAGGATAGGAGAAGGTGTATGAGCATCAAGATACAAGTTTTGTTGATTATTTTACCATCCAAGAAAAATTACCTTCAAAACCCTAGGAGAGGGAAATGAGGCTTACCCAAGTACAACTGAAGCATAAACAAGGTGTAAAATGACCCATTGGAACCTGAAATGATAATGAAAACTCTTTTAATGATGGTACACTCAGCCGAATGGTGACATGGACTAATACTTGGAAGACTTTGGAAGGAGTGAAAACAAATCCTAGACCTAAGACCTAGTGATCAAATTTTACTTGAAGACTCACTGAAATGACAAAATTTGACTTTGACACCCTAAGATCACTTTGTAAGAGCATGTTTGATCACTGATGGAAGGCTTCAAAGACTGACACTAATAGTATACACAAATAGATGTAATGGTATACTCTTGTCTCTATTCAAATGGGGCGATAGACCACTAGGGTTTCTCAAACTAGTCTTCTATTGACTAGAAGAAGTTTGACTACCAACTGGATGATCCAGGTGGATATTCATAAAGTACTAGTGGCACAATAGAAAGGCTCAAAAATCAAAGTGACAAAATCTAGATAAACTCAACATTGGATCAAAGTGCTCGCCATCTTGATTCTGACGTTTGAACGATGCTCAAATCCGAGTTCATATGAATAAGTTAGAGCAAGTCAAAGTTTATGTTTGACCTGTCCAGGTGACAAGAAGAGATGACATGGAAAAAGTCTCAGAGAGTGGGGAAGTGCCAAGTGGCAAGATGCCATTGGTCCAACATATCACATATCGCAGAAGAAGAGGTCACAACTTAAGAGAATCGGCCCAAAAGTCCCCAGGTTGCGATTGCAATAATCGCAATCGCAGATCGCAAGAGGCAGTGGATAAGAATCGACCTCAATAGGATCCCAGTTGCAATTGCGATATCGAATATCATGGATCAGGGGATGAACAAGTGTTTAAGAATTGGGCCCAGTATAGCCAGGTTGTGATGAGATAAAATCGCAATCACAGATCGTAGCGAGAGTAGTCAAATGGAGTATCACGCCGATGGGCTCCATCGATTTTCGATTTGCGATGGGGTTCCCAGACATGATATCCTATATGTGGTGTTCAATATTCCGTTAGGTCAGTTGTATTGTAGGGTGCTTGATATATGGGTTGATCTGTCCACCGACTGAAAAAATGTCGATTCCCCATATTATTCCATTAGATTAAGGATTGAATACGGTGATTCTTAGTATTATCTGTCAGTTTGAGGTTCAAATGTGAAAAATATTGGTATGAATTGTGCTCAAGGGAGGTTTTTCCATGTTTGTAAGGGTTATTGCTGCATATCATGTGGGACTCGAGATTCTTGTACTAAGAAACAAACCTGCCTACTTAACTTGGTCTATTGTTAGAACTGTCTGGGTATTGAGGATTTTCTGCCAGCATATATATATTGGACTATACACATCGGTGCAAAGGAGGACTGGTTGATAGTTCAGAACATGGTAAGCAGCAGTAGACCCTAACCTAGCAGCAGGGGTCGAAACCTTAGCTTCAGCAGGAGGGAGGATATGAGAAAAAGTAGAAGGCCCGATTATCTAAATTTGGTGTTTATATAGGTGTTTTTGCATGATTTTTCACCAGGAAGTCAATGTTATTGTCTTCTTCTAGAGTTGGCTCTCCTTTTGCCAACTATCTTCTAGATTGGAGGTATAATGATGTTTATGTAAAAATATACTTGTACTTCTCTCTTTCCATGCCATTTAATGAATGAAGGCCTCCCTATTATTGAGTAGGGCCCGAAGATGTAGTCCGAATTGGACGAACTCCATAATCAAATCTCTGTGTCTTGATCTCATGTGTGATTATGTCTCTTTTATGTTCATTTTATATGCTTATGTTCCATGGTTTTTAATTGCTCTGTTATATGTAATTCTGATGCATCTACAAGAAAAAAAAAACCTGGATAAAGTGGTATCAAAGTAAGGCTTAGTTTATGAAAATTGAATGAGTACAATAAGCAAAGATCAACCTCAAAGGATGTGCATCACAAAGAGGAGACATGGCGGATGTTGAAGCTCATTGGGAAGAGAAGAAGTCTTGTGGCTGTTAAGAATTGTGAGTGTGAATGACTGAGTGTGCAACCATGGAGAATGATAAAGAAATGCACAAGACCTTCCCGTGAATATCCAAATTGGTGGACATCATGTATGAAGCATATGAGAAGCAAAGAGAGGAGGAGATAGAGAGATCAAAGAGCGATGCATCATCCACCTTTTTTGGTGATTATGCATTTTATTCCTTGCCTTCCTCGAATTAGGAGATTAACCATAGACTTCAAGAAGAGAATGTTGAATTAAGAAGGCTACTGAAAGAAGAGAAAGAGGAGAGGTAGTGATTACAACTTCAGTTGTGAACCACAGATGAGTCCCTGGAAGAGTTGAAGTGTAGCGACCAGAGTCTTCAAGCAGAGATTACAGGATTAAGGCAGCTTCTACAGGAAGAGGAAGAGGAGAAACAAAGTTTACTACACCAACTGCAAGCTAAGGACGAGGCCTTGCAAAAGCTGCAGCATGACCCCTGTGAGGTAAAAAGTAATTATTTGACTTCATGTATGTTTCCTCATGATGATTTCGCCATTTTTGAAAATCATACCACATGAATTAGATCCAAACTGTTAAGGATAATGGGGTATGAGGGGAAGGGCCTCAACATTAATGTCCAAGGTATCACAAACCCCATCAAAGTAGAGGAATTACCACGCTAGGCAAGACTTGGGTATGTCAGGAAGGAAGTTGGGGAATGCACCAAAATAGCCAGCAAACCACCAACAACAAATGATGAGGAGCCCTCATCAGTCCTTTCCAACTCGATAGTGGAGGTAAAATATGTTGATTTCCCTTCAATTTCATCTCCACATAATATAATTTATGTTGGAAATGTGGAGATATCAATTACAGGGAAAAACATGAGACTCCTCACCAAGACAAGGTACAAGGAGGAAGAAGGACTCGGTGTTAAAAGCCAAGGCATAACTCAACCATTGGAGGTTGAGAAAAGACCTTGATTTGCAAGGTTTGGGTGCACTGAAAGACAATGCTCAGAGATGTTAGAAGCTTCCATGACATTGGTTAAATCGTCGAGGAAAGAGGATGATGGGAATAAATCACCATCAACCTATGGCAGTATGCATTGCAAAGAAAGAGCTGAGGTAAGATCTTGTTCCCATGATCATACTAGAGACCAAAAAGAAAGGTATAACCAATCTTGATATTATAATGTTCATTTTGATTACAACCATATTGTTAATAATGAACGAAAATCATGGCATAAAAGAACTTGCAGTTTTTTTGGATTGCATAACCATATGTTTTCAGAGTGCTGGAAAAGAATAACAACATGGAAAAAGGTGAGGCGTGAAAGACCCTTTCAACAACAGGCGAAGAAGAAGTTAAAGAATATTTGGAGGAAGAAGGCTTATTGTAGTCATTGCGACAGAGGTGGTCATCAAAGAGCCACATGTTGGAGGCTCCAACCAGAGTAGCGTCGCAAGGACAAAGCATGCGTGCATGAACCAGGTGAAATAGTTGTTCGATCAGCGAATGCACCACAAGGAGGTGACCCATTCACTTTAATAAGTGAGAGATGGTTCTTTTAGGTGTGGTGAATTGTCATGTCCTTATTTTTGCAAATAATGTGTTGCATTTTATATTGTAAAAGTGATGATGTGTTTTCCATCACTTGTTCCAGCAACAATGATGTTTGGCCTTATTTTGTGTTGCATTTTAAACTGTGAAAGCAATGATGTGTTTCCATCACTTGTTGAAGCAACAATAGTGTTTGGCCTTATTTTTGTAAATCATGTGTTGTAGTGATGATGTGTTTTCCATCACTTGTTGAAGCAGTAATGATGTTTGGCCTTGTATTGATAGCTGGAGTATTGTTTCCATTTTTATGTAAACTTGATCACTGAGTATGTGTTATAAACTCATGGCAAGTATGGGATGCTTGGATAATCCTTTGGTCACATAGAAAAACATGTAATTTGCAAGATATTGTACTATAGGTTTGTAGCAGATGCAGGTGTCAGCTTGTCTCTTATGGCTCCAAAGGACAAAGGTGAAGTTGAAGGAAGGATGACCTGTAAGACACTTGTGGTGCAGACAAGGTACACAACATTTGCAGATTATTTAATTATTTTGGAGGAACAAAAGCTTCTCCTAGTGGGGAGGATTGATCTAGGAGGATCATAGAGGATTGATCCAGGTGGATCTTCAGAGAGTACTAGGGCATGGTAGAAAGGCTCAAAAATAAATGTCGCGGAATATAGATAAAATTAACATCGAATCGAAGTGCTCGTCATCCTGATTCCAACAGTCTGAATGACGTTCAAATCCGAGTTCATATGAAGAAGTTAGAGCAAGTCAAAGTTTATTTTTGACTTGTCCAGGTGGCAAGAGGAGATGACGTGGCAAAAGTTTCAGTGAATGGGGAAGCACCAAGTGGAAGCCTACCATTGGTCCTGCATATTGCAGAAGAAGAGGTCACGGCTTAAGATAGTTGGCCCCAAAAATTACCAAGTTGCAATTGTGATAATCACAATCGCAGATCGCAAGAGATAGTGGATAAGAATCGGCCCTGGCAAGATCCTGGTTGTGATTGCGATATCGCATATTGCGGATCGGGTGAGGAAGAAGTGTTTAAGAATAGGCCTCGGTAGATCCAGGTTGTGATGCGATAAAATTGCAATTGAAGATCGCAGTGGGAGTAGTCTAATGGGGCATCACCTTGACCTTAGTTGAGTACGATTTGTGATGGGGCTTCGAACTAGATAATTTATCAACCATACTTAATAATCTTGGAGGGTCCACTGTTATCACATAATTCCTGTACATCGATGGCTCCGTCGATTGAAATTTGTGATGGGATTACCAGATACGATATTTTATATATTATGTTTAATAATCCCAGCAGATCTGTAGAGTGCCTAACATATGGGTCTGTAGACCGATGGGCTCCACTGATATGTAATTTTCGATGGGGTTCCCAGACCCAATATCCTATATATTGTCTTCAATAGTCCATCGGGTCCATTGTATCACAGGGTGCTTGATATACGGGTTGGTCTATCCACCGATTGAAAAACATTGATTCCCTATATTATAATGATTAAATACAACGATTCTTAGTATTATCCACTGGTTTTGTTGAAAAGTGTGCAACAAGAAATGCTTGTTGAGAATGCAACAAGATGATGGAGCTTAGTGGAAAGGAGTCGCCTTCACTAAGTGGGCCTGCAGGCAAATTACGACGCAAGTTCTATTTTTGATCCTAGTGTGGATGATCACAGTGTGGGTGATCACAGTATGAGTGATCACAGTGTGGATGATTACAGTGTGGGTGATCACAATATGAGTGATCACAGTGTGGGTGACCACAGTGTGAGTGATCACAGTGTGAGTGATCAAAGTCTATTTTTAGACTGGCTGTCAAAAATAGAAAAGTCAAATATTATTGTCTCATAATAATATTTGGACTATAAACTTGATCTTATTCTCTTGGAGCACTTCAAGATGAGCTACGGATGCGGTACATGCAGATCCCAGAGGGAAATACGTGGTTACCTATGGGATGACTAATATTTGCATGCAGGACTTCAGTTAGAACTCAAGTGAGTTGAGTTTAGTGGACTGGAGGTGCAGTTGATGGAGTTGTGTTCAGTTTAGCTTTGTTAAACTAGTTGTATTTAGTCTAACTTATCAATAGACTAGAGATGAGTTGGGTGAATTAGTTATTAATTAATTCACAAGTTATTAACTCATAATGCAACTATAGAATACATCAGTTAACTCAGTTGCATGTCAGTGCATGTTCAGTTCAGCAGGGACAGGTGTTAGAGGATCAGATTGCTATCAGTTGTGACTATAGTTGTGCATGATGATTTGCACAATCAGAGGGATTGAGTATGCCAATGAATTGGCCAATACCAAGAATTGTAGCCTATGCTCACATCCAACATAGTGTGAGTGATTCTTTGCAGGTGAAATACGAGTTTGGTAAACCATTCTCATCAGTTCTTGAGCAGGTATTGAGCTGGAGAGGCAGGCAAGCAGTGGAATAGATTTGGAGATCAGATCTGAGCTGTATTGTGTGTAACAGGTGGAGCTGGTACTGGATTGCTTGTGATAAGCATTGTACTTTGTAATGTTACATTTTCTCAATCATTAATATACAGATAGTGTGGGGTTTTTAGCGAGATGCTTTCCCCGGGTTACATATTGTGTTAATGTGTGAATGCTCTTGATGTTTTATTGTTATTGATGCTGCTATATTGATGATCAACGTAGAGGAGCTTATGTATTGTGTATGTATTCTGCAATAGTACATGATCAGGATAATCTCCATTGAATATGTGTTAAATTATTCAAAATTTCTACATGGTATCGGAGCTGCTTGATTTGTAGAAGAGATTTTTACAGGATATCAAGCGAGGATTGATCATCGGATCTATTATTTAGAAAGTGTTTACATTTTATTTCTTCAGGCAGAGTCTGTAATCGGGCTAGGTAGCCTCTGGATTCATCCTTCTTTTGGAAGGTGAGATATCCGGTGAATGCCCAGACAGTCAATCTCTGTACAAGAAATACTTTGTTCTCATGAATTCTAGATCGGAAGTGGTTGAGTTTTTGAGCTGGTGGAATTCGAATTTAATTCCAAAGCAAGAGATAAAACTCAGAAACATTAAGTGTGAGAATGGAGACAGTATGCCCCAGTATCTCACGAAGTTCACCCAATGCCGGGATGAGCTGGGAAGTGTGGGGGTGACTGTCGGATGAGGATGGTGAGTCTAGCACTCCTTGACCTTCCTAAGAGTTGGCATAGCTACCAGGACTCGGTGAATGGAAGGGAGAAACTACCAGGATGGGAGAGACTTTGGTCGGATCTTGTGTAGGAGGAGATTAGATGGAGCACCAGAGACGGTTCTTCATCCATGCAGGATGAGGAGAACTATGCCTTAGCGAGTAAGGTGAAGAAGGGGAAGGGGAAGGTTTCTCTCTCCGAATCCAATTCTTCCAATGATGGGAAGAATGTTGACAAGGCGAAGGTGAGATGCTTTTGTTGTCATGAGTTGGATCATTATGCTACTAATTTCCCAAAGAAGAAGTCCAAGAAGGGATCCGGGGAAGGATCTGAAGGTGAGGCACTTGCTTCACAGTTTGAGTTGGATTTCACACTCTTCGCATGCATGGTTTCATCCATGATGAGAAGTGGTTGGTTTCTTGACAGTGGAGTTTCTTTCCACATGACCGGTGACAAAAGTTTGTTCAGTACTTTGGAGGAGAAAGATCTCCAAATACTCATAGGGATGGGTAATGATGAGAAGTATAGTGTCTCAGGTGTAGGCACAGTTATTTTTCAGAGGGAGCATGGAGCTTGCCTTACCTTGACCGATGTCAAGTATGTACCAGGACTAAAGAGAAACTTGGTGTCGATCGCGATGCTAGAAGATAGAGGCTATGATGTAGTCTTCAGTAAGGGAAAGGTTTTCCTTAGACACATCATCACTAGACAGGTGAAGTAGATTGGTTCACAGGTCAAGAACCTGTATGCTCTTGAGGTTCAAGATGCATGCAAAGCCTTGAGTAGTGAGGCAACTGATGGAGACTTGGTGGTTGAGAGGGAATTACCTCTCAACATGCAGAGCCAGAAGAAGTCTCAAACGATTGTGGAGGAGCCACGATTGGTGCAGCAGCTTCAGGAGGTTGTGGAGCAGCCACAACAAGGGAAGCTGAGAGGAGATCGAGTAGAGACATCTACTCATGTAGAGACCTCCAGTAGGGGGAAACTTCGAGCCAGGTGGGCTGAGGGATCGCATGTAGCCATACCTCCAGATAGGAGGTGGGTTGATGTGGATTGATCGTCCCAAGGAGGAGGGGCAAGATCCTTGAGGTACCCAACCTCTTGGATGAGACCTTGCTACGGGAGCCCCAGATGTGTAGTAGCAGGAACTGACTGATTGGATAGAGATAGATGCGGATGGAGTGGCAGAGAGAGCGACAGTGCAGGGAATCCCAGGACAGCGCATAGCTAGCAGGCTGCAACAATACGAGAGGCACAAGTGTTTTGCACAGTGCTAGGTGGCACAGAGAGGTGTGCAATGGTGCGATATGCATGGATATGTTGCAGTAGCGCAGATGTCAGAGAGGGAGCACTTGTCAGCAGCAGGTAGAGCTTCAGCATCAGAGGATGTTTCTAGCCCAACAGGGAGGTCAGTTGGGAGGTGCAGTGCGGATGCAATGCTGGGAGATAGAACCAGCAGCAGCACAGATGCAGTCAGAGATCAAAGTGATAGAGGCTAGAGCAGTCAGAGACTTTGATGACAGAGCAAGTGGACCGGCCATATGTGTTGCATGGAGAACATTCCAGAGTTACAGGATTAGGTTTGAGAGGAAGCCTTTCTTGTTGAGAGGGAGTGTTGAAAAGTGTGCAACAAGAAATGCTTCTTGAGAATGCAACAAGATGATGGAGCTTAGTGGAAAGGAGTCGCCTTCACTAAGTGGGCTCGCAGGCAAATTATGGTGCAAGTTCTATTTTTGATCCCAGTGTGGATGATCACAGTGTGGGTGATCACAGTATGAGTGATCACAGTGTGGATGATCACAGTGTGGGTGATCACAGTATGAGTGATCACAGTGTGGATGACCACATTGTGAGTGATCACAGTGTGAGTGATCAAAGTCTATTTTTAGACTGGCTGTCAAAAATAGAAGAGGCAAATATTATTGTCTCATAATAATATTTGGACTATAAACTTGATCTTATTCTCTTGGAGCACTTCAGGATGAGCTACGGATGTGGTACATGCAGATCCCAGAGGGAAATACGTGGTTACCTATGGGATGACTAATATTTGCATGCAGGACTTCAATTAGAACTCAAGTGAGTTGAGTTTAGTGGACTGGAGGTGCAGTTGATGGAGTTGTGTTCAGTTTAGCTTTGTTAAACTAGTTGTATTTAGTCTAACTGATCAATAGACTAGAGATGAGTTGGGTGAATTAGTTATTAATTAATTCACAAGTTATTAACTCATAATGCAACTATAGAATACATCAGTTAACTCAGTTGCATGTCAATGCATGTTCAGTTCAGCAGGGACAGGTGTTAGAGGATCAGATTGCTATCAGTTGTGACTATAGCTGTGCATGATGATTTGCACAATCAGAGGGATTGAGTATGCCAATGAATTGGCCAATACCAAGAATTGTAGCCTGTGCTCACGTCCAACATAGTGTGAGTGATTCTTTGCAGGTGAAATACGAGTTTGGTAAACCATTCTCATCAGTTCTTGAGCAGGTATTAAGCTGGAGAGGCAGGCAAGCAGTGGAATAGATTTGGAGATCAGATCTGAGCTGTATTGTGTGTAATAGGTGGAGCTGGTACTGGATTGCTTGTGATAAGCATTGTACTTTGTAATGTTACATGTTCTTAATCATTAATATATAGATAGTGTGGGGTTTTTAGCGAGATGCTTTCCCCGGGTTACATAATGTGTTAATGTGTGAATGCTCTTGATGTTTTATTGTTATTGATGCTGCTATATTGATGATCAACGTAGAGGAGCTTATGTATTGTGTATGTATTCCACAATAGTACATGATTAGGATAATCTCCATTGAATATGTGTTAAATTATTCAAAATTTCTACAGGTTTGAGGTTCAAATGCAAAAATGGTTGGTATGAACTATGGTCAAGGGAGGTTTTTCCATGTTTGTAAGGGTTATTGCCACATATCATGTGGGACCTGAGATTCTTGTACTAAGAAACAAACCTGCCTACTTAACTTGGTCTATTGTTGGAACTGCCCAAGTATTGAGGATTTGCTGCCGACATATATATATTGGATTGTCTGCATTAGAGCAGATGAGTACTAAGCAGGAGTTAAGAACATGGTATGCAGCAGCATACCCTGACCTGGCAGTAGGGGCCGGAACCTCGCCTTGAGCAGCAGGGAGGTTCCGAGAAGGTGTAGAAGGCCCGATTATCCAAATTGGGTGTTTGGATAAGCATTTTTGCACAATGTTTCTCCAGGAAGTCAATGGTACTATCTGCTTATAGAGCTAGGCTCTCCATTTCCCAGCTATCTTCCAAATTGGAGATATAAGGATGTTTATGTAAAAAAAATCTTGTACTTCTCTCTTTCCATGCCATTTAATGAATGAAGGCCTCCCCACTATTGATCAGGGCCTGGAGATGTAGTCCAAATTATCTTGGATCACTAGAGGAGGGAAAATTATCCTTAATGAAAGAAAAGGAGTTCTGCCTATTTTAAGGAACGAAAGACTAAATTGGAAGATGCTTGTAAAGTGACATGAAATCCTTTAGCTACTCATTGACACATTTTTGCTTACAAAATAAGCCTAGCTTAACCCTATTTATCACATGTGATGATCTAAACTAACTGAGCATGGAATCTGATCTAGGGAGCATTATAACTGCTGCATGCATGTGCTAACTAAGAAATTAAAAATAAATAAAATAAAGAATAAAAAATAAAAAACTATTTTTCTTTATGTTTTCATTTTATGAATGCAAATGCCAATCTTCACTTGTTCTTTGGACGTGGAGACAAGTATGGAGGAAGAGGGTTAGAATGGTCTTAAGGGTATGGAGGTCAAGTGGAGGCCTAATCCTAGCTTAAGTGATGATTTTGTTGAATTCGGGCTCAAAACAAGCTGCTACAGGATTTCCTACAGGAAAACTACAGGATGTCCTAGTTCTACTATAGGATCCCCTGTTTTACTACACGATACAGGCCAAAAGATTTTGAAGTGGTATAGAAGGTGTAATGAAGCATGGGAATGGTAGATAATGGGAGAATAAGGCATGGAGGGGGTGAACATTATCCAAGGCTCAATCAAGTGCTTCAAGATGGTTAGATTTTCTCAATGGAAATGGCAATTTTTGCTTATAAAACAAGAATTTAGATTGAGGTTTTAGTGGATTTTGGAAACATGGGTGGATAAGGCTTGGATGAGGAAAATGAGATGAGGTATCCCGGCAATGTAGAAGCTCATGGAACAACATACATTCTTGTCTACATATATGCACAAATTTATCTATATATGGGAAATATTTATTAAATGAAAGAAAACATAGTTATTACCATCTAATGGCTAAGTTCATGAATGGAAGTGCTTTGAAACCAATACAAAAACTTAAGAGATCGAAAATGAAAATTGTAACTCATCCTAAGAAACTTAAAGACAATGACCTACTCATCAAGAAACCCTAGATTATGCAGCAAAGCAAGAAATTTTTTTGGGTTGTATGAAAGTGTCCCTCAAGTCATGATCCCAAAAGAGAGATGAGGTGAAAACCACTATCACCAACTTTTCTGAAATGTCTTTTGTCACTATGATACCATTGTTCTAACTATCCACAAATGGAAGAAAACTAATTAATCATCCCAATACTTGCAAATTAACAACACCAAAATCAGTTCAACAACTAACTATGAATGTAATCTAAGCATACATATACAAAAAGAGGAACCTCTGCTGCTAGGGTTGGGCCCTAACCCAAGAGCTTCAGCCCTTTGAGTCAACTTAGTGCTAGATCAAGGGAATGCTTCTCATTTTCATTAAAATATCAAAAATACACAAGAGTGATTAGTCACAATGTCTTAACTCGAAAATGCCTCTTGGCTACAATAAAAAAAGTCGAATCCTAATGAGGCTCTAGGCCTTCTTATTTATACAACTAAAGTTACCAACAACTTCCTTAAATTTAGGGAGGCTTGGCTCCCAAACTTGAGATCAACTGGTCTTCAACTATCACTGGCTTGGCTGCCAATGATCTTAATGGCTCAGCTACTTGCAACTCCAAGTTGATGAGATTTGATGGAGGAATCTTCGAGTGAGTGAGGAGTTAAAGAGGGAGATCCCATCTACTAAAATCCCTCTTTCTGGTCTCCTTTGAGTTCCTGTGCTTTAATTAGCCAATTTTTTTTCCAAAACATGCAATCAATGCATATTAGACCACAAGACATGACATCTCATCTTTACCCTTCTCATTAAGAAAAATATAAGAAAACATGTAAAGGATTATGAGAAAAGTTGATTTTAGTAAGTTGGAGAGTTGCATTAAGGTCCATATAGTTTACCCATTGATGAGCCTCATCAAGTAGCCATTATTCATGCACCGAGGATGTGGAAACATTACCTCCTCAACAAAAATTCCACGCTCATGACAAATCATGGTGGAACCAAATATTCATTTGATCAACCTAAGCGAATGTAAGACAAGCTCGATGGCTAGTTATACTTATCCAGTTTAACTTTGAGATAAAGTAGATTAAAGGCAAGAAGAACAAGGTTATTGATAAACTCGGTAGAATAATTCAATTGGATCACATAACAACCATAACTTCTTATGGAATGGATATGATACAATGGATCAAGCATGCAAGACAACATGATGAGTAATGTCAAAAAGTGAAGGAAAATATACAACAAGATGGTGAGGACGAGGAAATCATATCATGGTTGAGGATCTAATTAGATTCAAGAATCTATTTACCAGATAATGATGATTTAAATAGGTTTATAATGAAATAATTCCATGCAAAACCATATTCTGGGCATCTCGGATACCAAAATACTCTCACAACCATCAATAAGTTTTATTATTGGCCTAGTTTAAAAAAGGAGGTGGTAGATTTTCTTGCAAAATGCATAGAATGCAAACAGGTGAAGGTTGAATGTAAACATCCAATAAGTTTATTATAGCCCATTACCATTCCAAAATGGAAGGGGGAAGTGATCTCCATGGACTTCATCACTGGTTTTCCAAGAACCTCAAATCAATGTGATACAATTATGGTGGTGATTAACAAGTTAAGCAAGGTAGCTCACTTTGCAGTAGTTAAATCCACCAATTTAGTGAGTGAAATAATTCAAATATTCATAAATGAGTTTGTGAGGTTGCATGGAATTCCCAAGAAAATTATTTAATATAGAGATGCCAAATTCACTTCCAAGTTCTGGAAGGAATTGTTTACAAGATTGGGGACAAAATTGGCTTTTAGTACAATTTATCATCCATAGGAAAATGGGAAAATAGAGAGGATAAATAGAATCCTAGAAAGCATGTTGAGGATGTATGTGATGCACTATAAAAATTAATTGGAAGAATACCTTCCACTTTTAGAGTTTGTGTTATGTTACCACATCAGAAAACAAAAGAAAATATAAATCAATGACTTGAAAATAAGCCTCTTTGAGGGGGAAACCTTGTTTTACATCACATAAACAAACAATTATTGGATGATACAAATGACAAGACATCCTTGGTATATATAGGAGTATAAAAGGTCACAATATAATCAGATCCCAAATAACAATAATAATTTAAAGGGACAACAATAACAATAGTCAACTTCTATGGGGCACAATAAGAACAATATGGGGACTACATGGGGAAAAAATAACAATATGTTAGTATTATAGGGACCTATCATGCCCCTCTCCTTCAAAAATGTGTTTTCCTCAATGCTTGAGTAGTTCTTGATGATTTTGTATAAAATTCTCATACTTCCCTGTAGAATCTTCATTAAGTAAGTTCTTCGACTTAATGAGATACTTCGAAATTGATCAATTCCATATCTGTCAGGTTTTGGCTTCCATGAATTTAAGCTCCAATATGATTTTTCCTTCCTTGTCAAATTCTGGCAATATTGTTTGAACTAGGATCTTGTCACCTCTAACCTCCTTTAATCATGAAACATGGAAAATAGGTTGTACTCGGGAAGATGTAGGTAGCTCCAATTTGTATGCAATAATACCAATATTTTGCAACACCTTGTAAGGACCATAGTACTTCGGTGATAATTTTGTATCCTTCTTAGCTTTCTTGATTGGAATTTGTTTGTATGGTTGTAGCCATAAAATTATCCAATCACCTACATCAATTTTTTTTTCATTATGATGTTGATCTACCCGTTGTTTCATTTGATTTTGCGCCAGAGTCAGGTTATTCTTTAAGAGTCAGAGAACTTGTTGTTGATGCTCGATGTGATCTTCCACTACTTGAACCTTCGAATTTTTTCTTAAAGATGATGTGATGGATGGTGGATCTGATATCCATAAATTTCCATAAATGGGGCCATTTTTGCTTCGGTATGGAAGGAAATGTTATACCACCATTTTGCCAGAGGTAACCACCTGACCAAGAAAAAATTTAAGGATGGAAAATTTTCTTGAAGTTTAAAAACATTGGTGAATCTCACTAATCCCTAATATGCAAACTATAAAATGTTTATTGATATATTTGTAAACTTATTCAAATTTATAATGATTTTATATATAGCCTCTATATAATGTTTGCGATTTTTAAGGTAAAATAATTTTATATTCTAAAATTTGGGTGAATCATCTTTTATAAAATTAGAAATTGGCGAATCGTTTTTGTGGAAAAATCATGGAAAATTAGCCCACTGGGCGAACATTAGCCCCTAAAATTTTCCATGCACTTGACCCATTATGTTTGTTTATCAGATCCAAAGAAATGAAGATATCCTTCTAAACATTTGTTCACTATCTTAGTTTTCCCGTCAGATTGAGGATGCTAAGATGAGCTATGAGATAATTGAGTACCAAGACAAGAAAATATATTTTCCAAAAGTTTCCAGTGAAAATGGGATCTTTGTTACTTACAATTTCTTTGGGCTTCCATGTGGCTTTTTAGCTATTTCAATAAATATAGTAGCAATTGTAATGACTTTGAAAGGATGAGATAGTGCATAAAAGTGTGCATACTTTGTAAGTCTATTGACTACCACCATGATGACACTCTTTCCTTTAGACTTGGGTAAAGTTGTGATAAAATCCATTGAGACCTCTTCCCAAAGTTGACTTCGAATGACTAAAGGTTGTAATAAACATGGGCTCTTAATTGTCTCAACTTTATTTTGTTGGAAAACCAAACATTCTGCCACAAAATTATGAATATTAGATTTAAGGCCATCTTGAAAAAATACTTTCCTAATCCCATGGTAAGAGGTGTGAAATTCCAAAAATAATATTTTGTTTGAGTTAGGAGTTGTTACATAGATATACATGATCATTGTACCATAATGAATCATTTTTCTAGATAAATGTATTAGATGTACTGAGATATTGCTACAACTTTTGAATGAATGTCCACACCTCTTTTTCATTCTTCCATTCATCTCTTCCTACAATTATCCAATCAGGTTGGATAATAGAAATGGCACAGAGAAATGCTTCCAGATACTCATCCCTTCTTGATAGTGCATCTGCAAAAACATTTTTCTTCCATTTTTCTTAGATGATTTCAAAGTCATAACCCAACATATTTGTGACCCATTTTTATTTTTCTTCTAAAGATAAACTTTGTTCTAAAAAGTATTTAAGACTATCATGATCTATTTTTACCTTGAAGTGTCTTCCCATTAGGTAAGGGCGCCATTGCTTAAGGGCATGTAGTATTGCGAAAATTTCCTTCTCATTAATAGGTTTGTGTATATACTTTCCATTTATTGGATTACTTTCAAAAGAAACGTATATTCCTTCTTTCATTAAAACAACACTAATTCCATTTCCTTAGGCACCACATTCCAATATAAAGGTTTTTGTGAAGTCTGGAATAGCTAAGACTAGAGCCTGGCACATTTCCTCTTTAAGATGTTAAAAGTTCTTAGTTTCTTCTAGATTCCAAAAAAATGCATCTTTCTTGAGTAATATTGTTAGAGGTACTACTATTTTCCCATAATTCTTAACAAACTTGTGATAGTACCCTATCAACCTGATAAATCCTTGAAGATGCTTTGGGGTTATGGGGATTTTCCATTCCTTTATTGCTTTGATTTTGTTAAGGTCTACTTGAACACCTTCATGAGATACAGTATGATCCAAATTTTCCACCTCCTAGACCCAAAAGATACATTTGCATGTTTTTTCATACAATTGTTTCTCCTCCAATAGTTTGAGCACCCTGTCAACATGTTGAACATGATCCTTCCAAGACTTGTTGTAGATTAGTATATCATCAAAGAATAGTAACACACATTTTCTAAGGAAGGGTTTTAAAATGAAACTCATTAAACCTTGAAATGTGGAAGGTGCATTAGTAAGGCCAAAAGGCATGACAAAAAATTCATAATGACCTTCATAAGTTATAAATGTTGTCTTTAGGATGTCTTCAATATTAATTTTAATTTAATGATATCATGAGTGAACAATGAGCTTGGTGAAGTAAATTGATCCATGTAATTCACCGAAAAATTCATCAATGGCAGGAATGGGAAATTATCTTTAATAGTGACTCTTGTTTAGCTCCCTATAATTTGGACACATATGCCATAATCCATCCTTCTCGTGTACCAGTACTATTGGAGTAGAAAAACAACTTTGGCTATGCTGAATT
This sequence comes from Pinus tabuliformis, assembly GCA_031772625.1. Classification (NCBI taxonomy): domain Eukaryota; kingdom Viridiplantae; phylum Streptophyta; class Pinopsida; order Pinales; family Pinaceae; genus Pinus; species Pinus tabuliformis. Next base: position 1,203,143,421 of record CM062804.1, read on the forward strand.
ATACCAACATCTAGAATTTCTACAACCATACATTCAATTTCACTCTTTTGGCCATAGGGATATATGTAAGGTATGATGTTTGGAGTAACACTTCATGGAATCAAGTGAATAACATGATCGTGATCATGAATAGGTGGGCGACCCTTGGGAGTCTCAAATACCTTGGAATGATTATCAAGGACTCTTTGGAGGTATGGAGAAATGGGATACTTAGATGTTTTAAAATCTAATGAGCATAATTGTGCAATGACACCTCATATTTGCTTCTTCAAAAGCTTTATCATGCCATTAGAGCTGATTATCTTACCAGGTTTCCCAACGATACCCCTTAATTCAATTTCCCTTCGTTCATAAAAAATTCAAAAAAAGTTCTTGAAAATTAAAATCTATCATCCATTGTAACCAATGGACTCCTAATACAACATCAACACAACCCATTGGAATGCAAATAATTGAAATATTCAATACATATTTCCCCAGGGTTATATTGATATTATGGAACTTCCCTGAGAAATTTATAGTTCCTCAATATGAAACCATCACTTGACTCTCTGGTGTTGTGTATAGAAGGCAATTCAAATCCTTGTCTATCTTACAATGAATAAAATTATGGTTACTACATGAATCAATCAATAGTATTACCTTTTTATTATAGATATATCCTTCTATCTTGAGAGTTTTACGAGTGGTAATTCTCGCCAATTCATTACAAGATATGGTTGGATTCATTTCTTCTTTTTTAGCTTTTGGTGTTGGTTCTTGGTTTATATCTTCTTCTTTTGATGTTTCTTGTTCCTTTTCTCCATCTTATTCACAATCTATGTAAAATAATTTCTTCTTTGCACACTTATCACCTTCTGAGTGTACTTTCAATCACAATTGTAGCAAAGCCCTTTTTCTCTTTTTTCCTCCAGTTGTTGTGGTTTTAACTTTGTAGGTTGTTGGAGGCTAGGAGTGGAAGCACTTCCATATTTAGAGTTGTGAGTGTTAGACCTCCTTATTGCCATAATTTTTCTTTCAACTTTTCTTGCCACCCTGAATGCCTTCTCCAATGAATTAGGCTCCCAAAGGTGAACCTCATGTTGGATGTTATCCTTTAAAGTCCCTATGAAGACATCAATCATATTCTCCTATGAAATATCATTTACCTTTCTATTCAATTTTTGGTAGTCCTCGATGTGCTCCGACATTGAACCCTTTTGTTTAAGATTTATTAATTAGATAAATACGGTGATGCTCTTTGTATCTTCATAATCTGCTATCATTTCCTTCATAAATAAAACCAAGTGACAAGTGATTTATGATAAAAAAGCCATCGATACCACAAAAACTGATTAGATTCGAAATATAAAGATACAATGTGTACCTTTTGTTTGTGTTGCACATCATGTAGATCAAATAATTTTTCCATACGTAATGTTCATGTTACTATATCCTTGCCATAAAACTTCCTCATATCAATCTTATGAATGTGGTTGGTCTTGAACCCAAAGTTTGAGTCTCTAAAATCATGATTCCAATTCCTTTTGTTTTCATCGTGAGTTTCATGGAATACCTTGTCACCATTAGGAAGCTTTTATTGTAGAAAATTTTCCAAACCTTCCATGTCTTCTTTTAGACTATTCATGTCGCCTTTTATTTCCACTTTTAAATTGTGTCACGTTTTATTTATGCTTTTAAATGATCCATGTCACCTTTTAAACCATCCATGTCCCCTTTTAAACCATACATGTTTCCTTTTAAGCCATCCATGCCCTATTTTAAACCATCCATGTCCCCTTTTAGTTCATATTTGGTTTCTCTTTGTGAGAGAGAAATTTATTGCAATTGGTCCTGTAATTTATATATATCATGTTAACTGGTGAAGGTTCCTATTCCTATAGGTGTAAAGTTATCTGTTGAACAGTGTCCCAAGACACAAGAAGAGGAAGAGGATATGTCCTGTGTTCCATATGCAAGTGCAGTCGGTAGCCTGATGTATGCAATGGTCTGTACTAGACCAGACATTGCACATGCAGTGGGATTATTGAGCAGGTTTATATCAAAACCAGGGAAGGAGCATTAGACAACAGTGAAGCAGGTTTTCAAGTATTTGCGTGGCACTAGTGATTATGGTCTGTGCTACCAAGGAAGACCAGGATTACACAGAGTTTTGGATATCTGTGGCTTTGTTGATGCAGACTGGGCTGGAGATTTGGATAAAAGAAGATCTACAAGTGGGTATGTGTTTAACCTATTTGGAGGTGCAGTCATTTGGATGAGTAAGAAAAAATCTGTAGTGGCACTATCAACTATAGAGGCAGAATACATGGTAGCCACTCATGTAAGCAAGGAAGCAGTCTGGTTGCAGAGATTGCATTCAAGTATGGGGTTAGTACAGGAAGCTATAAGGATAGACTGTGATAGCCAAAGTGCAATTTTCTTGGCAAAGAACCCTGCATATCATTCAAAGACAAAGCACATTGATGTTCAATATCACTTTTGGAGGGATATGATAGAAGACAAAAAGGTGTTGCTTGTAAAGGTGCACACTTTGAAGAATACTGCAGATGCATTAACAAAATCTGTGAGCTCTGAGAATTTCTCTTGGTGTAGAGAAACAATGGGCATTGCAAGGTTGAATAAATGACTAAGCTCTCTTGTGGCCCCCTGTGGAAAGAAAACAACAAGTGGGAGAATGTTGGGTTGTGTTATATTGTTTTCACGACTAGCCCACGTAGTTAACCGGGGGTTAGAGGGGGGGATCATAGGGGGTTTGAGGGGTACCCGTAACCCCACTTTATGGGGTCCGGGGCAACGCCCCAGAAAATTTTGGTTTTGGACCCTATGTTAGGATGGGCAGACCCACCTATGGTTTTGTGAGTGATTTTCGCACATGCTTTTGGACGTGATGGTTTTCGGTCCATGGTATTGGACGCGATGGTTTTCAGTCCATGGTATTGGATGCTTCGGCATGTATAAATATGTATTATAACATTGAAAGGAACGTAATGAAAAATCAAGCTGGTAGTCTCGGATTTGGGATCCAGGGGAAAATCTATGTGTATATGTGTTTTATGTGTTATGCTCTCGCATTGTTTATTTTCTGTGTTTTAGAATTTGTATGCAGGTAATTTCTGTAGGGGGTTAAAACCTACACTGAATTGATATCCTCAATGACTTTGTTCAACTCTTCTTCGTCCAAGCCTTATGGCTCCATTAATTGTTTCTGTTTGTCCATTTTCTCTTTCATTCTCAGTTCTGTGGAGATTTTTCGTGGCGACTATCTTACTGGCACATTCTGTAGTTTCTTCTTCATTTTATCTCCTGCAGAGGAGGTAGTAGGCTTTGGCCTTAGCGACCTGGGTGCTATAGTGTGGACTGGCGATGTTGAAGTCTTAATGTTCCCTACTCCCCTTTTCAAAAACTCTTGCTTAACTTCCTCCCAACTCAAGTAACCAGACATGCAGCAACACCCTCGACTCTTTAAGCACAAAAACACATGGCGAATTCTCAAGAATCAAAGTGGAAAAAAGTGGTGCAGGGTGCAATATTTATAGCCAAATTCAAATTCAAACTGTATGTTCCCCCTCAAATCTTCCTCATAAATGTGAATTTGGCAGCAAATTTTCCCAAATCTGTGCCTTAAATACATTTCCCCCTCTCCTTTTAACGTAAAATTCCCTGTCAAATCAACTTTAACACTACCAACGATCATATTTTGGACAGGTTGTGTCAGACCCATCTGTGTTGTGCAGCCACCCACTCTGCATCACAACTCCCTCCAGCTATGTCAGGCTCTCGAAGATCGTGCAGCTTCCAGACTTTGACACAACTCTCTTTCAGCAGAGTTGTTTAAAGTCCCATGCTTCATTTCAACTACCTGGAGAACTAAGAGTTTTTTGCATCTGTTATAGACATTTTTGTGCCTTACAGCATTGAGCATGAAATGTCCATAATCCAAGGGATCCAAAGTCCCTAAAAGAGTTGTTCCTACCCTAGAGGAACAAGGTCAACCAAAGACAGCTTCTCCTAGAAGTTCTCCACCAAAAATCACTCAGAAATGGTCAAATCAGGATCAATTCAGTAGCTCCACTAGCTGCCTGCGTTGAAATGCAGAGGTTACACTGGCCAGTTGCACTGCAACGCAGGTAGAAGCACTACCAGGGTGCGCTGAGCGGGAAATGACAAATGGCAAGTTCATTCAACGAGGTGGAAAGACCCTGGAAGCTTCCAGAATCTTCCTCAATGACACTTGCCTCAATGAATTCGACCAAGTGATGAGTAAGAGGTTCTCAACCTCCAAGTGGAAGCAAGAACTGACAGAGAGAAGCCACAAGTCAAAACATGAGCTGACTCATCCTCTCTGCTCACATCTATATATGGATCTCTCACCCAGAGGTTCAGGAGGCTGGAATTTTGTACTTTGCAGAGAATTGCTGTTGGTTTGAGATTGAGATTAGTACATTGGGTGATTTATGCTTTGTTGGAGGAGAGGAAGGGATTCTTTTGCCGGGAGGTAGATGCTGGATCGGGACTCACTTGGTTGTATCTCCTCTTGAACTTTATTATCATATCAATAAAACTATTTGAGTTTCTCCTATATGCATGTATGTCAATGATGTTTTGTTATATTTGCATATTTAGTTTACATCTGATCCTAAACTAGTTATGAATGTGAATCTATGTCTTTTGTGTAGTTTTCCTCTCTTGTGATCTTGCAGGAACTGTGTGAAGCTGGACCAGTGAAAGAGCAGGCAGCGGGAAGCAAACAAAAGAGAGAGTAATTGGATCGACAAACTAGCGGAAGACACCGGTTAGTTACATCCTTCTTTCTCTATTTGCATCTCATAAAGAAGAATACTCAGATAGTTTTCCTTGTTTGTTGCTAAGGCACTATCACCTCTTAGAGTGGGATAGGGGCATTCCGAATTGGATACTTTTCCCAACAACAAAATGGAAACTCCACTGGGGAGGGTATCTTGTTAGTTTATTTGTGTTTCTATTGCTATTCATTTCATACACTCAAGAGTGCCGAATCGAACTGCGTTTGCTATTTACAAATGCAAAGTAGAGATCAGCTACTCTAGTCCTCTCACTGGGCCTGTTTATGATCTGAGAAGCTGATCCACAAGTGCTCTAACAGCCCTTTGTGCTAGATCTTAGTCCTCCTATAAATCATCCTACTAATTGTACCTAATTGATAGCTTTTATCCGGCCAAAAACTGTAGATCAAACTACAAACCGTAACCCAGAACCCAGAAACAACTCTCGTTTTTGCTTCAGCGCAGACTCTGTGAAGAGGTTCTGCATTTCAACGCAGGTCCCGTGAAGGCTACCTACACTAAATGTCAAATCCTCTGTGTTAGGAGTGCGCTGATCAGTCTTTGCCTTGTGCAGCTGTGGTTCCTTGCTTCCTTTTGCTTAGTTTCATCTCTGTTTTTTGCAGCCTGTTATCAGTCAGTGTACCTATCTGAAACCCCTTTTCTTTGCCTCAATTCCGCCTCGGTTGTATAAAGAAACTGTATTTGTTCTTTATGTATTTGTTACATCATTTTCAATTTCCCATTACAAAAGTAAACTAGTCATACTGTCGCCCTTAGATCTAGACCTGTCGTAAGTGTCGTTTTGATCTTAGGAGTGAGTTTGTTTGCTGTTCACAGTTGATTGAGCTTTTACTTTTGTCGTTTGGTTTGAATTTATGCATTTTAAGTGTCGAAACAAGTAAATCATAAAGTGTCGTAATCGTCTTTTTGATTTCGAAAAGGGACTTGTTTGTGTTTTCACTTGAAATCGAATTCAAATTTGTACAACAGCTTTCTTTTTAGGCACCAATATTAAGAAAGCGAAAACAAATACATGCATATGTGCATTTGCATTTTGACAGTTTGTATGTTGATTTAGGAAAAAGTGCATTACAGTGTGCTCTATGCTCGTTGAGAAAAGATGGTGTCTTTCTTTTCCCCTTGTAGCTAGGATTTTCATTGTTGAAAAAATATAAAAGCTTGCTTATCATCTTTAGACTGCATTTAGGAATTGTATCATACATCTCGTGGTGATCCAAAAAGACAAACTTCCAAGAAAGATCAACCTAAAATAAATTGAATGAACTTAACAACGCTTTGTAACATAACACACAACATAGAGGTCTAGGCTAGAGACGTGTTCCGACGTCGTAAAACCTGGTCACTGGTCGCCTCGCTGATGGTTGGGTGATTCCTCCTGAGAGACGATAAGTGCCAGTACGGATTGTTCTCCCACGTACCATCGCGTATATATTGGGAGACCCCTATAGGAATATAACCTTTATCCATAGGAAGCCGTGTCGGCCGCCCTACTGATCGCAATGCACTGAACACAGCATTCAGGAAGATTGACCGCCCGTACCCTAAAAAGTATTCTGCGGTTTTGCGAAAATTTTGGCACACCCTCTACCTAGAACTCCAGAGCAGTTCCTTTTGGCCTTTTTCAGACTCTATAACGGAAAAAGTCCATCCAAGCATTTGTCACTTCGGGCTCGTTAAAACATCGAAGGTGACTAGTGTCATCTTTAGCTTTTTCTCGACTCTTTAAAATTGAAAAAGCAAGTTGTGTCTAAAGCGTCTAAAAATTCATTCAATTCGGAAACACACTTTCGCCTTTTGTATTTTGGTTGATCAAGTAATCCGCAATCGTGGAAGAAAGTCAATTGAAACCCCGTCATTCGCGGAGGCTTACGAGTCAACCATCTTTGTCTCCAAAATCGAAAACAGTACGGACAAACGAACTCGTTTAACCGGTTCAAAATCTCCTATAAAAGTTAGAACAAGTGTTCCAACAACATCCGAGATTCCGGTTACTCCAAACATTTCTGGAAACCCTGCCTCTACAGAAGAAGTTCAACAGCCACAAAGGGACAGTGATACTGATCCTAGTCTGAGAGTAAGCACTTGTGTTACTGAACCAGTTCCATCAGCAACCGGTTCGGAGAGTCTTTCTCCTCAAACATATGTCGCTGTCGATTCAACCCCTTTTTCGGCACCAGAAATATTTTACGGACCTGACGGTCTTCCCCTTCCACCTGGTTTGATTGCGATAGAGGAAATTATAGAAGATCCGCAAGCAAGTACTCCAACACATTTTGGAGTCGGGGTCACTCTATTTCCTTCGACATCAGAAGTTAGTACACCACCAGTGGAAGTTCCTGTAGAATCGCTAGGCAATCTATTGGATAGACTCAAAATGTCTGAACAACCGTCAACATCTGGGACTGTGTCGAATGACACGGCGACAGCAGAACTCCCTGTCGTCACTCCGACAATGTTTGCTGGCATACCATCTGTCCCGACTAGCTCACAATCGCTAGAAGGAGTCCATCCAGGGACTATTTCGACAGTGTGGTCCGTTCCTGTTTGTTCTTCCGTAATAATATCCGGCAACTCTTATGTTGAGACTTGACAAATTGATCCATTTGGAGGTCAATTTGGGCCATCCAGTCCCCAAGGGCAATCAATCCCCTTGAGTTCCGGATTACCACCATATGGGGGGCAGTATGCCCTTTCATTACCCCCTTCGGGAGGATATCCATACAGGAGTTCTCAACAGTATTCAGGTTATACTGGAGTTACGACAAGTGGTTGGGTACCTATGCTACCCCAACAACCAAGAGTTGTGTATTCTATGCAACAGTGTGTACCTATGTCGAACATCCCGACAACACCAGCTATTGTAACAATGTCACAAGTTCAAACGATGCCTGTTGTATGTCAACCTCAGATTTCTCAGGTTGTAATGCAACAGCCCTTTGACCCTATGACTCAACCACAATTGCCAACTGGTGGGGCGACACAGGTCCAAACGGGTACAATTACCCCACATCTTGGTTCGACGGTTAGTATAGCACAACAAAACATGGCTTCACAACCGTGGCTGGTGCAATACCAACAACCACAATTCCAACAAGTGTACCAAGGTTCTGAGCAGCAGATCTTTGCAAACAGTGGACAACCGTGCATTCAAAACGGTCAAAATCAACCACTTTACAGTGGTCAAGTCCACCAACCGTATCAGTCATACCAGCATCAATTACATTATGCTGGTATGCAAAGGCCAACTGTTCAGGCAATTCCATCATACCCTGGGTATGCTTCACCTAACCTGAATCAATAGTTACCATTCGTGGCAACTTTAGAGTTACCCGATTTACATCGGTTAACAAACGATCCAATTGCTTACGCCCATTGGTGGCCAGCGATTCCTCATAAACTTCCATCAGACATTCCTAAATTTAATGGAAATCCAAGTGAAGACCCGTCGAATCACGTGATGACATTTCATCTATGGTGTTCATCAAACACCCTAAACAATGATTCGATAAGGCTTCGCCTTTTTCAGAGGACGTTAACGGGTCCAGCGGCAAAATGGTATATTGAATTACCTAGAGCTTCGTTCGACAATTTCAGAACCTTAGCCACGACTTTCTTAACCCATTTTCAATTACCGATAAGGTATGAAACGGGAACCGAAATCTTAACCAACTTCAAACAGACAACGGCCACTCACATATCTGATCATATACATGAGTGGCGACGTCGTCGTAGGAGGGTAAAAACGTACATTCCCGATCAGCTATTAGCTGAATGGTTTATCAAGTCGTTACTTCCTGCCATAACGGAAGATGTGGCGAAGGGGGGAGTCGTAACAGAAGAGCAAGTTATCGCTCGTGCACAATATCTAGACTTGGTCTATACTCAGTCTGGCACGCTCTATGACAAAATACCTGATGCCCCTAGACCAGAATTCTCAATTCCTCCTCCTCCTAAATCAAATAACAACTCTCATGCCGGCGACGGCGTGATTGGCACGACAAACACGAAATCGACAAAGGCTTCATCCAAGAAAGCCCGTAAGATTTCAAATCAAAATGCAAAAGACGAAATTCTTGCTTCAGAAGTAAATCTCGTATCAGTAGATAAGGGCAAAGAAACCAAACAATCAAGAAGCAAGAAGAAACAAAGCAAAGGGAAGAAGAAGAAACAAGGAGAGTCATCCCCTGAAAAAACTTCTTCAAACCCTCCTGGAAATAGGAAACCACCCTCCACGGGATGTCACATATGTGATGAGGATCATTGGACCTCACAATGTCCATACAAAGCTGAGCTTAAAAGATTCTTTAAGAGCTCGCAAACCTCAGCTGTGTTAACTGACCCGTTTCCAAATCCAGGCACAAATCTGGTTGATAGTGGAAATGCTTCCCCGTCGCAAGTGCTAATGTTGTCAATTTCCAAGCAACAAAATGATGCTTTGATTTCGACAAGGAACAAAGATTACGGGAATCCGCAGCTGTCGAACGACAAAGGTAAAGATCAACCAAGTAGTTCGACAACAACTTTGACAGAAGTTGTACCACCCATCATTCCTGAATTAACAATAAAACCGCCAAAGGGAGTAGTACACAAGTCGACCTTTAATCCTCACGCCAAAGCAGCGCAGCATTATAACATAGTGGAAGATTTGGCACAATCGCCATCCGCTATGTCGACTCTTGAAGTACTACAAAATTGTCCGTCCCAAAGGCCGGCTTTGTTATCGGCCATTGGTGGGGTTGATCCTAAGGATTCCAATCTTGTATCCTTCGACCACAAAGGATACGATCCTCAGTTACCAGCTCAACTAGCTTTCCTTATTCAAGTGAAAGCCCTCAACAAAACTGTTCACCGAACAATTATTGATGAGGGGGCATCTACATGTATTATGTCGATGAGTTGCTGGAAAACTTTAGGATCTCCAACCTTGTCGTGATCTTCGACGACATTAAAAGCATTCGACGGAAGGACATATACCCCATATGGTATCCTAAATAACTTGAAGGTTGAACTAGGGGGAAAAACAGTAGAAATAGATGTTGAAGTCATCGATGGGAATCTTGATTACAATATCCTACTAGGAAGACCGTGGATATATGCCATGGCAGCTATTGTGTCGACCTATTTTAGAAAGATTGCATTTCCCTTCCAAGGGGGAATTACGATCGTCGACCAACAAAACTTCCTCCCCAATGGTTCACAAGTTACAGGAAGCATTCCCATGATCCATGGAATCCCCCATTCGCTTCAGAATATCGGAGAAGGCCTACTAAAAGATCCTATACTAATGGGAACTTTCGCTTTTCCACCTCCAATTGATTTGGCGGAAGTAGCGTTGATAGGAACCTGCAACATGATATCTTCAACAAAGATCTAACAAAATGATATCAACATGGATCATGCAATGGTTTTGCCCCCGAGCCAAATGGAAATATTGTAGCAATCAATGTTTCGAGCATGGGAGGCGAACCCAAATCAACGCTCATCAAGCGTTTGGGTAGATAGGTCTAGAGAATATGGTACCCCTTTAGATCCTTGGTCGAGAGTGCATGGAACCGACGAAGGAATTCTACAATCAATGTTGATTGAAGGGGCACCATGGAATGATTGCCACCATCGTTCCCTTCTTCCAGATAATGAAGAAGATACTCAAGATGACCTCTATCACCCTTCAGTATTTGAATTCCTATCAAATACTGTAAATACGGTGGATTCCGAGCGAAACTTATCCAATATTGAAGAGACTATAGCCATAACTATCTCGACTAAAACGAATGTTGTAGAGAATATTTATGTTGGCAAAGGTTGTTCTCCTTCAGAACTGGAAATATATAACGCTCTTTTTCGCGAGTTCAGAGATGTCTTTGCTTGGTCATATGATGAAATGCTAGGCATTGACTCGAGTATCGTTGAACACGAAATTAAGATGTATCCAGATGTCAAACCGGTACGACAGCGGCTCAGGCAGGTGCACCCCAAGAAAGTCACTGCCATTAAGGCAGAAGTTGAAAAACTTCTCCATGCTGGTTTCATCTACCCGGTTCCTCTAACCGATTGGGTATCGAATATTGTCCCTGTTATGAAGAAACAAGGAACAATTAGAGTGTGTGTTGATTATAGGGACGTAAACCAAGCTTGTCCAAAAGACAACTACCCTACACCCTTCATCGACCAGATAATTGATGAATGCACCGAATGTGAAATCTTTTCATTCATGGATGGATTTTCCAGGTATAATCAAATAAATATCCACCCACAGGACCAGTCAAAGACTGCTTTCATTTGTCCGCAAGGCACATACGCATATCGAAAATTACCCTTTGGTTTAAAGAACGCAGGGGCGACGTTTCAGAGGGCAATGAATTATGCCTTCCATGACATCAAGAACATCGTTCAACCATACCTCGACGACCTTCTGGCTCATTCGCGAAAGCGGACTGATCATCCGCAGCATTTAAGAGCGATATTTCTACGTTGCCGACACTACAAGATACGACTCAATCCGCACAAATGTGTATTTTGCGTCAGTTCTGGTCGTTTGCTTGGCTTTGTAGTCTCCAAGGATGGGATTCGTCTCGACCCTTGCAAGGTTCAGGCAATCATCAATTTGCCTCCACCTCCAAATTTGCTTCAAATTCAGAAACTCCAAGGGAAAGCAAACTTTCTGAGGAGGTTCATTCCAAATTACGCAGAACTTGCCAAAGGTTATACACATCTTTTGAAAAAGGAGGTACCCTTCGTTTGGGATCAGGTTGCGCAAGCTTCCTTTGATGCTTTAAAGGATTCCTTAATAAAAGCATCATTAATGTACGCCCCCGATTATCAAAGAGATTTTAACCTGTATCTGGCTGCAGCTGATACAACAATCGCAATGGTTTTAGTTCAAGAAGTCGACGGGATTGAACACCCTATATATTAATTAAGTAGAAACTTAAATGATACAGAAAGCAAATATTCTTATGTTGAAAAACTAGCGCTTGCAGCTGTTCAAGCGATTCAAAGGTTTCGACATTATGTCCTCTTTCGGAAAACTACCATTCTGTCAGATTGCAACCCCATGACTTATATATTGTCGCGACAGTTGCTGGGGGGAAAATATTCAAAATGGATAGCGATCCTTCAAGAGTTTGATCTGGAATTTGTAAAATCCAAATCAAAGAAAGCTCTAGTTTTCACAGAATTATTGTGCGATTTCCCATCGTCGTCCAACGATGAAACATCTGAAGAATCAATCGTGGACGAGAATTTGTTTCTGATATCTACAAGCAATCAGTGGTATGGAGATATAATAATTTATCTCCAAACCCAAAAGTTTAGGCCTAACACCTCTCACTCTGAACAAAAACGTATACGATACCAAGCAAAAGACTACATGATCGTCGGTGATACGCTTTACCGTCGTGGTGTCGATACAGTTCTGAGGAGGTGCCTCACCCAAGAGGAAGCCGAAAAAGCCCTGAATGAGTGTCATTCAAGCGTGTGTGGAGGGCATCAATCTGGATATGCTACAGCACAAAAAATCTTACAAGCAGGATACTTCTGGCCAACCATGTTCAAAGATTGCATAACCGCAATCAGAAGTTGCCACGCTTGTCAAATTTTTGATAGCAAAACCAGAAGACCACCCGCACCTTTACAGCCAATAGTTGTTGTTGGGCCTTTTGCCAAATGGGGCATCGATTTCATGACATGTAACCCCACCTCGACCGGGGGGCATGGGTATATTATAGTCGCCGTTGACTATTTTACCAAATGGGCCGAGGCGATGCCTACATTAGATAACACTGGTGAACCAGCTGCCCTTTTCTTTTTCAATCATGTAGTCGCCAGATTTGGCGTACCACAGGCTATAGTTACGGATCATGGATCGCATTTTCGCAATCACATGATGGTTGAATTAGCTGCCAAGCTAGGGATATCTCACGACAGCTCTATCTCGTATTATCCACAAGCCAACGGACAGGTTGAAGCGATCAACAAGGTCCTGAAGCGTATGTTGCAAAGGATGATCGGAGTTCACAAAAGAAGGTGGCATCTAATCCTGTACTCGGCCTTGTGGGCTTACCGAACATTGGTAAGGAATGCGACCGGGTTCACACCTTTCCAACTGGTATATGGCCTGGAAGCAGTCTTACCAGTCCAGTGCGAAATTTTGTCTCTTAAACTCGCAATCGATCTCCTCCCTGGAACTTCAGAAGAAGAGGCCCGTTTCTTGGAATTAATCCAATTGGATGAAACCCGTCGTGATGCCGCTTTGGCTAACGAAGCCCATAAGAAACAAGTCAAGGCACAGTTCGACAAAAATGTCAAACCCCGTGTCTTCTCAGAAGGTGACTTGGTCTTGCTTTATGACCAAGAATCCGATAAATTGGTAGCAGGTAAATTCAACTCTTTATGGATGGGCCCCTATATTGTTAAATGAGTGTTAGCAAAAGGAGCCTACGAGTTAATGGATTACGACGGAATTCCACTGGCGCAACCTCGTAATGGGTTGTACCTCAAGCGTTACTATGCTTAAATAGTAACCAGTATGCTTTTGTTGTATTTTGTTTTCGCTAAAGTGGTTGTTTTGGTCGTGTAATCCACCTTTTTACATTTATTGCAGATGTCGAACCTTTTGGAGACATGTGTGGGATATGCCGACGGAGTAAGTCGTAGTTCGCGAAACCTGTCCTCCGTAGCCTGGGCCATTTTTGATCCAAGCGGCGAGTTAGTAAGTTTCAGAGGAGTATGTATTGGTCAATCGACGAATAACATCGCTGAATATAGCGCGTTGATAGAACTGCTCTCTGATGCCATCACCCATGGTATACGCCGACCAATCGTCAGGCTAGACTCACAACTCGTAATACTACAGCTCAATGGTATATATTCTGTCCGCAACCCAGCAATTTATCGCATGTTCCTAAGGGTTAAAATTTTGGAAAGACAATTTGATTTAATTCAATACCAACATATTTCCAGAAACTTAAACACATTAACCGACTCATTAGCAAACTATGTGTTAGATAGACATTTGCGACATTTATAAAAAGGAACACATCATCAATGTTGTACATATGGATCATATAACTCAAGCAGAATAAAACCCCGAAAATCAAAATATATATATATAAGCTGTTTACGGTTTACATATAATGTTCTGCAACCAAGACAAAATCGGTTGTATGACCCAAAAACTCAAAAATGCTAGGGGGCACCCTAGTCTAGTGATGCTCATGATAGCACGTCACGGCCTGTGCGATCATGCGTAAGAGACGAGTCCATCGTCTAGGCACAGCAGTAGTATGTCGCTGCAACTGTAGAGGTAACTCGTCGATCCCCACATCCGGAATGCCGAGGGTAAGGCTCTCAACCTGCTCCTGCACAGCCGTGAGGGTCTCAGCCACATCAAGGTCACGAAGAATAACTCTCCCAGCAGTCTCCTCTGCTGGGGCAGCGACTGGCGCTCTCGGGCGAACTGCTGGACGAACAGGACCAACATCTGCATGCACACATGAGTTTGATTAGAGTCTTGATAGAATAAAGCGCAAGGACATTATGAATAAAAACAGTAAACAGTGATATGGTCGAAGATTTTACCAATAGCGCCCCACTGCTCGCCGTCTGGCAGTACCAAATCCGGATCACCCCGGAAGTCCATGCCAACATATGGATACTCGGAATAGACCATCTCCTGACGCTCGAACCACCTGAAGAAGGTATCAGAGAAAGAAATATGAGATTGACCAGCATGCCTAGACATGTGATCAACCCATCTCTGCATGCGTGGTTCGGTAGGAGAAGGCAAGTCGAGTGCAATGTACTGTGGCTGCATCAGTGGTATCTTCTCCAAAGCAAAGGCGGTCAAAATAGAACCAAACCCAAAGTTCTTCAACTTCCCGTCCTTTACCTTGGTCAACTGACTTTTCATCTGAAGAAGTACTGCATCACACCAGTTGAATATTTTCGGTTGGAGGCACTCCAAGGCATGCTGCACATAGGATCTGTTGGCAACATGAAGAGACGCACTACCGGCCATCCTACCAATAGTGTACAGGATAGACCTAAGGGACCTGTCAGCAACCTCACGGATAACGATCTTGCCGTCTTTACTCGGCTGAGATCCTTCCCTGCAATACTGGCGGATATAATCTCGCACAGAGTCACTCCCTCGGGCCGAACCTGACAAAGAAATGGGAGCACCCCGCCTTGACAAGCCAGTCAAGAAGTAAATATCTACTGCGGTCAAGGGGATGGATTTGCCCCTAATCTGGAATACTTGGTTGATAGGATCCCAAGCATCAAGCAAATACTGCAGTAGGGAGATCTGCTGTCTCATACTAGAGATACGGAAGAACTTCAGCAGGCCACAGTTCCGCAGCGCGTTCACTGTGACAGGGTCATGTAGGGCGATCATGTCTTCTTCTTCATGTTCTCGTTCTCGCCATGTAAGGGTCATTTTGCTCTAATATCTCTGAAAAACAAACATGAGAGGAGTTAGATCCTGGATTTGATGAGAAACTGGCAAAATTTTCATCAAAAACTGTGCAACAAAACTATTTTTCTGTGCCCAGCGCAACTGCCCAGTGTTCCACCTGCGTTGAAGGTCAAACTGCCTTCATGCTGCTTGACATTCAGCGCAGGTTTCGAGTGCACTAGGTGCGCTGATGGCAGAGCGACCCCATCAAACCCCAGTGGCTCAGAAAAACAGGAAAACAAGCACAGAATGCAGAAAGGGAACCATGAAATGAAAGAGCTCAAGTTTAGCTCCTACCTGGTCCAGACGGCGCCGAGAATCGTCCACAGAATCTCCCGGAATCAGCTGATGAAAATCAAGGGGGAAGAGGCACCTCCAAAGCTCCAACAAACCAAGTTCAAATGAAATGGTAAAATGAGAGGTAAAAACACTTTTTAATTGCTTTTTACGTAGTTCAAAGCGAAATATTAGGGTTTTAATCTCATTTTCAAGCAAATGTTATTCATTTCTAACTAGTTTGATGCAGCAATTGAGGGTACAGTACTATCTTTGAAAAGGGCAACGCAAGTTATGGTAAAAAATCAAAATTAGACCATGTTATCGAGCAGTTTTAACACATAGTTCATGCTTGTTAAAAAATAAACATAAGATTGAGCAGTTTTAACACATAGTTCATGCTCATTAAAAAATAAACATAAGATCGAGCAAGTGTTTCAATCCGCGTTTAAGCTCGTTAAAAAATGAACTACCCGGTAAATAACCACTACGAATGTAAATTATCAGCCATTAAAGCCTTGGTCGTGTTTGCACCGTCACCTCCACTTTTCCATTGGCCGATCATTCACCTCCATTTGATTGTTTACCCATTTTGAGGAACAGCTGCGAAGAGTGATCTCACTTAGCCATCCTTGTGACACTGCCGTGATTGGAAAATTCCAACCGTTACCTGGAATCAACTGCTACCCGTTTATCACTCGTTCCTCAAAAGACGAGTCTTCTTTAAGCTCTTTTCATCTGACTTGTAAAATATGAAAAGATTGTCGAGTTTTGGCCTTCCAGCTCGTTAAAAGTGACCGGAAGTGCTATCCCTCCTATAGATTTTAATCTTTTTGGACCTGAGGGATTATTGCACAAAAAGATCGAGCGCTTGTTTCATTCGGCTCGTTAAAACTATCGAAAATCCATCCCTTCTGTATTGTTTTATACTTTTTTGGACTTAAGGGATTAGATGACGAAAAAGGACTTCCGGAGTTAACTTTACGTACCTTTTTAGACTCTCTAAAATTGAAAAGGACCGAGTTATCTTTGTCGTTAGACTCGTTAAAAGGCATTAATAGCGACAAACTTGTCTTTAGACGAGAACGAGTTTCACTATCGCTAGGCTCGTTAAAACATAGCGATGGGTTTGCCCGAAGGGAAAATTATAGAACAAGCATATGTTATCCTCCTCAAGCTTGACAAAAATAAAGAGGTATTGGTCAGAAATGACTGGGGAAAAATTGGGAGAAACTCAAAGAACTTTTATTGGTAGCAAGTCGCTCTTGAACATGACACTTCCACTCCGTGCCTGAGTCGGGTTGGGTTGTTTCATTCACCGGTCACATCGCCATGGTCTCGCCATACCATCCACCTTTGGGGTAAATGCTACCAATCCATCACACAAGTGTCGCCGATATGTTCAAGAGAAGTCATCCAGAGAAGTCAACCGTGTCCCATCCACTACCGTACATTATACTTCATCCTTTCATGACCGCCACCCTGAACCATATGTCATCAGATCGTTTTCACCTCCATCAAAATCATTTGCTCCGTTCCGTGTCACTGATGTGGGATACATTAAGGCCCTCCTTTGACGGATCGCTTCTTGTCGACATCAGCTCATTATCCAAGAAGTTGATCTAGGAACACCCCCTTCAGTACTTTGAAGCTTGCATGCCTCAATGGCAAGTTTCTCACTTCCGGCGACAGGTATACATCAATGACCTTCGATCGAGATATTTTGCGTGGTGTTAGATGCCAAGTCCTTTATTCACACCACGTGAATTGTACTGCAGTACCTTGAGGGTCATTATCATTATCGGTGATTCCTCTCGCGCTTGTTAACAGTTTACATCATTGACTGGTAATCAAGCGATGTCTTTCCATGTTCGACTTCGGAACAATTCTCACATGGATCGACTTGTACTTAGAGTGAAGATCGAACGAGATTGAAGACCCCGGATCTAGTTTCATCCATCCGGGCTGCGATATATATTCAGGAAAAATAAAGACATTGTCATGTACAGCATTGCAGCAGATAATCATCCTACCAAAAGGATGATGATTTCATCAAAATCATCAGTCTACCATCAGACGATTGTCTGTTCTATGTACAGAAAAATGAATTTATAAAGTCGAGCATGGGAATGCCCACCTCAGCTAGATTATGAAAGCAGTATGAAAAATAAAGTATTGTATTTTATCTTATTACAGGTCTCCTCCCGGCATTGGAAGAACTTCGGATCCTCCTAATAAAGCATTTCACCCGATAAACGGCCTCATACTTTAGGGGGCAATTGTTATAGACATTTTTGTGCCTTACAGCATTGAGCATGAAATGTCCATAATCCAAGGGATCCAAAGTCCCTAAAAGAGTTGTTCCTACCCCTAGAGGAACAAGGTCAACCAAAGACAGCTTCTCCCAGAAGTTCTCCACCAAAAATCACTCAGAAATGGTCAAATCAGGATCAATTCAGTAGCTCCACTAGCTGCCTGCGTTGAAATGCAGAGGTTACACTGCCCAGTTGCACTGCAACGCAGGTAGAAGCACTACCAGGGTGCGCTGAGTGGGAAATGACAAATGGTAAGTTCATTCAACGAGGTGGAAAGACCCTGGAAGCTTCCAGAATCTTCCTCAATGACACTTGCCTCAATGAATTTGACCAAGTGATGAGTAAGAGGTTCTCAACCTCCAAGTGGAAGCAAGAACTGACAGAGAGAAGCCACAAGTCAAAACATGAGCTGACTCATCCTCTCTGCTCACATCTATATATGGATCTCTCACCCAGAGGTTCAGGAGGCTGGAATTTTGTACTTTGCAGAGAATTGCTGGTGGTTTGAGATTGAGATTAGTACATTGGGTGATTTATGCTTTGTTGGAGGAGAGGAAGGGATTCTTTTGCCGGGAGGTAGATGCTGGATTGGGACTCACTTGGTTGTATCTCCTCTTGAACTTTATTATCATATCAATAAAACTATTTGAGTTTCTCCTATATGCATGTATGTCAATGATGTTTTGTTATATTTGCATATTTAGTTTACATCTGATCCTAAACTAGTTATGAATGTGAATCTATGTCTTTTGTGTAGTTTTCCTCTCTTGTGATCTTGCAGGAACTGTGTGAAGCTGGACCAGTGAAAGAGCAGGCAGCGGGAAGTGAACAAAAGAGAGAGTAATTGGATCGACAAACTAGCGGAAGACACCGGTTAGTTACATCCTTCTTTCTCTATTTGCATCTCATAAAGAAGAATACTCAGATAGTTTTCCTTGTTTGTTGCTAAGGCACTATCACCTCTTAGAGTGGGATAGGGGCATTCTGAATTGGATACTTTTCCCAACAACAACATCCTTATAGTCATTGCACAATATTAGGGATGGAATTTTCCCTATATATCTTCAGGCGACTACCATTCACATGTCCTGGGAATAGTTCTCATTCATCTTTGCGAGTTGAACTGCGCCACCATCAGAGATATTTTTAACAATGTAGGGTCCCAACCAATGCATTTTGAACTTACCTAGGAACTTCATGAACTTACTATCATATAATAAAACCAAGTCACCATTCTTAAAGGTTCATTGCTTGATATGTCGATCATGCCATGATTTTTCCCTAGCCTTCTGTACTTGTTGATGGAACCCTACGATGAAGCGATCTTCTTCCAACACGACTAGTTGTTCTAATTGTTCCTCCATAATGTCATTGTCTTCCATGTTTGTGACTATGGCAATTCTAAAACTTGGCACTATGTATTCCATAGGCATGACACTTCCTTCCCATAAGCTAATCTGAATGGAGTTTCTCCCGTGAGTTTCTTACAGGTTGTCCTGTAAGCCTAGAGCACTACCAGCATGCACACATCCCAGTCATTTCTATTGACATTACAAACCTTCGTCAGAGTATTTTCCAAAATCTTGTTAAAATCTTCCATGGTGTCATTCGCCTGTGGATGATAAGGCATACTTTTATGATGATGTACCTGGAACGCATTCATCAATGTTTCAATCGTGGCATGTAAAAAATGTGATCCTTTGTCACTCATCAGGATTTTTGGACATCCAAATATTGACAAAATGTACTTAAACATGAACAACACAGTAGTATCCACATTACAATATTTTACTGGCTTCACCTCAGCCCACCTAGTCAGATATTTTGTGGCAGTAATAATATATCACGCACCTGTATTCATACCTGGTGGGTTGATTGGCCCAACGAAATTAATCGCACATTTTTCAAAGGCTTGCAGAGTGAGTTGCTGATTCAGTGACAATTCATCGTGTTTTGGCAGTCTATCGATCCTCTGGCAAATGTCGTAGTTACTGCAATACTCCTTCGAATCTTTGGGTACTATGGGCCATCACAACCTTGCTCTTAAAATATGTTGTGCAGTGGCCTTCCCTGCATAATGGCCTCTCGCATCACCACCATGTCCTTTAGCTAGAATACTATTTCTTTCATATTCAAGGACATATCTACACAATATCTCATCCGGGCCCATTTTGTACAATTGTCCTATGATCAAGGAAAAGTCTGCAGCTCAGACTACTAGTTCTTTCTTTTGTTGTGATGTATACTATGCGGGAGCTATGCCAGTAGCCAAAAATTAAATGATGTTAGTGAAGTGATCATCAGCTACTCTTACTGCGAAGAGGTACGCATCAGGTAATCCTTCCTTGATATTTGTAGTTTTATTGAGAAATGTTTTCAGCAATAATCACATCAAAATTCATTTGTCGACTTGCTGGTTCAAAACACGTCGGCAAATGAATTTTGATGTTATTATTACCAAAAGAATTTCTCAATAAACTTGGTATGGATCACAAAAGCCAAAATTCAAATATTTTTAAGTTCTTCGCCATTCTCAATCCTTGATAGATGGTCTGGTCTGACATTCAATCTACCTGGCTTGACGATTATTTCAAAATCATACTCCTATAAAATCAGTAACCATCAACATATATTTCCTCCTGACACGGGCTTGTTGACCAGATACTTTAATGCAGAATTATCTTTGAACATTTTAAAGTGTGCACCTAATAAATAATGTCTGAATTTCTGTAGCGCATATACCATGGCCAACCCTTTACGCTCAGTTGTAGAATAATTTTTTCTCCACCTTCAAAAATTTTTGACTCACAAATGCAATTGGGTGGTCAATATTTCCTTCACCTAGCTAGGTCAATACAATGCCCAAAGCTATGCATGAGGCATCTACGTGGACATGAAATTATTTCTTCCAATCTGGAAATAACATAATTGGCGCAGTAACCATCTTTTCTTTCAAAAGATCGAAGCTCCTTTGGTAGTCCTCATCCCAACAAAAGAGAATGTCCTTTTTCAACAGTTTCTCCATTGGCACAGTGATCTATGCGTAGGCCTTTATAAACTTTCGATAATATCCAGTGTGTCCTAGAGTGGTGTGAAAATGCTTCACGTTCTTCAGTGGATATAAATTGAAGATAACAACAATTTTGGCAGGGTCGACCATCAACCCCTACTTGCACACAACATGGCCTAGCAATATTCCATATGGCACACATAATATACACTTCTTAAGGTTTAGTGATATTTGGTATTTTCTGCAAACATCCAACATTAAGCGTAGGCTCGACACATGCTTCTTTAGTAACCCAAACACAGTCCAGTAATCAAAGTAGACTTCTAGAAATTTGTGGATAAACTCCTTAAACGTTGCGATGACCACCCTGGAGAATATCGCATGTGCATTTTTCAATCCAAATGGCATTACAATACATTGAAAAGATCCCCATTTAGTGGAAAATGTTGTCTTACTTTGATCTTCTATAGCAATCTTGATCTGGTGGTATCCTAAAATCCCATCCGTGAAAGAATAAGCCTCCTATCCTCCTACATTTTCTAGAACTTCGTCAGTGAACATAGTAGGGAAAGGATCCTTCACACAAGCATCATTCAACTTCCAAAGATTCATGCAAATCCTGATTTTTCCTTTGGTCTTCTTTTCTTGTACAACCATTGGAATTACCTAGTCAGACTCCTCTACTGGCTCAATGATCCCAGCTGCAACCATCTTGTCAAGTTCTTCCTTCAAATTCTCTTTGTATTTTAGGTTAAGCTGGTATGGCCACTGCTTCATAGGCTTAGCATCTGCTTTCAACATGATTTTCATAACGCCTAAATCACCCGCAATACCTTTGAGTTCAGAAAAATTCATCGGGAATAATTCCTGATATTCATGTAATACCTCAGTAACTTTACCAACTGTATCTTCATCCCAATAATCATCGATGCATTCAAACTTTGGTGCTTCCTCAGTCCCAATATTGATCAGCCTTGTTTTCACCAGTTTTGTCACATCAGGTATCTCCACATCTGGTCCTACAACTTCATGTTTTCCTTCTAATTCAGGGAGATTTATGTTGCATGAATCTTCTTCACCCTCTTTCGTATTTATTTTGTAACATTCGAGCGTGTGTCGTACCTGTGCACTCCAATCTGCCTGAACCCAAGCTGAAACTTCAGCTGGTACTCTAAAAATAACTGCATGGATCTCTTGAAGGGTAGCATCTATACATTTAAACCCATCCTCAAAACTAAAAGTCAGGATAAAACTTTCCTTCAGTTCATGCCAGGCAACAGTCCCATGGTGCAATTCTGTTTCAAGATACCAGTTCATAGGTATTACATATAACGTGTGGAAAAATATATGTACCCATTTTGGTTGTGGTTCTTCACCCCATGTAGTAGTCCAGTGAGACAGATGCTCACGTGGGTCATCCTTTCTAGTATACTTTTCTACAAGTCTCGTATTCACGTACCCGAACCTAAGCCTCATCAATCTTCGATATTCCTTCCAATCTGCTATATTATGTTTGTGTGTGCCCCACCATCGTGCAAGTGTAGACTGCAGAGCTATATCCAGAGCTTGGAACCTTTCTTCCTCTGGGACATCTCTTTCAAATTCATCTAAAAATATACTGACATCCCCTATTCCATCATAGTATGGTAAGTTACAAACCTCCGATGAGATACAGTGAAGAGATTTCGTTAGTCTATTACAATGCAATGTAGATACTTCATGTAACTGGTTCTGCCAATGCTCCATTTCCTCGTTAGAGTCTGAAATGCAGGAACTATCCTTCTCCCAGCTAATTCTTCCATTTGCATTGGGATTAATCCAATATTCATTCCACGCAGTTAACTTGTAGATGTGCTCAATATTATCATTGTCATAATCTTCGCAAATCGGTTCAGTGTATCGCGCTCCTTCAGAGGGATCTAGAGGAACAACAACCCTCATTCTATTCTTCTCAAATACCATGCTCCACCATTTCAAGTTAATTATAGCATCCATATCAAATTCCAAATCAATTTCTAGTAAATATGGGTATGGATTATTATCATCGAAAGATCTCAATGACTTCAAAATCTGCTATTACATTAACTCGCTCAATATCTACAATGACCCCATGTAGTTGAACCATCAAAATAATCTTTTTTTAGTTCACTATGCGCAACTGGATTGGAAACCATTGTAACTTTGCCTATCCCATCCTCTCCCATGTTTGCTTAGGTAGGACATTTGCATATGATCCTAGATCCGGGATTACTTGATCCATTTCAAAGTCTTCGATTTGCATAGTCAGTCTCATTTCGTGACTTGTTCTCTTTTTGTTTCCATACATCTTATTTACTATCCGTTGTTCCGTTCGAGGATTTTATTTTCCAACGTAGTTGTCAAATCAAATCTTGTAACCCTTCCACTGCTTTTTGATCTCTTAAAAACTTCATGCAGGTCTGTAGAAGGACTTCAAAATAGTCGAATCACAAATTTCTCTTGCTATTTCAGGCTAGTTCTTATTTGGAATTAACTACACCGATTTTTTCGACATTAAAGCTCTTGGATCCAGGAAACTTTTATTTGCTTCCATGAAAGTCTCCTTCTCTCTTTTCATATTGAACCCAATGTTCTTAATTTCCTGATTTCATAACCCAAGTATTCACCTCAAGTTGTTCTCCTTCTGCTTTTCCAGCTTCTTTAGCTACACTACTTCACGTTCTCACCATGTTTATACTAGGATCATCCTCGCGTGGTTTTGATCTCATCATCTGCAGGTTCTGCACAGGTTGTTGGTTCTTCTTTTCCTGCATCTTAGCCATTAAAATAGGACAATCTTCAATCACATGATCAAATTTTCTACAATACTTACAAGATAGACAGGTGGGGTTCTGACAGTCTCGCGCAAAGTGTCCTACTTCGCCATAGTTATAACAGATGATCTGACCTGGTCTCATGCCACACCTCCTCCTTTACCATGTCCTTGGCCCTGGAATACCCCACGATATGCATGCATACCTTCATTTTTTTATGCGTGACTTTTAGCTTGCATCCTGTATGATGCAATTTGCTCTATCATTAAGGCGTAGCTGCGACAATTACTCTCATCATGTCCTACTGATAGGAAAAAATTGCAAAACAGTTGCTTGGGTGTCTGAACATACTTCTGTAATAAATAATAATGATTTGTAGGTTGTTGGCCTATGACTCTGTAGATTCTACACCATACACTTGATCCAACACCTTGTCCTGTACTTGTTTTTGTCTTTAGAGGATTAAGACCTCCAACTGCTAAATAATCAGTATACACAGGACATTGATCTTTATAATGACCTTTAGCCTTACATTTCAAACACCATACTTATGAGTGTATGTCTGATCGAACATATTTTCCCTTCTTTAACCCTTGGATCTCCATATGCAAACTTGCAAGCTGCAACT
This sequence comes from Pinus tabuliformis, assembly GCA_031772625.1. Classification (NCBI taxonomy): domain Eukaryota; kingdom Viridiplantae; phylum Streptophyta; class Pinopsida; order Pinales; family Pinaceae; genus Pinus; species Pinus tabuliformis. Next base: position 1,203,167,724 of record CM062804.1, read on the forward strand.
AGATCTGCTAGACTCCTACATGCGTATCCTAGACTGGAGATGCTTGTAACTTCATCACGATCTCTAAGGCTTCTACTTGGGTGTTGATATTTGTTGTGATAATGGCAGTCTTAGATGTGGCAACAACACAGCGATGTACCATTATTTATTTACTTTGTCAGTAATCTAGAAATTCCCTTGACTGATCATACACTTGAGCCTTTGGTCTAATTCCCATGCACTTTCGTTAAGTGCTTCCTTGATTTCCTTCATCTTTGTACAGCACTCCGATTGTGACTTCAACTTTTTGAATTCTAAATTCAAATTTGTCTTTGTCTCAACTATTGTAATAGTGGGATTTGTCATGCTATACTTTATGTACCAAGAGAGTGTTATATCCTGCAGCACTGTCATAAGTTGGGCTTTTTTCATATCATCATCATTAATCTATTGTGCTTTCCACACAACTTCGGTGACAAAGAAGAACTGTTCAGGATCTTCTGATCCTAGACCCCTGAACACGAGCATTTTTACTATATTAGCCTTATTAAATTGTAGAGGTGGAGGTGGAGGTGGAGTGGATGGATGGGGAATCCCATATGTACCCTAATTTCCTGACTACACCTCTCCTATAGGTTTACTAGGCTTACTCCTTTCTTCCTCATTGTCTAAATCACCTAATAGAGGACTATAACTGGTTTCAGATCTGTATACTTTCCCACTTCGCGTAGTCCCAAGCTGGCTTTTATTAAACATCAATTCGCTCACATACACCCTTTTTTGCACAATAAAATTTTAATCCAGAGCTTTAATGAGTTCAAATACTTACCTCGATCACCTTTGAAGAATATTCGCTCGGCAACAGATATCTCGGCTCTTGTTACGATGAAGAATGTAGCAAAATGTGATACTTAGTGTGAATTGTGATTTATGTGATGAATCCTCCCAGAATGCTATTGATCTAGAAGTCTATAGCTCTTGTGATCTCAGTATCAGTCTCTTTGAGCTTCTTTACTAATTATGGGGTCTAAACAAGATTCTTGTCGTGCTTATAGCGAGGTCGACTATCAAATAATTTTCCAAGCCACTCATACAATTCGTTAGGGAAAGAACAAAAAAAGATATTGTGTTGTTCTATATAAAGGTACCTTTGTAACCAAGCTTCTGTTAATTAGCGTGGATTTCTGTTTTCCTATACTACAAACTCGTGCTCCTTTTGCTCAACCCAATTTTGAATTTCCTTCTTAGTCGGATGCCACATACACATCGCTCAAATAGATCCCAGTCCTGGAAACAGAACCATTTGTTGGCTTCGAGGGCTTAGATCTAGGTTCAAAGTTAGGTTGCACCAACCAACAAAACCTAGTATTACCGGCCCTTTTGGAAATGACCTATGCTGGAAAGATCACGATCTCATATGAGGTAATATGGGGGGCTGCTAGAACCAGGTTTTTCCACCCAGAAGGGTATGAGTGTGGCTATAGGGTTTCTCTTGATCTAGGGCTCAATCCAACCTTTATGAACCAATAACTTTTATAACCACAGTCGTAAACAGTTTCCTTACTTAACAAATCTATAAGTTGCGCTTAACTACTTCAGCATGCCTTATTTAATGTAAGAAACACATTCAGATCTTCGCGATGCAATTACAGATAAGATAAGATATAATGAAACATAAGCATACATAAATACATAAATTGTAAAGTAGATAGCAGAACACAAATATGCTTCAAAATTCTCTTTTATTACTTCAGTTCTTCAATAATACAGTCTTCTGACCCTACGCACTTAGCTACAGGGGCCTACACACATAGCTGCAGACTTACCAAGGTCTTCGTGCACACAATAACAAAAGCCTTCTCCTTTGCCCAAATATAGAAGATTATAGACTCTAAAGACAAGTTTTATCACTCATAACATACTACCTTTTATTGCCTTAGACAAGCTAAGACATACATTTATATACTTTTTTCCTATTACAATACCATGATCCACAAACCATGGGTACAACTCAAAACAATACAAAAACTAAGGGGCTTTGATCTTCCTAAAACCCCTTGACTCCTAATGGCCTGCGTGCTCTGCGCCTGAAAATGTGGAGTCTTCTACAAAACTTAGTCAAAATTGGACCTAGGTGACCTCGTCCCAACACCATGGTATAGGGGTCCATGGTATTCACTTGGAGTTTACTATGGTACAGGTTTCCATGGTAATGGGATAACCATGGTATTTTCCCAAGGTATTGGTTGGAGTTTATTGATGATATTTTGACATATATTCTTGTGATTATTTTTGAGTGAGGGTGTGGATTGATTTGGTGAGTTGTGTGATTGATGGAGTGAGTCAGTGCTACAGTGCTTTGAATATATAATTGTACATCTGTAGCTGATTTTAGAGTGTATATAAAATTTTATTATTCAAACTAGAGATGTTGTTGGGTTGCTCATGGTGAGAAAGTTTGAGAATCCAGTTTGAAAATGCATGAAACATGGTTCGCATGGAGGTGTTGAAAGCGTGAGGCTTCATCATAGACAGTGTGTAGATAAAGTGGGGGACTTCTAGCAGACATATCAGAACGAGAAACATATTTCTCCAAAGTCTAGCATTATTGGGCGAGACTTGTTGTTGTGGTGGCTTCCAGCGAATGGTTGTTCGTAGAGTTGTGAGAGAAGAGACTTTCCAATTGATATTGCTAGCAGACTGTCTTAGTAATTGAGTTTTCCAGCTACTGGATGGTAGCTCCTCTATGTAATAATTTTTTCAGCATAAAAGAATATTTGAGCAACAATAGTAGTGGGTGGTTTTTTCCCTGGAGAGGGTTTCCCACCAGAAATTTTTTGTGTCCTCTTATGTGCATTATTTCCTTGTTGATTTTTTATGGTGTTTTTACATGGTTATTTGTATTCTTTGATACATTGATTTCATGTTGGTTCCATAAGTTTAGCTGATTAATTACTAAATCTTGTGCTTTGGTAAAACTAATTAAAACTTAAATTATCACAATCAATACTGATTCACCCCCCCCCAGTAGTGAATCCATTTCCAACACAAAGAAGAAGTATTTTGTTTCTTTTTTTACTTCAAAAAGGCATCTAACATGGTCCCTAGAGGTAATTTGTGCCGTAGAATGGAAGAATTTGAAATTCCTTTACACTATAGAGTCTTTGCCCATAGGCTCTATGAAGAGGTGAAACTTAAAATTAGAACTTCAACAGGTATTTAAGAAAGCTTTAGAAGTGACATTGGAGTCAAGTAAGGCTTCCCTTTATCCCCTACTCTTTTTGGTTTGTCATATTGATAAACTAGAAGAGTGGCTAAATATGCAAGGTGGAGATGGTGTTTGGTTGGGGGAGTTTCTAATAAAGCTTCTTTTATATGTTTATGACCCTGTATTGATTGCTAAATCGGCCCATGGATTGCAGATGCACCTATATTCCCTTGAGAATTTATGTAGAGCAGTGGGGATGCAAGTCAAAACCAACAAGACAAAAGTAACGATTTCCACTAATAAAAAGAAGTAGAACCAACATATGTTCTTCTTTGAAGGAAACAATCTTGAAGGAGTAAATGAGTACAAGTACCTCAGGATTGATTTCAACAACAAGATTAATTGAGAGGAATACAGAAAGAAGATAATTTTAGGAGGGTGGAAAGCACTATATGCTCTTCAAAACAGATTTAGAGAGGCATAGTTGTGGGATTGGAAAAATATTAAAGTACTTTTTGGACTCCTAGTTTGTCTAGTGATAGTATATGGGTCTAAATTGTGGGTTAGCAGCACCCCCGTCTCAAAGTGGAAACAAATTAAGAAAATCCAAAAATGCTTCATCATGAGCAAGTTCAAAATTAAAAGTTTGGTTCCTTATTAGATAATGTTGAGTGAAATAAGTGTAGCTCCCATCGAAGAAATTTCTATGGTATGTCTCATAATATATCTAAAATGAATTGAGAAAATGGGAGTAGGTAGACAACCTATAGTTATCTTCAGTGAAGGCATGAGTGAAAGAAATAAAACATGGATGATACAAAACAAAAATTGGATGCAAAAATGGAATATCTACCTCAATGCCTGCCCCGAAAATAACAGGGAGTTAAATAATTTTGTTATGGAGAAGTTTCGTAAGTGTATATGGGGAAAAGAGTTGGGTAGAAAGAAGAAGTACTATGTTGAGGAATTCAACCCCACTTGTGATCTCCAATAAAAAGAGTACATGAGAGCTAGCATTTTGTGGAGAGAAAAGATTCTAATTTCTCAATTAAGAACTAAATCGCATCAACTTTGGTGTGAAATGAGATGGTGGAAAATACCTAAAGAAGCTTGAGAAGAATGAGTTTGTAATTTTGTTAATTTTAGGTACATTCTATGCAAGAGCAATTTATTTCAATTTCTTTTCCACATTAGAAATCACATCAGCATAAAGTAAACTGCATATAGAACATAAATATAAATCGCAGAAGACAAGCCAAGACAAGAGGAAACAAGATGTGGCAGTAGCCAGGGACAAACCCCAATGTGGGGAAACCCTTGATCAATTCTTCTTTTATGTTCTTAAAATTTCAGCAGAGAAAGTGAGAGAGATAGTACATTTACAATAGAAGTCAATCACTTTGACTTTTGATATCGGCATGAGATCAGTTGAAGACATATTGCTTCAACTGATTTTCTAAGGTGACTCGTTCACCTATCATAGTGTTGTATCTCGTCTATTTGCTGCACATTACCGTGTGACACCTTGTTGTACTGTCACATGTTTTGAACCTTGATGACTGAGTTGCTCTCATCTTCATGCTACTCATCATGCTGCATCTTTAATGGTCTTATTCATCATCAAGTTGCCCATGCTCATGATCTCATTCATCATTATGTTGCCCATGCTCATATCATCATGCATCATTATGCTGCTCATGCTCATATCATCATGCTGCTTATTATGCCACCCATGATCTCATACAGCATGCTGCCTTCCTTTAGAGACAGATGCTCCAGCTATTTGGGCAGTTCCCGGTAGTTCCGACTTTTCCGGCAGTTTCGGATTTTTTGGCAGTTCCGTCAGTTCTGGCATTTCTGTCTTTTCTGGCTTTTTCGGCATTTCTGGATTTTTCAACTTTTCCGATATTTCCAGCTTTTCTGGTGTTTCTGGCTTCTCTGGATTTTCCAACTTTTACGGCAGTTCCAACAGTTCCGGCTTTTCGCCTTTTCTGACTTTTCTGGTATTTTTGGCTTTTCCGACAGTTCCGTCTTTTCCGGCAGTTCCAGATTTTCCGGCAGTTCCAGCTTTTCTAGCAGTTCCAACTTTTCTAGCTTTTCCAGCAGTTCTGGCTTTTTCGGCTTTTCCAACTTTTCCGGCGGTTCCAACTTTTCCGGCTTTTCCAATTATTCCGGCAGTTCCAGCTTTTTCGGCTTTTGTGACTTTTCTAGCTTTTCTGGCTTTTCTGGCAGTTCTGGTAGTTCCAGCTTTTCTGACTTTTCCAGCTATTCTAGCTTTTCCAGTAGTTCCAGATTTTCCAGCTTTTTTGGATTTTCCTTAGGATCTGTACTCCTACTAAAACCCAAAGACAAGTAGAAAGAGGAAGAGATCCAAGTGTGTGTAGAAATGACTTGAAGTCCTCTTCTATTTATACTAAAATGTAGAGGTTGAATAGACATGATTGTTGGGCTTCTAAGCCTACATAAGTTGCTGGCTGACTTAACAATTTGTCCATAACATAAATAAATTCATAACTTCATAAATACTTATCAGAATCGGATGATCTTTAGATCAATCCTACACCTCTCAATGAGAGGGATCAAATAAAAATATTAGCTTCCATAAATAATATGACCCACATGGAGTTTGGCCCTAGTTGTCAATTTTAACACTCCCTCTCAACTAGGGAGAACTCCATCCGCTGATCCATATGTCCAACTGTATTATCTCTGCTATCAGTGACCTGCACTGCTCTGCTCAACTCTGCTTAGCTTTGTTAGCTCTGCTGGCTCTACTCTACTCTGCTCAGCTCTACTCAGCTCTGTTGGCTCTGCTCTGCTCTGCTGGCTCTGCTCTCCTCAACTTAGCTCTACTGAACCATGAAGAAGAAGAATTGATTGAGAATGTGTCATACCATTCTCCACTGACCCGAAGTCAGTCTCAGAGTTTGTACCACTGGTCCCAGACCAGTCCTCAACTGACCTGAAGTCAGTGTCATAGTAGGTACAACTCCTACCACTAGTCCCAGACCAGTATCCACTAACTCGAAGTCAGTCTCAGAGTATGTACCACTGGTCCCAGACCAGTCCTCAATTGACCTGAAGTTAGTGTCATAGTGGGTACAACTCCTACCACTAGTCCCAGACCAGTATCATTGATCCCATATCAATGAAGTTCATCCTAGCATAGGGAGTACGGTAGATACAGTGATGCATCCATCGGTACTACTATGTTCCTTATCCTCATTACCCTACTCATTGATCAGATGAGAGGTATTTCCCATGAGTCCCAAACTGCATGGGTAGGGTGCCTCGATAGGAGAACTTAAACAATCCTGTCCTCACAGGAGAACTAATCATCCTGCTACACAATCGCCATGGAGAACACATCATCCAGGCCTCATAAGATAACTAATCATCGTGCTACACAATCGTCATGGAGAACACATCATCTAGACCTCACAGGAGAACTAATCATCCTGCTACACAATCGTCATGGAGAACACATCATCCAGACCTCACAAGAGAATTAATCATCCTGCTACACAATTGTCATGGAGAACACATCATCCAAACCTCACAGGAGAATTAATCTTCTTGCTACACAATTGTCATGGAAAACACATCATCCAGACCTCACAGGAGAATTAATAATCCTGCTACACAGGAGAGTGAATCATCCTATCCCACAAGAGAGTGAATCATCTTGTCCCACAAGAGAGCAAATCATCTTGTTCATAGGAGAGCGAATCATCCTATCCACAAGAGAGTGAATCATCCTATCCCACAAGAGAGTGAATCATCTTGCCCCACAAGAGAGAGAATCATCTTGTCTACAGGAGAGTGAATCATCTTGTCCACAGGAGAGTGAATCATCCTATCCCCGTGCGCACCACCAGGGGAGGGTGAGTCACCTTGTGGTCGTATGTTGCTCCAGTAAGAACCACAATCCCCCAGTGCTCCCAGAGCTCAATGTATACAACATGCAGGATCCTTGTACAAGGGTCTCTTGATGACTCCAAGTCATTCGAGAAAATCACAGATTTGATCTTTCCCCTAGGGCTTAGACAAAGTGTAGCGACCTGTACATTATCTCATAGCGATGGAGCTTCCTTGCCCATAGGCTTACCATATCTCAGATAAGGTAGTATCTGATGTCTAACTGCTGGAGAAATCATCGAATACAGTATTCCTCAATAATCGAATCCCACCTCTGGTTGTCACAGAGAATCACAATGGTACAAACAACTCACTTGAAGAGCTTCCCCAACTAGGCATCTTCATACGAGATCATACTCATAGATATGTATCCAGTCTCAGCGGTGCTTATAACAACCGAATTTTGCTTCCTGCTCATCCATGATATCGAAGCAGAATCCAAAGAGAAACAACACTAAGAAGTGATGTAGTGATCCTCCACACTGCCTGCCCAATCAGCATTTGAATAATCATGCAGTTTCATATTTTCGGTAGTGTATCTCAATCCATGAGAGATTGTGCCCTGAAGACATCTCAGAAGATTCTTGGCACCAATCCAGTGAGGTTCAACCAAATATGAGCTCACCATGCTAACTACAAAACACATGTCCGGACGGAAGTTCATTGTTGGGTCCCTATAATACTAGTGATTACCCCATTACTATTGTAGTTGTACCCCTTATTAATATTGTTGTGCCTCTATTATCCCCATATTGTTATTATTGTGCCCCATAGAATCCCTCTATTGTTATTTTTGTGGCTTTATATTATTATTGTTAGGTCGGTTGGGTTATATTGTGACTCCTTAGACTCCTATATATAGAAAGGAGGTTTTGTCATTTGAATCATCCAAGAATTGTTCAATTATGTAATGTAAAGGAGGTTTCCCCCTCGAAGAGGTTGAATTTTAAGGCGTTGATCTATCTTTTCTATCTTTTTCTTAAGCTGGTTTCATAACATTTGGTATCAAAGCTTTGGATTCTAGGCTTTCATTGCTCCAAACAAGTCATTGGGGAATTTTCGCTATAACTTTTTTTTTGCGACGTTTCAGAAGCTAAAAAAAAACCATTTGAGAAGACATCGCACTAAATCTTGGGACTGAATTTCAGAGCTTTTCGCACTATATTTGTGGAGATATGATCTGAGGAAGTTGGTCTTTTTGCAGACTCCTAAATTACATTCCAAACAGGTGACCTGGGGAAAATCGTCATAACTTTCTCTCTGAGCATCAGATTGAAATTTCATAAGAAGGTACAGAAAAAGGATAGATTTTAGTTTCTTGTATATATTTTTCAGAGCCAAAGGTCGAAACAATGACTCGTGGCACGTCGTACAAGTTCGCTCTACTGAACTAGTCTATAATCAGGTCACTGTGGGAGATTTCGCATAACTCTTCCTTGGAGAATCCAATTTGGATCACACTAGTGGCATTGGAAAGAGGACACAGAGGGCTACTGCAGGTCGTAATTTCAGAACTGGATGATTCGAAAGTACAGAGATACATCAGAGGCAATATCGAGCTCCTACCAAGTGAAAAAAGGTGTGTAGATTTTTTTAAATTTTTGCTTAAGCTTGGTTTGAAAATTTATTTTGAAGGAATTCAAAGGGCATAGTAGAGCATTATTATCAGTAACTAATGCCCCGAGGAAAGAAAATGCAAACACCTAGTAAGCAACCTGAAAGCTCTAGCATGACTCATGAAGAAGAGGAAGAAATGCTACATGATATATCAAAATTACAAGACCAGGTGCAACAAATGTCACTCTCACAAAAGCTAATAGAAGCTAAGATAAAGGGCGTGGAAGCTAAGATGGACGATTTGAAGATAGATTTGAAGACAGATTTGAAGAGAGACATGGCAGATTTGAAAACAGATTTGACAAATTTTCTACAAGAAATACTTACTAATGGTGAAAAGGTAGTAAAGGAAACTAATGATGCGAACAAAAGAAATGTTAATCATGATTTCATAGACTCTAATGCGGGATCAAGACCCACTATATTCCAAAAATCGATATGAGGAAGTTTGATGGCAAGGATCCCACAACATGGATATTACAGATGGAGCAATTTTTTGATCTCAATAATGTGCAAAACACACAAAAGGTACATATTGCAACTTTATATTTGGAACCAAATCAGTTTGTATGGTATCAATGGCTTTGCTCTCGTAAACAAATTATCACTTGGGAAATTTTTACGGAAGAATTGACAGCACATTATGAGGATACAAAAAGCAACACTTTTTTTAGCCAATTGATAAGTCTCAAACAAAAGGGTTCAATAATGGAGCACATTGAGGAGTTCCAAAAATTGAACATAAGGGTAAAAAAATATTCCAGAGGAGCATAGGATTGATGTGTTCATAGGGACTTTAAAGGATAATATCCAACATGATGTTCACCTTTAGGAACCTAATTCATTAGAGAAGGCATTCAGGTTAGCAAGAAAAATGGAAAGCAAAATTATGGAAACTAGGAAGCATACCACTCACAACTATAAAGATGGAAGTGTTGTTGCCCCTAGTCTCCACAACCTATAAGGTTGACACCACAACAATTGGAAGAAAAAAGAGCAAAAGAGCTTTGTTACAGTTGTGATAGCAAATACACTAAAGGTCATAAGTGTGCTGAGAAGAAATTATTCTACATAGATTGTGAAGAGGAAGAAGAAAAGGAGCAAGAAAGGTCAAAAGAAGAGGATATACTCCAGGAACAAAGCCTAGATAAAGAAGAAATGAATCCGACCATATCTTGTAATGCATTGGCGGGAATTACCACTCCTCAAACCATCAAGATAGAAGGACAAATCAAGAAGAAAAAGGTAATAGTGTTGATTGATTCAGGAAGTACCCACAATTTTATTCATTGTAAGGTAGCAAAAGAATTGAATTGCTTCTTATATCCAGCACTAGAGTGTCAAGTGATGGTTGCAAATGGAGGAACAATAAATTTCTCTGGAAAGTGCCATAATATCAAGCTATCCATGGAAGAATATGTATTGACTAGCCCAATGCTTTCCATTCCAATGGGAGGTGTTGATGTTGTACTAGGAGTCAAATGGCTACAATCCTTGGGTACAATAGCTTTTAATTTTCAAGAACTTTTCATGAAATTTTCTGTGGAAGGAAAGGAAGTTGAATTAAGGGGTATTGCAGGTAAACCGGGAAATATAATCAGCTCTAACGATATGACAAAGCTTCTAAAAAAGGAACAAAGAGGTGTAATTGCACAATTATGTTCGCTAGATGTTTCCACATTGGAATCATATATTTCTCCAGATCTCCAAAAAGTCATGGACAATCATTCCAAGGTATTTGAGACTCCCAAAGGTCTACCACCCATTCATGATCATGATCATGCTATTCATCTGATTCCAGGAAGTGTTCCTCCAAACATCAAGCAGTACAGATATCCCTATGCCCAAAAGAGTGAAATTGAATGTATGGTTGCAGAAATGCTAGAGGCTGGTATAATTCAACCGAGTCAAAGTTCTTTCTCTACTCCAGTAGTATTGGTGCACAAGAAGGATGGATCATGGCGCATGTGTCCAGATTATAGGGAGCTCAACAAGCTCACTATTAAAGATAAGTTTCCCATTCCTGTCATTGATGAATTGCATGGATCAATTTACTTCACCAAGTTGGATCTTCGTTGAGGATATCATCAAATCAGAATGAAGACTGAAGACATTCCGAAAACAGCATTTAGAACTCATGAGGGTCATTATGAATTTTTGGTCATGCCTTTTGGCCTTACCAATGCACCTTCAACATTTCAAGGTTTGATGAATTCAATTTTCAAACCATTCCTTAGAAAATTTGTGTTAGTGTTTTTTGATGATATACTAATCTACAGCAAGTCTTGGAATGATCATGTTGAACATGTTGACAGGGTGCTACAACTATTGGAGGAGAAACAATTATATGCAAAAAGATCCAAATGTTTCTTTGGAGTACAAGAGGTGGAATATCTGGGTCATATTGTATCTCATGAAGGAGTTAAGGTAGACCCTAGAAAAATTAAAGCCATTAAGGAATGGAAAATCCCCACATCCATAAAGCATCTGCGAGGATTTCTCAGGTTGACAGGGTATTATCGCAAGTTTGTTAAGAATTATGGGAGAATAGCAGCACCTCTAACAACATTATTGAAGAAAGATGCATTTTCATGGACTCCAGAAGCAACAAAGGCCTTCGAACATCTTAAAGAGGCAATGTGCCAAGCACCGATCTTAGCTACACCAGACTTCACAAAAACCTTTATTGTGGAATGTGATGCTTCAGGAAATGGAATTGGTGCTGATTTAATGCAAGATGAAAGACCCATTGCTTTTGAAAGTCATCCAATCAAGGCAAAGTTTTTAGATAAAGCTATTTATGAGAAGGAAATGTTGGCAATACTCCATGCACTTAAGAAATGGTGACCCTACCTAATGGGAAGACACTTCAAGGTAAAAACAGATCATGATAGCCTTAAATACTTTTTAGAACAAAGATTATCCTCTGAAGAGCAACAAAATTGGGTCACAAAGATGTTTGGTTATGACTTTGAAAGCATCTACAAAAAAGGAAAAGCAAAATGTGGTGGCAGATGCACTCTCAAGAAAGGATGAGGATGTGGAAGCATTGTTGTGCGCCATTTCTATTATCCAACTAGATTGAATAAACGAAGCAAGGGAGGAATGGAAGAATGACAAAGAAGTGTGGGCACTTATTCGAAAGTTACAACAAGATTCCAGTACGTCTGATACATTTAGCTGGCAAAATGATTTGTTATGGTACAAAGATCACTTATACCTCTGTAAGAATTCCCAGCTAAAACAAAAGATTCTTATGGAATTGCACACTTCTCCCTTAGGAGGGCACTCGGGATTTTTAAAAACTTACCACAGGGTTAAGAAGGAATTTTTTTGGGATGGCCTTAAATCAGATATTCAAAAGTTTGTGGTGGAATGTTTGGTTTGCCAACAAAATAAAGTTGAAACAATTAAGACATCGAGTCTATTACAACCTTTATCCATTCCAAGCCAATGTTGGGAGGAGGTTTCAATGGATTTTATCACAGGTTTACCCAAGTCTGAGGGAAAGAGTGTCATCATGGTGGTAGTTGACAGACTTACCAAGTATGCACACTTTTGTGCATTATCACATCCATTTAAAGCCAGTACAGTTTCTACTGCATTTATGGAAACAATTCAAAAGCTACATGGAAACCCAAAGATTATTGTAAGTGATAGAGATCCCATTTTCACTGGAAATTTTTGGACAAAATTATTTTCTTGTCTTGGTACTTAGTTAGCTCATAGCTCATCTTATCATCCTCAATCTGATGGGCAAACTGAGATAGTAAAAAAATGTTTGGAAGGATATCTTCGTTGCTTTGTATCTGATAAATAGACACAATGGGTCAAATGGTTGCCTCTGGCTGAATGGTGGTATAACACTTCCTTCCATACAGCAACAAAAATGACCCCATTTATGGCACTTTATGGGTATTAGCCACCATCCATCACATCATATTTAAGAGAAAATTCTAAGGTTCAAGCAGTGGAACATCACATCGAACATCAACAACAAGTCCTCCAACTCTTAAAGGATAACCTCGTGTTGGCACAGAATAGAATGAAACAACAGGCAGATCAACATCGCAATGAAATAAATTTTGATGTAGGTGATTGGGTATTCCTACAGCTACAACCATATAAGAAAATGTCCCTCAAGAAAGCTAAGAAGGATAATAAATTATCACCAAAGTATTATGGTCTGTACAAGGTGTTGCAAAAGATTGGTACTATGGCATACAAATTGGAGCTTCCTACAGCTTCTCGATTGCACCCAGTTTTCCATGTTTCATGTTTAAAGAAGGTTATAGGTGACAAGCTCCCAAATCAAACAATATTGCCAAAACTTGACGAGGAAGGAAAAATTATATTGGAACCGGAAGCAGTCACAGAAACAAGAACTTGACAGCTACAAAATCGATCAATTTCGGAGTATCTTATCAAGTGGAAGAACTTATCTGTTGAAGATTCCACATGGGAGGATGAGAATTTTATACAGAAGCATCCAGAACTACTCAAGCGTTGAGGACAACACTTTTTTGAAGGAGAGGGGCATGTTTGGTCCCTATAATACTAGTGATTACCCCATTACTATTGTAGTTGTACCCCTTATTAATATTGTTGTGCCCCTATTGTCCCCATATTGTTATTATTGTGCCCCATAGAATCCCTCTATTGTTATTTTTGTGGATTTATATTATTATTGTTAGGTCGTCTGGGTTATATTGTGACTCCTTAGACTCCTATATATAGAAAGGAGGTTTTTTCATTTGAATCATCCAAGAATTGTTCAATTATGTAATGTAAAGGAGGTTGCCCCCTCGAAGAGGCTGAATTTTAAGGCGTCGATCTATCTTTTCTATCTTTTTCTTGACCTAGTTTCATAACATTCACCAAGAACATCAATGTGAATGAGTTTTTGAGTTTCAAAGGCATTTCCCAAATCTTGTCTGACATCACTACTATATAACTTCTGAAATTTAAGATCCTCAAGGTAGTCACAGGCTTGCAATTCACCATTCCACATCTGGAATCCAACTCCCTCTTACTTTTGCAAATGAGAGGGTCTGCATTTGTTAGAAGTAGGTCGTCCTCATAAGGTGCTGGTATGAGAGGTCTATCATCCACAACATTCGGATGGTTTGGATCCGTTTCACTCCTAGTGAATCTCGGCTTTATCAGATAGCTATCGATCCTCTCATACTATGCCCGGGGTGTTTTGCTTCAAGCCATAGAGGGCTTTCTTCCACCTGTATATGCAAGATTCCTGATTATCAATCTCAAACTCCTTGGGTTGTTCTAGACCTATGGACCTGCTACATGAGGGGAATGGTCCCCTTGTAAGATCTTCCTTCGGTACATCTCAAACATGTACTTTCATGCTCCTTTTGAATTCAGGCATCCCTGTCACCATCTAACTCACAGACCTTCGATGCTACGTGACAATGGACATGGTCCCCAGTGGACTTCTTGAAATTTGATACAACCCTGAACTCAAAAACATCTTTGAAAATTCTATTTCCAAACATGTGCCTTTCCATCGATGAGTGCCACTGTGAAACCTTTGACTTCCATTTCCGAGATGGACACCAGGTTCTTCTTGCGATCAGGTACATAAAAGTGATTCGGGGTTCCTTGCTTTCTTTGAAGAGTTGACCATTTCCTTGATGACCTGCATTACCTTCGGACACTCCTTCGCATAATGGCCGAACTTATTGCAACCAAGGCATCTGCCTTTCCTTCCACCCTTAGATCTGAACTTCCCAATGAAGTGATCTTTAGATGGGCCATCAAAAACTTCTGCTACGCCATTCTGATAATATGTTCTGCTTCGACTTCACCCTTTGTGAACTTAGAAGAGAGATGTGGAACCCATTGATCCTTTTGTCTTGTCCCTATTGTCTTTGGTGATTGCTCTTTCACTCTTGCTTGGGCATTGTCTTCACCTCAGCTCTGATACCATGTTAATTTTAGGTATGTTCTATGCTAGAGAAATTTATTTCAATTTCTTTTCCACATTAGCAATCACATCAGCATAAAGTAAACTACAGATAGAACATAAATATAAATCACAGAAGACAAGCCAAGACAAGAGGACACAAGATGTGGCACTAGCCAGGGACAAACCCCAATGTGGGGAAACCCTTGATCAATTCTTCTTTTATGTTCTTCAAAGTTCAGCAAAGAAAGTGAGAGAGATAGTACATTTACAATAGAAGTCAATCACTTTGACTTTTGATATCAGCATGAGATCAGTTGAAGACATATTGCTTCAACTGATTTTCTAAGGTGACTCATTCACCTATCATAGTGTTGAATCTCGTCTATTTGCTGCACATTACCGTGTGACACCTTGTTGTACTGTCACATGTGTTGAACCTTGATGACTGAGCTACTCTCATCTTCATGTTGCTCATCATGATGCATCTTCCACAGTCTTATTCATCATCAAGCTGGCCATGCTCATGATCTCATTCATCATTATGTTGTCCATGCTCATATCATCATGCATCATTATGTTGCCCATGCTCATATCATCATGCTGCTTATTATGTTGCCCATGATCTCATACATCATGCTACCTTCCTTCGGAGAAGATGCTCTGGCTATTTCGGCAATTCCTGGTAGTTTCGGCTTTTTCGGTAGTTTCGGCTTTTCCGGCAGTTCCGATAGTTCTGGCATTTCCGGATTTTCTGGGTTTTCCGGCTTTTATGGCTTTTCTGGCTTTTCCGGCTTTTCTAGTATTTCTGGATTTTCTGGCATTTTTGTCTTTTCTAGCAGTTCCGGCTTTTCCGACAGTTCTGGATTTTCCAGCAGTTCCGGTAGTTCCGACTTTTCCGGCTTTTCTGGCTTTTCCAACTTTTCTAGCTTTTCTGGTATTTCCGGCTTTTTCGGAAGTTCTGGCTTTTCCGGCAGTTCCGGATTTTCTGGCTGTTTCGCTAGTTCTAGCTTTTCCGGTAGTTCCAGATTTTCCGGCTTTTCTGACAGTTCTAGCTTTTCCAGCTTTTCCAGCTTTTCCGGCTTTTCTGGCTTTTCTGGCTTTTCCGACAGTTCTAGCTTTTCCGGCTTTTCCAGTTTTTTCGGCTTTTCCTTAGGATCTCTCCTCCTACTAAAACCCAAAGACAAGTAGAGAGAGGAAGAGATCCAAGTGTGTGTAGAAATGACTTGAAGTCCTCTTCTATTTATACTAAAATGTAGAGGTTGAATAGACATGATTGTTGGGCTTCTGAGCCTACATAAGTTGTTGGTCGACTTAACAATTTATCCATAACATAAATAAATTCATAACTTCATAAATACTTAATGGAATCGGATGATCTTTAGATCAATTCGACACCTCTCAATGAGAGGGATCCAATAAAAATATCGGCTACCATAAATAATATGACCCACATGGAGTTTGGCCCTAGTTGCCAATTTTAACAAATTTTTGCACTTCTGGGGAAGTGGAATCAGGAAAAAAAAATCATTTTGGAATGTGATGCTTTCAAAGACATCAGGGACAATTATGGCAGTATGTTAGCATTGGTCCCTTGGCATTTTCTTTTTAGCGAGGGGACTATTAGAAGGTTGGGTCAGCTCATCATCATTTTGAATAAGAAAATGACTGAATTGCAAAAGGAAAAAAGTAGAGAGGTTGGTGGTCCCATAGACTATTTTTAGTCTCATGGACATTAAAATATCATTCATTCATATGTACCATGAAATTATAAATTTAATATAATGATCTTTCTCTAATTAATGAGAATTTTATTTCTTTATGATGTTCTTCCATTTTGAAAGTACATGCATCCATGCATTTCTTATCTATAAAGAGTTTGAATATACTGAAATGAACAAACCTAAAAGGCTAAAAAATTAGATGGTAAAATTTGGACTTCATTCATTTCCTTTTTGTCTACACAATTATTTTTTTTTGTAATATCTGACCCTTGATTTATATTAATAGTAAAAAAGACAAAATTACATTTGATGTGCTTTGGAGCACATTGAAGACCTGGTCAACAGACCGATAACTGAATGATAACTTAACCAAAGATCAACCACCCTATTGTGAACAATTTGACGTGGTGGTTATCCAACCTTACAACAACCCATATATGTTAATAGAAAACACACCAGCTAAAAACAAAAGTACAATAGTTTACACGAGTGGAAATCCACACATACCCACAATGAGTGGAAATCCCCATACACCCACTACAGATTCCACATTCTAGGAGAATAACTCTCAATACAGGATCTTGGTTTTTCTTTTTTTCTTTTTCACGCTGAAACATCAGTCCATCACACTGAAGTATCCACCTCAGCAGCAACTAGTTCAATGACATCATTTCCATGAAGGACTTCTAATGCCATGGAATCAACCATGTTGGTGATTTCCTTATCACTCTTAGATAGGTCTAAATCACTGGTTCTTTTGTACCCACTTGTTGTCATTGCAATTATGGCTAAAGCTCCTTATTACTCCTTCCTCATGTGATTTGCCCCTGTCAGGGAATGAGACAACGCCCTTGGAGTCCTAGTGAAAGTTCGGGGGGATGTCTTCTCATAAACTGACTCTAGATGTTGTGGGTTTTCTCTTCCCTGTTCGATTGAAAATTTGGATCCCTTTTTTTCCTTAGGATCCTTCCAACCACTGCTAGAATTCTTAGTCTCCTACAAAGAGGAAGCCCCTTTTGGAAAGGGACAAACATCTTGAAGGTGATCGACCTATTGATGATTCTAAAATTAGAAAGTTGTATTTTCATAGTCCAGGGCTTGGAAATACATAATTTTCCAACCACTTGAGCTTTATTTTATCTGGCAGACCTTTTTTGAGATCTACCTCAACACACATGCAAACATAGGTGAAAATGCCTTTTAGAAGTCTTTCATCATCTACTTTAATGAATCTTCCAATTAAATTGCCCACTTTTTCTAAGAGATTTGGATGGGTAAAGTGAATGGGAAAATTAGGCAATCTTACCCATACTGGAGTAGACATTGCCGACATAGTGAGAGGAATGAAGTTTGGAAACCACAGTTGAATGGATAGACCAGATCATCCCTAAAACCATGGACTTTGTTGAAGAACTTTTTGTTTATCCTTGTGGCATTTGAAGACCACCACATAAAACCCCTTTGAGCAGAATATCAATTCCAAATTATGGGTCCAGTTTTGATAGATCCAGTCCCTTGGGGTAGATGATGAGGGCCAAAATCTATTGAAGTGGCATATTATTTCCCTACTTAGAAATTTTTTCGCCTTCATAGTAGTGTTAGTATCTGCCACTTCCAAGCTAGGAGTTTCCAATGAGTGCTCAACCACAAAGCCTGGACTTGAAAGATCCTTAAAATTTGAAGAGTTGGGACCAGGCTTGAGGGCTTCTTGAAAAGATTTGGACGTAGTGACAAATGGAGCCCCCCCTCCCTTGGCCCCACCTTTCAGCTCTGCAACGAGTGAGATTGAAGCCTCATTTGTGATGTCATAATCACATAGAAGGCATTCCTTTCTTAGAATCTTGCCTTTGTACAAAAGCACAGTTGAAATTCATATATGTTCCTAGGTCTTGGTAGCAAGCTTTGCTACCAAGTCAACTATTGACATCGTAATACAGAGAGTCCCTTTTGACAGAGATTTTACAAATATAGTGAAAAGAGGTAGATCTGAAACTAAAGATCCTTATTTTACAAGTTTTGTCTGTGGGGCAAGATGCCTACCCCCTTCATTATGGTGGAAACTTCTTACTAACATATTGCAGACGTCCACATTTTGTTCATATATTTTTGCAAACAGTTTGCACACAACCAAATAACCATTTCTTACCAGAAAATCCGGCAATAACCTTGCCATAATAGAGCAATCTCTAGCGTAGGATGGTACAATGCTTTTACAACAAATATTGACCTATAGAATGGGCAAACCATGAAACGTCCCACAGAGTCAATACCCCCTGTGTTGGCCTACTCCTTTGACAATGAAAAATTAGTTAGTTTGCCTCATAGAAAGTCTAAAGGCATTTGTTCCTTCCACCAAAGATGAAACATAGCATAGACTCCTTGTGGCACAAGATGCCAGGAATAACAGAACGAATAAACCCAAATTCCTCATTGTAAAATCTAAAAACCCTAGCGTGTTTCATCGTATTCCTAAAACAAAATTCATGAAAAACAAAATTCTCTACACAATTGTTAAAGATAACTAGGTTAGAGTCCAATAATTTATCAAATATTGATTAATACATTGCAAAATAGATATTTTATTTCAGTTATATTGATATAATACATATTTCAACATTTTCACAATTTAGTTTTTCAAACAAAGTTAACTAAAATTCTCAATCGCGAGTATCCAAAATGTATAATGATACTTTAACTTATTTTGAAAAATACGTTGTTAAGCATCAACCAATAATTTCTAGAAATTTCACTTTTCTCGGGAATCTTGTAATTTGTTAGTCATCAACTAATTTCAAGAAATTTGGTGTTTTGATCAAGCGGGATTGTATATTTAGCAAGGATAAAACACACATGCACAAATATTGTTCGTGGCAAATAATGTCAGAATTGGAAACATTGTTTACCAAAAATGTAGGTGGGTGTAAAACCAAAATCTATCCCATCGACTTACGTAGGCGGGTGGCTGGTGGCAAATTACTATGATTGGTGACCTTTTCATATGTTGACTCCCACTTTCACGTGCGCTTAATCTTTCGTTCTCCGAGTGTTTGGTAAAAATACAAAACAAAATTGAATTCATGGAGCACTAATTTGAATTCACAAGACAAACAAGATAGTGATGCCCTTCATGCCCAAGACTTTGATGTTGTAATGCATTTTGAAAGTTGAGTTGTTCCCACATGCATTGATAACTTGTATATAACATAAATAGCTGAGAAGTTTTTTCTTCCTTCATGGCAAAGTAATTCAATATTACTTAAAACTTTGAAATGTACTTTTCTTTTAAAATATCCTCTATCCAGTAAACGTTTCATTTTTCTTGCTTTTGCCTTTATTTTATTGAAGGTTTATTAAAAATATATACATATATTTAACGATAATAATAATGAGTAGTAGTTTTTACGTGTGATTTTTTTGAATAGTTTTTTAGTTTATTTTCAGATTTAATTTGTGGGATTTAGTGAAATCACAATTTTGACTGGTGAATTTTTCACAGTCAAAGTGCCTTGAATCTACATATGTAGTGAAAAAAACTAGTTTAAACAATACAATATAGGATTTGACCACAAAGTTTTTCGTCAAAATTTTTAAAAAATCACACTTAGAAACTACTCTTATATTAAAATTTAAAATTAAACATTTAAGCTTTAATAAAGTTGAGAGATTTATTACATAGGTAGATGCAATAGAAATTCATTGGTTTTGACTTTAGGTTGGTTTATACTTGCATTGTTTTGGGTTTAAAATGAGTTTTAGCTTTCCCCATTAATGGTTCCTTATGAAGTCTATTTTGGCTTGCTAAAAAAATTGTTAGGGTTGAATATAATTTTACCAACATTAGAAAGTTCATATAACATTTAATCTCCAACAAATGCTTAAGATCAATATATTTTGCATATAAGGCCACCTCCTGATTCCGTTCCTGACCTTGGAATTAATGTCAATTCTAGATACCCATTAAACATAATAGTGGATGAGATCCCCTAGTGAAAACTTGGAGTGAGCTGCACTTAAGAGGTGGGAGTGGACTAAAAAATTAGAAATCATCTAATTGTGTGCATGCAAGGATAAGGATAAATAAATAAATAAATATATATATATATATATATATATATATATATATATATATATATATATATATATATATATATATATATTATTTATTCAATTATAGAATAATTATTTAATTATAGGAGACTAGAATAAGAAGAATTAATTAAATAATATAAATTACTAAGATGGAAGAAAGAAAACGATGTTTAGTAGATGAAAGAAATTGTGTTGGTAAGTTTTTGATGTCTACAAATGTACTTCTAATTTCTCTCAGGATTTTTACTTTTGTGAACATTGTTTATAGGAGAAGTAGAATTAGTGAATATTCTCCATTAGCGTTACAAGAGAACAATGAATATTCTAGTGGGTGCAAAGCGATGTGTGTGTACTTATGTTAGTTCCATCACTGGGAAAATCTATGTACTATATCTCATTTATAGATTAATTCTTTAGGAATATGACTTTATTTCTTTAGGAATAAATTTTTGACAAATTCAAAGATCTCAATAGAGACAATGGGATTGAAGTTAGCAGAAGTTAGATTCCCCTGTTCGCACAAAACTACAATCTTCAACTTTTACCAACTCCTCCATCACTAGCTACCTCTATCCCTTAAATCCATAATTTAACAAACCATAACTATTAACTCCATTAATAATAATGTTAATTATAAAATAAAAATTAAATTTTTTTTATTAATATATTTATTATAAATTTATTAATATATTTTTATTAAATATATTAATACAATTTAATATTGATAAATTTAAATAAACATATTCGAAATTCAATAAAAAAAAATTGAATAATTAAAATGAATATAATTAAATTACACCAAATATGTTAATCTTCTTACACTACATTTAGATATATTATATATTTAAATCTACTTGAAAGATATCAATGTATTTAATTTATTTAAATACATTGATAGATTTTATTTATTTAAATATCTTAATGTATTCTGAATAAATAATTAAATATTTACTATCTACTAACTTAACCCTAATAGGTTAAGCTTCTTACATTTCATTTGATATGTTATATATTTAAAACGATGTAAAATATATTAATGAATTTAATTTATTTAAAGAAATTAATATATTTAGTTATTTAAATATATTCATGTATGTAAAATGGAAAAATTAAGTATTTAATCTATACATTTCTAGAAAATATTTTTAATATATCTTTAAATCAATTTTACATTATAGGAAAATCAAATATCAATATACATTTTTATATATAATTTTAATTAAGAAAATTTTTAATGTGGGTGTATCATCTTTACATTGTTGGCTTATTTTAGTGAAAACTCTCACTATGTATTACTACACCTTTCTTTTTCTCTTCTTCGACATTGGTCTTGACGATGGGTCTTGGTGTAGACTGGAAACATCGACAATCCAAAATGACTACTGTGGGACATATTCCGACTCTTAAAATTCAAATTCAAAGAGTTTAAGGCTCTTGTGGAAAATCATATAGAGAAGAAAATTAAGGGCTTAGGATAGATAATGGTGGATAATTATGTCAAAATAAACTGAAAAAATTCTATAAGAAATATAGTATAGCAATGCAGAAGACTACTCCATACACACCTTAGCAGAATGGAGTTGTAGAAAGGATGAATAGGACACTAACTTGGAGAAATCAAGGATGGTGCTCATGTTACCTACAAACCTAACACCCAGTACTTAATTCCTAGAAAAAATCCAATCTAATGAACAAATATACAGCTAGGTTCCTAACACAAATTCAGTGGAAGAAAAATTAAATAACCAATATCATAAAACAACACATATAAATTCTTCCCAACAAGTTTTTCATTAAAACAAAATCCAAACTTATGTGGGATCCTATCCTAGATAATGGCCCAACTAAGAAAATATAAAATACACATAAACCGGATCTAATCCAACAAATCTACCCTAGATCGGTGATTGATCTTCTCTATAGATATGGATCTCTAGCCTCTTTTCACTCCCTTGTACCTAGGACACTGCTCACTAAGATGCCTCTCTCAATCTTGTGTTGTTGTAACGTGTCTTCTCCCTCTTCTTAGTCTCACTTTTATAACTTTACATTAAGCCAAATCCCTAACCCTAACCCTAATCTCAAAGTAATTAATGGAAAAGATTAGATATTGCCTCATTTAAGATTAATGACTAGGATTAAAACAAAATTACTAAAGTAAATTACTTTACTTTTCCTAATTTCCTTTTAGCTCAATAAGCCAACATACTAATATGTGTTTTTTTCTAAGTTACAAAACAACTTGTTCACACTTTAGAAAGTGTTCCAAGGAGAATGTGGGCGACTTCTGCACACCTAGACACAAGGCTTGTGTAGAAGTACTTGTATGAGCTACAAAAATCAACACTCCCTCTTAGTGAGGGAGGTTCTTTGGAAGAAACTCCAGTTGTATATATCTCTAATCCCACCACATAATCGGTTGTTGTAGCTACTCCCTCTGAGATGGAAGACTTACCTTTTATTTCCTTTGGAATCTGCAGTTAAGACATGTTTCTCCTAACCATGCTCCTAGGAGTCAACTTGCTCCAGAGAATCCATCAATGTTAGCTCATGCCAATTGGTACTAGTGATCTAGTAGAATCCTCCTGCCCATGTTCATATTAGAAAACTGAGTCCCCTATCTCAACTCAATCTTCAGATCCCCCCACTCATTCTCTATCACTAACATTGATACTTGATCCAATATCCCCTTGGATCTACCTACATTCTAGCCTTGTAAGTTGTACAACTTCCCCTTCCTAACACCAAGCCTTACAGTTGTGTTCTAGGTAGCTCCCTCTAAACTTATGAATACTTATCCTCTTTGGAAAAAAACAACATACCCTTCGTCCTCTGGAGCTAAGACTGAGAGAAATTTCGTCTTCAACTCTGGAACATATAACACCTCTGTTATCTCCAAAGATCCTCTTGATTCTAGCTATAATAATATTGTTCCAACCCTTTTCACTGCATGTATGGTACTGTTACTAAATTTCACATGCAGGTTTGAATTTGTCTCTAAAATAATAAGGAACACTTCCCTCATTCCCGTCATATGGAAATATGCTCCACTATCCATGAACCATGCATCATTTTCCACAACTGGGAACTTCTAGCACTAGTTCCAGGAAAACAAATAGCCACCAATGAGAACTTTTCCTCAAATTTTGTTACAAACTCGTCAATCTATATTGATGCTACAACTTGTGTTTTCCCTTTGTCTTTCTTTTTGTTTGGAAACTAGCTTGCATAATGTCCTAGCTTGTGAAATGTAAAGCACTTGAATTTTCTCATGTCCTTCTTCTTCCCATTATTAGAGGATCCTTCCTCTTCTTTGTTCATTTTAGCAACCACTTTCTCTTTCTGACATGATCTGAGGACCCATTTCTAGCTTTACTTCTTGTTTTAATAGTAGAAGTCTTGGGTTACTCCCTTAAGGTGGGAGTGGAGTCTAACAAAATTAAAGGACTTAGGATTCTTGGGGATGATCTCACTGCCATAAATTATAAGTTCATGGATGAAACTCTTTTAATGGGTGTTTTCATAGATCATGAAGCTTATGCTTTCAAATAGGTATTATTAGACTTCATGGAAATTTCAAAAACTAGCAATAATCATGGTAAGTTTGACTATTTATCCTTAAAAGTTCACCTATTATTCAATTCAACATCTCTCAAATATTGGGATTCCAATGGATCTCCATTCCATTCAAATACTTGGATGCTCCTCTTTTTGAAAATTCCCTCCACAATGCTTCATGGGAGGATCTTCTTAACAAGTTGGAGAAAAAATTGGCTTGTTGGTGTTGAGAAATCAATGCATGTAGTTATTAGGGTTTTGATTCCTCTTTTCTTGATAATTACTAGTGATATGTGTTGGCTTCTTTTATTCTTTATTATGTTATATTTCATCAAGAAATCACCAACTCAAAAATATAAATATCACAAGAACAAGAGACACAAGATGTAGGCACTTAGCCAGGGAAAAACCCCTCTCCTAGGCGAAAACCCAATCAAGCTCTTATTTCTTTAATAGAACCAAGTCAAAGTGATATAATCCAAGACCTTATGACCAAGATAAATACCTTCTCCAATCATCAAGTCATCCCTCCTTCCAAGTAAACAAACTTTGCCAAAGTCAACAAGGGTCAACACTCTTCAAATCTGCTCCAACTGGGATTTTGGCCTCCTACAACTCAAATTTTCAGACCTGCAGTAACTATATAAATATCAGCCCCTACAACTTGCCCAAAAACCCTAGAAAACTCACACGTGTGAGAAATAGATTCCCAAAACTTGTCCTTTTAACTTTTCCTTGATTTTGTCTTCCTTCCTCTAGAGCAAGTTCGTCTTCAACTCTGGGACATATAACACCTCTGTTATCTCCAGAGATCCTCTTGATTCTATCTATAATAATATTGTTCCAACCATTTTCACTGCATGTATGGTACTCTTACCAACTTTCACATGCAGGTTTGAATTTGTCTCTAAAATAATAAGGAACACTTCCCTCATTCCCGTCATATGGAAAGATGCTCCACTATCCATGAACCATGCATCATTTTCCACAACTGGGAACTTCTAGCACTAGTTCCAGGAAAACAAATAGCCACCAATGAGAACTTTTCCTCAAATTTTGTTACAAATTCGTCAATCTATGTTGATGATACAACTTGTGTTTTCCCTTTGTCTTTCTTTCTATTTGGAAACTGGCTTGCATAATGTCCCAGCTTGTGACATGTAAAGCACTTGAATTTTCTCATGTCCTTCTTCTTCCCATTACTAGAGGATCCTTCCTCTTCTTTGTTCATTTTAGCAACCCCTTTCTCTTTCTGACATGACCTGAGGACCCATTTCTAGCTTTACTTCTTGTTTTAATAGTAGAAGTCTTGGGTTACTCCCTTAAGGTGGGAGTCGAATCTCACAAAATTAAAGGACTTATGATTCTTGGTGATGATCTCACTGCCATAGATTAGAATTTCATGGATGAAACTCTTTTAATGGGTGTTTTCATAGATCATGAAGCTTATGCTTTCAAATAGGTATTATTAGACTTCATGGAAATTTCAAAAACTAGCAATACTCATGGTAAGTTTGACTATTTCTCCTTAAAACTTCACCTATTATTCAATTCAACATCTCTCAAATATTGGGATTCCAATGGATCTCCATTCCATTCAAATAATTGGATGCTCCTTTTTTTGAAAATTCCCTCCACAATGCTTCATGGAAGGATCTTCTTAACAAGTTGGAGAAAAAATTGGCTTGTTGGTGTTGAGAAATCAATGCATGTAGTTATTAGGGTTTTGATTCCTCTTTTCTTGATAATTACTTGTGATATGTGTTGGCTTATCTTATTCTTTATTATGTTATCTTTCATCAAGAAATCACCAAATCAAAAATATAAAGATCACAAGAACAAGAGACATAAGATGTAGGCACTTAGCCAGGGAAAGACCCCTCTCCTAGGGGAAAACCCAATCAAGATCTTATTTCTTTAATAGAACCAAGTAAAAGTGATATAATCCAAGACCTTATGACCAAGATAGATACCTTCTCCAATCACCAAGTCATCCCTCCTTCCAAATAAACAAACTTTGCCAAAGTCAACAAGGGTCAACACTCTTCAAATCTGCTCCAACTGGAATTTTGGCCTTCTGCAACTCAGATTTTTAGACCTGCAGTATGTATATAAATATCATCCCCTGCCCCCTGCAACTTGCCCAAAAACCCTAGAAAACTCACAAGTGTGAGAGATAGATTCCCAAAACTTGTCCTTTTAACTTTTCCTTGATTTTGTCTTCCTTCCTCTAGACTTTGCTCTTCTTTTTGTCTTATTTCCACTATAGATCGAAATTATTGTGATCAATGCCTAGGAGGTCAAATTATCCTTCTATATACTCTGCTTCCATAGGGTCAAATAGCCCCAAACAGGGCCAACTTCATCAATGTAGTGCTGACTTGGAAAGGAGATGAAAAATTATTATTTTGACTCAAAAACATTTTTTCTTTGCATGATACAAAATCCCAAGAAGGATCAACTACATATGATAGTGACTCTTATGACTCAAGAAAACCCTAGAATACTTCAATGGAGGCTATGCACTAATGAACAAATGAAAATAGCATGAAACCCATGCTTAAAAATAATTTTATTTTCTTCTTTTTCAATTTTACAATAAATACATAATGATGGAGTACAATAACAATTATGAAGGTTGACCATAGTTACATTTTCAACACTCCCTCTTAACTAGGGAGGTATTTATAATTGTAAATAAGTATAAGGATGAATACAAATTGACATGTTCTTAGAAGAGTATTAGCATACGCAATGCTATGGATCTAGGTACCGTCTAGGCTAACTGCCAAGGTATCAACCCAATAGGGACTAAGGTGTCATAAAGGAAACTTGCCACTATAGATACCATCAGGATACAACCAATTGGATATAGATACCATCTAGGCCTCCATGCCATGACACAAACCCTTACATGGATCTAGTTATAATATAGGTTAAGATATAAAAATGAGCTTCATATCATCAAGACCAAGATACCCTCCCACATAGGGATGTAGACATCATATATGCCAAACTATAATTGAGATCTCAATATCATATAGGCCAATATGTCCTCCCAAGTACCATTCTAAGGTACTCATCTCTCCCTCTCAACCAAATCTAATATATCCACAAATCCAAGCATGCTTCTAAAATATACAAACTTCTTGTTGGGGAGAGATTTCATCAACACATCAACTACTTGTTCATCTTTCAGAATGTATTGTAACTTATTGACCCCATCTTGTACCAAACTGCTAATAGAGTGGTACTTATTATTAATATCCTTAGTCCTAACAAGGAACACAGGGTCCTAAAACATTCTAATGTTTCTTTGGTTATCACAATTTATAACTGTGGGATTGAAGGTCCCTCCAAACAAATCAGATAAAAGATTCCTTAGCTAAAGTACTTATTTTCTAACCTCACAAGCAGCAATATATTTAGCCTCAGCACTACTCAAGGAAACCGATTCTTGTTTACGAATTATCCAAGAAATCATTGTGGATCCATCATACTTTAGGCAATGATGAATAGTCCCACACAAATACCTCAAGATATGCTTGCCAGCTGTCCAATAATCATGACATGGCTCCAATTGAAATTTACTTAGAATATTTACGACATAACATATATCAGGTCCAGTATTCACCAAATACATCAAAGGGCCAATCAACTGATGATAACATGTTGGATCAATGAGGCTAGAATATGAACTTATCAACTTCTTTAAGTTAGTGATCATTGGATTTGTCATGGGCTTGGAATCCATCATGCCAAACTTTTCTAGAATCTTGATAATATATTTTCCTTGACCAAGATATATCTCTCTAGGTTTCTCCTAAATTTCCAATCCCAAATAATAATGCATAAGTCCTAGATATTTCATTTCAAATTCAACCGCCAACATGTTTTTACATTCCTAAATTCTATTCTCCACACCTATAAGGAGTAAATCATCCACATATAATAGAATAATGATTGGTTCATACTTTACTACTTTGATGTAGATATTTGAGTCTATATAGCTTTTGAAAAATCCACTCCTTAAAAGATAGGCATCCATTCTAACATACCAAGCTCTAGGTGGTTTTTTCAAGCCATATAGAGCTTTCTTCAACCCACAGACATGAGATTCCTTGCTATGTATCTCAAAATCTTCTGGTTGTTCAATGTATAATTCTTCATCTATGGTTCCATTCAGGAACGTTGTTTTGACATCCATCTGGTGGATGTTCCATCCCATAGTAGTGGCTAAATAAGCCAAGGATCTAATGGTAGTGTACCTGGATGTAGGATAAAATGTTTCTTCATAATCCATGCTTTCTTTTTGAGAGAAACCCCTTGCTACAAATCTTTCCTTTTATATATATATCTATATATATATATATATATATATATATATAGATGTTCCCATCAACATCATGTTTTATTATAGATCCATTTGAGGTGACACCATATTTTTCTTTGGGTCTAGGAAGTATTTCTAAAACCCCATTCTTCATGATTAATTGATATTATTCTTACATGGCTTTCTTCCATTCATCATGATTAGCGACTTGTTCAAATGTGGTTGGTTCTGCTTGAATTAGTTTCATCATATATGTTGCATATTCAGAGTACATCTTTGGTTTCTTGCTTTCTTCGAAATTACCTTTTGCTACTCCATGTCCTTCAACATCTTCAAATGTGGATTTCAACCAATTTGGCCTCTTATGTACTTTGGGAAAGATTATAGGTTGAATGGGTTCACTTGGTCCTTCTTCTTCTTTATTTTTAGGTGCTTTTTCATGTTTCTCTTCTTCTTCAAAGAGTGATATATTCTCTCCATTAGATTCAATGGGAATTTCCTTGGACTTCTTGTATGCAAATATTTCATCAAATATGACATCTCTGCTAACTTCAATTCTACGATATTATTTTACATAGATTCTATAAGCCTTTGATGAAAGGATATAACCTACAAAGATACCCTTTATACTAGTATAATCTAACTTCTTTCTCTTATCCTTAGGAATATGAATGTAGGCAGGGCATCCAAAGATTTGGAGATGATCTACATTAGGCTTCTTCCCTGAAAATGCTTCTTTCTATTAGCACTCTGTAATTTTGTGGGGTTGCTTAAGAAAATCGCAAAGGTAACCACAAACCACTTTGGAAGTCAGGATCTGGCCCTGCCATCTTCAGAGAGGGCGCTCTTTATGAGATTTAACTTTTTTGTATTATATCTTATGCTAGTTATGAGTGTTCAAAAATTTGGTTTTAAATTGATTGGCTGATTAAGTTCCTGAAGCTTCCATTGGGCTATGGAGTCTACTAATTCAACAGGGACCTGTCTCAGATTTTCAAAGGAGTTTCACAGGGCAAGGTAGCTGAACTAGCTGGATATTTTAGAGTTAAATGAAATGTAACAGAAGAAAAGATATAGGTTCAATTGAAGCTAAAGAGTAGCTAAGAATTATTTAGCATGATATCATAAGAAACCATAGAAATTATCTACAGCCAGAAGCAAAGTGTATTTTTCAACAAATTTTGTTCATCAACTTTCTGTAAAATAATTCAGATTTCAGAAAACATAAGCATGGAAACAAAGTAATAACACATTAACAGTGAAAGAATCACATCACCAGATAGTCTAACACATGAATCCTGTGAATAATTTCCTTTTTATTACTGATCATCCCATCAAATGAAAATAGTACAATAGCATTCTGGAATGAAAAAATCCACATAGAAATCAACCCTTAATACTTCTAAAAGAGAAGTATTTATAAGATATTTACAAGAAATTCTGTCAAAATCGACTAGGATGTATTTAGGAATTCCTAAACTAAATCCATCTAACTTATTACAAAAATTTAGGAAAATTTGAATTGTCTAAAGTGCTACCACTAAATTTGTGGAATTGTTGGTTGTCTATGCCTTCGAATCCTGTTGTGTCATTGATGCTGAATTGTACAATAAAATCCTCTTCTTACTCCAGTAATTTGCATAATTTATCCCAGCTCTGCTCACTAGGGATAATTGTTTGCAGTAACTTTCTGTAAAACTCGTCCACTTCAGTATATTTAGCAAATGTTGGTTTGGAAATGAATATGTGTTTAATTTCATACTGAATGTCTAGGTCATATGCCAATGCTTCCGAGAATTCTTTCCCTGTCATGTTAATTCTTACTACTGTAACTTTAGAATTGTCTTTAGCCTTGGTCATCAATTTCTCACTGTAATCGGACCACATACCGAGCTGATCATTTATTACCAATAAATTAGGAAATCCCTTTTGTAGAGGGCTTCCATCTTGTTGAAGAACCTTTGTATGCCAATGTCCAGAATCCGACACTTTTCTTCAAGTTGCCTCATTGAATTTCTCCTAGCCAACGCCTTCTTGACTTCCAGTATAGTTTTTGTTCTATCTTCAATCTCCAGCTCTTCTAATTCCTATTTATTTTTAGAGTTAAGGAATTTGATGAGCTTCGTAGCTTCACTGGTTTTTTCACCCAATTGTTTTCTAACTTCTTCAATGTCTTCATTAGATCTTTCAATCAGTTCTTGTTGCTCAAATATGATTTGTATTGAAGGAAAAATATATATCATATCTTCATTGATCCATTTCCAAATATTTTCTTTGACCTAGGCCAGGGTATTACCCATGGCAGTGTCTTTTTCCATCTTTTGCAATCTCTGGGAAAGTGTCTAGGATTTTTGTACTTCTGTTAGGAGGGAATCCTCGTATCTTGTATTCTCCTCCTGTAAGGTCTTCACATCATGTCTTAACTTCTTTATTTCTTCTCGCTATATAGAAATGTTTTCCAGGGATTGGGCCAACTTAATTCAATCATCTACAGTTGAAGAAGGAAGTAATGTAGAATAGGATGTTCCTACTGTTGTAGTTGTTGTAGGAATTCATGTTTGAATTAGGGATGCAATTGATACTGCATCAAGATGAACCACTGCTAGTTGTGAACTCTGCTCCAAATATTTGATCAACTTGTCCATTTCTGCTTCCATCTCCTTGATTTGTGCACTCTGCTCCACCAATAGCTTCAACATTTCTTCTTTTTGTAACTCTGCCTCACCTAACTCCTTTGCCTGGGGATCTTCAGTCGTAGGAAACTTTAATTGCTTCCTTAGAGATGCTATATCAACATTATTTTTCTTAATAATTTCTTCCATGGCCTTTGAATTACCAAGATCAAAACCTACTTTCATCACCATTTCCTCCAAATATTTAATTCTATTGTCTTTAGCAAGAGAGGAAACTTTCTCCAGTTTGAGCTGAGATTGAACATTGTTCAAACAAAGATGTAGTTTAGAAGAAGTGATGGAAATCTATGTAAATTTTGAGTAGACCATTTCTCCTGTTAAACTTTGCATGTCCATTTGATCCAAAGGATGAACATCCTTTGCCTCAAACTCAAAGGTAGTATGCTTGAAGTCAGCTGCTGATTTTGGTTGTGGAACCTGTGCCTGTAAGAATGCCATATGAATTCTCCCTTTCTCTGTGTCATAGGTTGAAATGAGCCTGTGCTAGATTGAGGAAGACTGCTTCCTGAATTGAGCAGAGATGTTGTCATGAAGGGCTTCATTTCTCTGTTTGATTTCTTTATATATTTGGAAAATATCTAGTTGCCTTTGTTCTATGAATGTCTATAGTTTGTGAGGTTTTGTAGCTGGAGTCTCTTTAGTAGTCAAGGATGATGGATAATTAGTGGTACTGTTGTCAAACTACAAAGATTGAAGTCCAAAGAGTATAATGGTACCCTGTGTTTCCTCCAGTAGTGGGAAGCATATCGTAGAGCTTGTCTTGATCTTCTTTGTATATATCTTGAATTATTTGGCTGAGACGTCTATGACTGAAGGAGAGTCCTCTTATCTTGATCTCTTCTCAGTATTTTCTCTGGGTACAGGAGTCTCTGAGGCAGTCCTGGAAAGCACATATTCTCTAGTCCCCTACAATGTGTTCTCTACCCAGTTCTGTTGGTTCATATACTTCTCTATTTCTGGTCTTTGTGTATGCACATAATGAGTTGACTTCTATTCCACTCTTGGCTTAGAAATTACCCCAAAGGGGTCATAAGACCATGTAAAGCTAAGAGGGAAAT
Source organism: Pinus tabuliformis (assembly GCA_031772625.1). Taxonomy (NCBI): domain Eukaryota; kingdom Viridiplantae; phylum Streptophyta; class Pinopsida; order Pinales; family Pinaceae; genus Pinus; species Pinus tabuliformis. The sequence goes on from CM062804.1 coordinate 1,203,199,824, forward strand.
TCATTTGTTTCAGCATGAGGTTTGCTTCCTCTCCTGCTACTCTATTGTTACAAATAAAAGGTCCTATCTGTGTCTTAATTATGAATTGAGACTTCTTCTTAGCTACCACAAAATGGATGTTGTCTGAGTGGATTATTTTCCTGATGTACTCCAAGGAAAATATCCTCATTGGAAGGTACTTGGGCAGCTTATATGGTGGCAGCTCTGAGCCATAAAATTTGATCTCTGTAAATGACTGGTATAGGTACCAATCTCCTATCTTCACTTGTTCACTAAGATGCAACACTTTCTGAATATCCTCATTGATTCTTGGAATTTGTTGGCCACTCAGAAAACAAGTTGTTGGATACACAAACTGATCAATAAACTTTGTAAAACTGAATTCTTGTGATTGTTTTCTGATGATAGAGGTCTAGAAAATAATGGACTGAGGTTCTCCTTGCTGATTGAGCTTTTGCACTGCAAAGGGAAACCTGTCTGTCTGGAAGAAAATGAACATGTACATAAGAATGGAAGAATATCTAAACATTCCTTCAGTTAAAAACTGAAGGAATTGTTCATGAATTACATCTGCAAGGAAGTGACCATAGTCAAAGGTGACTGATAGTCCTTCTTCTATAGAAAGAGTGGATAGAAAGCCTAAAATAGGCTCATCTACCCATTCATCTAAAAAGTAACCTAGTTCTTTGGGGGAAAATAGAAGAGGGATAAGGGGGATTCTTCTTGGGGATTTGAGAATCTTTTGGTAGGAAAACCTCAAAAATTTTGTCTCTTTGGGGAAAGATGAGTTTCTAATAGATTTCTTTAAGATCCTTGAGGGAAAAGAGAGTTAGAGACTCACTGTAGGGGACCTGCAATATTTGGTTTATATTTTAAGAGGTAATGGTGAAAAGGATTTCACCATTAGGGGAGATGATAGCCCTCTTACTTAAGAGATAAGAGGCGTGACATTTGAGGAAGAATGATCCAGGTGGATGTTGGTGGCCACTTGCCTATCCCACTTGGACCCCCACAACTATCTCTTTTAGTTTTCTTTCAGTTTCCTTAAATGTAGCACAATTCCCTAAACGATGTTTTTTGGGAAAACCAAGAGAAAAATGGGACATTGACCAAATTTTCTCACTCAAAAGTTGTAGTCCTCTGATAGGTCTTTCTAACAAGGTATTGTGCGTGTCAAACCGAGATCATATGCCAAAGTTACGACCCTGAGAAGTTGATGTACCAATTTATCCAAACGGGGCCCACAATTTGGCGTTTCATCTCCTAGGGTTAGGTTTTTGGATGTTTAGTGTTTTCCATTGTTTCTCAACAATAAATAGGCCTTCGAGCCTCATTGTAACATAGTTCATAGGCATGTAGCGGCAACATCTCTTCTCAGAGATAAGTTTCCATCACCCTAGCTAGTTCATTTCCTTTTTTGTTTGTAAGCATATTTCAGTATTTTACATTAATGAAATGAAGTACTATTTATGCTGCATCTCTATATTTATGGTTATTTCTGTACTTTATTGCATTCCTTTTTAAATCTGGATTAGTGGTATCAGAGAGGTCTGCTCGTTCTATGTTTTTCTTTACATGTCCCCAACGAGGTCGGGATATAAGGAGTTAGGGCTTGAACTGGTTGAACCTTTGTAAGACAACCTCACAAATCCTGACGACCTCCCATGGCGGATGAAAAGAAAGATAAGGGGGTAGGAGATCCTATCAAAATCTTGCTCGAAGAAGCCCTCGAGTGATAAAGGAATGCGATGACAGACAACTTTGCCCAGATACTTCAGTGGCTACCCAGGGGCGACACATTTACTTCCGGAAGCTACCCTAGAAGCGCCACTCCGTTTAAGGTAAAAGTTAACTTTGACATTCCCATATTTGAGGGTCAGATAGATGTAGACACTGTAGATATATGGTTAAATCTGCTAGAAGGATATTTCTCTGTTCATGATTTTTCCAGCTGGGAAAATATCACTTTTACACTTCTCAAAGCAGACCCCCACGTCAAAGACTGGTGGGAAACCTACTGCGAGTAGAAGGATGAAAGTACGGGATCACTATTTTTAGTCGCACCCACTTGGAATTCATTCCAGGATGCCATCAAGGAGCAGTACTACCCTGTCAAGAGCTATGAGGACAAATACATAAAGTGGACCACGCTGTAGCAGGTAAGGGACCAAGATGTGTCGGACTTCACAAATATTTTTCATACCCTCCGCACAAAGTTGGGTGACAAGGATTCTGCGCTGCATTTGGTACTCAAATACCATGACTAGCTACATAGGTACATCCAAGACGAGATGTATTTCCTGGACATATCGTTGCTTAACACGGCGTATCGATACGCTGTCAAGATCAAGCAGAAGTTTAAGCAAAAGAAGCAAGACTTTGGATCTGTGAATCCAAAGAACAAAGGACAAAGCCAAGGCGAGGTGACCCAAGACAACCTATGAAAGCCACAAGAAAAGAACAACACCACGAAGTCAAAGAAGGACACAAACAAGTGGTTTGAGTTCCATAAGAGCCCCACTCATAACACAAGTGAGTGTCAGACTAAGCAGTCCCTGGTGGCTGAGTTGAAGGCTTCAGAATCAGATGCATGTTCCGATCCTGAGTCAGAGCTCGACAAGAGGAATGATAAATGGAAGCAGATCATTAATGTGGAGCCTAGTTCCACTGTTGCCATTGCTAAGATCCAAAAGAATGAGCCCGAAGATCTAGGGGAGGGGGAGCGTCTTTTCCACTCACAAATGTAGTTGAGGGTTCGTCGCTGCCACTCATTTTCGACAGTGGTAGCCAAAAGAACCTCATTTTAGCAGAGGTCTTGAAGCGTCTAGGACTACCAACCATACCACACCCACAACCGTATAGCATCAGGTGGCTTCACCAAGGACGAGATCTTTGAGTCCGCCAAAAGTGTCGCCTTCCCTACAGTATCAAGCCCTTCACAGATGAGGTATTGTGTGATGTTGCATTGCTTGATGTTTGTGATGTATTATTAGGAAAACCATACTTATGGAAGAAACATGCTATGTATGAGTCAAGGCCTCACATTGTTATTATTTCTTTGTGAAATACATTATACAGGATACCGGAGGTAGGTCCACCTACCGCCACTTCTTTGATCATTACTAAGAAAGGCAATAAGATCATCTCCCAGACTAGGAAATTTATTTTATGTCTGGTTCACTCTCAAAGTAAGGGGAAGATCATAGCCACATCCATGGCCCCCAGGAAGGGTTCCTCGACGCAGCAGAAGCATGTGGATACGATCATGAAAGAAGACAGGGACATCTTCTCCCCAACCACAGGGGTACAGTTGCACTGTCAGGTCAAGCATTCATCCGATCTGACTCCCAGAGCACCTCTACCCAATAGGTCGATATATCACCACTCCATTATGGAAAATACCAAGTACAAGCAGTGACATGATCAACATCGGGTTCCATGCAAGTTTCAGGTGGGCGACAAAGTCTGGTTGCATCTACAGAAAGAACGCCTTACAAGAGCCCATTAGAAGCTCAGACCACTCTGATATGCTTCGTACACCATTACCAAGGTTGTGGAAAACAATGCTTTGGAGCACAACATTCCCCATTCCTTCGCTTTCACTGAGTGTTCGATGTGTACCACCCTCAACCATGCTTCCACCATTACTAGACACATCAGAGGTTGCAGAACGGCTCACCAGGGACTAAGTTCAACAAAAGTTTCCTCATATCATGGAGGAACTCAACGCAATGGGGACCATTACTTCCTAAGGGGGGAGGAATGATCCAGGTGGATGTTGGTGGACAACCACCTATCCCACTTGGACCCCCACAACTGTCTCTTTCAGTTTTTTTCAGTTTCCTTAAATGTAGCACAATTTACTATTTTTGGCAGTTTTTCGAGTCCTAAACTTCTGGAGTTGTTTTGAGGCCCTAAACGATGTTTTTTGGGAAAAGCAATAGAAACATTGGTCGTTGACCAATGTTTCTCGCTCAAAAGATGTAGTCCTCGGATAGATCTTTCTATCGAGGTATTGTGCGCATCAAACGGAGATCGTATGCCAAAGTTACGACCCCGAGAAGTTGATGTACCAATTTACCCAAACGGGGCCCACAATTTGACGTTTCATCTCCTCGGGTTAGGTTTTTGGATGTTTATGGTTCTCCATTGTTTCTCAACAATAAATAGGCCTTCACGCCTCATTGTAACACAATTTAGAGGCATGTAGCCACCACATCTCTTCTTAGAGATAAGTTGCCATCGCCCTAGCTAGTTCATTTCCATTTCTGTTTGTATGCATATTTTAGTATTTTACATTAATGAAATGAAGTATTATTTCTACTGCATCTCTATATTTATGGTTATTTCTGTACTTTATTGCGTTCCTGTTTAAATCCAGATCAGTTGTATCAAAGCAGTTTGCTCTTTCTCAGTTTTTCTTTGCATGTCCCCAACTAGGTCAGAGATAAGGAGTTAGGGCTTGAACTGGTCGAACCTTTGCAAGACCAGCCTCGCAAATCTCGACGACCTCCCATGGCGGATGAAAAGAAAGATGAGGGGGCAGGAGATCCTATCAAAATCTTGCTCGAAGAAGCCCTCAAGCGACAAAGGAACGCGATGATGGACAACTTTGCCCAGATCCTTCAGCGACTACCCAGGGGTGACACATCTACTTCCTGCAGCTACCCTGGAAGCACCACTCCCTTTAAGGTACAAGTTAATTTTGACATTACCATATTTTAGGGTCAGATGCAAACACTGTAGATAAATGGTTAAATTTGCTAGAAGGATATTTCTCTGTTCATGATTTTTCTAGCCGGGAAAAGATCACTTTTTCACTTATCAAAGTAGCCCCCCATGTCAAAGACTGGTGAGAAACCTACTGTGAGCAGAAGGATGAAAGTACGGGCTCACTATTTTTAGCTGCACCCACTTGGAATTCATTCTGGGATGCCATCAAGGAGGAGTACTACCTTGTCAAGAGCTATGAGGATAAATACATAAATTGGACCACGTTGTGGCAGGTAAGGGACCAAGATGTGCCAGATTTCACAAATATTATTCATACCCTTCGCACAAAGTTGGGTATCAAGGATTTTGAGTTACATTTGGTACTCGAATATCGCGGCTACCTACATAGGTACATCTAGAACGAGATGGAGTTCCTGGACATCTCCTCACTCAGCACGGCGTACCGATACGCTGTCAAGATCGAGCAGAAGTTTAAGAAAAAGAAGCGAGACTTTGGATCTGCAAATTGGAAGAACAAAGGACAGAGCCAAGGCAGGGTGACACAAGACAACTCATTGAAGCCGCAAGAAAATAACAACACCACGAAGTCAAAGAAAGACACAGGAAAGTGGTGTGAGTTCCATAAGAGCCCCACTCATAACACAAGTGAGTGTCGGACCAAGCAGTCGCTGGTGGCTGAGTTGAAGGCTTCAGAATCAGATGCATGGTCCGACCCTTAGTCAGAACTTGACAAGAGGAATGACAAAGGGAAGCAGATCATTCATGTGGAGCCCAACACCACTGTTGCCACTACTAAGATCAAGAAGAATGAGCCCAAAGATCTAGAGGAGGGGGAGCGTCTTTTCCACTCACAAATGTGGTTGAAGGGTTCGCTGCTACAATTCATTGTCGATAGTGGCAGGCAAAAGAACCTCATTTCAGTAGAGGTTGTGAAGTGGATGGGACTACCAACCATACCACACCCACAACCGTACAGCATCGAGTGGCTTCACAATGGATGAGATCTCTGAGTCCGCCAATAGTTCCGCCTTCCCTACAACATCAAGCCCTTCATAGATGAGGTATTGTGTGATGTTGCACCACTTGATGTTTGTGATGCATTAATAGGACAACCATACTTATGGAAGCGACATGCTGTGTATGAGTCAAGGCCTTGCGTTGTTATTATTTCTTTGTGTAATACATTGTACATGATACCAGAGGTAGCCCCACCTACCGCCACTTCTTTGATCTCTGGTAAGAAAGGCAGTAAGATCATCTCCCAGACTAGGAAATTTATTTCCTATCTAGTTCGCTCTCAAAGTAAGGGGAAGATTGTAGCCACGTCCATGGCCCTTGGGAAGGGTTCCTCCACGCAGCAGAAGAAGGTGGATACGATCATGAAAGAAGATAGGGACATCTTCTCCTAACCCACAGGGGTACAATTGCATTGTCAGGTCAAGCATTCATCCGATCTGACTCCCAGAGCACCTCTACCCAACAGGTCGATTTATCACCGCTTCATTTTGGAAAATACCAAGTACAAGTAGTGGCATGATCAACATCGGGTTCAACGCAAGTTTCAAGTGGGCAACAAAGTCTTGTTGCATCTGCAGAAAGAATGCCTTACAAGAGCCCATTAGAAGCTTAGACCACTCTGATATGGTTCATACACCATTACCACAGGTGTGGGAAACAATAATTTGGAGCACAACATTCCCCATTCCTTCGCTTACACCGAGTGTTCAATGTGTTCCACCCTCGACCATGCTTCCCACCATTACTGGTTACATCAGAGGTTGCAAAACAACTCACCAAGACCAAGTTCAGCAAAAGTTTCCTCATCTCATGGAGGAACTCAACACAATGGAGACCATTGCTTCCTAAGGGGGGAGGAATGATCTAGGTGGATGTTGGTGACCACCCGCCTATCCCACGTAGACCCCCACAACTGTCTCTTTCAATTTTTTTAGTTTCCTTAAATGTAGCACAATTTACTATTTTTGACAGTTTTTCGAGTCCTGAACTTCCGGAGCCGTTTCAAGGCCCTACACGACGTTTTTTTGGGAAAATCGAGAGCAACACGAGCCAATAACCAATGTCGCACACTCAAAATTTTTAGTCCTCGGATAGATCTTTCTAACAAGGTATTGTGTGTGTCAAACGAAAATCGTATGTCAAAGTTACAACCCCAAGACGTTGACGTACCAATTTACCCAAACGGGGCCCACAATTTGGCGTTTCATCTCCTAGGATTAGGTTTTTGGATGTTTACAGTTTTCCATTGTTTCGCAACAATAAATAGGCCTTTGAGCCTCATTATAACATAGTTCAGAGGCATGTAGCCGCCACATCTCTTCTCAGAGATACGTTGGCATCGCCCTAGCTGGTTCATTTCCATTTTTGTTTGTAAGCATATTTGAGTATTTTACATTAATGAAATGAAGTATTATTTATGTTGCATCTCTATATTTATGGTTATTTTTGTACTTTGTTGTGTTCTTGTTTAAATCTGGATCAAAGAATTTATGGAAATAGTAGGACTGGGGAAAGACAAACAGGGGGTAGTCTAGACTACCAGAGGTTAATCTCATCAAATTGGTCAAGGTAAGTGTCACTAAACCAGCAGCGTAATTCGAAGAGGTCGAATTCAGATTGTGTCTCGGCCATTTTGTAATCTCTATCAACTAGGGAAATGTGGTCTAAATCCACAGGGGGAACGAACATGGGGTTTACCACACTGGAATTTTTGGGAGTCATCATGGTAACAGAATGAAATTATAGTGGATGACAGGCGAAAATTGCATAGGTTTACTATTAATTTTGTGGGAAAAAGCTTGGAGGGAATTCCTCTGTAACTAGTGGTTGATAGGCAAGAAAGAAAAGGGCTCGGCAGTAGTGTAGCAACATAAAAATGAGAAAAGGGTGTGATTGTGGCAAACAAGGAGGTTTTATAGTTCATAACTGGAGCGGGACCATTGGATAAATGGTTGTCCAGGAGTAGCATTTACTCAGCAACGACACGAAGGCAATGAGAGGGAGCTGCAACAGAAATGGTAGCAGTAATTGACGTGGCGGCTCATGATAGGCGGACGAAGGCGAGGGAACATTGGTGGGAAGTGATTGGCAAAAGGGATATGTGACTGTAGGAGAATGGCGATTGAGCAGAAGCGGAGGGTGATGTAACCGAGAAGGCGAGTTGTGACGGGAGTGGATGAAACTGCTTTCGAATGGGGGTCATGGTAATTTATGGTATTAGAGGTGGGGGGGTCCAAAATAATGGGGAGAGGACATGTAGAAGCAGGGAAAACTGCTTTTCAGACCCCCCCTCACCGTTAAAGAGAAATATAGCGGGGGTGGTCCGAAAAGGCTTTAGAATCATTGGATCAAAACATGATCATGATTGGGTGCGGGGAGGTGTGCAACGTTTAATGGCAATGGTCCCACATCATTTGATGTGCACATATTTTTATAATAAGGTCGCACTTTGGACAAGTCGCAATATTACAAATAGCTCTTCATGCGATAAATTTCACTTTTTCCAAAACTAATCTAACTAAACCAATTAGGGTGCATTTAAAAGTGCAAACCCTGTTTTATTTTGCCATTTTAAAGGACTAACAATATCTAGTCAAGCAACTAAACTAATCTAACAACTGCATTAACCCAGATTAAACTGTTGGATTAATTTATTTGTCGATTCTACCTATCTAATCTCAGCCAAGATTACATTGTTTGGCTAAGTTATTCACTCTAATATAATTGACATAAATAGAAATTTGTTTGAACATGATTAAATTGTATGTTTTAAACAAAACAGAAGTATTGTGTCTCTTTAAACAAGATGCACACAATTTCATGAATTTATTCTCTACAAAATTATTGGACTATCAGTGGCACTTCAACTAGCATCACTTTCACATTTATTCATTTTTTTGTGGGGTTCTTTTATCATTTCTTTTTCTTTTTCTATTTTTTCTATTTATACCCTCTTTTCATTTTTCTATATTTTTTGGAAATCATTTGCAGTATGCAATATTATTTACAATTTGAAATACTAAAAGAAATCATTCAATCATCATTTGATCCAATAATTATAGAACCTTAACAATGGCTTCAGCTGGGGATGGCACTCTCCTTGTGAGGTGTCAAGAACATTGTTGACCAGTAGCCTGATCCATTGGATTGATCCCAAATCTGTAACCTATTCTACCACAAAATCTCTATGACTAAAAAACACTCAAACTGAAATTAAAACTAGTCTGCAAACTGAAATCTAAAATACACACTAAACTGAAAGTTGTTCTGCTATCTAAAACTGAAACTGACAATAATGCTTGAAAAATATTCTTAGAGTGTTGAGCTTATTTACACACAGCTACCTACCCTATACTAATGAAAATTATACTGAGTCAAATAATACACAAATTTCGATGAAGCCAGTCAAGTAGTTGCTGAAATAAGTGGACTGCTTGACTGCTTGTTAGCACAATTAAAAGGACAACTCGATTTTTTGTCCATAAAATCAAAGTTGTAGAGTGCAATGGCAACTGTTGTTGGATCTGGTCATGAAAACATGATTGAACGCTTGAGCTGAAAAGAACCTCCATGTAGTTTGCTATAGGATCAATAAATGCATGATTAATTAGTTTACCTTGCAGGACTTCATTGACCGATTGAGCATGGAAGATTTCATTAGTTGTATTCTCAAGGTTAAACATTGATTCCAACTATTCAGTTTCTGCCTTATGTTCAAAAACAAAACTCTCATCCCTCTGCAAATCAAAAGGCAATACAATCTCCTCTTGTTTTAGAGAAGGAAGATTTTCCAAGAACTGTTTAGGATCTCGGAAATTATAGGATTGAATCTGAAAATCCAAAATTTCAATATCCTTCTTGAGTATTTCAGCAACTAACTCAAGAAAACAAACTTTACTTTCAAGAGAAAATTTGCTCGATTTCAAAAAAACGAAACATGGTTGTTGAAAAATCTTCATCAATTTGATAATCAACTAATTTATCCCTGACTTCTTGTTGTACTGGCTACAACCACCCTCCAAAATTTCATCTTAGCTTCCTTTTGGAGCCTCCCTACCAACCTTTCACAACAGCATCTCTTGCTTCGTCAAGTACACAAGCTTCAGTGATTTTCTTGCAGAAAGGAAGCCTGACTATCAGAGCTTGGTGCATTCCCCTCACAGGTTGTTTCTCCGGACTTGGTCCAGCTGCAGGCTGAGCAGCTCCTTCAAGAAATTGTGCAATTCTAGAGGGCAACCAACCTTCCCTCCAGAAATTGCACAATTCAATTTGGCAGCCTGTTGGGCTCCAGAATTGTGCAATTCTACCAGTCAAGCTTCATCTAGAAAATTGTGCAATTCTTCCCAGCAGGGCTACTCAGCCTAGGAATTGCACAATCCTGGGTAGCAGTCACCTTCTCTGCCCATAAATTACTCAAATCTCTTAGGCAGCCAGCCCATCTCCCTTCCAGAAATGTGCATTTTCTCCCAGCATTTGAGCAGCCTCGTGCATGTGCAGTTGAGTTGACTAGTTCTCTTCGGGACCAAGAAAAATAGATTTGCATGCATGGATATGTCTCCCAAGTCAGCATGCAAAGGCATCCCTTGATTCAGGGATCTACTTTTAGCAACTGGAGGTTGCATGAAAGGATCATTTCGAAAACCTCCCACCAAGTGTCGCTCTTCCTAGATTTGTGGCATGCGTGTCACATCTTTGATTTTATCAAAACTCATGAACTGGAGGCTACAAATCTCATTCCTCACATCAACCGTGTAGCTTTGGCATCCCACATCACATCTAGGAGTCGTCGGTACATTCAGCTCAGCTGTTTTTAGGTAAGCTTACCTTCCATGTCTTGTGTTGCATTTTTGGCACTTTTTGTGTTTTTCTTCATCTGAATGTTGTCTGCTTGATTTCAGTGAGTGCTTGTTGTCGTTTTGATACATACTAGCTTGTACCAGCACCGTTTCAGTTTTCGTTAACATCTCACTGCTGGTGCATGCATGAAACTGTTTTTCACGAACGGTCACCGATTTGGCGACTCACCTCACCCACATGCATGTTGTCCCATTTTCTGAATCTGTCATTCATCGTTTGCATGCATGATTATTCACTTAGGCTTACACTCAGTATCGCCATATATTCACATTCACATTCGCTTTCAGTTACCCGTCGGCGAGTCTGGGTAGCCTTATCCCAGACTCTGCCTCACCAAGACAGCATTGTGCAATCTTGAAAGGGGAGGTTCTATCTTCCTCTTAGGAAATGCACATTTCTAACCAATGACTATCCTTCAATCTTGCATTGTGCAATTCTGAGGGATAGTGACTGTTGTCCCAGAAAATTGCACAATGTAGTCACTGGGCCTGCAACCATTGCTAGCTGAGATTATGCATTGTACAATTCCATCAGTCAGCAACCGGGTTGGACTATGCATTGCACAGTTCCAGTATCCAGTTAGCCTCCTGACAGCCTGGATTGTGCCTTACGTAGTCTTCATAGTCAGTCTCCCGACCTCTCAACGGAAATTACACAACCTTCATGATCAGTCACGCAGGTATGTTGCAAGTCAGTTCTCAATTTCATTTTGGTTTTCAATTAACAGATTGCTTACCGTGAGTGTTGTCATGTCTCCAAGTATCACAGGTGTTCATTTGCCTCTCAGTAGCATAGGTACAATGGTTTCCAAGAGAGCAAAGTCGAAGACACTGTTCAGAGCACACTTGGGGATGCAGTCGATCAAGTGTCTATGAACTTGCCTACCCACAAAGACATCAAGTTGTTTGTAGACAAGGACATCAAGATATGACAGACGCAGCATCACAGCAAGCTGCACCATGAACAAGAGTTGAAGGTAGCATACCAGATGAAATGATCACAAGAGGAAGGTTGTTGAAAACAAAGAGGCAGAACAAAGTTGCAAGCTCAAACAGATCTAATTGTGGTAAAAGCAACTTTGGAGGCTCAGGCTATGAGGTGATGGCGCAACATGAAGATCACGCGAAGGCAGAGAATGGAATAGAGAAGGAGTTGCATGTGCTCAAGAAGCAACTCAAGGAAGAACAAGAGCTGCACAGACGAGAGGATGCATTGCAACAGTCATAGGTACAACATGGGGCACAACATGCACAGACAGATGAAACTACACCCGTACAAGTTATAGATTCATCCCAACAGCTGGCATGAAGCAGACATGGTGAGTGATGTTGTTGATCGCATGTAAGGGAATTCAGTATCATGAATGTCATTGTGCGCACACATGTGATCTAACCCATTTGGCACACTCACCAAGGCAAAGACAAGAAGCAGGTCCAAATGGAGTTGAACATGTAGTTGACAGTCGATGCACATGACCACCAAAACACACTAGAAGATTAGCATGGAAACTATGCATCAGTAGTTGCCGGTTCAGCCGCACCCAAGAAGACCATGCACATGCTAGTAGATGAGTTGGATGGAGGAGCCATACCAATGCACCTGGATGCAACAGAGGCAAGAGTTCGCTTCAGCAAGATGTCACCATGGAGCACATGGACACCATCACGGATGACCAAGATTGGCATCAATTCACCACCTTCACCATCACAAGCATGTCAAATTGTTGGTCTCACCACAACGGACCAAGTGTCAGTGATGTCTTGCATGGCTTTCTCAAGCCATTTTGTCTCACATGGGCACATGTGAATTGTAATTTAATATGTTGTCAAGTGGAAGTTCAAGTGTCGATAGTTTGATGTAACAGTCATAGAGTAGATGAAGAGTCATGATGGTAGATTAACTGTCACAAAGGGGAATGGCAAGGGTCACCCCATCCTATGCTATAAATAGAACCTCATAACTCGTTGTAAAGGCTTTTCGTCAACCAAGCTTCCAACAGGACTATCTTAGAGAGAGCTTGGATAGTATTGTAACAAGCCTTGGCTTCTCCACTACACAAAGCTAGTATATCTCGTTGGAGGAGCAGGCGGTTGTGGCTGTAACGTTCTACTATCAGAACTAGTGGTTAGACATGGATGTATTGTATGACTGGAACTTACACTTATTAATATAACAGAGCCAACACGTTTCATGCATATGTTGTATTGTATTCTATGCTATCTGGTTTACTCTAAATGATATATGTATTTGTTTGCTTATGCATGCATGTATGGACTTTTCTGTGTATGTATGTATGAATCTTTCTGAAACATGATGTTGGTTTAACCATCACTTTGGATTGCTAGCTAACTTGCCTTCCATGTTGTGATGCATCTTTGCTCGTGTGTTCCCTTCTTAACTCCGTGCTATCACAGGTTTCCAAGGGGCACACTCATCTCAACCCCCGTGTGTTTGAACCTCTCATGCACCTTCCTTGGCTTGCTACAGCTGTCACACCCTTGATACCAACAAATACATCTTACTTGCCTCTGTGCGAAATCATGGCCAAGGCCTTACCATACGATCCACTGCTGGGACTCCTACACCAAACGGTCTGAGGTCTAATTGGGACTTCTTACCGAGGAGATCCCCTTACATGTTGGCGGGTCTAGCACTGTCAACATTTTGGTGCTAGAAGGAGGGCCAGATGACAAGTTGAGCCCTCATCATCTGTTTTGAATCTTCGCACATCTATCATGGAGTTTGTTATAGTTCGCCCTCCGAAATTTCTGTCCAATGGACATATCTTTCACATCAAGAGGGAGTTCTGGGATCACTTGTCACAACTCACGTATGATGGTGAAGGTGAAGTGGCCTGGCCTGAGCACTTAGATGACTTCCATGCGCTCATGCAGGGCATGGAAGATTTTAATGAAATATAGGTTTGTTCGTTGCTCACACACACACTTCGCAACCACCCATCACAATGGTGTGGCACACTACCTCATAACTCCATGCACTCATTCAAGCAGTTCAACGATCTAATCGGATCTATTTTCCACCATTTTGATCCTGAAGTGTTTGATAAAAAATTGTTAAAACAATGGAAGGCCCCGCACGAATCACCTATGGAGTTTTCGGAGCGCTTCCGTCTATTCATGTTTGAAGCCCCGAAAAGTCAGATGAAATTTCAGTATCTCATGGACAGATTCAAATACTGCCTTGTCCAATCTGTCAATCCCAAGAAGAAGTTCAAGCTTAAACCCCGCTCAACATACTTCAATGATGGAGCTGCGCAATCACAGATGGACACGGTCACTGTCACAAGTGACTGTCTGTCGTCCCCTCATCAAATAGCTCCACCATCGCAGAGTGATGTGGGAGAGAATGAACACACATCTGTTCAACCATCACAACCTCCTGACATCGCTCCTTCTGATTTTTGTGCAGACTTGGTTGTGAGTCCCATGTCTCGTCACATGTATTTTGTACCTCAACCTCCGTCTTTGAATTGGGATAATCCTCCGGATGACACTATCTTGTGTTCTTTCGTTCCAGACTCTAAACCTGTTTTGAACGAGGATCGATCTATCGACGGAGTTGGTGTTGCACAACCAACGTGCGTTGACATTCATGAAGAGTTGATGTTGCACAACTACCATCGCGTAGGTGTAGACCGTAGAGCTATGTCCAGTTATTGGAACCTTTCTTCCTATGGGACATCTCTTTCAAATTCATCTAAAAATATATTGACATCCCCTATTCCATCATAGTATGGTAAGTTACAAACCTCCAATGAGATACAATGAAGAGATTTTGTCAGTCTATTACAATGCAACATAGATACTTCATGTAACCAGTCATGCCAATGCTCCATTTCCTCGTCAAAGTCTGAAACGCAGGAAATATCCTTCTCCCAACTAATTCTTCCATCTGTAGTGGGATTAATCCAATCTTCATTTTGCGCAGTTAACTTGTAGATGTGCTCAATATTCTCATTGTCATAATCTTCACGGATTGGTTCAGTGTATCATGCTCCTTCAGAGGGATCTAGAGGAACAACAACCCTCATTCCATTCTTCTCAAATACCATGCTCCGTCATTTCAAGTTAATTATAGCATCCATATCAAATGCCCAATCAATTCCTAGTAAATTTGGGTATGGATTACTATCATCGATGATCTCAATGACTTCAAAATCTATTATTACACTGACTCCCTCAATATCTACAATGACCCCATGTAGTCGACCCATTAGAATAATATTTTGTTGGTTCACCATGCACAGCTGGATTGGCGACCATTGTAACTTTGGTTGTCCCATTCGCTCCCATGTCTTCTTAGGTAGGACGTTCACATCTGATCCTAGATCCAGGATTACTTGATCCATTTCAAAGTCTCTTATTTGCGCAGTCAACCTCATTTCGTGACATGTTCTCTTTTTCTTTCCATAGATCTTATTTACTGCGCGTTGTTCCGTTCGAGGCTTTCCTTTTCCAACACAATTGTCAAGGATTTTTTGTTGTTGTTTCAAACTGGTTTTTATTTGGAATTAGCTGCACCATTTTTTCGGCGTTGAAGTTCCTGGATCCAGGAAACTTTTCTTTTCTTCCTTGAAAGTCTCCTTCTCTCTTTTCATATTGAATCCAATGCTATTAATTCTATATTTCCTAACCCAGATATCCGCCTCAGGCTATTCTCCTTCTGCTTTTCTAGCTTCTTTAGCTGCGCTACTTCATGTTCTCACCATGTTTATACTAGGATCATCCTCGCGAGGTTCTGATCTCATCATATGCGGGTTATGTGCGGGCTATTGGTTCTTCTTTTCCCGCATCTTAGCCATTAAAACAGGATAATTTTCAATCACATGATCGAATTTTCTACAATACTTACAATATGGACATGTGGAGTTTTGACAGTCTCAGGCAAAGTATCCTACTTCGCCACCGTTATAACAAATGATTTGACCCCGTCCTCGTCATGTACCTCCTCCTTGACCACGTCCTTAGCCCTGGAATCCCCCACGACTTGCAGGCATACCTTTATTTTCTTGTGTGTGACTTTTAGCTTGCATCCTGTACGACGTAGTCTGCTCCATCATTAAGGTGTAGCTATGACAATTACTCTCATCATGTCCTACTGATCAGAAAAAATTGCAAAACAGTTGCTTAGCTATCTGCACCTACTTCTGCAATAAATAATAATGATCTTTTTGATGCTAGCCTATGACTCTACAGATGCTACACCATAAACTTGATCCAACACCTTGTCCTATACTTGTTTATGGATTTATAGGATTAGGACCTCTAGCCGCTAAGTAATCAAGATACACGAGACATTGATCTTTATAATGACCTTCATCCTTACATTTTAAACACCATACTTCTGAGTGTATTTATGATCAAACATATTTTCCCTTCTTTAACCCTTGGATCTCCATCTGCAAACTTGCAAGCTACGACTAGATTTGCTAGACTCCTACATGTGTATCCTGGACTAGAGATTCTTCTAACTTCATTGTGATCTCTAAGGCTTCAGCTTGGGTGTTGATCTTCTACTGTGATAATGGTAGTCTTAGATGTGGCAACAACGCAGTGATGTACCATTATTTATGTACTTCGTCAGTAATCTGAAATTCCCTTGACTGATCAAACATGTGAGCCTTTGGTCTAATTCCCATGCACCTTTGTTATGCTCTTGCTTGATTTCCTCCATCTCTATACAACACTGCAACTCTGACTTCGGCTTTCTGAATTCTAATTCAAAGATGTCTTTGTATCAGCCATTGTAATAGTGAGATTCATCATGCTATACTTTATGTACCAAGACAGTGCTCTATCCTACAACACTATGATAAGTTGGGCCTTTTTAATATCATCATCATTAATCTACTATGATTTCCACACAACTTTGGCAACAAACTAGAATTGTTTAGGATCTTCAGATCCCAGACCCTTGAACACAAAAATTTTCACTGTATTGGACATATTAAATTGTGGAGGTGGGGGTGGAGGTGGAGGTGGAGGTGTGCATATATGCAGTGGAAGTGGAGGTGGAGGTGGAGTGGATGTATGGGGAATCCAATATGTACCCTGATTTCCTGACTGCGACGCTCCTATAGGTGTACTAGGGTTACTCCATTCTTCATCGATGTTTGAAACACCTAATAGAGGACTGTAACCAGTTTCAAATCCATATACTTTCCCACTTCATGTAGTCCCAAGCTGGATTTTCTTAAACATCAATTCTCTCACATACACCCTTTTTGCACAATAACATTTTAATCCATAGATTTAATGAGTTCAAATAATTACCTCGATGACCTTTGAAGAATCTTCACTCGACAATGGATATCTTGGCTCTTATTACGATGAAGAACGTAGTGAAATGCGATACTTAGTGTGAATTGTGATTTATGTGATGAATCCTCCAAGAATGCTATCGATCCATAATTCTACATATCTTGTGATCTCAATATCAGTCTCTTTGAGATTCTTTACTAATTTTGGGGTCCAAACAAGATTCTTATCATGCTTCTAGTGAGGTTGACTATCAACTAATTTTGCAAGCCACTCATACAATTCGTCAGGGAAAGAACATAAAAAGATCTTGTGTTGTTCTGTATAAAGGTACCTTTGTAACCAAGCTTCTATTGATAAGCATGGATTTATGTTTTCCTATACTGCAAACTCGTGCTCCTTTCACTCAACCCAATTCTGAATTTCCTTCTTATTCAGATTCCACATCCACATCCCTCAAATAGATCCCAGTCCTAGCAATGGAACCATTTTGTGGCTTCGGGGGCTTAGAGCCAAGTTCGAAGTTAGGCTGCACTAACCAACAAAACCCAGTATTACTGGCCCTTTCAGCAACAACCTACGCAGGGAATATCGCAGTCTCACCCAAGGTAATATTGGGGGATGCTAGAACCAAGTTTCTACACCCACAAGGGTATGAGTAATTGATATTTTTAGCAGACTGTCTTAGTAATTGAGTTTTCTAGCTACTAGGTGGTAGCTCCTATATGTAATGGTCTTTTCGGCATAATATAATAGTTGAGCAACAACAACAGTGGGTGGTTTTTTTCCTGGAGAGGGTTTTACACTAGAAAATTTGTGTGTCCTCTTATGTGCATGATTTCCTTGTTGATTTTTTATGGTGTTTCTATATGATTATTTTGTATGCTTTGATACATTGATTTCATGTTGGTTCCATAAGTTTAGTTGATGAATTACTAAATCTTGTGCTTTGGTAAAAAGAATTAAAAGTTAAATTATCACAATCACTACTAAGTCACCCCCCCCCCCCCAGTAGTGAATCCATTTTCAACACAAAGAAGAAGTATTTTTTTTCTTTTTTTACTTCAAAAAGGCATCTAACATGGTCCCTAGAGATAATTTGTGGCGTAGAATGGAAGAACTTGAAATTCCTTTACACTATAGAGTTGTTTCCCATAGGCTCTATGAAGAGGTGAAAGTCAAAATTAGAACTTCAACAGGCATTTAAGAAAGATTTAGAAGTGACGTTGGAGTCAAGCAAGGTTTCCCTTTATCCCCTACTCTTTTTGGTTCGTCATATTGATAAACTAGAAGAGTGGCTAAATCTACAAGGTGGAGATGGTGTTCGGCTGGGGGAATTTCTGATAAATCTTCTTTTATATGTTGATGACCCTATATTGATTGCTAAATCGGCCCATCGATTGCAGATGCAACTATATGCCCTTGAGCATTTTTGTAGAGAAGTGGGGATGCAAGTCAATACCAGCAAGACAAAAATAATGATTTCCTCTAATAAAAGGAAGTAGAGCCAACATGCATTCTTCTTTGAAGGAAACAATCTTGAAGAAGTAAATGAGTACAAGTACCTCAGGATTGATTTCAACAAGAAGCTTAATTGATA
Organism: Pinus tabuliformis; assembly: GCA_031772625.1. Classification (NCBI taxonomy): domain Eukaryota; kingdom Viridiplantae; phylum Streptophyta; class Pinopsida; order Pinales; family Pinaceae; genus Pinus; species Pinus tabuliformis. The sequence goes on from CM062804.1 coordinate 1,203,218,310, forward strand.
GGACTACAAAAAGAAGATAATTTTAGGAGGGTGGAAAGCATTATATGCTCTTCAAAACATATTTAGAGAGGCATAGTTGTGGGATTGGAAAACTATTAAAGTTCTTTCTGGACTCCTAGTTTGTCTAGTGATGCTATATGGGTGTGAATTGTGGGCTAGCAACACCCCCATCTCAAAATGGAAACAAATTAAGAAAATCCAAAAAACACTTCATCATGAGCAAGTTCAAAATTAAAAGTTTGGTTCCTTATTAGATAATGTTGAGTGAAATAAGGGTAGCTACCATCAAAGCAATTGCTATGGTATGTCTCATAATATATCTAAAATGAATTGAGAAAATGGGATTAGGTAGACGACCTATAGTTATCTTCAATGACGGCATGAGGGAAAGAAAGAAAACATAGATGATACAAAACAACAATTGGATGCAAAAATGGAATATCTACGTCAATGCCCACCCCACAAATAACAAGGAGTTAAAGAATTTTGTTATGGAGAAGTTTCGTAAGTGTATATGGGGAAAAGAGTTGGGTAGAAAGAAGAAGTACTCTGTTGAGGAATTCAACCCCACTTGTGATCTCCAACAAAAAGAGTACATTGGAGCTAGCATCTTATGGAGAGAAGATATTCTAATTGCTCAATCAAGAACTAAATTGCATCAACTTTGGTGTGAAATGAGACGGTGGAGCATACCTAAAGAAGCTAGAGAAGAACAAGTGTGTACTTTTTGCACTTCTAGGGAAGTGGGAAAAAAACATTTTGGAATGTGATTCTTTCAGATACATCAGGGACAATTATGGCAATATGTTAGCATTGGTCCCTTGGAATTGTCTTTTTAGTGAGGGGACTATTAGAAGGTTGGGTCAGCTCATCATCATTTTGAATAAGAAAATGACTGAATTGCAAAAGGCAAAAAGTAGAGAGGTTGGTGGTCCCATATACTATTTTTAGTCTCGTGGACATTAAAATATCATGTTAGGAATCATGATTGTCGTTAGACCAAAACCCGCAGGTGTTAGTTAACGATCGCATCGCCAGAGATAAGGATCTATGAGAGGCAGTTAGTCCACTTCGTGAAACACACGGGGAGTGTTGGTTTATCTAATGTCCAACATATCATTCATTCATATGTACCATGAAATTATAAATTTAATATAATTATCTTTCTCTAATTAATGAGAATTTTATTTCTTTATCATGTTCTTCCATTTTGAAAGTACATGCATCCATGCATTTCTTATCTATAAAGAGTTTGAATATATTCAAATGAACAAACCTAAAAGGCTAAAAATTTAGATGGTGAAATTTGGACTTCATCCATTTCCTTTTTGTCTACATAATTTTTTTTTTTGTAATATCTGACCCTTGATTTCTATTAGTAGTAAAAAAGACAAAATTACATTTGATGTTCTTTGGAGCACATTGAAGAACTGGTCAACAGACCGCTAACTAAATGACAACTTAGCCAAAGATCAACCACCCTATTGTGAATAGTTTGACGTGGTGGTTATCCAACCTTACAACAACCCATAGATGTTAACAGAAAACACACTAGCTAAAAATAGAAGTACAACAGTTTACATTAGTGAAAATCCATGCATACCCACAATGAGTGGAAATCCCCATACACCCACTACATATTCCACATTCTAGGAGAATAACTCTTAAAACAGGATCTTGGTTTTTCTTTGTTTCTTTTCTGCCTTCGAACATCAGTCCTGTTGGAAATAATACTGAGAGGGGGGGTGAATCAGTATTATCAAATCAATTATTTTCTTTTTCAAACCCAGATCATATACGCTACTTCAGTTAGTGAAAACCGCGTATATACGCAACTACAGATAAGGAAACCCGCGTATATCATGCAAACTTATAATTTATTTTATCTTACAGATGTTGATCATTAAACTGTGAATCAGAATCAAATAAACAGTAACCAGAAACAGTGAAACAGATCAGAAGACAATCACACACAAGAACACAAGATATAAGGTGGAAACCCAATGTGGGTGAAAACCACCTGCTGCAATTCGTCTCTATCTTCTTTTAATTAGAAACTTCTTTTTACAATGTTTCTGTACTGGTGCAGTCTTTTACCAGTATGCAGGCTGCTACCTGCAGAGAGCTACAACTCTCTCTCGTTCTCCAGCTTAATCCTGGAAGGGAGCTACAACCCCCTTAGCTCTTGTACTAGCTGGGATACTAGTACACAGGCTACTACCTACAGAAGGCTACAACCTTCTCTTTGCTTCCAGGGACCACGTTTCATAAATTTTCACACTGGATCCATGAACATCAATCAATCATCAAGAATTTCTGCATCAAACAATCTCCTTTTCACCAATTAGAACTGAAACAAGTAGACACTTTTCTGACAGCTGTACCCAGAACACAGTAACAGTAACCACACACCAAATTCTGAACCCAGAGCACTACAACAATAAATAGAAACACAACTCAAGAGATATATGCTACTTCAATAACCAGAAACCTGCGTGCATACGCTTCTGTGTTTGGACCAACCTGTGTATACATTGTTTTTACTCACAGAACCAGCGTGTATACGCACCTTCGCTTCACTGAACCTGCGTACAGATCTATAAAGGATAATTCACTCTTTCAAATATTCAGACATTAATTAACCCAGATTACCAGATTTATAGATCAAGCATGCACCACATATAACAGATCAAAATCATACAAAGATACTATTATTCAAGCCTTAAGATTATGACCCATCAATAGAACTTATCCTTCTCTTTGCGCTCAGGTTCCTCCTTCATTCAGATCCAGATCTGCACCATAACCCAGTCACCAATATTCTAGATCTAGCACTTTATCAGATATTCAATAATTCAGATGATCAATTGCCAAATGATCTCCTTCCTCTTTTATAGTCTTAGGCCTTTCACAATACCACGGTCCAAAACCATAACAAAACAATACCATGGACCCAATACTTGGGATCAACACTTCTGACGAGATACCATGGCCCAAAACCATAGGTTCAAATACCAAGGACTGAATACCACGTTCCAAAAATAAGTTCTCCCACATGTACACACGTTTCCTTGTGTGAAAGTGCGTGTATACGCATATGCGACTTCGGAATGTCTAACCCTTCGTCAAGGTTAACCTGCATATATATCTTTTTCTTCTTTTTGAGTGCCTAAACTGTGATCTGTCACCAGAGTGAGTTGCCATCAAGGACAACACCTATGCCATAGCTCCAAACCTGTGCCATAATGCCAACAATCTCCCCCTTTGGACTTGATGGCAACCCCAAGATCCTCAAAGTCATTCTCCCCCTTTGTCATCAAGGGCAAAGGGTTGTGCTCCCCTTGAGTACATGCTGAAATCTCTGCTCTGCTGTGCTAACCATGCTCCCCCTGACTGTAGGCAAGATCTGCAAAAAGATGTTCTTCAAGAAGAACCATGACTTATACATCATAAAAGACCTTCCTATCACCAAAAGACTCTATACATACATTCATCACCCAACCAAGTGGGGATCATCCACCCAACCAAGTGGGGATACATCAGAAATTTACATATGACAACCAAGTACATTACATCATTCATCCCAGGCATAGTGGGGAAACCAAAATAGGCCGTTACATGACCTTGACACCATAAAAGAGATACATGACATAGAGACGAAATATCTAGAGCAAGACTTATGAAAGTCACCAATAACTGATATCAGCAGCATCTGTCAATCACTATTCAGATCAGCAACCATGTTTTCTTTCTGTTCTCCCTCTGCATTTGTTCCACCTGAAACCAACAACAGTTGTGTACTAGAACCAAAAGCTTCTAAGATAATGCCAACAATGCATTATTAGAAGATTATCTGCTCCCCCTGAACCTGTGCCAGATGGTCTCTGTCAGACCCATATCAGACTCTCTTCAATCAGAGTCTGTCCCCACTGATTTCTTTCAAACTACCATATACGCGACTGTCTCTGCATAAATTGGCGTATGTACGTAGATCCTCCTCAGGCAACTCGCGTACACCCACTTTTCTCTGAAACAGACAAGTTTCAACAACAAGATGACGCATCAACTACTCCCAGCTTCTGTATGAGGTATTCAAAAGTTTCCCTGGGCAGTGGTTTGGTGAGAATATTAGCAACTTGTTCCTTAGAGGGAACATACTCCAATTTGACCTTTTGTTCCAATACTTGTTCCCAGAGAAAATGATACTTGATCGGTATGTGCTTAGTATTTGAATGCATGACAGGATTCTTTGAGATACTGATAGCACTTGTATTATCACATAAGATGGAGATAGGTGGAGTACAAGTGATTTGAAAATCCTGCAAAGTTTGCATCATCCAAAGGAGTTGTGTGCAACAAGATGCGGCAGCCACATATTCTGCTTCAGCTGTAGATAAGGCAATCAAACTCTATTTCTTGCTGAACCAAGATACTAATCTGGAACCCATAAAGAATGCACCACCACTTGTGCTTTTTCTGTCATCCACGCTTCCAGCCCAATCTGCATCTGTATAAGCATGAAGAGTGAGATCTGTATCTCTCAGATACCATAGGCCATAGTTTTGAGTTCCTTGAAGATACTTGAAAATTCTCTTTACTGCCTGAAGATGAGTTTCCTTAGGATTTGCCTGAAATATTCCAACCATTCCCACTGCATGCATGATGTCTGGTCGGGTACCTGTTAAATAGAGAAGACTTCCAATCATGGATCTATAAGTTGGTTGATGCACTGCTGTTGATTCATCATTTGCACTGAGGTTTCATCCTATAACCATAGGGGTACATACTGGTTTCGAATCTTCCATGCCATACTTCTTCAAAATCTGCTTGAGGTACTTGGTTTGAGATAAAAAGATACTGCCTTCATTTTGTTGGATTTGTAATCCAAGAAAATATGTCAGTTCTCCAAGCAAGGACATTTCGAATTCTTTCTGCATCACCAAGGAAAAGTTTTGACTCATAGCTTCTTCATTGCTGCCAAAAATGGTATCATCAACATACACAACAAGTATTAGCAATTTGTTATTTTCAATTTTTATATAAAGATTGCTATTTACTGATCCTTTTGAGAAACCTTGTTGATGAAGATATTTGTCCAGACAATAATACCAAGCCCTTGGAGCTTGTTTAAGACCATAGAGAGCCTTCTTAAGTCTGCATATAAGTTTTGGATCATTTCCAAGGATGAATCCATCTGGTTGCTCAATATACACTTCTTCTTCTAAGTCTCCATTAAGAAAAGCTGATTTCACATCCATTTGAAATACTTTGAACTTCTGAAAGCTTGAGAGATCAAGGAACATTCGGATGGCCTCAAGTCTAGCAACGGGAGCAAAAGTTTCTTCAAAGTCTATTCCTTCTTGTTGAGCATACCCTTTAAAAACAAGTCTGGCCTTGTTTCTAATAACTTCCCCATTTTCATTCAACTTTTTTTTAAAGATCCATTTTGTCCCTATGACATTCTTATCTTTTGGTCTAGGAACCAACTCCCAAGTGTTATTCTTTTCGATCTGCTCAAGTTCTTCATCCATTGCCTTGACCCAGCATTCATCTTTGCATGCTTCTCTTATATTTTGTGGTTCAGTGGAGGAGAGCAATGCCAAATAGCTTGAAGCTTCTGCAATAGTTCTTCTTGTTTGTATACCTACCTCTTTCTGCCCCAAGATTTGAGATTTTGGATGATTCTTTTGAATGTACCTGGATGGAGTCTTCTCTTCTATCCTTATCTATTCTTCTAGTGCCCCATGGGTTTCTTCTTCATCATGAATCTGATTCGATGTTGATGGATAGTCCTCATCATCTTCGAAATCTTCAGATCTTACCTGCCAAGGAGTGTTTTCTTCTTCATCAACTACTACATCAATACTTTCAACAATTTTTCCAAGCCTTTTATTGTAACACTTGTAAGCTTTGCTGTGGTGAGAGTAAGTAAGGAGAATGCCTTCATCTGCTCTAGGTTCAAACTTGCCAAGATTTTCATCAGTATTTTTGATATGGCATTTGCTTCCAAAATTTTTGAAATATTTTACCGAAGGAGTCTCACCATACCAGAGCTCATGAGGAGTTTGAGTGCTGTTCACGCGGACATTTGTTTTGTTGAGAATAACAACTACAGCAAATGTGGCTTCACCCCAGAAGGTTGCGGGAGTTACAAACTCATCAAGCATAGCACGAGCCATTTGTTGAACCGTTCTGTTCATCCTTTCCACTACTCCATTTTGCTGAGGAGTCCTAGCTGTAGAGAAATCCCTTATTATTCCATTTCTTCACAAAAATTGAAAAATTCATTCGAGGTAAATTCTCCTCCTTGATCAGACCTGAGGCATTTGATTATGTGATTTGATTCATTCTCCACCAAGGCTTTGAATGATTTGAACTTTTCAAAGGCTTAGTCTTTGTGCTTCATAAGTCCTATCCAACACATCCTGGAAAAGTCATCAATGAATAATATAAAGTATTCTTCTCCTCGAGGTGACCTTTTCCTAGATGGACCACATACATCAGTATGGACAAGTTCAAGCGGCCTGCTAACTGATCCTTCCTTCTCATGGAAGTTAGTTCTGGTTTGCTTACCAAACTGACATGATTTGCATATTGTATTGTCTGGAATTCTGATGTCTGGAAGACCACGAACTGCCTGGTATTTGCATGCTTTCCTTATCTGTGAGAAGCTAAGATGCCCCAATCTTCTGTGCCATAGCCAGTGTTCATCATTCTTACTTAGATAGCATTGATGTTGTCCTTCTTTGAATATGTATAAATTATTTGGAGTTCTTATGCCTTTGATCACTGTTTTTCCTGTATCAAGATCACGAACACTACATCCATTTGATCGAAATATTACCTCAGTTCCTTGATCGCACATTTGACTGACACTCAGTAGATTATGCTTTAAACCATCAACATACATAACATTTCTAGCTTTGACCCTTTCTTTCAACTGAACCGAACCTTTACCTTTTATGAACGCAGGGGTGTCATTTCCAAATGATACCTTCTTCTCCTTCTCTAAGGCACAATATGACTGAAGTTTTTCTTTATCACCCGTCATATGTTTTGAACATCCACTGTCGATGTACCATTGATTTTCCTGCCCTTCCGCATATAAGGCTATACCACATCTTTCTGGTTGCGGTTCTTTCATTCTCCATGTTTTGGCACTTGAGGCTTGCTCCTTCTGAGTTGTCTGCCGAAACCTGCTCCTGCATTCAGAATCTTTATGACCGAAATTGTTACAAATAGAACATTCTATTTCATTTTCAAGAGCAGAAAAGTTATTGTAGGTCCTTTTCATGATCCCAGTCACACTCCTCTGTTTTTGAGCTTCTCTAGTCATGATAGTTTTGTAGGCAACACACTGAGCTGCTTTGTGTCCGAAGTTATGACAAGAGAAACATTGGCCATTGAAGAAAATCCTGCGATTATCAAATCTACCAGCCAAGTGATTGTAGTTTCTATTGATATCCATTCTTGAGGCAAATTGAGAAGGTTTTACCTGTGGCTGGTTGTAGCTTCTGCTCATCCTTAAAGTAGATTGCCCCTGATTTACCTGGTAGTCTTTGTTCTTTCTTGAGGTAAATTGTCCCTGATTTACCTGGTGAGCAGCATTGTGCCTTTGCTGTTGATTGTCAACCATTTCACTTCTCCTTGCTGCATCAAGATAACTTTTGGAGGTGGATGGCTTCTGCGCTTGAGATGATTCTTCATTATATCCCAGACCTGTCTTGATTAGTGGAGAACGTTGCACTTTGATAATCTCATCTAAAGTGTTAGATCCTTTAACAAATCTAAGATTAAGAGCTTTTGTTTTCTCAATCTCTTTTCTAAGTCCCACAATTTCACATTCTAACTTTTCATGATGTTTTTCCTTTTCAGCAAGTTGGAATTGTAGAGTATCTATGATCACATTCTTCTCTTCTAAACAAATTTTGAGTCTAGAAATCTCTTCATAAAGACCTTCTTCATCTATAGCATCCACAAAATCATCATCTTCAAAAGCCATTGAATAATTATAACCTTGTTCATCTTCATCACTATTTGAAATTCCATCACTATCTTCATGAGTGTAATAGCTTTTCTTATTTACATTCTATTTCTTGTTCCATCTAACAGGTTCCTTACCTTTGTCAAGCTTATCTTTATGAGGACACTTGGCAGCATAGTGACCGACTCTTCCACAAGCAAAGCATTTGAAAGGGAACTTACCTCTGAATCTTCCAACACCCTGTTGAAGATTCTTGACAAAATTTGATTCTTCCTCTTCTTCTGACATATGTCTTGACTCATAGTAATCTCCTTTGCCTGAAGCCTTGAATGTAGCTTCTCTCCTGTCTGATGGTCCTCCTTTCCTCATTTCGTAAGCAGTTAGAATTTCGTGCAGCTGTGACATGGTAAGGTTCCGTAGATTCTCGTTTTCTTCTATTGCAGAAACTTTTGATTCAAACTTAGGGGACAAAGATCTTAGAACTTTTTCAACCACAACAGCCTCTTTTATTTCTTCACCCAAGTTTTTCATACAATTAACAATCTCATCTATATGTAGGAAATAGTTAGCCACACTCTCATCATTGTGCATTCTGAGATTTTCATACTAAATTCTGAGGGTTTGAAGTTTTGCTCATTTTACCTGTTCATCTCCTTCATAGCTCAGAACAATCTTGTCCCATATTTCTTTTGCGGACTTATACTGCATAACCTTGACGAATTCTGATTGAGATAGACATCCTAATAGAGTATTGACAGCCTTTGCATTTGTTTCATATTGCTTCTTACCAGCCGTATCTGTAGGAGTTGCTGATGGAAAAGTGTACCCTGTATCTATGATATCCCAAACTTCTGTACCAAGAGATTGAAGATAGGCTGTGACTCTTACCTTCCAATAGACGAAGTTGGTCCCATCAAAAATTGGTGGCCTGATCGATGCTTCTCTCTCGTAGTTGCTCATGATGATAGATCTTCCTTCAAGTGATCAAGCTTCTTTAGAAGGACCTGCTCTGATACCAATTGTTGGAAATAATACTGAGAGGGGGGGTGAATCAGTATTATCAAATCAATTATTTTCTTTTTCAAACCCAGATCATATACACTACTTCAGTTAGTGAAAACCGTGTATATACGCAACTACAGATAAGGAAACCCGCGTATATCATGCAAACTTATAATTTATTTTATCTTACAGATGTTGATCATTAAACTGTGAATCAGAATCAAATAAACAGTAACCAGAAACAGTGAAACAGATCAGAAGACAATCACACACAAGAACACAAGATATAAGGTGGAAACCCAATGTGGGTGAAAACCACCTGCTGCAATTCGTCTCTATCTTCTTTTAATTAGAAACTTCTTTTTACAATGTTTATGTATTGGTGTAGTATTTTACCAGTACGCAGGCTGCTACCTGCAGAGAGCTACAACTCTCTCTCATTCTCCAGCTTAATCCTGGAAGGGAGCTACAACCCCCTTAGCTCTTGTACTAGCTGGGATACTAGTACGCAGGCTACTACCTGCAGAAGGCTACAACCTTCTCTTTGCTTCCAGGGACCATGTTTCATAAATTTTCACACTGGATCCATGAACATCAATCAATCATCAAGAATTTCTGCATCAAACAATCTCCTTTTCACCAATTAGAACTGAAACAAGTAGACACTTTTCTGACAGCTGTACCCAAAACACAGTAACAGTAACCACACACCAAATTCTGAACCCAGAGCACTGCAACAATAAACAGAAACACAACTCAAGAGATATACGCTACTTCAATAACCAGAAACCTGCATGCATACGCTTCTGTGTTTGGACCAACCTGCGTATACGTTGTTTTTACTCACAGAACCAGCGTGTATACGCGCCTTCGCTTCACTGAACCTGCGTATAGATCTATAAAGGATAATTCACTCTTTCAAATATTCAGACATTAATTAACCCAGATTACCAGATTTATAGATCAAGCATGCGCCACATATAACGGATCAAAATCATACAAAGATACTATTATTCAAGCCTTAAGATTATGACCCATCAATAGAACTTATCCTTCTCTTTGCGCTCAGGTTCCTCCTTCATTCAGATCCAGATCTGCACCATAACCCAGTCACCAATATTCCAGATCTAGCACTTTATCAGATATTCAATAATTCAGATGATCAATTTCCAAATGATCTCCTTCCTCTTTTATAGTCTTAGGCCTTTCACAATACCACAGTCCAAAACCATAACAAAACAATACCATGGACCCAATACTTGGGATCAACACTTCTGACGAGATACCATGGCCCAAAACCATAGGTTCAAATACCAAGGACTGAATACCACGTTCCAAAAATAAGTTCTCCCACATGTACGCGCTTTTCCTTGCGTGAAAGTGCGTGTATACGCATACGCGACTTCAGAACGTCTAACCCGCGTGTATACGCGACTTCATCAAGGTTAACCTGCATATATATCTTTTTCTTCTTTTTGAGTGCCTAAACTGTGATCTGTCACCAGAGTGAGTTGTCATCAAGGACAACCCCTATGCCATAGCTCCAAACCTGTGCCATAATGCCAACAAGTCCATCACACTGAAGTATCCACCTCAGCAGCAACTGGTTCAATGACCTCATTTCCATGAAGGACTTCTAATGCCATGGAATCAACCGTGTTGGTGATTTCCTTATCACTGTCAGATAGGTCTGACTCAATGGTTCTTTTGTGCCCACTTGTTGTCGTCGGAGTTGTGGCTGAAACTCCTTCTTGCTCCTTCCTCATGTGATTCGCCCCTGTTAGGGAATGAGACAATTCCCTTGAAGTCCTAGTGAAATTTGGGGGGATGACTTCTTATAAACTGACTTTGGATGTTGTGGGTTTTCTCTTCCTTATTCGATTGAAATTTTAGATCCCTTTTTTTCCTTAGGATCCCTGCAACCACTGCTAGAATTCTTAGTCTCCTACGAAGATGAAGCCCCTTTTGGAAAGGGACAGACATTCTGAAGGTGATCGGACTATTGGCGATTTTGACATCAGAAAGTTGTATTTTCATAGTCTAGGGCTTGGAAATACACATTTGCAAACCACTTGAGCTCTATTTTATCTAGTAGACCTTTGTTGAGATCTACCTTGACACATATGCAAACATAGGTGAAAATGCCTTTTAGAAGTCTTTCATCGTCTACATTAATGAATCTTCCAATTAAATTTCCCACTTTTTCTAAGAGATTTGGATAGGTAAAGTGAATGGGAAAATTAGGCAATCTTACCCATACTGGAGTAGACATTTTCGACATAGTGAGAGGATTGAAGTTTGGAAACCACAGTTGAATGGATAGACCAGCTCGTCCCTAAAACCATGGACCTTGTTCAAGAAATTTTTGTTTATCCTTGCGGCATTTGAAGACCACCACAAAAAACCCCTTTGAGAAGAATATCAATTCCAAATTATGGGTCCAATTTTGATAGATCCAGTCCCTTGGTGCAGATGATGAGGGCAAAAATCTGTTGAAGTGGCATATTATTTCCCTACCTAGAAATTTTGTCACCTTCATAGCAGTGTCAGTGTCTGCCACTTCCAACCTAGGAGTGTCTAATGAGTGCTCAACCACAGAGCCTAGACCTGAAAGATTCTTAAAATTTGAAGAGTTGGGACCAGGCTTGAGGGCTTCTTGAAAAGATTTGGACGCAATGACAAATGGAGCCCCCCCTCCCTTGGCCCCACCTTTGAGCTCTGCAACAAGGGAGATTGAAGCCTCATTTGTGATGTCATAATCACATAGAAGGCATTCCTTTCTTAGAATCTTGCGTTTGTACAAAAGCCTCAAAAATACAATTGAAATTCATATATGTTCCTAGATCTTGGTAACAAGCTTTGCTACTGAGTCAACTACTGGCATCGTAATACAGAGAGTCCATTTTGACATAGATTTTACAAATATAGTGAAAAGAGGCAGATCTGAAACTAAAGATCCTTGTTTTACAAGTTTTGTCTGTGGGGCAAGAGGGACAGATGCATGCCTACCCCCTTCATTATGGTGAAAAATTCTTACTAACATATTGCAGACGTCCACATTTTGTTCATGTATTTTTGCAAACAGTTTGCACGCAACCAAATAACCATTTCTTACTAGACAATCCGCCAATAACCTTGCCATAATAGAGCAATCTCTGGCGTAGGATGGTACAATGCTTTTACAACAAATATGTGACATATAGAATGGGCAAACCATGAAAGGTCCCACAGAGCCGATGCCCCCTGTGTTGGCATGCTCCTTTGACCCATTGTGATGAAAAATCAGTGGGTTTGCCTCATAGAAAGTCTAAAGGCGTTTGTTCCTTCCACCAAAGATGAAACATAGCATAGACTCCTTGTGGCACAAAATGCCAGGAATACCAAAACGAATAAACCCAAATTCCTCATTGTAAAACCTAAAAACCCTAGCGTGTTTCATCGTATTCCTAAGACAAAACTCATGAAAAACAAAATTCTCTATGCAATTGTTAAAGGTAACTAGGTTAGAGTCCAATAATTTATTAAATATTGATTAATACATTGCAAAATAGATATTTTATTTCAGTTATATTGATATAATACATATTTCAACATTTCACAATTTAGTTTTTCAAACAAACTTAACTAAAATTCTCAATCGCGAGTATCCAAAATGTATAATGATACTTTCACTTATGTTGAAAAATACGTTGTTAAGCATCAACCAATAATTTCTAGAAATTTCACTTTTCTCGGGAATCTTGTAATTTCTTAGTCATCAACCAATTTCAAGAAATTTGGTGTTTAGATCAAGCGGGATTGTATATTTAGCAAGGATAAAACACACGTGCACAAATATTGTTTGTGGCAAATAATGTTAGAATTTGAAACATTGTTTGCCAAAAACTTAGGTGGGTGTGTAACTAAAATCTATCCCATCGACTTATGTAGGCGGGTGGCTGGTAGCAAATTAATATGATTGGTGACCTTTTCATATGTTGACTCCCACTTTCACGTGCGCCTTTGGTAAAAATACAAAGCAAAACAAAATTGAATTCATAGAGCACTAATTTGAATTCACAAGAAAAACAAGATAGTGATGCCCTTTGAAAGTTGAGTTGTTCCCACATGAAGTTTCTTCTTCCTTTATGGCAAAGTAATTCAATATTACTTAAAACTTTGAAATGTACTTTTCTTTTAAAATATCCTTTATCCAGTAAACGTTTCATTTTTCTTGCTTTTGCCTTTATTTTATGGAAGGTTTATTTTATATATATATATATAACGATAATAATAATGAGTAGTAGTTTTTAAGTGTGATTTTTTGAATATGATTTTTTGAATAGTTTTTTAGTTTATTTTCCGATTTAATTTGTGGGATTTAGTGAAATCACAATTTTGACTCGTGAATTTTTCACAATCAAAGTGCCTGAAGGGTTTTTGAGGGTGTTGAATATATATATGTAGTAAAAAAAACTAGTTTAAACAATACAAAATAAGATTTGGCCACAAAATTTTTCATCATATATGTCAAAAATTCTAAAAAATCACACTTAAAGACTACTCTTATATTAAAATTTAAAATTAAATATTTAATTTAATTATAATAATAATATTATGATTATTGTCCACTTGGAGTAGCTCAATTGATAATGGTCGTTTAAATGAAATCTCATTTAGGGAGAGAAGTTGAACATAATAAAAATATAATCCTACCAAACTTTAAAAAAATATTATAATTATTTATTAAAATATCAAATTCATATTTTTTTATTTTAAATCATTTTGATTATTTATTAAAATATCAATTTTATATTAAAAAAATCACATTAATTAATATATGTTATTTTTAAGATTAAAAATTTGATAATAAAATCATAAAGCTTATTTTATCTAATAGATAATATTAAAATTTAATAACTCTCCCTTCTTCCTTAAAAAGGTCCCTGTTTAGAGAAACGATTTAATATGTACTTTGTGGATTACTTCTCCTCTATATACAATGTATCATTAAAATATATGAATTTGATTTTATAAATGGATATTCGTTATCATAAAAATGAATATTTACATATGTAGTTGATCTAATACTATTGAATTAACTTAGTATTAACCTATTTAAAATTTGGTTATCCATCGATTGAATTAACTTAGTATTAACCTGTTTAAAATTTGGTTATCCATTGATTTAAAGACTAAAAGGTTATGAAGACACTATCATTTGGAAATTATCTTTTGGTTTCGTAATTGAATGCACTTATGGGCATAGTGCCTCTTGCTAGTAGGTCCATCCGTTGCATCTTTATCATGGTTTGGCTTAGCTTATCACCTAATGTTTATAAATTTTTATTGTTAAAAAAAATGCATTGCATGATTTTGGATTTTGGATTTTTTTTGCATCGATCACACTTGTCTACTCATCATCTCTCCACCACTCCTTATTCCTTATTGCATTGAGTCATAGAGTTTTCTTTGTTTTTAATTGGGGTGAGACGTTCCCTCCAGTTTCATGGTGTGGTGATTATGTTGTGCTTTCTATGGTGTGGTGATTATGCAATGCCTTTCATGTTAGTGTGTAGGTATTTTGTTTGAGTTGAGATTGACTAAGGGTTGCCTCGGCTAATCCATTTGTTATTGCATAATGAATAAATACACTTGACTTAGGTAAGATTTTAGTTAGCTACATTTTACAATACAACGAAGTTACTCTAACCTATGAGTCCTCTTAATCATTCTCTCATCTTTTTAGTGCAATTTTTTTTTTTTTTTTTATGGTTTCTTTCTCTTTTATACTAACTACCATAGCATTTTATATTAGCATGGTTGGCCATAGTTTTAAAAGACTAAAGAGACTCAATTTAGTCTCATCTAACATTCGAATTTGAATGTGTATATTTAGCTTTAATGAGTACATCTCCATTTAGATGTTATTTTAGAATGTGATTTCAAAAGGGTATAATTCCAACTCCTTTTTGATTTCCTACGTGGACTTTAGATTTTGATTCTTATTCCAATTTTTGGTATTTTGGTTTTCTGAACTTTTGTTCTAATGAGCTCATTTAAGCTTCAATAAAGTTGAGAGATTTATTACATAGGTAGATGCAATAGAAATTCATTGGTTTTGATTTTAGGTTGGTTTATACTTGCATTGTTTTGGGTTTAAAATGAGTTTTAGCTTTCCCCATTAATGGTTCCTTATGAAGTCTATTTTGGCTTGCTAAAAAAATTGTTAGGGTTGAATATAATTTTACCAGCATTAGAAAGTTCATATAACGTTTAATCTCCAACAAATGCTTAAGATCAATATATTTCGCATATAAGGCCACCTCCTGATTCCGTTCCTGACCTTGGAATTAATGTCAATTCTAGATACCCATTAAACATAATAGTGGATGAGATCCCCTAGTGAAAACTTGGAGTGAGCTGCAATTAAGAGGTGGGAGTGGACTGAAAAAATAGAAATCATCTAATTGTGTGCATGCAAGGATAAGGATAAATATATAAATATCTATATATATATATATATATATATATATATATATATATATATATATATATATATATATATATATATATATATATATATATTTCAATTATAGAATAATTATTTAATTATAGGAGACTAGAATAAGAGAATTAATTAAATAATATAAATTGCTAAGATGGAAGAAGGAAATGATGTTTAGGAGATGAAAGAAATTGTGTTGGTAAGTTTTTGATGTCTACAAATGTATTTCTAATTTCGCTCAGGATTTTTACTTTTGTGAACATTGTTTATAGGAGAAGTAGAATTAGTGAATATTCTCCATTAGTGCTACAAGAGAACAATGAATATTCTAGTGGGTGCAAAGCGATGTGTTTGTACTTAGTTCCATCACTGGGAAAATCTATGTACTATATCTCATTTATAGATTAATTCTTTAGGACTATGACTTTATTTCTTTAGGAATAAATTTTTGACAAATTCAAAGATCCCAATAATCTCAATAGAGACAATGGGATTAAAGTTAGTAAAAGTTGGATTCCCCTGTTCGCACAAAACTACAATCTTCAACCTTTACCAACTCCTCCATCACTAACTACCTCTATCCCTTAAATCCATAATTTAACAAACCATAACTATTAACTCCATTAATAATAATGTTAATTATAAAAATAAAAATTAAATATTTTTTATTAATATATTTATTATAAATTTATTAATATATTTTTATTAAAT
The DNA here is from genome assembly GCA_031772625.1 of Pinus tabuliformis. Classification (NCBI taxonomy): domain Eukaryota; kingdom Viridiplantae; phylum Streptophyta; class Pinopsida; order Pinales; family Pinaceae; genus Pinus; species Pinus tabuliformis. The sequence goes on from CM062804.1 coordinate 1,203,234,494, forward strand.
ATATTAATACAATTTAATATTGATAAATTTAAATAAACATATTCGAAATTCAATAAAAAAAATTTGAATAATTAAAATGAATATAATTAACTTAGACCAAATATGTTAATCTTCTTACATTACATTTAGATATATTATATATTTAAATCTACTTGAAATATATCAATGTATTTAATTTATTTAAATACATTAATAGATTTTATTTATTTAAATATCTTAATGTATTCCGAATAAATAATTAAATATTTACTATCTACTAACTTAACCCTAATATGTTAAGCTTCTTACATTTCATTTGATATGTTATATATTTAAAACGATGTAAAATATATTAATGAATTTAATTTATTTAAAGAAATTAATATATTTAGTTATTTAAATATATTCATGTATGCAAAATGGGAAAATTAAGTATTTAATCTATACATTTTTAGAAAATACTTTTAATATATCTTTAAATCAATTTTACATTATAGGAAAATCAAATATCAATATACATTTTTATTAAATATCAATATACATTTTTATATATAATTTTAATTAAAAAAAAATTAATGTGGGTGTATCATCTTTACATTGTTAGCCTATTTTAGTGAAAACTCTCACTATTTATTACTTCACCTTTCTTCTTTTCTTCCTCGACATTGGTCTTGACGATGGGTCTTGGTGTAGACTCAAAATATCGACAATCCAAAATGACTACTGTGGGACATATTCTGAATCTTAAATTCAAATTCAAAGAGTTTAAGGCTCTTGTGGAAAATCATATAGAGAAGAAAATTAAGTGCTTAGGATAGATAATGGTGGATAATTATGTCAGAATAAATTGAAAAAATTCTATAAGAAATATAGTATAGCAATGCAAAAGACTACTCCATATACACCTTAGCAGAATGGAGTTGTAGAAAGGATGAATAGGACACTAACTTGGAGAAATCAAGGATGGTGCTCATGTTACCTGCAAACCTAACACCCGGTACTTAATTCCTAGAAAAAATCCAATCTAATGAACAAATATACAACTAGGTTCCTAACACAAATTCAGTGGAAGCAAAATTAAATAACCAATATCATAAAACAACACATATAAATTCTTCCCAACAAGTTTTTCATTAAAACAAAATCTAAACTTATGTGGGATCCTATCCTAGATAATGGCCCAACTAAGAAAATATAAAATACACATAAACCGGATCTAATCCAACAAATCTACCCTAGATCGGTGATTGTTCTTCTCTATAGATATGGATCTCTAGCCTCTTTTCACTCCCTTGTACCTAGAACACCGCTCACTAAGATGCCTCTCTCAATCTTGTGTTGTTGTAACGTGTCTTCTCCCTCTTCTTAGTCTCACTTTTATAACTTTACATTAAGCCAAATCCCTAACCCTAATCTCAAAGTAATTAATGGAAAATATTAGAAATTGCCTCATTTGAGATTAATGATTAGGATTAAAACAAAATCACTAAAGTAAATTACTTTACTTTTCCTAATTTTCTTTTAGCTCAATAAGCCAACATACTAATGTTTTTTTTTCTAAGTTACAAAACAACTTGTTCACACTTTAGAAAGTGTTCCAAGGAGAATGTGGGCGACTTCTGCAAACCTAGACACAAGGCTTGTGTAGAAGTACATGTATGAGCTACAAAAATCAACACTCCCTCTTAGTGAGGGAGGTTCTTTGGAAGAAACTCCAGTTGTATATATCTCCAATCCCACCACATAATCGGTTGTTGTAGCTACTCCCTCTGAGATGGAAGACTTACCTGTTATTTCCTTTGGAATCTGCAGTTAAGACATGTTTCTCCTAACCATGCTCCTAGGAGTCAACTTGCTCCAGAGAATCCATCAATGTTAGCTCATACCAATTGGTACTAGTGATCTAGTAGAATCCTCTTGCCCATGTTCATATTAGAAAACTAAGTCCCCTATCTCAACTCAATCTTTAGATCCCCCCACTCATTCTCTGTCACTAACATTGATACTTGATCCAATATCCCCTTGGATCTACCTACATTCTAGCTTTGTAAGTTGTACAACTTCCCCTTCCTAACACCAAGCCTTACAGTAGTGTCCTAAGTAGCTCCCTCTAAACTTATGAATACTTATCCTCTTTGGAACAAAACAGCATACCCTTCATCCTCTGGAGCTAAGACTGAGAGAAAGTTCGTCTTCAACTCTGGAACATATAACACCCATGTTATCTGCAAAGATCCTCTTGATTCTAGCTATAATAATATTGTTCCAACCCTTTTCACTGCATGTATGGTACTTTTACTAACTTTCACATGCAGGTTTGAATTTGTCTCTAAAATAATAAGGAACACTTCCCTCATTCCCGTCATATGGAAACATGCTCCACTATCCATTAACCATGCATCATTTTCCACGGCTTGGAACTTCTAGCACTAGTTCCAAGAAAACAAATAGCCAACAATGAGAACTTTTCCTCAAATTTTGTTACAAACTCGTCAATCTATATTGATGCTACAACTTGTGTTTTCCCTTTGTATTTCTTTTTGTTTGGAAACTAGCTTGCATAATGTCCTGGCTTGTGAAATGTAAAGCACTTGAATTTTCTCATGTCCTTCTTCTTCCCATTATTAGAGGATCCTTCCTCTTCTTTGTTCATTTTAGCAACCACTTGCTCTTTCTGACATGATCTGAGGACCCATTTCTAGCTTTACTTCTTGTTTTAATAGTAGAAGTCTTGGGTTACTCCCTTAAGGTGGGAGTGGAGTCTAACAAAATTAAAGGACTTAGGATTCTTGGGGGTGATCTCACTGCCATAAATTAGAAGTTCATGAATGAAACTCTTTTAATGGGTGTTTTCATAGATCATGAAGCTTATGCTTTCAAATAGGTATTATTAGACTTCATGGAAATTTCAAAAACTAGCAATATTCATGGTAAGTTTGACTATTTATCCTTAAAATTTCACCTATTATTCAATTCAACATCTCTCAAATATTGGGATTCCAATGGATCTCCATTCCATTCAAATACTTGGATGCTCCTCTTTTTGAAAATTCCCTCCACAATGCTTCATGGGAGGATCTTCTTAACAAGTTGGAGAAAAAATTGGCTTGTTGGTGTTGAGAAATCAATGCATGTAGTTATTAGGGTTTTGATTCCTCTTTTCTTGATAATTACTTGTGATATGTGTTGGCTTATTTGATTCTTTATTATGTTATCTTTCATCAAGAAATCACCAAATAAAAAATATAAATATCACAAGAACAAGAGACACAAGATGTAGGCACTTAGCCATGGAAAAACCCCTCTCCTAGGCGAAAACCCAATCAAGCTCTTATTTCTTTAATAGAACCAAGTCAAAGTGATATAATCCAAGGCCTTATGACCAAGATAAATACCTTCTCCAATCATCAAGTCATCCCTCATTCCAAGTAAACAAACTTTTCCAAAGTCAACAAGGGTCAACACTCTTCAAATCTGCTCCAACTGGGATTTTGGCCTCCTACAACTCAAATTTTCAGACCTGCAGTAACTATATAAATATCAGCCCCTACAACTTGCCCAAAAACCCTAGAAAACTCACATGTGTGAGAGATATATTCCCAAAACTTGTCCTTTTAACTTTTCCTTGATTTTGTCTTCCTTCCTCTAGAGCAAGTTCGTCTTCAACTCTGGGACATATAACACCTCTATTATCTCTAGAGATCCTCTTGATTCTAGCTATAATAATATTGTTCCAACCCTTTTCATTGCATGTATGGTACTCTTACCAACTTTCACATGCAGGTTTGAATTTGTCTCTAAACTAATAAGGAATACTTCCCTCATTCCCGTCATATGCAAAGATGCTCCACTATCCATGAACCATGCATCATTTTCCACAACTGGGAACTAGTAGCACTAGTTCTAGGAAAACAAATAGCCACCAATGAGAACTTTTCCTCAAATTTTGTTACAAATTCGTCAATCTATATTGATGCTACAACTTGTGTTTTCCCTTTGTCTTTCTTTCTATTTGGAAACTGGCTTGCATAATGTCCCGTCTTGTGACATGTAAAGCACTTGAATTTTCTCATGTCCTTCTTCTTCCCATTATTAGAGGATCCTTCCTCTTCTTTGTTCATTTTAGCAACCACTTGCTCTTTCTGACATGACCTGAGGACCCATTTCTAGCTTAACTTCTTGTTTTAATAGTAGAAGTCTTGGGTTACTCCCTTAAGGTGGGAGTGGAGTCTAACAAAATTAAAGGACTTAGGATTCTTGGTGATGATCTCACTACCATAGATTAAAATTTCATGGATGAAACTCTTTTAATGGGTGTTCTCATAGATCATGAAGCTTATGCTTTCAAATAGGTATTATTAGACTTCTTGGAAATTTCAAAAACTAGCAATACTCATGGTAAGTTTGACTATTTCTCCTTAAAATTCACCTATTATTCAATTCAACATCTCTCAAATATTGGGATTCCAATGGATCTCCATTCCATTCAAATAATTGGATGCTCCTTTTTTTGAAAATTCCCTCCACAATGCTTCATGGGAGGATCTTCTTAACAAGTTGGAGAAAAAATTGGCTTGTTGGTGTTGAGAAATCAATGCATGTAGTTATTAGGGTTTTGATTCCTCTTTTCTTGATAATTACTTGTGATATGTGTTGGCTTATCTTATTCTTTATTATGTTATCTTTCATCAAGAAATCACCAAATCAAAAATATAAAGATCACAAGAACAAGAGACACAAGATGTAAGCACTTAGCGAGGGAAAAACCCCTCTCCTAGGCGCAAACCCAATCAAGCTCTTATTTCTTTAATAGAACCAAGTCAAAGTGATATAATCCAAGACCTTATGACCAAGATAGATACCTTCTCCAATCACCAAGTCATCCCTCGTTCCAAATAAACAAACTTTGCCAAAGTCAACAAGGGTCAACACTCTTCAAATATGCTCCAACTGGAATTTTGGCCTCCTGCAACTTAGATTTTCGAACCTGCAGTAACTATATAAATATCAGCCCCTACCCCCTGCAACTTGCCCAAAAACCCTAGAAAACTCACACGTGTGAGAGATAGATTCCCAAAACTTGTCCTTTTAACTTTTCCTTGATTTTGTCTTCCTTCCTCTAGACTTTGCTCTTCTTTTTGTCTTATTTCCACTATAGATCGAAATTGTTGTGATCAATGCCTAGGAGGTCAAATTATCCTTCTATATACTCTGCTTCCATATGGTCAAATAGCCCCAAACAGGGCCGACTTCATCAATGCAGTGCTGACTTCGAAAGGAGATGAAAAATTACTATTTTGACTCAAAATATTTTTTCTTTGCATGATACAAAATCCCAAGAAGGGTCAACTACATATGATAGTGACTCTTATGACTCAAGAAAACCCTAGAATACTTCAATGGAGGCTATGCACTAATGAACAAATGAAAATAGCATGAAATCCATGCCTAAAAATAATTTTATTTTCTTCTTTTTCAATTTTACAATAAATACATAATGATGGAGTACAATAACAATTATGAAGGTTGACCATAGTTACATTTTCAACACTCCCTCTTAACTAGGGAGGTATTTATAATTGTAAATAAGTATAAGGATGAATACAAATTGACATGTTCTTAGAAGAGTATTAGCATATGCAATGCTATGGATCTAGGTACCGTCTAGGCTAACTACCAAGGTATCAACCCAATAGGGACTAAGGTGTCATAAAGGAAACTTACCACTATAGGTACCATCAGGATACAACCAATTGGATATAGATACCATCTAGGCCTCCATGCCATGACACAAACCCTTACATGGATCTAGTTATAATATAGGTTAAGATATAAAAATGAGCTTCATATCATCAATACCAAGATACCCTCCCACATAGGGATGTAGACATCATATATGCCAAACTATAATTGAGATCTCAATATCATATAGGCCAATATGTCCTCCCAAGTACCATTCTAAGGTACTCATCTCTCCCTCTCAACCAAATCTAATATATCCACCAATCCAAGCATGCTTCTAAAATATACAAACTTCTTGTTGGGGAGAGATTTCATCAACACATCAACTACTTGTTCATCTTTCAAAACGTATTGTAACTTATTGACCCCATCTTGTACCAAACTGCTAATAGAGTGGTACTTATTATTAATATCCTTAGTCCTAACAAGGAACACAGGGTCCTAAAACATTCTAATGTTTCTTTGTTTATCACAATTTATAACTGTGGGATCGAAGGTCCCTCCAAACAAATCAGATAAAAGATTCCTTAGCTAAAGTACTTCTTTTCTAACCTCACAAGCAGAAATATATTCAGCCTCAGCACTACTCAACGAAACCGATTCTTGTTTACGAATTATCCAAGAAATCATTGTGGATCCATCATACTTTAGGCAATGATGAATAGTCCCACACAAATACCTCAAGATATGCTTGCCAGCTGTCCAATAATCATGACATGGCTCCAATTGAAATTTACTTAGAATATTTACGACATAACATATATCAGGTCCAGTATTCACCAAATACATCAAAGGGCCAATCAACTGATGATAACATGTGGGATCAATGAGGCTAGAATATGAACTTATCAACTTCTTTAAGTTAGTGATCATTGGAGTTGTCATGGGCTTGGAATCCATCATGCCAAACTTTTGTAGAATCTTGATAATATATTTTCCTTGACCAAGATATATCTCTCTAGGTTTCTCCTAAACTTCCAATCCCAAATAATAATGCATAAGTCCTAGATATTTCATTTCAAATTCAACTGCCAACATGTTTTTACATTCCTGAATTCTATTCTCCACACCTATAAGGAGTAAATCATCCACATATAATAGAATAATGATTGGTTCATTCTTTACTACTTTGATGTAGATATTTGAGTCTATAGAGCTTTTGAAAAATCCAATCCTTAAAAGATAGGCATCCATTCTAGCATACCAAGCTCTAGGTGCTTGTTTCAAGCCATATAGAGCTTTCTTCAACCCACAGACATGAGATTCCTTGCTATGTATCTCAAAACCTTCTGGTTGTTCAATGTATACTTCTTCATCTATGGTTCCATTCAAGAAAGTTGTTTTGACATCCATCTGGTGGATGTTCCATCCCATAGTAGTTGCTAAAGAAATCAAGGATCTAATGGTAGTGTACCTAGATGTAGGAGAAAATGTTTCTTCATAGTCCACGCTTTCTTTTTGAGAGAAACCCCTTTCTACAAATCATTCCTTATATATATATATATATATATATATATATATATATATATATATATATATATGCTCCCATCAACATCATGTTTTATTATAGATCCATTTGAGGTGACGCCATATTTTTCTTTAGGTCTAGGAAGTATTTCTAAAACCCCATTCTTCATGATTGATTAATATTATTCTTACATGGCTTTCTTCCATTCATCATGATTAGTGATTTGTTCAAATGTGGTTGGTTCTGCTTGAATTAGTTTCATCATATATGTTTCATATTCAGAGGACATCTTTGGTTTCTTACTTTCTTCGAAATTACCTTTTGCTACTCCATGTCCTTCAACATCTTCAAATGTGGATTTCAACCAATTTGGCCTCTTATTTACTTTGGGAAATATTATAGGTTGAATGGGTTCACTTGGTCCTTCTTCTTCTTTATTTTTAGGTGCTTTTTCATGTCTCTTCTTCTTCAAAGAGTGATATATTCTCTCCATTAGGTTCAATGGGAATTTCCTTGGACTTCCCGTATGCAAATATTTCATCAAATATGACATCTCTGCTAAGTTCAATTCTATGATATTATTTTACATAGATTCTATAAGCCTTTAATGAAAGGATATAACCTACAAAGATACCCTTTATACTAGTATAATCTAACTTCTTTCTCTTATCCTTAGGAATATGAATGTAGGCAGGGCATCCAAAGATTTGGAGATGATCTACATTAGGCTTCTTCCCTGAAAATGCTTCTTTCTGTTAGCACTCTGTAATTTTGTGAGGTTGCTTAAGAAAATCACAAAGGTAACCACAAACTACTTTGGAAGCCGGGATCTGGCCCTACCATCTTCATAGAGGGCGCTCTTTATGAGATTTAACTTTGTTGTATTAGATCTTATGCTAGTTATGAGTGTTCGAAAATTTGGTTTTAAATTGATTGGTTGATTAAGTGCTTGAAGCTTCCATTGGGCTATGGAGTCTACTAATTCAATAGGGACCTGTCTCAGATTTTCAAAGGAGTTTCACAGGGCAAGGTAGCTGAACTAGCTGGATATTTTAGAGTTAAATGAAATGTAATAGAAGAAAAGATATAGGTTCAATTGAAGCTAAAGAGTAGCTAAGAATTATTTAGCATGATATCATAAGAAACCATAGAAATTATCTACACCCAGAAGCAGAGTGTATTTTTCAACAAATTTTGTTCATCAACTTTCTGTAAAATAATTCAAATTTTATAAAACATAAGCATGGAAACAAAGTAATAACACATCAACAGTGAAATAATCACATCACCAGATAGTCTAACACATGAATCATGTGAAGAATTTCCTTTTTATTACTGATCATCTCGCCAAATGAAAATAGTACAATAGCGTTCTGGAATGAAAAAATCTGCACAGAAATCAACCCTTAATACTTCTAAAAGAGAAGTATTTATAAGATATTTACAAGAAATTATGTCAAAATCGACTAGGATGTATTTAGGAATTCCTAAACTAAATCCATCTAACTTATTACAAAAATTTAGGAAAATTTGAATTGTCTGAAGTGCTAGCACTAAATTTGTAGAATTGTTGGTTGTCTGTGCCTTTGAATCCTGTTGTGTCATTGATGCTGAATTGTACAATCAAATCCTCTTCTTACTCCAGTAATTCGCATAATTTATCCCAACTCTGCTCACTAGGGATAATTGTTTGCAGTAACTTTCTGTAAAACTCGTCCACTTCAGTATATTTAGCAAATGTTGGTTTGGAAATGAATATGTGTTTAATTTCATACTGAATGTGTAGGTCATATGCCAACGCTTCCGAGAATTCTTTCCCTGTCATGCTAATTCTTCTTACTGTAACTTTAGAATTGTCTTTAGCCTTGGTCATCAATTTCTAACTGTAATCGGACCACGTACTGAGCTGATCATTTATTACCAATAAATTAGGAAATCCCTTTTGTAGAGGGCTTCCATCTTGTTGAAGAACCTTTGTATGCCATTGTCTAGAATACGACACTTTTCTTCAAGTTGCCTCATTAAATTTCTCTTAGTCAACACCTTCTTGACTTCCAGTATAGTTTTTGTTCTATCTTCAATCTCCAGCTCTTCTAATTCCTATTTATTTTTAGAGTTAAGGAATTTGATGAGCTTAGTAGCTTCATTGGGTTTGTCACCCAATTGTTTTCTGACTTCTTCAATGGCTTCATTAGATCTTTCAATCAGTTCTTGTTGCTCAAATATGATTTGTATTGAAGGAAAAATATATATCATATCTTCATTGATCCGTTTCCAAATATTTTCTTTGACCTGGGCCAGGGTATTACCCATGGCAGTGTCTTTTCCATCTGCTGCAATCTCTGGGAAAGTGTCTAGGATTTTTGTACTTCTGTTAGGAGGGAATTCTCATATCTTGTATTCTTCTCCTGTAAGGTCTTCACATCATGTCTTAACTTCTTTATTTCTTCTCGCTATATAGACATGTTTTCCAGGGATTGGGCCAACTTAATTGAATCATCTATAGTTGAAGAAGGAAGTAATGTAGAAGAGGATGTTCCTACTGTTGTAGCTGCTGTAGGAATTCATGTTTGAATTAGGGATGCAATTGGTACTGCATCAAGAGGAACCACTGCTAGTTGTGAACTCTGCTCCAAATATTTGATCAACTTGTCCATTTCTGCTTCCATCTCCTTGATTTGTGCACTCTGCTCCACCAATAGCTTCAACATTTCTTCTTTTTGTAACGCTGCCTCACCTAACTCCTTTGCCTGGGGATCTTCAGTTGTAGGCAACTTTAATTTCTTCCTTAGAGATGCTATATCAACATTATTTTTCTTAATAATTTCTTCCATGGCCTTTGAATTACCAGGATCAAAACCTACTTTGATCACCATTTTCTCCAAATATTTAATTCTATTGTCTTTAGCAAGAGAGGAAACTTTCTCCAGTTTGAGCTAAGATTGAACATTGTTCAAACAAAGATGTAGTTTAGAAGAAGTGATGGAAATCTATATAAAGTTTGAGTAGACCATTTCTCCTGTTAGACTTTGCATGTCCATTTGATCCAAATGATGAACATCCTTTGCCTCAAACTCAAAGGTAGTATGCTTGAAGTCAGCTGCTGATTTTGGTTGTGGAACCTGTGCCTGTAAGAATGCCATATGCATTCTCCCTTTCTCTGTGTCATAGGTTGAAATGAGCTTGTGCTAGATTGAGGAAGACTGCTTCCTGAATTGAGCAGAGATGTTGTCATGAAGGGCTTCATTCCTCTGTTTGATTTCTTTATATCTTTGGAAAATATCTAGTTGCCTTTGTTCTGTGAATGTCTATAGTGTGTGAGGTGTTGTAGCTAGAGTCTCTTTAGTATTCGAGGATGATGGATAATCGGTGGTACTGTTGTCAAACTTCAAAGTTTGAAGTCCAGAGAGTATAATGGTACCCTGTGTTTCCTCCAGTAGTGGGAAGTATATCTTAGAGCTTGTCTTAATCTTCTTTGTATATATCTTGAATTCTTTGGCTGAGACTTTTGTGACTGAAGGAGAGTCCTCTTCTCTTGATCTCTTCTCAGTCTTTTCTCTGGGTATAGGAGTCTCTGAGGCAGTCCTGGAAAGCACCTATTCTCTAGTCCCCTACAATGTGTTCTCTACCCAGTTCTGTTGGTTCATATACTTCTCTATTTCTGGTCTTTGCGTATGCACATAATGAGTTGACTTCTCTTCCACTCTTGGCTTAGAAATTACCCCAAAGGGGTCATAAGACCATGTAAAGCTAAGAGGGAAATTCATTTGTTTTAGCATGAGGTATGCTTCCTCTCCTGCTACTTTGTTGTTACAAATAAAAGGTCCTATCTGTGTCTTACTTATGAATTGAGACTTCTTCTTAGCTGCCAAAAAATGGATGTTGTCTGAGTGGATTATTTTCCTGATGTACTCCAAGGAAAATATCCTCATTGGAAGGTACTTGGGTAGCTTATATGGTGGCAGATCTGATCCATAAAATTGGATCTCTGTAAATGACTCGTATAGGTACCAATCTCACATCTTCACCTGTTCACTGAGATGCAACACTTTCTGAATATCTTCATTGATTCTTGGAATTTGTTGGCCACTCAGAAAACAAGTTGTTGGATACACAAACTGATCAATAAACTTTGTAAAACTGAATTCCTGTGATTGTTTTCTGATGATAAAGGTCTAGAAAATAATGGACTGAGGATCTCCTTGCTGATTGAGCTTTTGCAATGCAAAGGGAAACCTGTCTGTCTGGAAGAAAATGAACATGTACATAAGAATGGAAGAATATATGAACATTCCTTCAGTTAAAAACTGAAGGAATTGTTCATGAATTACATCTACAAGGAAGTGACCATAGTCAAAGGTGACTGATAGTCCTTCTTCTATAGAAAGAGTGGATAGAAAGCCTAAAATAGGCTCATCTACCCATTCATCTGAAAAGTAACCAAGTAAGCATGACAAGACAGAGATAATATGTCTAGTTCTTTGGGGGAAAATAGAAGAGAGATAAGGGGGATTCTGTTGGCATTATGTTTCTGGTATGGCTCTATGTTACAGGTGTTGTACTTGATGGCAACTCTCTCTAGTGGAAATGTTCTGCTCAGGCTCTCAAAATGTTGGAAATTAAGAGGTTCGCAGGTGAATGGTTCAAAAGGTACGGACCCGCAGGCACGCCGTGCAGGAAATGCGGTCATACCCGCAGGTTACCCGTTCCGAAAGTGCGATCCCCCAGTTCACTCACTTCAAGGCAGAGAAGGGCGCTGTCGTGGGGTTTCTTATGTTTGGCCTGTGGTATTTAGCCTGCCTTTCTTGATCCTATGGTTTTGGCCCATGGTATAGGATCTAATTTAGCCCCGGTTTGGATCCCTTGTATTGGTTATTGATGGTTTTGTCCCATGGTGTGGATAAGGGATTGACTATAAATAGGGAAGGAGATCACTTGGCCAATGTATCTTTGCAAATTGAATATCTTAAGATCTGAAATATTGGGTTATCGGTTTAAAAGCTTGATCTATATGAAAGTGAAGTTGAAAGTGAATCTATTAAGTGGTGATCTCTCGGGCGCATGATCAGATCTGTGTATCTGACTGTCAGAGGCACCTTGGAGGACCATTTAATTGGGTTCTAATCAGAGGTACGCAGACGATTCTCTGTGAAAGTGCGGGTGCACGCAGCAGAGCGAAAGTTCCAGTGCGGAGGAACGCAGGTGATACACAGTGAAAGTGCGAGGATACGCAGCGAAGGCACAGTCCCAGTGCGGAGGTACGCGGCGTGATAGAGGTTCAGGTGCGGAAGAACAGTAAAGGTACGCGGCGTGATAGAGGTTTAGGTGTGGAAGAACAGTAAAGGTACGCGGCGTGGCAGAGGTTCAGGTGCGGAGGCACAGTGAAAGTACGCGGCGCTACAGAAGCCGCAGGTGCGTAGATACGCGGCGCGATAGCATCTGAGGGTGCGTGGCCATAGTAGTAGTACGTGGCGTGATTGAAGAAACAGTGCGTGGGTACGCGGTGCAGTGGAAGGCTCTCTGCGGGGATACGCAGAGACGCAGAAGGTGAAGTGCGAAGCCACGCAGTCCAGATAAAGAAAAATTGTGGATCTGTCTTAAAACATTTGTTGGTCATCTTTTATTTATTGCTGCAGAGTTCTGGGTTTATATTTCTGGTACTACCTTTCTGTTTACAGCATTCTGAGAAGTTGGGTGATTTTTGGTTGATTGTATAAGGAGTTTGGGCAATTTGCATGTACTTGATGATTATTTGATATTTTTTGGATCCAGTTTGAAAATTTATGAAAAGTGGTCCTTGAAGGAAAAGAAGTAGGGGGTTGTAGCTCCCTTCCAGGAGAGACTGGAAAACGAGAGAGAGTTGTAGCTCTCTGCAGGTTGCAACCTGTGTACTGGTAAAGGACTGCACCGGTACAAAATCATTGTAAAAGGAGTTTCTAATTGAAAGAAGATAGAGACATATTACAGCAGGTGGTTTTCACCCACATTGGGTTTCCACCTTATATCTGGTGTTCTTTGGTGTGACTATCTGTTTTTCTTGTTCATGCTCATTGTTTTATGGTACTGACATACAAGAATAATTCAAAGTATAAATAAGGAAGATTTATTAAAAAGAACTTGATAATACTGATTCACCCCCCCCCCCTCTCAGTATTATTTCCAACAATTGGTATCAGAGCAGGTCCTTCAGAGAAGCTTGATCGCTTGAAGGAAGATCATTCATCATGAGCAACTACGAGAGGGAAGCATCAATCAGGCCACCAATTTTTGATGGGACAAACTTCAATTATTGGAAGGTAAGAGTTACTGCCTATCTTCAATCTCTTGGTACAGAAGTTTGGGATATCATAGATACAGGCTACACTTTTCCTTCAGCTACTCCTACAGATCCGGCCGAGAAGAAGAAATATGAAACAAATGCTAAAGCAGTCAATACTCTGCTGGGATGCTTATCTCAAACAGAATTCGTGAAGGTTATGCAATATAAATCCGCAAAGGAAATATGGGACAAGATTGTCTTGAGCTACGAAGGAGATGAACAGGTAAAGCGTGCTAAACTTCAAACCCTCAGGATTCAGTATGAGAATCTCAGAATGTATAATGATGAAAGTGTGGCTAACTATTTCCTTCGGGTAGACGAGATTGTTAATTGCATGAAAAACTTGGGTGAAGAAATAAAAGAGGCTATTTTGGTTGAAAAAGTTTTAATATCATTGTCCCCAAAGTTTGAATCTAAAGTGTCTGCAATAGAAGAAAAGGAAAATCTACGAACTCTTACTATGTCTCAGCTACACGGAATTCTAACTGCTTATGAAATGAGAAAAGGAGGTCCATCAGACAGGAGAGAAGCTGCTTTCAAGGCTTCAGGCAAAGGAGACTACTATGAAGCAAGTCACGTGCTAGAAGAAGAAGAAGAATCAAATTTTGTCAGAAATCTTCAATGGGGTACTGGAAGGTTCAAAGGTAAGTTACCTTTTAAATGTTTTGCTTGTGGAAGAGTAGGTCATTATGCTGCAAAATGTCCTCATAAGGATAAGATTGACAAAGGAAAGGAACCTGCTAGATGGAACAAGAAACAGAATGCAAATAATAAAAGCTACTACACTCATGAAGATAGTGATGGTCTATCAAATAGTGATGAAGATGAACGAGGTAATGACTATAAACTTTTAATGGCATTTGAAGATGATGATTACATGGATGCTATAGATGTGGATAGCTTTTATGAAGAAATTTCTAGAGTCAAGACATGTATAGAAGAAAAGAATATGATCATTGATACTCTACAATTTCAAATTGATGAAAAGGAAAAATATCTTGAAAAGTTAGAAGGTGAAATTGTTGGTCTTAGAAAAGAGATTGAGAAAACAAAGGCTATTAATCTTAAGTTTGTCAAAGGATCTGAAACTCTGGATGAGATCATCAATGTACAACGTTCTCCACTAAACAAGATAGGTCTGGGGTATAATGGAGAAACTTCTCAAGCATCCACCTCAAAGAGTTATCTTGATGCAGCAAGAAGGAATGAGCAAAAGCACAATGGAGATCACCAGGTAAAGCAGGGACGAATTACATCAAGAACAAACAAAGACTATCAGGTAAACCAGGGGCAATCCGTCTTAAGGATGAACAAAAGCTACAACCAGCCACAGGTAAAACCCTCTCAATTTGCTTCAAGAATGGATGACAATAGAAATTACAATCATTTGGCCGGTAGATTTGATAACCGCAGAAGTTTCTTCAATGGACAATGCTTCTCTTGCCATAACTTTGGTCACAAGGCAGCTCAATGTGTTGCATATAAAACAATCATGACTAGAGAAGCTCAAAAACAAAGAAGTATGACTGGGATTACAAAAAGGACCTATAACAACTTTTCGACTCTTGAAAATGAAGTTGAATGTTCTATTTGCAATAACTTTGGTCATGAAGATTCTGAATGCAGGAGCAGGTTTTAGCAGACAAAAGAACAAGCCTCAAGCACCAGAACATGGAGAATAAAGGAACCACAAACAGAAAGATGTGGGATAGCCTTTTATGCAGAGGGACAGGAAAATCTATGGTACATCGACAGTGGATGCTCGAAGCATATGACAGCTGATAAAGAAAAACTTGAATCATATTCTGCTTTAGAAAAGAGAAAGAAAGTTTCTTTTGGCAATGATACTCCTGCAGCTATAAAAGGAAAAGGCACTGCTCAGTTGAAAGAAAAAGTCAAAGCTGGAAATGTTTTGTATGTTGATGGATTGAAGCATAATCTTCTGAGTGTCAGCCAGATGTGTGATCAAGGAACCGAGGTAATATTTAGATCAAATGGATGTCGTGTTCGTGATCTTAATACAGGTGAAACAGTGATCAAAGGTAGAAGAACTCCAAATAATCTATACATATTTGAAGAAGGACAATAGCAATGCTATTTGAGCAAGGATGATGAACACTGGTTATGGCACTGGAGGTTGGGGCATCTAAGCTTTTCACAAATAAGGAAAGCATGCAAATATCAGGCAGTTCGTGGTCTTCCAGATATCAAAATTCCAGACAACACCATATGCAAATCATGTCAGTTTGGAAAGCAAACCAGAACTAACTTCCCAGAGAAGGAAGGATCATCTATCATGCCTCTTGAGCTAGTCCATACAGATGTATGTGGTCCATTTAGGAAAAGGACACCTCGAGGAGAAGAATACTTAATATTATTCATTGACGATTTCTCCAGGTTTGTTTGGTTAGGACTTATGAAGCACAAAGACGAAGCATTCGAAAAATTCAAATCCTTCAAAGCCTTGGTTGAAAATGAATCAGGTTACAAAATTAAGTGCCTCGGGTCTGACAGAGGTGGGGAGTTTACCTCAAATGAATTTTTCGATTTCTGTGAAGAACATGGGATAAGAAGAGAATTCTCTACAGCTAGAACTCCTCAGCAAAATGGAGTAGTGGAAAGGATGAACAGAACAGTCCAACAAATGGCTCGTGCTATGCTGGATGAGTCTGGAACTCCCACAACTTTCTGGGGTGAAGCTGCATATGCTGCGGTTGTTATTCTCAACAAAACAAATGTCCGAGTGAACAGCACTCAAACTCCTCATGAGCTCTGGTATGGTGAGACTCCTTCGGTAAAGCACTTCAAAATCTTTGGGAGAAAATGCTATATTAAGAATACTGATGAGCAACTTGGCAAACTTGAACCTAGAGCAGATGAAGGCATTCTTCTTGGTTATTCTCCACACAGCAAAGCATATAAGTGCTACAATAAAAGACTTGGAAGAATTGCTGACAGCATTGATGTAGTGGTTGATGAAAAGGGATACATTCCTAGGCAAGTAAATCATGAAAATATCGAAGAAGATGAAGACTACCCTCAAAGACAGAATGATGAAGAAGAAGAACCTCAAGAAGCACCAGAAGAACAGATAAGGATAGAAGAGAAGACTCCATCCCGTACGTTCAGAAGAATCATCTAGAATCTCAGATTTTGGGGCAGAAAGAAGTAGGTGTACAAACAAGAAGAACAATTGCATAAGCTTCAAGCTATTTGGCATTACTCTCCTCCACTGAACCACAAAATGTAAAAGAGGCATGCAAAGATGAATGTTGGGTCAAAGCAATGGATGAAGAACTTGAGCAGATCGAAAAGAACAACACTTGGGAGTTGGTTCCTAGACCAAAGGATAAGAATGTTATAGGGACAAAATGGGTCTTCAAAAATAAGTTGAATGAAAATGGGGAAGTAATTAGAAACAAGGCCAGACTTGTTTGTAAAGGGTATGCGCAGCAAGAAGGAATAGATTTTGAAGAAACGTTTGCTCCTGTTGCAAGACTTGAGGCCATCCGAATGTTCCTTGCTCTCTCAAGCTTTCAAAAGTTCAAAGTATTTCAAATGGATGTGAAATCAGCCTTTCTGAATGGAGACTTAGAAGAAGAAGTATACATTGAGCAGCCAGATGGTTTCATTCTTGGAAATGATCCAAATCTTGTATGCAGACTGAAAAAAGCTCTCTATGGTCTTAAACAAGCTCCAAGGGCTTGGTACTATCGTTTGGACAAATATCTTCATCAACAAGGTTTTTCGAAAGGATCAGCAGATAGCAATCTTTATATAAAAATTGAAAATGACAAATTGCTAATACTTGTTGTGTATGTAGATGACATTATCTTTGGCAGCAATGAAGAATCTATGAGTCAAAGCTTTGCTTTGGTGATGCAGAAAGAATTCGAAATGTCCTTGCTTGGAGAACTGACATATTTTCTTGGTTTGCAAATCCAACAAAAAGAAGGAGGGATCTTCTTGTCTCAAACCAAGTATCTCAAGCAGATTTTGAAGAAATATGGCATGGAAGATGCAAAACTAGTATGTACACCCATGGTCACAGGATGTAGCCTCAGTGCAAATGATGAATTAGCAGCAGTGCATCAACCAACCTACAGATCTATGATTGGAAGTCTACTTTATTTGACAGGTACCCGACCGGACATCATGCATGCAGTGGGAATAGTTGGAAGATTTCAGGCAAATCCAAAGGAGACTCATCTTCAGGCAGTGAAGAGAATTTTCAAATATCTTCAAGGGACTCAAAATTATGGCTTATGGTATCCTAGAGATACAGATCTCACACTGCATGCTTATACAGATGCAGATTGGGCCGGAAGCATGGATGACAGGAAGAGCACAAGTGGTGGTGCGTTCTTTATGGGTTCCAGATTAGTATCTTGGTTCAGCAAGAAACAGAGTTCGATTGCCTTGTCTACAGCTGAAGCGGAATATGTTGCTGCTGCATCTTGCTGCACTCAACTCCTTTGGATGATGCAGACCTTGCAGGATTTTCAAATCACTTGTACACCACCTATCTCCATCCTATGTGATAACACAAGTGCAATCAGCATCTCAAAGAACCCAGTCATGCATTCAAAAACCAAGCACATACCGATCAAGTATCATTTTCTCCGGGAACAAGTGCTTGAACAAAAGGTCAAGTTGGAGTATGTTCCTTCTAAGGAACAAGTTGCTGATATACTCACCAAACCATTTCCCAGGGAGACTTTTGAATACCTCAGGCAAAAGCTGGGGGTTGTTGATGCATCATCATGTTGTTGAATCTCTTCTGATTGATGGTTGTACGCAAGGTTCATCTGGGGTATATGCGTACATTTGCTGGGTTGCGGATTGGTCGAAGATCGAATGGCACAGGTTCAGGGGGAGCATATAATGCATTGTTGGCATTATGGAGGAAGTACAGGAGGAGATCATGGATGCTGGTATGAATATTGCTGCAATATGTCTCTATCTCTTTCATGGTCATTTATGGTGTTTGGTGGATCTGGTTTATAGCCAGGGGGAGCATGTTCTTAGGGGGAGCATGACCCTTTGCCCTTGATGTCAAAGGGGGAGAATGACGTTGAGGATCTTGAGGTTGCCATCAAGTCCAAAGGGGGAGATTGTTGGCATTATGTTTCTGGTATGGCTCTATGTTACAGGTGTTGTACTTGATGGCAACTCTCTCTAGTGGAAATGTTCTGCTCAGGCTCTCAAAATGTTGGAAATTAAGAGGTTCGCAGGTGAATGGTTCAAAAGGTGCGGACCCGCAGGCACGCCGTGCAGGAAATGCGGTCATACCCGCAGGTTACCCGTTCCGAAGGTGCGGTCCCCCAGTTCACTCACTTCAAGGCAGAGAAGGGCGCTCACGTGGGGTTTCTTATGTTTGGCCCGTGGTATTTAGCCCGCCGTTCTTGATCCTATGGTTTTGGCCCGTGGTATAGGATCTAATTTAGCCCCGGTTTGGATCCCTTGTATTGGTTATTGATGGTTTTGTCCCATGGTGTGGATAAGGGCTTGACTATAAATAGGGAAGGAGATCACTTGGCCAATGTATCTTTGCAAATTGAATATCTTAAGATCTGAAATATTGGGTTATCGGTTTAAAAGCTTGATCTATATGAAAGTGAAGTTGAAAGTGAATCTATTAAGTGGTGATCTCTCGGGCGCATGATCAGATCTGTGTATCTGACTATCAGAGGCACCTTGGAGGACCATTTAATTGGGTTCTAATCAGAGGTACGCAGACGATTCTCTGTGAAAGTGCGGGCGCACGCAACAGAGCGAAAGTTCCAGTGTGGAGGAACGCAGGTGATACACAGTGAAAGTGCGAGGATACGCAGCGAAGGCACAGTCCCAGTGTGGAGGTACACAGCGTGATAGAGGTTCAGGTGCGGAAGAACAGTAAAGGTACATGGCGTGATAGAGGTTCAGGTGCGGAAGAACAGTAAAGGTACGCGGCGTGGCAGAGGTTCAGGTGCGGAGGCATAGTGAAAGTACGCGGCGCTACAGAAGCCGCAGGTGTGTAGATACGCGGCGCGATAGCATCTGAGGGTGCGTGGCCACAGTAGTAGTACGGGGCGTGATTGAAGAAACAGTGCGTGGGTATGCGGTGCAGTGGAAGGCTCTCTGCGGGGATACGCAAAGACGCAGAAGGTGAAGTGCGAAGCCACGCAGTGCAGATAAAGAAAAATTGTGGATCTGTCTTAAAACATTTGTTGGTCATCTTTTATTTATTGCTGCAGAGTTCTGGGTTTATATTTCTAGTACTACCTTTCTGTTTACAGCATTCTGAGAAGTTGGGTGATTTTTGGTTGATTGTATAAGGAGTTTGGGCAATTTGCATGTACTTGATGATTATTTGATATTTTTTGGATCCAGTTTGAAAATTTATGAAAAGTGGTCCTTGAAGGAAAAGAAGTAGGGGGTTGTAGCTCCCTTCTAGGAGAGACTGGAAAACGAGAGAGAGTTGTAGCTCTCTACAGGTTGCAGCCTGCGTACTGGTAAAGGACTGCACCAGTACAAAATCATTGTAAAAGGAGTTTCTAATTGAAAGAAGATAGAGACATATTGCAGCAGGTGGTTTTCACCCACATTGGGTTTCCACCTTATATCTGGTGTTCTTTGGTGTGACTATCTGTTTTTCTTGTTCATGCTCATTGTTTTATGGTACTGACATACAAGAATAATTCAAAGTATAAATAAGGAAGATTTATTAAAAAGAACTTGATAATACTGATTCACCCCCCCTCTCAGTATTATTTCCAACAGATTCTTCTTGGGGAGTTGAGAATCTTTTGGTAGGAAGACCTAAAAAATTTTGTCTCTCTGTGGAAAGGTGAGTTTCTAATAGATTTCTTTAAGATCCTCGACGGAAAAGAGAGTTATAGACTCACTGTAGGGGACCTACAATATTTGGTTCATATTTTAAGAGGTAATGGTGAAAAGGATTTCACCATTAGGGGAGATGATAGCCCTCTTACTTGAGAGATAAGAGGCATGACATTTGAGGAAGAAAGATCCAGGTGGATGTTGGTGGCCACCTGCCTATCCCACTTGGACCCCCACAACTGCCTCTTTCAGTTTTTTTTTTTTTTTTTTTTTTTTTTTTTCAGTTTCCTTAAATGTAGCACAATTTACTATTTTCAGCAGTTTTTTGGGTTCTGAACTTCCGGAGCCGTTTTGAGGCCCTAAACGATGTTTTTTGGGAAAAGCAAGAGCAAAATGGGTCATTGACCAAATTTTCTCACTCAAAACTTGCAGTCCTTAGATAGGTCTTTCTAACAAGGTATTGTACGTGTCAAACGGAGATCATATGCCAAAGTTACGACCTTGAGAAGTTGATGTACCAATTTATCCAAACGGGGCCCACAATTTGGCATTTTATCTCCTAGGGTTAGGTTTTTGGATGTTTAGGGTTCTCCATTGTTTCTCAAGAATAAATAGGCCTTCGAGCCTCATTGTAACATAGTTCATAGGCATGTAGCAACCACATCTCTTCTCAGAGATAAGTTGCCATCACCCTAGCTAGTTCATTTCCTTTTCTGTTTGTAAGCATATTTCAGTATTTTACATTAATGAAATGAAGTACTATTTATGCTGCATCTCTATATTTATGGTTATTTCTGTACTTTATTGCATTCCTGTTTAAATCCGGATTAGTGGTATCAGAGAGGTCTACTCATTCTTTGTTTTTATTTGCATGTCCCCAACGAGGTTGGGATATAAGGAGTTAGGGCTTGAACTGGTTGAACCTTTGTAAGACAACCTCACAAATCCTGACGACCTTCCATGGCGGATGAAAAGAAAGATAAGGGGGCAGGAGATCCTATCAAAATCTTGCTCGAAGAAGCCCTCGAGCGACAAAGGAATGCGATGACAGACAACTTTGCCTAGATCCTTCAGTGGCTACCTAGGGGTGACACATTTACTTCCGAAAACTACCCTAGAAGCACCACTCCCTTTAAGGTAAAAGTTAACTTTGACATTCCCATATTTGAGGGTCAGATAGATGCAGACACTGTAAATATATGGTTAAATCTACTAGAAGGATATTTCTCTGTTCATGATTTTTCCAGCTGGGAAAATATCACTTTTACACTTCTCAAAGCAGACCTCCACGTCAAAGACTGGTGGGAAACCTACTCCGAGTAGAAGGATGAAAGTACAGGATCACTATTTTTAGTCGCACCCACTTGGAATTCATTCCAGGATGCCATCAAGGAGCAGTACTACCCTGTCAAGAGCTATGAGGACAAATACATAAAGTGGACCATGCTGTAGTAGGTAAGGGACCAAGATGTGTCGGAGTTCACAAATATTTTTTATACCCTTCGCACAAAGTTGGGTATCAAGGATTCTGAGCTGCATTTGGTTCTCAAATACCATGACTACCTACACAGGCACATCCAGGACGAGATGGAGTTCTTGGACGTATCCTCGCTCGACACGGCGTATCGATACGCTGTCAAGATCAAGCAGAAGTTTAAGCAAAAGAAGCGAGACTTTGGATCTGCGAATCCGAAGAACAAAGGACAAAGCCAAGGCGAGGTGACCCAAGACAACCCATCAAAGCCACAAGAAAAGAACAACACCACAAAGTCAAAGAAGGACACAAACAAGTGGTTTGAGTTCCATAAGAGCCCCACTCATAACACAAGTGAGTGTCCGACCAAGCAGTCGCTGGTGGCTGAGTTGAAGGCTTCAGAATCAGATGCATGTTCCAACCGTGAGTCAGAACTCAACAAGAGGAATGATAAATGGAAGCAGATCATTAATGTGGAGCCCAACGCCACTGTTGCCATTACTAAGATCCAAAAGAATGAGCCCAAAGATCTAGGGGAGGGGGAGCATCTTTTCCACTCACAAATGTAGTTGAAGGGTTCGTCATTGCAACTCATTATCGACAGTGGTAGCCAAAAGAACCTCATTTCAGAAAAGGTCATGAAGTGTCTGGGACTACTAACCATGCCATACCCACAACCATATAGCATCGTGTGGCTTCACCAAGGACGAGATCTTTGAGTCCGCCAACAGTTCCGCCTTCCCTACAATATCAAGCCCTTCACAGATGAGGTATTGTGTGATGTTGCACTGCTTGATGTTTGTGATGTATTATTAGGCAAACCATACTTATGGAAGCGACATGCTGTGTATGAGTCAAGGCCTCATGTTGTTATTATTTATTTGTGTAATACATTATACAGGATACTGGAGGTAGCTCCACCTACCGCCACTTATTTGATCATTACTAAGAAAGGTAATAAGATCATCTCCCAGACTAGGAAATTTATTTTATGTCTGGTTCGCTCTCAAAGTAAGGGGAAGATCATAGCCATATCCATGGACCCCAGGAAGGGTTCCTCCACGCAGCAGAAGCAGGTGGATACGATCATGAAAGAAGACAGGGACATCTTCTCCTCAACCACAGGGGTACATTTGCACTGTCAGGTCAAGCATTCATCCGATCTGACTCCCAGAGCACCTCTACCCAATAGGTCAATATATCACCACTCCATTGTGGAAAATACCAAGTACAAGCAGTGACATGATCAACATCAGGTTCCATGCAAGTTTCAAGTGGGCGACAAAGTCTAGTTGCATCTGCCGAAAGAACGCCTTACAAGAGCCCATTAGAAGCTCAGACCACTCTGATATGCTTCGTACACCATTACCAAGGTTGTGGGAAACAATGATTTGGAGCACAAAATTCCCCATTCCTTTGCTTTCACTGAGTGTTCAATGTGTACCACCCTCGACCATGCTTCCACCATTACTAGACACATCAGAGGTTGCATAACGGCTCACCAGGGACTAAGTTCAACAAAAGTTTCCTCATATCATGGAGGAACTCAACGCAATGGGGACCATTGCTTCCTAAGGGGGGAGGAATGATCCAGGTGGATGTTGGTGTCCACCCGCCTATCCCACTTGGACCCCCACAACTGTCTCTTTCGGTTTTTTCAGTTTCCTTAAATGTAGCACAATTTACTATTTTTGGTAGTTTTTCGAGTCCTAAACTTCTGGAGCTGTTTTGAGGCCCTAAACGATGTCTTTTGGGAAAACCAAGAGCAACATTTGTCATTGACCAATGTTTCTCACTCAAAAGTTGTATTCCTCGGATAGATCTTTCTATCGAGGTATTGTGTGTGTCAAACGGAGATCGTATGCCAAAGTTACGACCCTGAGAATTTGATGTACCAATTTACCCAAACGGGGCCCACAATTTGGCATTTCATCTCCTAGGGTTAGGTTTTTGGATGTTTATGGTTTTCCATTGTTTCTCAACAATAAATAGGCCTTCGAGCCTCATTGTAACACAATTTAGAGGCATGTAGCAACCACATCTCTTCTTAGAGATAAGTTGCCATTGCCCTAGCTGGTTCATTTCCATTCCTGTTTGTATGCATATTTCAGTGTTTTACATTAATGAAATGAAGTATTATTTCTGCTGCATCTCTATATTTATGGTAATTTCTATACTTTATTGCGTTCCTATTTAAATTCGGATCAGTGGTATCAAAGCAGTCTGCTCTTTCTCTGTTTTTCTTTGCATGTACCCAACTAGGTCAGATATAAGGAGTTAGGGCTTGAACTGGTCGAACCTTTGCAAGACCAGCCTCACAAATCTCGACGGCCTCCCATGGTGGATGAAAAGAAAGACGAGGGGGCAGGAGATCCTATCAAAATCTTGCTCGAAGAAGCCCTCGAGCAACAAAGGAACGCGATGATGGACAACTTTGCCCAGATCCTTCAGCGGCTACCCAGGGGCGACGCATCTACTTCCGGCAGCTACCCTGGAAGCGCCACTCCCTTTAAGGTACAAATTAACTTTGACATTACCATATTTGAGGGTCAGATGCAGACGATGTAGATAAATGGTTAAATTTTCTAGAAGGATATTTCTCTGTTCATGATTTTTCTAGCTGGGAAAAGATCACTTTTGCACTTATCAATGCAGCCCCCCACGTCAAAGACTGGTGGAAAACCTACTGTGAGCAGAAGGATGAAAGTACGGGCTCACTATTTTTAGCTGCACCCACTTGGAATTCATTCCAGGATGCCATCAAGGAGGAGTACTACCCTATCAAGAGCTATGAGGACAAATACATAAATTGGACCACGTTGTGGTAGGTAAGGGACCAAGATGTGCCAGAGTTCACAAATATTTTTCATATCCTTCACACAAAGTTGGGTGTCAAGGATTCTGAGTTGCATTTGGTACTCGAATACCACAGTTGCCTACACAGGTACATCTAGGACGAGATGGAGTTCCTGGACATCTCCTCGCTCAGCACGACGTACTGATACGCTGTCAAGATCGAGCAGAAGTTTAAGAAA
This sequence comes from Pinus tabuliformis, assembly GCA_031772625.1. Taxonomy (NCBI): domain Eukaryota; kingdom Viridiplantae; phylum Streptophyta; class Pinopsida; order Pinales; family Pinaceae; genus Pinus; species Pinus tabuliformis. The sequence goes on from CM062804.1 coordinate 1,203,259,333, forward strand.
AAGAAGCGAGACTTTGGATCTGCGAATCGGAAGAACAAAGGACAGAGCCAAGGCAGGGTGACATAAGACAACTCATCGAAGCCGCAAGAAAATAACAACACACAAAGTCAAAGAAAGACACAGGAAAGTGGTGTGAGTTCCATAAGAGCCCCACTCATAACACAAGTGAGTGTCGGACCAAGCAGTCATTGGTGGCTGAGTTGAAGGCTTCAGAATTAGATCCATGTTCCGACCCTCAGTCAGAACTCGACAAGAGGAATGACAAAGGGAAGCAGATCATTCATGTGGAGCCCAACACCACTGTTGCCACTACTAAGATCCAAAAGAATGAGCCCAAAGATCTAGAGGAGGGGGAGCATCTTTTCCACTCACAAAGGTGGTTGAAGGGTTCGCTGCTGCAATTCATTGTCGACAGTGGCAGCCAAAAGAACCTCATTTCAGTAGAGGTTGTGAAGTGGATGGGACTACTAACCATACAACACCCACAACCGTACAACATCGAGTGGCTTCACAAGGGATGAGATCTCCGAGTCCACCAACAGTTATGCCTTCCCTACAGCATCAAGCCCTTCATAGATGAGGTATTGTGTGATGTTGCACCACTTAATGTTTGTGATGTATTAATAGGACAACCATACTTGTGGAAGCGACATGCTATGTATGAGTCAAGGCCTTGTGTTGTTATTATTTCTTTATGTAATACATTGTACATGATACCAGAGGTAGCCCCACCTACCGCCACTTCTTTGATCTCTGGTAAGAAAGGCAGTAAGATCATCTCGCAGACTAGGAAATTTATTTCCTATCTGGTTCACTCTCAAAGTAAGGGAAAGATCCTAGCCACATCCATGGCCCTTGGGAAGGGTTCCTCCACGCAACAGAAGAAGGTGGATACGATCATGAAAGAAGACAGGGACATCTTCTCCTGACCCACAGGGGTACAGTTGCATCGTCAGGTCAAGCATTCATCTGATCTGACTCCCAGAGCACCTCTACCCAACAGGTCGATATATCACCACTTCATTGTGGAAAATACCAAGTACAAGAAGTGCCATGATGAACATTAGGTTCAACGCAAGTTTCAGGTGGGCAATAAAGTCTGGTTGCATCTGCAGAAAGAATGCCTTACAAGAGCCCATCAAAAGCTTAGACCACTCTGATATGGTTCATACACCATTACCACAGATGTGAGAAACAATACTTTGGAGCACAACATTCCCCATTCCTTCGCTTACACCGAGTGTTCAATGTGTACCACCCTCGACCATGCTTCCCACCATTACTGGACACATTAGAGGTTGCAAAACAACTCACCAAGACCAAGTTCAGCAAAAGTTTCCTCATCTCATGGAGGAACTCAACACAATGGGGACCATTGCTTCCTAGGGGGGAGGAATGATCTAGGTGGATGTTGGTGGCCACCGGCCTATCCCACTTGGACCCCCACAATTGTCTCTATCAATTTTTTTTAGTTTCCTTAAATGTAGCACAATTTACTCTTTTTGGCAGTTTTTCGAGTCCTGAACTTCCGGAGCCGTTTCGAGGCCCTAAACGACGTTTTTTGGGAAAATTGAGAGCAACATGAGCTAGTGACCGATGTCGCACACTCAAAATTTTTAGTCCTCGGATAGATCTTTCTAACGAGGTATTGTGTGTGTCAAACGAAAATCGTATGTCAAAGTTAAGACCCCGAGAAGTTGACGTACCAATTTACCCAAACGGGGACCACAATTTGGCGTTTCATCTCCTAGGGTTAGGTTTTTGGATGTTTAGTGTTTTCCATTGTTTCTCAACAATAAATAGGCCTTTGAGCTTCATTATAACATAGTTCAGAGGCATGTAGCCGCCACATCTCTTCTCAGAGATACCCTGCCATCGCCCTAGCTAGTTCATTTCCATTTCTGTTTGTAAGCATATTTGAGTATTTTACATTAATGAAATGAAGTATTATTTCTGTTGCATCTCTATATTTATGGTTATTTATGTACTTTATTGTGTTCTTGTTTAAATCCGGATCAAAGAATTTATGGAAATAGTAGGACTGGGGAAAGACAAACAGGGGTAGTCTAGACTACCAGAGGTTAATCTCATCAAACTGGTCAAGGTAAGTGTCACGAAACCAGCAACGTAATTCGAAGAGGTCGAATTCACATTGTGTCTCGGCAATTTTGTAATCTCTATCAGCTAGGGCGATGTGGTCTAAATCCACAGGGGGAACGAACATGGGGTTTACCACACTGGAATTTTTGGGAGCCATCGTGGTAACAGAATGAAATTATAGCAGATGACAGGCAAAAATTGCAAAGGTTTACTATTAATTTTGTGGGAAAAAGCTTGGAGGGAATTCCTCTGTAACCAGTGGTTGATAGGCAAGAAAGAAAAGGGCTCGGCAGTAGTGTAGCAACATAAAAATGAGAAAAGGGTGTGATCGTGGCAAACAAGGAGGTTTTATAGTTCGTAACTGGAGCGGGACCATTGGATAAATGGTTGTCCAGGAGCAGCATTTACTCAGCAACGACACGAAGGCAATGAGAGGGAGCTGCAATAGAAATGGTAGCAGTCATTGACGTGGCGGCTCATGATAGGCAGATGGAGGTGAGGGACCATTGGTGGGAAGTGATTGGCGGAAGGGATATGTGACTATAGGAGAATGGCGGTTGAGCAGAAGTGGAGGGTGATGTAACCAGGAAGGCGAATTGTGACGGGAGTGGAGGAAATTGCTTTCGAATGGGGGTCATGGTAGTTTATGGTATTAGAGGTGGGGGGGTCCAAAATAATGGGGAGAGGACACGTAGAAGCAGCGAAAACTGCTTTTCAGACCCCCCCCACTGTTAAAGAGAAATATAGTGGGGGGGTCCAAAAAGGCTTTGGATCAAAACATGATCACGATTGGGTGCGGGGATGTGTGCGACGTTTAATGGCAATGGTCCCACATCATTTGATGTGCACATATTTTTATAATAAGGTCGCACTTTGGACAAGTCGCAATATTAAAAATAACTCTTCATGCGATAAATTTCACTTTTTCCAAAACTAATCTAACTAAACCCATTAGAGTGCATTTAAGAGTGCAAACCATGTTTTATTTTGCCATTTTGAAGGACTAACAATATCTAGTCAAGCAACTAAACTAATCTAACAACTGCATTAACCTAGATTAAACTGTTGGATTAATTTATTTGTCGATTCTACCTATCTAATCTCAGCCAAGATTACATTGTTTGGCTAAGTTATTCACTCTAATATAATTGACATAAATAGAAATTTGTTTGAACATGATTAAATTGTATGTTTTAAACACAACATAAGTATTGTGTCTTTTTAAACAAGATGCACACAATTTCATGAATTTATTCTCTACAAAATTATTGGACTACCAGTGGCACTTCTACTAGCATTACTTTCACATTTATTCATTTTTTTGTGGGGTTCTTTTATCATTTCTTTTTCTATTTCTATTTTTTCTATTTATAACCTCTTTTCATTTTTCTATATTTTTTGGAAATCATTTGCAGTATGAAATATTATTTACAATTTGAAATACTAAAAGAAATCATTCAATCATCATTTGATCCTATAAATTATAGAACCCTAACAATGGCTTCAGCTGGGGATGGCACTCTCCTTGTGAGGTGTCAAGAACATTGTTGACCAGTAGCCTGATCCATTGGGTTGATCCCAAATCTGTAACCTATTCTACCACAAAATCTCTGTGACTAAAAAACTCTCAAATTGAAATTAAAACTAGTTTGCAAACTGAAATCTAAAATACACACTAAACTGAAAGTTGTTCTGCTATCTGAAACTGAAACTGACAATAATGCTTGAAAAATATTCTTAGAGTGTTGAGCTTATTTGCACACAACTACCTACCCTATACTAATGCAAATTATACTGAGTCAAATAATACACAAATTTCGATGAAGCCAGTCAAGTAGTTGTTGAAATAAGTGGACTGTTTCACTGCTTGTTACCACAATCAAAAGGACAACTCGATTTTTTGTCCATAAAATCAAAGTTGTAGAGTGCAATGGAAACTGTTTTTGGATCTGGTCATGAAAACATGATTGAATGCTTGAGCTGAAAAGAACCTCCATGTAGTTTTCTATAGGGTCAATAAATGCATGATTAATTAGTTTACCTTGCAGGCCTTCATTGACCGATTGAGCATGGAAGATTTCATTAGTTGTATTCTCAAGGTTAAACCTTGATTCCAACTGTTCAGTTTCTGCCTTATGTTCAAAAACAAAACTCTCATCCCTCTGCAAATCAAAAGGCAATACAATCTCCTCTTGTTTTGGAGAAGGAAGATTTTCCAAGAATTGTTTAGGATCTCGGAAATTATAGGATTGAATCTGAAAATCCAAAATTTCAATATCCTTCTCGAATATTTCAGCAACTAACTCAAGAAAACAAACTTTACTTTCAAGAGAAAATTTGCTCGATTTCAAAAAACGAAACACGGTCATTGAAAAATCTTCATCAATTTGAAAATCAACTAATTTATCCCTAACTTGTTGTAGTGGCTACAACCACCCTCCAAAATTTCATCTTAGCTTCATTTTGGAGCCTCCCTACCAACCTTTCACAACAACATCTCTTGCTTCGTCAAGTACACAAGCTTCAGTGATTTTCTTGTAGAAAGGAAGCCTGTCTATCAGAGCTTGGTGCATTCCCCTCACAAGTTGTTTCTTCGGACTTGGTCCAGCTGCAGGCTGAGCAGCTCCTTCAAGAAATTGCGCAATTCTGGAGGGCAACCAACCTTCCCTCTAGAAATTGCGCAATTCAATCTAGCAGCCTGCTGGGCTCCAGAATTGCGCAATTCTACCAGTCAGGCTTCATCTAGAAAATTGTGCAATTCTTCCCAGCATGGCTGCTCAGCCCAGGAATTGCACAATCCTGGGTAGCAGTCAGCTGCTCTGCCCATAAATTACACAAATTTCTTGGGCAGCCAGCCCATCTCCCTTCCAGAAATGTGCATTTTCTCCCAGCATTTGAGCAGCCTCGTGCATGTGCAGTTGAGTTGACCAGTTCCCTCCGAGACTGAGCAAAATATATTTGCATGCATGGGATACGTCTCCCAAGTCAGCATGCAAAGGCATCCCTTGATTCAGGGATCTACTTTTAGCAACTAGAGGTTGCATGTAAGGATCATTTCAAAAATCTCCCACCAAGTGTCGCTCTTCCTAGATTTGTGGCATGTGTGTCACATCTTTGATTTTATCAAAACTCATGAACTAGAGGCTGCAGATCTCATTCCTCACATCAACCATGTAGCTTTGGCATCCCACATCACATCTAGGAGTCGTTGGCACATTCAGCTCAGCTGTTTTTGGGTAAGCTTACCTTCCATGTCTTGTGTTGCATTTTTGGCACTTTTTGTGTTTTGCTTCGTCTAAATGTTGTCTGCTTGATTTCAGTGAGCGCTTGTTGTCGTTTTGATACATACTAGCTTGTACTAGCACCGTTTCAATTTTCGTTAACATCTCACTGTTGGTGCATGCATGAAACTTTTTTTCACGAACGGTCACCGATTTGGCGATTCATCTCACCCACATGCATGTTGTCCCATTTTCTGAATCTGTCATTCGTCGTTTGCATGCATGATTATTCACTTATGCTTACACTCAGTATTGCCATACATTCACATTCACATTCGCTTTCAGTTACCCGTCGGCGAGTCTGGGTAGCCTTATCCCAGACTCTGCCTCACCAAGATAGCATTGTGCAATCCTGAAAGGGAAGGTTCTATCTTCCTCTTAGGAAATGCACATTTCTACCTAATGACTATCCTTCAATCTTGCATTGTGTAATTCTAAGGGACAGTGACTACTGTCCCAGAAAATTGCACAATGTAGTCACTCGGCCTACAACCATTGCTAGCTGAGATTATGCATTGCACAATTCCATCAGTCAGCAACCAGGTTGGATTGTGCATTGCACAGTTCTAGTAGCCAGTTAGCCTCCTGACAGCGTGGATTGTGCCTTACGTAGTCTTGGTAGTCAGTCTCCCGACCTCCTGGTGGAAATTGCACAACCTTCATGATCAGTCACACATGTATGTTGCAAGTCAGTTCTCAAGTTCATTTTGGTTTTCAATTAACAGATTGCTTTCCATGAGTGTTGTCATGTCTCCAGGTATGACAGGTGTTCATTTGCATCTCAGTAGCACAAGTACAATGGTTTCCAGGAGAGCAGAGTCGAAGACACCATTCAGAGCACACTTGGGGATGCAGTCGATCAAGTGTCTATGAACTTGCCTACCCATAAAGACATCAAGTTGTTTGTAGACAAGGACATCAAGATATGACAGAAGCAGCATCACAACAAGCAGCACCATAAACAAGAGTTGAAGGCAGCATACCAGATGCAATGATCACAAGAGGAAGGTTGTAGACAACAAAGAGGCAGAACAAAGTTGCAAGCTCAAACAGATCTAATTGTGGTAAAAGCAACTTTGGAGACTCGGGCTATGAGGCGATGGCGCAACATGAAGATCACGCGAAGGCAGAGAACAGAATAGAGAAGGAGTTGCATGTGCTCAAGAAGCAACTCAAGGAAGAACAAGAGCTGCACAGATGAGAGGATGCATTGCAACAATAATAGGTACAACATGGGGTGCAACATGCACAGATGGATGAAACTACACCCGTACAAGTTATAGATTCATCCCAGCAGCTGGCACAAAGCAGACATGGTGAGTGGTGTTGTTGATCGCATGTAAGGGAATTCAGTATCATGAATGTCATTGTGCGCACACATGTGATCTAATCCATTTGGCACACTCACCAAGGAAAAGACAAGAAGCAGGTCCAAATGGAGTTGAACATGTAATTGACAGTCGATGCGCATGACCACCAACACACACTAGAAGATCAGCATGGAAACTATGCATCAGTATGTTGCCGGTTCGGCCGCACCCAAGAAGACCATGCACATGCTAGTAGATGAGTTGGATGGAGGAGCCATACCAATGCACCCGGATGCAACAAAGGCAAGAGTTCGCTTCAGCAAGATGTCACCATGGAGCACATGCACACCATCACAGATGACCAAGATTGGCATCAATTCACCAACTTCACCATCACAAGCATGTCAAAGTGTTGGTCTCACCACAACGGACCAAGTGTCAGTGATGTCTTGCATGGCTTTCTCAAGCCATTTTGTCTCACATGGGCACATGTGAATTGTAATATAATGTGTTGTCAAGTGGAAGTTCAAGCGTCGATAGTTTGATGTAACAGTCATAGAGTAGATGAAGAGTCATGATGGTAGATGAACTGTCACAAAGGGGAATGTCAAGGGTCACCCCACCCTATGCTATAAATAGAACCTCATAACTCGTTGTAAAGGCTTTTGGTCAACCAAGCTTCCAATAGGACTATCTTAGAGAGAGCTTGGATAGTATTGTAACGAGCCTTGGCTTCTCCACTGCGCAAAGCTAGTATATCTCATTGGAGGAGCAGGCGGTTGTGGATGTAACGTTCTGCTATCAGAACTAGTGGTTAGACATGGATGTATTATATGACTGGAACTTACACTTATTTAAATAACAGAGCCAACATGTTTCATGCATATGTTGTACTATATTCTATGCTATTTGGTTTACTCTAAATGATATATGTATTTGTTTACTTATGCATACATGTATGGACTTTTCTGTGTATGTATGTATGAATCTTTCTGAAACATGATGTTGGTTTAACCATCACTTTGGATTGCTAGCTAACTTGCCTTCCATGTTGTGATACATCTTTTCTCGTGTGTTCCCTTCTTAACTACGTGCTATCACAGGTTTCCAAGGGGCACACTCATCTCAACCCCTGTGTGTTTGAACCTCTCATGCACCTTCCTTGGCTTGCTACGGCTATCACACCCTTGATACCAACAAATACATCTTACTTGCCTCTGTGCGAAATCATGGCCAAGGCCTTACCATACGATCCACTGTTGGGACTCCTACACCAAACTGTCTGAGGTCTAATTGGGACTTCTTACCGGGGATATCCCCCTACATGTTGGAGGGTCTAGCACTGTCAACATTTTGGTGCTAGAAGGAGGGCAAAATGACAAGTTGAGCCCTCATCATCTGTTTTGAATCTTCGCACATCTATCATGGAGTTTGTTATAGTTTGCCATCTGAAATTTCTGTCCAATGGACATATCTTTCACGTCAAGAGGGAGTTCTTGGATCACTTGTCACAACTCACATATGATGGTGAAGGCGAAGTGGCCTGGCCTGAGCACTTAGATGACTTCCATGCGCTCATGCAGGGTATGGAAGATTTTAATGAAATAGAGGTTTGTTCGTTGCTCGCACACACACTTCGCAACCACCCATCACAATGGTGTGGCACACTACCTCATAACTCCATACACTCATTCAAGCACTTCAACGATCTATTCGGATTTGTTTTCCACCATTTTGATCTTGAAGTGTTTGATAAAAAATTGTTAAAACAACGGAAGGCCCCGCATGAATCACCTATGGAGTTTTCAGAGCGCTTTCGTCTATTCATGTTTGAAGCCCCGAAAAGTCAAATAAAATTTCAGTGTCTCATGGACAGATTCAAATATTGCCTTGTCCAATTTGTCAATCCCAAGAAGAAGTTCAAGCTTAAACCCCGCTCAACATACTTCGGTGATGGAGCTGTGCAATCACAGATGGACACGGTCACTGTCACAAGTGACTGTCCGCCGTCCCCTCATCAAACAGCTCCACCATCACAGAGTGATGTGGGAGAGAATGCACACACATCTGTTCAACCATCACATCCTCCCGACATCGCTCCTTCTGATTTTTTTGCAGACTTGGTTGTGAGTCCCATACCTCGTCACATGTATTTTGTACCTCAACCTCCGTCTTCGAATTGGGATAATCCTCCGGATGACACTATCTTGTGTTCTTTCGTTCCAGACACTAAACTTGTTTTGAACGAGGATCGATCTATTGACAGAGTTGGTGTTGCACAACCAACATGCACTGACATTCATGAAGAGTTGGTGTTGCACAACTACCATCGCGTAGGTGTAGACAGTAGAGCTATGTCCAGTTCTTAGAACTTTTCTTCCTATGGGACATCTCTTTCAAATTCATCTAAAAATATATTGACATCCCCTATTTCGTCATAGTATGGTAAGTTACAAACCTCCGATGAGATACAATGAAGAGATTTTGTCAGTCTATTACAATGCAACATAGATACTTCATGTAAACAGTTATGCTAATGCTCCATTTCCTCGTTATAGTCTGAAACGCAGGAAATATCCTTCTCCCAACTAATTCTTCCATATGCAGTGGGATTAATCCAATCTTCATTATGCGCAGTTAACTTGTAGATGTGCTCAATATTCTCATTGTCATAATCTTTACGGATCGTTTCAGTGTATCATGCTCCTTCAGAGGGATCTAGAGGAACAACAACCCTCATTCCATTCTTCTCAAATACCATGCCCCGTCATTTCAAGTTAATTATAGCATCCATATCAAATGCCCAATCAATTTCTAGTAAAGTTGGGTATGGATTACTATCATCGATGATCCCAATGACTTCAAAATCTGTTATTACACTGACTCCCTCAATATCTACAATGACCCCATGTAGTCGACCCATTAGAATAATATTTTTTTGGTTCACCATGCACAGCTGGATTGGCGACCATTGTAACTTTGGCTGTCCCATTCGCTCCCATGTCTTCTTAGGTAGGATATTCACATCTAATCCTAGATCCAAGATTACTTGATCCATTTCAAATTCTCTGATCTGCGCAGTTAGTCTCATTTCGTGACATGTTCTCTTTTTCTTTCCATAGATCTTATTTACTGCGCATTGTTCCGTTCGAGGCTTTCCTTTTCCAACACAATTGTCAAGGATTTTCTATTGTTGTTTCAGACTAGTTTTTATGTGGAATTAGCTGCACCATTTTTTCGACGTTGAAGCTCCTAGATCTAGGAAACTTTTCTTTGCTTCCTTGAAAGTCTCCTTCTCTCTTTTCATATTGAACCCAATGTTATTAATTCTAGATTTCCTAACCCAGATATCCGCCTCAGGCTATTCTCCTTATGCTTTTCTAGCTTCTTTAGCTGTGCTACTTTATGTTCTCACCATGTTTATACTAGGATCATCCTCGCGAGGTTCTGATCTCATCATCTGCAGGTTATGTGCAGGCTTTTGGTTCTTCTTTTCCTACATCTTAGCCATTAAAATAGGATAATTTTCAATCACATGATCAAATTTTCTACAATACTTACAATATGGACATGTGGAGTTTTGACAGTCTCAGGCAAAGTATCAAAACTTCGCCACAGTTATAACAAATGATTTGACCCTGTCCTCGTCATGTACCTCCTCCTTGACAATGTCCTTAGCCCTGGAATCCCCCACGACTTGCAGGCATACCTTTATTTTCTTGTGTGTGACTTTTAGCTTGCATCCTGTACAACGTAGTCTGCTCCATCATTAAGGCGTAGCTACGACAATTACTCTCATTGTGTCCTACTGATCAGAAAAAATTGCAAAACAGTTGCTTAGCTGTCTGCCCCTACTTCTGCAATAAATAATAATGATATGTTTGATGCTAGCCTATGACTCTACAGATGCTACACCATACACTTGATCCAACACCTTGTCCTATACTTGTTTATGGATTTAGAGGATTAGGACCTCTAACCGCTAAATAATCAAGATACACGGGACATTGATCTTTATAATGACCTTCAGCCTTACATTTCAAACACCATACTTCTGAGTGTATGTATGATCGAACATATTTTCCCTTCTTTAACCCTTGGATCTCCATATGCAAACTTGCGAGCTGCGACTAGATCTGCTAGACTCCTACATGTGTATCCTGGACTAGAGATGCTTCTAACTTCATCGTGATCTCTAAGGCTTCAGCTTGGGTGTTGATCTTCTACTGTGATAATGGTAGTCTTAGATGTGGCAACAACGCAGTGATGTACCATTATTTATGTACTTCGTCAGTAATCTGGAAATTCCCTTGACTGATCAGACACTTGAGCCTTTGGTCTAATTCCCATGCACTTTTGTTAGGCTCTTACTTGATTTCCTCCATCTCTGTACAACACTACAACTTTGACTTCAACTTTCTGAATTCTAACTCAAAGATGTCTTTGTATCAGCCATTGTAATAGTAGATTCATCGTGCTATACTTTATGTAACAAGACAGTGCTCTATCCTGCAACATTATGATAAGTTGGGCCTTTTTAATATCATCATCATTAATCTACTGTGATTTCCACACAACTTTGGAGACAAACTAGAGTTGTTTAGGATCTTCAGATCCCAGACCCTTGAACACAAACATTTTCACTGTATTGGCCATATTAAATTGTGGAGGTGGGGGTGGAGGTGGAGGTGGAGTTGTGCGTATATGCAGTGGAGGTGGAGGTGGAGGTGGAGGTGTGCGTATATGCAGTGGAGGTGGAGGTGGAGGTGGAGTGGATGTATGGGGAATCCCATATGTACCCTGATTTCCTGACTGCGACGCTCCTATAGGTGTACTAGGGTTGCTCCATTCTTCATCGATGTTTGAAACACCTAATAGAGGGCTGTAACGGGTTTCAAATCCATATACTTTCCCACTTTGTGTAGTCCCAAGCTGGATTTTCTTAAACATCAATTCGCTCACATACACCCTTTTTGCACAATAACATTTTAATCCATAGATTTAATGAGTTCAAATAATTACCTCAATGACCTTTGAAGAATCTTCGCTCGACAATGGATATCTCGGCTCTTATTACAATGAAGAATGTAGTGAAATGCGATACTTAGTGTGAATTGTGATTTATGTGATGAATCCTCCAAGAATGCTATCGATCCATAATTCTACATATCTTGTGATCTCAATATTAGTCTCTTTGAGATTCTTTACTAATTTTGGGGTCCAAACAAGATTCTTGTCATGCTTATAGCGAGGTTGACTATCAACTAATTTTGTAAGCCACTCATACAACTTGTGAGGGAAAGAACATAAAAAGATATTGTGTTTTTTTGTATAAAGGTACCTTAGTAACCAAGCTTCTATTGATAAGCATGGATTTATGTTTTCCTATAGTGCAAACTCGTGCTCCTTTCGCTCAACCTAATTGTGAATTTCCTTCTTATTCAGATGCCACATCCACATCCCTCAAATAGATCCTAGTCCTAGCAATGGAACCATTTTTTGGCTTCGGGGCTTAGAGCCAAGTTCGAAGCTAGGCTACACTAACCAACAAAACCCAGTATTACCGGCCCTTTCAGCAACAACCTACACAGGGAATATCACAGTCTCACCCAAGGTAATATTGGGGGATGCTAGAACCAAGTTTCTACACCCACAGGGGTATGAGTGATTGATATTTTTAGCAGACTGTCTTAGTAATTGAGTTTTCTAGCTACTAGGTGGTAGCTCCTATATGTAATAATTTTTTCGGCATAATAGAATAGTTGAGCAACAACAACAACTGATGGTTTTTTTCCTCGAGAGGGTTTTACACTAGAAAATTTGTGTGTCCTCTTATGTGCATGATTTCCTTGTTGATTTTTTATGGTGTTTCTATATGGTTATTTTGTATGCTTTGATACATTGATTTCATGTTGGTTCCATAAGTTTAGCTGATGAATTACTAAATCTTGTGCTTTGGTAAAAAGAATTAAAAATTAAATTATCACAATCACTACTAAGTCATGCCGCCCCCCGTAGTGAATCCATTTCCAACATAAAGAAGAAGTATTTTTTTCTTTTTTTACTTCAAAAAGGCATCTAACTGGTCCCTAGAGATAATTTGTGGCGTAGAATGGAAGAACTTGAAATTCCTTTACACTATAGAGTTGTTTCCCATAGGCTCTATGAAGAGGTGAAAGTCAAAATTAGAACTTCAACAGGCATTTAAGAAAGCTTTAGAAGTGACGTTGGAGTCAAGCAAGGTTGCCCTTTATCCCCTACTCTTTTTGGTTTGTCATATTGATAAACTAGAAGAGTGGCTGAATCTACAAGGTGGAGATGGTGTTCGACTGGGGGAGTTTCTGATAAATCTTCTTTTATATGTTGATGACCCTGTATTGATTGCTAAATCGGCCCATCGATTGTAGATGCAACTGTATGCCCTTGAGCATTTTTGTAGAGAAGTGGGGATGCAAGTCAATACCAGCAAGACAAAAATAATGATTTCCTCTAATAAAAGGAAGTAGAGCCAGCATGTGTTCTTCTTTGAAGGAAACAATCTTGAAGAAGTAAATGAGTATAGGTACCTCAGGATTGATTTCAACAAGAAGCTTAATTGATAGGACTACAAAAAGAAGATAATTTTAGGAGGGTGGAAAGCGTTATATGCTCTTCAAAACATATTTAGAGAGGCATAGTTGTGGGATTGGAAAACTATTAAAGTTCTTTCTGGACTCCTAATTTGTCTAGTGACGCTATATGGGTGTGAATTGTGGGCTAGCAGCACCCCCGTCTCAAAATGGAAACAAATTAAGAAAATCCAAAAAACACTTTATCATGAGCAAGTTCAAAATTAAAAGTTTGGTTCCTTATTAGATAATGTTGAGTGAAATAAGGGTAGCTCCCATCGAAGCAATTGCTATGGTATGTCTCATAATATATCTAAAATGAATTGAGAAAATGGGAGTAGGTAGACGACCTATAGTTATCTTCAATGACGGAATGAGTGAAAGAAAGAAAACATGGATGATACAAAACAACAATTGGATGCAAAAATGGAATATCTACCTCAATGCCCACCCCACAAATAACAAGGAGTTAAAGAATTCTGTTATGGAGAAGTTTCATAAGTGTATATGGGGAAAAGAGTTGGGTAGAAAGAAGAAGTACTCTGTTGAGGAATTCAACCCCACTTGTGATCTCCAACAAAAAGAGTACATTGGAGCTAGCATTTTATGGAGAGAAGAGATACTAATTGCTCAATCAAGAACTAAATTGCATCAACTCTGGTGTGAAATGAGACGATGGAGCATACCTAAAGAAGCTAGAGAAGAACAAGTGTGTACTTTTTGCACTTCTAGGGAAGTGGGAAAAAAAACATTTTGGAATGTGATTCTTTCAGAGACATCAGGGACAATTATGGCAATATGTTAGCATTGGTCCCTTGGCATTGTCTTTTTAGTGAGGGGACTATTAGAAGGTTGGGTCAGCTCATCATCATTTTGAATAAGAAAATGACTAAATTGCAAAAGGCAAAAAGTAGAGAGGTTGGTGGTCCCATATACTATTTTTAGTCTCGTGGACATTAAAATATCATGTTAAGAATCATGATTATCGTTAGACCAAAACCCGCAGGTGTTAGTTAACGATCGCATCGCCAGAGATAAGGATCTACAAGAGGCAGTTAGTCCACGTTGTGAAACACACAGGGAGTGTTGGTTTATCTAATGTCCAACATATCATTCATTCATATGTACCATGAAATTATAAATTTAATATAATTATGTTTCTCTAATTAATGAGAATTTTATTTCTTTATCATGTTCTTCCATTTTGAAAGTACATGCATCCATGCATTTCTTATCTATAAAGAGTTTGAATATACTCAAATGAACAAACCTAAAAGGCTAAAAAATTAGATGGTGAAATTTGGACTTCATTCATTTCCTTTTTGTCTACGTAATTCTTTTTTTGTAATATCCGACCCTTGATTTCTATTAGTAGTAAAAAAGAAAAAATTACATTTGATGTTCTTTGGAGCACATTGAAGAACTGGTCAACAGACCGATAACTAAATGAGAACTTAGCCAAAGATCAACCACCCTATTGTGAACAGTTTGATGTGGTGGTTATTCAACCTTACAACAACCCATAGATGTTAACAGAAAACACACTAGCTAAAAATAGAAGTACAATAGTTTACATGAGTGGAAATCCACGCATACCCACAATGAGTGGAAATCCCCATACACCCACTACATATTCCACATTCTAGGAGAATAACTCTTAAAACAGGATCTTGGTTTTTCTTTGTTTCTTTTCTGCCTTCGAACATCAATCCATCACATCAAAGTATCCACCTCAGCAACAACTGGTTCAATGACCTCATTTCCATGAAGGACTTCTAATGCCATGGAATCAACTGTGTTGGTGATTTCCTTATCACTGTCAGATAGGTCTGACTCATCGGTTCTTTTGTGCCCACTTGTTGTCGTCGCAGTTATGGCTGAAACTCCTTCTTGCTCCTTCCTCATGTGATTCGCCCCTGTTAGGGAATAAGATGATTCCCTTGGAGTCCTTGTGAAAGTTGGGGGGGATGACTTATAAACTGACTCTGGATGTTGTGGGTTTTCTCTTCCCTATTCGATTGAAATTTTAGATCTCTTTTCTTCCTTAGGATCCCTGCAACCACTACTAGAATTCTTTGTCTCCTACGAAGATGAAGCCCCTTTTTAAAAGGGACAGACATTCTGAAGGTGATTGGCCTATTGGCGATTTTGACATTAGAAAGTTGTATTTTCATAGTCTAGGGCTTGGAAATACACATTTTCAAACCACTTGAGCTCTATTTTATCTAGTAGACCTTTGTTGAGATCTACCTTGACACATATGCAAACATAGGTGAAAATTCCTTTTAGAAGTCTTTCATTGTCTACATTAATGAATCTTCCAATTAAATTTCCCACTTTTTCTAAGAGATTTGGATAGGAAAAGTGAATGGGAAAATTAGGCAATCTTACCCATACTGGAGTAGACATATCCGACATAGTGAGAGGATTGAAGTTTGGGAACCACAGTTGAATGGATAGACCAGCTCGTCCCTAAAACCATGGACCTTGTTCAAGAACTTTTTGTTTATCCTTGTGGCATTTGAAGACCACCACAAAAAACCCCTTTGAGAAGAATATCAATTCCAAATTATGGGTCCAATTTTGATAGATCCAGTCCCTTGGCGCAGATGATGAGGGCAAAAGTCTGTTGAAGTGGCATATTATTTCCCTACCTAGAAATTTTTTCGCTTTCATAGTCAGGGAAAATTTTAAGAACCCCCCCTAAATTTACATGTATAATAAATGGGTGAATCTCCATGGTATATGGGAAAAATGGAAGGTGATTTTATCAATAATATGATATGTATATATAATTTTTTGGTGAATCTCTCACCGGGCATGGCGAATATTTTACTCAATTATAAAATCTTGTGTTTATTGAATACACAAATGAAATCATTGCATTTCTTTAAAATATCTTTTGAAATCAAAATTACCGAAATTACATATCGATAACCTAGTGGGTGTAGGATAAAATTCACCCGTGCCATTCACAGAAAGCATGAGAAAAAACCTAATACTATATATAAAACCAAGAAAAATTCAAGGACCTCGTAACCACCCTGCCAATACACAAGTATGTTCCTATTTGCAATTAGAAAAATTACTCAAATTACAATCTGTTTACTCCAGCATATGTTGCAAAGTTATAGAAGGATGACTAGTGCAATCAATCCATTCCTTTTAGCCCTGGATTTGTTTCAGTTTAAAACAAAAGTATACAAATATACTTGTCCAATGTCTATGCTTTAACCATTCACCTTAAGATGTTTTTACAATATAATTTCCTAAGTCTATTTAATATCTTCATTATCATAAAAACCAACCTATATCCATCTTAACTCCACATCTACCACTCTTAGGGGGATGAAATCTATTTATCCCTCTGACCACTTGGTAGACCCAGAATTAAGATGGATCTAAGATGATAGAATTTCCCCTTTAAATAGTCTATGCTCACATGAATACCATGGTATTGACCATGGTATTACCATGGGTCAATACCATGGGTTATCATAAACTTGGAGCTTAAAAATTACTATTAGTAATTTATAAAAATTATTAAAATTAATAGTTGATTTTTATTTTATTTTTTATTTTAACCAAGCTAAAATGTTTAACATACATTAAATTACAACATCCATTTTTACTCTTGATCGGATCAAATATTTTTTCACTCTATGCTAGTTTGCATATCACGATATTTGATACCTCTCGGGGGTTAGTAGATCTAGAGAAAAAAGATGGATCTATGTTGGTTTAATTCCCCCATTTAAATAGGCTACATTCCAGGTGAATACCATGGGTCAATACCATGTGCCATTTTGGTGAATAACATGGGTCAATACCATGTGCCATTTTTATTTTTATTAATACTAATATTATGGTTAATAATGTTTTTTTGCATGGTATTAATAACAATCTAGTCCATGGTATTTGTCCCATAGTATTTTGCCCATAGGCTTCACTTAAATATAACACATTTTTTGAGTGTTTGTAAATATAAGGTGACTTATGGAGTAAATATAAAAAAATGTTTTATTTGTTTACCATACCTCTCGTTTATTTATATTTTTATTAATTTACCATACCTCTTTTACAAATATGGTATTTGGCCCATAGGATTCACTTAAATAAAACCTCTTTCTTGAGCCTTCATAAATAGAACGAGGGTTATGGACTAAATATAAAAAGAGGTTTTATTTATTTACCATGCGTCTAGTTTATTTATATTTTTATTTATTTACCATACCTTTTGAGTAAGTATAAAAAGACGTTTTATTTATTTACCATACCTCCACTTACTTATATTTTTATTTGTTTACACCCTTGCATGTATATAAGGTGACTTACGGAGTAAATATAAAAAATGTTTTATTTATTTACCATACCTCTCATTTATTTATATTTTTATTAATTTAACATACCTCTTTTATAACTATGGTATTTGGGCCTTTGGCCCATAGGATTCACTTAAATAAAACCTATTCTTGAAAATGGGCCAATGGAAGGTTGTAACTCCTAATTTCGAGGGCTAAATTTACCTTTTTTACCCTCTCCCTTAAAATAAGGTGGGCTATTTGAGGTGATTTGTAAAAATGTACTATGATACAAAATATTCGCCCACTAAAAATTTAAAACCCCTTAATTTCGCCAAAGGGCGAGCATTCGCCCCTAAAATTTTCTATGTTCATAGTAGTGTCAGTATCTGCCACTTCCAAGCTAGGAGTGTCCAATGAGTGCTCAACCACAGAGTCTGGACCTGAAAGTTCCTTAAAATTTGAAGAGTTGGGACCAGGCTTGAGGGCTTCTTGAAAAGATTTGGACGCAGTGACAAATGGAGCCCTCCCTCCCTTGGCCCCACCTTTTAGCTCTGCAACGAGGGAGATTGAAGCCTCATTTGTGATGTCATAATCACATAGAATGCATTCCTTTCTTAGAATCTTGCCTTTGTACAAAAGCCTCAAAAGCACAGTTGAAATTCATATATGTTCCTAGATCTTGGTAGCAAGCTTTGCTACTGAGTCAACTACTGACATCGTAATACAGAGAGTCCATTTTGACAGAGATTTTACAAATATAGTGAAAAGAGGCAGATCTGAAACTAAAGATCCTTGTTTTACAAGTTTTGTCTATGGGGCAAGAGGGACAGATGCATGCCTACCCCCTTCATTATGGTGGAAAATTTTTACTGACATATTACAGACGTCCACATTTTGTTCATGTATTTTTGCAAACAGTTTGCACGCAACCAAATAACCATTTCTTACCAGACAATCTGCCAATAACCTTGCCATAATAGAGCAATCTCTGGCGTAGGATGGTACAATGCTTTTACAACAAATATGTGACCTATAGAATGGGCAAACCATGAAAGGTCCCACAGAGCCGATACCCCCTATGTTGGCATGCTCCTTTGACCCATTGTGATGAAAAATCAGTCGGTTTGCCTCATAGAAAGTCTAAAGGCATTTGTTCCTTCCACCAAAGATGAAACATAGCATAGACTCCTTGTGGCACAAAATACCAGAAATACCAAAACAAATAAACCCAAATTCCTCATTGTAAAACCTAAAAACCCTAGTGTGTTTCATCATATTCCTAAGACAAAACTCATGAAAAACAAAATTCTCTATGGAATTGTTAAAAGTAACTAGGTTAGAGTCCAATAATTAATCAAATATTGATTAATACATTGCAAAATAGATATTTTATTTCAGTTATATTGATATAATACATATTTCAACATTTTCACAATTTATTTTTTCAAACAAACTTAACTAAAATTCTCAATAGCGAGTATCCAAAATGTATAATGATACTTTCACTTATGTTGAAAAATACTTTTCTCGGGAATCTTGTAATTTTTTAGTCATCAACCAATTTCAAGAAATCTGGTGTTTAGATCAAGCGGGATTGTATATTTAGCAAGGATAAAACACACGTGCACAAATAGATATTTTATTTCAGTTATATTGATATAATACATATCTCAACATTTTCACAATTTAGTTTTTCAAACAAAAGTTAACTAAAATTCTCAATCGCCAGTATCCAAAATGTATAATGATACTTTAACTTATGTTGAAAAATACGTTGTTAAGCATCAACCAATAAATTCTAGAAATTTCACTTTTCTCGGGAATCTTGTATTTTCTTAGTCATCAACCAATTTCAAGAAATTTGGTGTTTTGATCAAGCGGGAATGTATATTTAGAAGGATAAAACACACGTGTACAAATATTGTTCGTGGCAAATAATGTTAGAATTGGAAACATTGTTTGCCAAAAATGTAGGTGGGTGTGTAACCAAAATCTATTCCATCGACTTATGTAGGCGGGTGGCTGGTGGCAAATTACTATGATTGGTGACTCCCACTTTCACGTGCGCTTAATCTTTCATATGTTGACTCCCACTTTCACGTGCGCTTAATCTTTCATATGTTGACTCCCACTTTCACGTGCGCTTAATCTTTCATTCTCCCCATATTTGGTAAAAATACAAAACAAAACAAAATTGAATTCATGGAGCACTAATTTGAATTCACAACACAGACAAGATAGTGATGCCCTTCATGCCCAAGACTTTGATGGTTGTAATGCCTTTTGAAAGTTGAGTAGCTTTATAAAATTGTCTTCTTCCCACATGCATTGATAAATTGTATATAACATAAATAGCTGAGAAGGTTCTTCTTCCTTGATGGCAAAAGAATTAAAGAATTCAATAATAGTAGACCTTTTTTTGGTAAAATAAATGGTTTATTAAAAAAAAAAAAAAATTTAATAATAATAATGATGAGTAGTTTTTAAGTGTGATTTTTGGAAAGTTTTTTAGTTTATTTTCTGATTTAATTTGTGCAGGGATTCATTGAAATCACAATTTTGACTTGTGAACTCTTCAAATCAAAGTTCCCCAGGGGTTTTTGAGGATGATGAATCTATATATGTAGTAAAAAAAAACTAGTTTAAACAACACAAATCAAAATTTGGCCACAAAAATTTTCGTCAAATATACCAAAACTCTAAAAATTCACACTTAAAAACTATTCCTATATTAAAATTTACAATTAAATATTTAATTTAATTCGAATAATAATATTATAACTATTTATTAAAATTAATATTAAAATATCAATTTTATATATTTTTTTAAAATCATTTTAATGGATTATTTATTAAAATTATTATTAAAATATCAAATTTATTTTAAAAAAAGTCATTTTAATTAATATAGGTTATTTTTAAGATTAAAAAATTGATAATAAAATCATGAAACTTATTTTATCTAATAGATAATATTAAAATTTAATAACTCTCCCTTCTTCCTTTTAGGTCCCTCTTTAGAGAAACGTTTTAATATTTACTTTGTGGATTACTTCTCCTCTATATACAATGTATCATTAAAATATATTAATTTGATTTTATAAATGGATATTTGTTTTTATCAATATTTCCATGTGTATTTCATCTAATACTATTGAATTAACTTAGTATTAACCTATTTAAAATCTAGTTATCCATCGACTTAAACACTAAAAGATTATGAAGACACTATTATTTGGAAATTATCTTTTGGTTTCGTAATTGAATGCCCTAATGGGCATAGTGCCTCTTGCTAGTAGATCCAGTCGTTGCATCTTTATCATGGCTTGGCTTGGCTTGGCTTAGCTTATCACCTAATGTTTATAATTTTTTATTGTTAAAAGAAAGAAAGAAAGATGCATTGCATGATCATCCTTACTAGACTTATGTTTTTTTGGATTTTTTCTCCATCGATCGCACTTGTCTACTCATCATCCCTCCACTACTCCTTATTCCTTATTGCATTGAGTCATAAAGTTTTCTTTGTTTTTAATTGGGGTGAGGCTCCCTTCAGTTTCATCCTTATTCCTTATTGCATTGAGTTTTTGATTTTTCTTTGTTTTTAATTGGGGTGAGAGGCTCCCTTTAGTTTCATGGTGTGGTGACTATGTAGTGCCTTCCATGTTAATGTATAGGTACTCTGTTTAAGTTTAATGGACTAAAGGTTGCCTTTGCTAATCTATTTGTTGTTGAATAATGAATACATACACTTGACTTGGGTAGGATTTTAGTTGACTATATTTTACAACACAACAAAGTTACTCCAACCTATGAGTCCTCTCAATCATCCTCCCACCTTTTTAGTGCATTTCTTTTTATAGTTTCTTTCCCTTTTTACCAACTACCATAGCATTTTATATTGGCATGGCTTTCCATAGATTTAAAAGAATAAGGAGGCTCAATTTAGTCTCATCCAACATTCGAATTTGAATGTGTATATTTAGCTTAATTGAGTACTCATTGAACAAAAGGTAAGTTTTCATCTTCATTTAGATGTTATTTTAGAATGTGATTTCAAAAGGGTATAATCCCAACTCTTTTGTGATTTCCTACATTGACCTTAGATTTTGATTCTTATTCCAATTTTTGGTATTTTGGTTTTCTCAACTTGTTCTAATGAGCCCATTTAAGCTTCAATAGAGTTGAGAGATTTATTACATATGTAGATGCAATAGAAATTCATTGGTTTTGATTTTAGGTTGGTTTATACTTGCATTGTTTTGGGTTTAAAAAGAATTTTAGTTTTCCCCATTAGTGATTCCTTATGAAGTCTATTTTGGCTTGCTAAAAAAATTGTTAGGGTTGAATAGACTTTTACCAACATTAGAAAGTTCATATAACATTTAATCTCCAACAAATTCTTAAGATCGATATATTTCGCATATAAGGCCACCTCTTGATTCCATTCCTAACCTTGGAATCAATGTCAATTCTAGATACCCATTAAACATATTAGTGGATGAGATCCCCTAGTGAAAACTTGGAGTGAGCTGCAATTAAGAGGTGGGAGTGGACTAAAAAAATAGAAATCATTTAATTGTGTGCATGAGAGGATAAGGATAAATAAAATAAATATTTTATTTATTCAATTATAGAATAATTATTTAATTATAGGAGACTAGAATAAGAATAATTCATTAAATAATAAAAATTATTAAGATGGAAGAATGAAATGATGTTTAGGAGATGAAAGAAATTGTGTTGGTCAATTTTTTATGTCTACAAATGTATTTCTAATTTCTCTCAGGATTTTGACTTTTGTGAACATTGTTTATAGGAGAAGTAGAATCAATTAATATTCTCCATTAGCGCTACAAGGGAACAAGGAATATTATAGTTGGTGCAAAGTGATGTGTTTGTACTTATGTCAGTTCCATCACTGGGAGAATCTATGTACTATGTCTCATTTATAGATTAATTCTTGAGGACTATGACTTTATTTCCCTTGAAATAAATCTTTGACAAATTTAAAGAGTTTAAGGCTCTTGTGGAAGATCATATAGAGAAGAAAATTAAGTGCTTAGGATAGATAATGGTGGATAATTACGTCAGAATAAATTGAAAGAATTTATAACAATGCAGAAGACTACTCCATACACACCTCAGTAGAATGGAGTTGTAGAAAAGATGAATAGGAAACTAACTTAGAGAAATCGAGGATTGTCATGTTACCTACAAACCTATCACCCAATACTTAATTCCTTGCAAAAATCTGATCTAATGAACAAATAAACAGCTAGGTTCCTACCACAAAATTCAATAGAAGCAAAATTAAATAACCAATATCATAAAACAACAAATATAGATTCTTCCCAACAAGTTTTTCATTAAAATAAAATCTAAACTTATGTGGGATCATGTCCTATATAATGGCCCAACTAAGAAAATACATAATACAAATAACCTAGATCTAATCCAGCAGATCTACCCTAGATCGGTGATTGATATTCTCTATAGATATGGATCTCTAGCCTCTTTGCACTCCCTTGTACCTAGGACACCACTCACTAAGATTCCTCTTTCAATCTTGCGTTGTTGTAATGTGTCTTATCCCTCTTCTTAGTCTCAATTTTATAACTTTACATTAATCCAAATCCCTAACCCTAACCCTAATCTTAAAGTAATTAATGGCAAAGATTAGATCTTGCCTCATTTGAGATTAATGACTAGGATTAAAACAAAATCACTAAATTAAATTACTTTCCTTTTCCTATTTTTCTTTTAGATCAATAAGACAACATACTAATATGTGTTTTTTTAAGTTACAAAGCAACTTACTCACACTTGAGAAATTGTTCCAAGGAGAATGTGGGAAACTTCTGCACACCTAGACACGAGGCTTGTGTAGAAGTACCTATCTGAGGTACAAAAATCAATACTCCCTCTTAGTGAGTGAGGTTCTTTGGAAGAAACTCCACTTATATCTATCTCCAATCCCACCACATAATCAGTTGTTGTAGCTACTCCCTCTTAGATGGAAGACTTACTTGCTATTTCCTTTGGAATCTACACCGGAGACATGTTTCTCCTAACCATGCTCCTAGGAGTCAACTTCCTCTTGAGAATCCATCAATGTTAGCTCATACCAATTGGTACTAACAATATAGTAGAGGCCTCCTGCCCATGTTCATATTAGAAACTGAGTCCCCTATCTCAACTCCATCTTTAGATCCCCCTGCTCATTCTCTATCACTAACATTAAGACTTGATCCAATATCCCCTTGGATCTACCTACAGTCTAGCCTTGCAAGTTGTACAACTTACCCTTCCTAACACCAAGCCTTACTGTTGTGTCATGGGTAGCTCCCTCTAAACTTATGAATACTTGTCCTCTTTGGAACAAAACATCGTACCCTTCATCTTCTGGAGCTAAGATTGAGAGCAAGTTCATCTTCAACTCTGGGACATATAACACCTCTGTTATCTTCAGAGATCGTCCTAATTCTAGCTATAATAAGGAACACTTCCCTCATTCCCGTCATATGGCGAGATGCTCCACTATTCATGAATCATGCATCATTTGCCACAACTAGGAACTTCTAGCACTAGTTCTAGGAAAACAAATATCCACCAATGATAATTTTTCCTCAAATTTTGTTGCAAAATATTCAATCTCTATTGATGATACAACTTGTGTTTTCCCTTTGTCTTTCTTTCTGTTTGGAAACTAGCTTGCATAATGTTCTGGCTTGTGACATGTAAAGCACTTGACTTTTATCATTTCCTTCTTTTTCCCATCATGAGAGGATCCTTCCTCTTTTTTGTTCAGTTTATAAACCCCTTTCTCTTTCTTACATGACCTGAGGACCCATTGCTAGCTTTACTTCTTGTTTTAATGGTAGACGTCTTGGGTTACTCCCTTAAGGTGGGAGTGGAATCTAACAAAATTAAAGGACTTAGGATTATTGGGGATGATATCACTGCCATAGACTAGAAGTTCATGGATGACACTCTTTTAATGGGTGCTTTCATAGATCATGAATCCTATGCTTTCAAATAGGTATTATTAGACTTCATGGAAATTTCAAAAACTAGCAATACTCATGGTAAGTTTGACTATTTCTCCTTAAAAATTCACCTATTATTCAATTAAACATCTCTCAAATATTTGGATTCAAATGGATCTCCTTTCCATTTAAATACTTGGATGCTCCTTTTGTTGAAAATTCCCTCCACAGTGCTTCATGGGAGGATCTTCTTAACAAGTTGGAGAAAAAATTGGCTTGTTGGTGTTGGGAAATCAATGCATGTAGTTATTAGGGTTTTGATTCCTCTTTTCTTGATAATTACTTGTGACATGTGTTGGCTTCTTTACTTATTTATTATTTTATCTTTCATCAAGCAATCACCAAATAAAAAATATGAATATCACAAGAACAAGAGACACAAGATGTAGGCACTTAGCTAGGGAAAACCCCTCTCCTAGGGGAAAACCAAATCAAGCTCTTCTTTCTCTAATAGAACCAAGTCAAAGTGATACAATCCAATACCTTATGACCAAGATATGTACCTTCTCTAATCACCAAGTCAACCCTGCTTCCAATTAAACAAACTTTACCAAAGTCAACAAGGGTCAACACTCTTCAAATCTACTCTAACCAAAATTTTGGCCTACTGCAAATCAGAATTTTGGACTTGCAGTAACTATAGAAATTTCAGCCCCTGAAACTTGCCCAGAAACCCTAGAAAACTCGCATGTGTGAGAGAGAGATGCCCAAAACTTGTCCTTTTAACTTTTCCTTGATTTTGTCTTCCTTCCTCTAGACCTCGCTCTTCGTCTTGTCTTCTATCCACTATAGATCGAACTTATTGTGATCGATGCCAAGGAGGTCAAATTATCCTTCTATATATATTTCTTCTATAGGGTTGAATAGCCCCAAACAGGGCTGACTTCATCAAGGCAATGCCAACTTGGTGAGGATATGAAAAATTACTATTTTGACTCAAAATATTTTTTCTTTACATGATACAAAATCCCAAGAAGGGTCAAATAAATATGACAATGACTTATGACTCAAGAAAATTGTAGAAGCCTTCAATGGAGGTTATGACCTAATGAACAAATTAAAAGATCATGGAACTCAAGCTTAAAATAATTTTCTTTTTCTTCTTTTTCAATTTTACAATAAATAAATAATGATGGAGTACAATAGCAATTATGAAGACTGAAAATAGTTACATTTTCAAAACTCCCTCTTAACGAGGGAGGTATTCATAATTGTACAAACAAGTATAAGGATGAACTCAAATTGACATGTTCTTAGAAGAGTATTAGCATACACAATGCTAGGGAACTAGGTACTGTCTAGGCTAAATACCAAGGTATCAACCTAAGAGGGACTAAGGTGTCATCAAGGCAACTTGCCACTATAAGTACCATCAGGCTACAACCAACTAGATATAGATACCATCTAGGCCTCCATGTGATGGCACCAACCCTTACAGGGATCTATTTATCATATAGGTTAAATATCAAAGGGAGCTCCATATCATCAAGACCAAGATACCCTCCCATATAGGGATCTAGACATCATATATGCCAAACTATAACTGAGATCTCAATATCATATAGGTCAATATGTCCTCCCAAGTGCCATTCTAAGGTACTCATCTCTCCCTCTCAACCAAATCTAATATATCCACCAATCCAAGCATTCTTCTAAAATATAGAAACTTGTTGTTGGGGAGAGATTTCATCAACACATCAACTATTTATTCATATTTCAGAATGTATTGTAACTTCATGACCCCATCGTGTACCAAAATTTTGATATAGTGGTATTTATTATTAATACTTTTAGTCCTAACATGGAACACAATGTCCTAAAACATTCTAATGTTGCTTTGGTTATCACAATTTATAATTGTGGGATCCAAGGGCCCTCCAAACAAATCTGATAGAAGCTTCCTTAGCTAAACTACTTCTTTTCCAACCTCACAAGAAGCAACATATTTAATGATCAGGTGCTCATGTCCTAAGTGTCGTAAAATGCTCAAAATTTAAAATGATCAAAACTGGTTCAAAGTTGAACGAATGGAAAGTGCTCGTCTTCCTAATTCCGGCGCCGCAAATAGTTCGAAAAACGGTCGTCGTATGAGGAAGTTATGGCAAAAAGAAGAATTTGTCAATAACATTGAAAATTTTAATTTTTCAAAAAAAATAATTAAAAAAGGAATATTCCATAGAATATTCTTTGGAATATTCCAGGGAATATTCCCTTCACACAGCCAATAGAAAGCTGCCACGTGGCAGGCCCAGAGGTTGCCACGTGGTCCCCAGATGACGTCAGCAAGCATTATGGGCGCATATTTAAAATTTTGTGGCATTGGCAAGTTTTGAACCCGCAACCTCTTCCCCACCAGCCAAGTGCTTTACCAACGCGCCACAAGCATCACATGTGTTCATGGAGTGGCGGAAATTGTTTAAAAGGTTTGACTTTCTGTTGGGCGGGGCCCGAAGGGGGCCAGCCCCCCATACCATATGACCATGGGCCCATAACCGTGGGCTCAACCCCCTAACCGCCGGGCACGAAATCCGAGATAAACCGCCATCCATGCATCAGCATTTAATGTAACTGCAGTTCGTTTGGCGGAGATTCTGGCAGGAGCGCCAAAATTGGCGGGCCCGCTGGACTCCAACTAAAGTTAGCTGGAGTGTTTCTAGGCATAACTGGAGGAAAACTTTAATTGGCCATAACTTTGGCTAGGAAAGGTGGTTTTGGACGATTTTTTTTTATTTTTTTTATTTTGGGTATTTTTGACCTTCTGAAGCCATTGGTGCGGGTCTTACATCCATCTGAGGTCATTTGCAGAGGTTTTGGAGCCGTGAGAGTTCTAGGAGCCATCAGGGCCTAGTATTGTGAAGACTGTATAGGGTTGCAGGTATCCATTGGAGGTGAACCAGTAGTCAATCCTGAAGGATTCAAGTGTTATGAATCCATTTTTACCATCTATTCCACCTGTAGATGCTTCTATTCAGCTGTATATTCAATTTGAGCATTTAATGAAAACAAGGACAAGCCCATTTGGGAGCTTTGGACCCAGCAGACGTAGCCCAGGAGGGGTGAACTGCTTTATCAACTTCTTTTGCATCTGTGGTTGATTTATTTTGCAGAACAAATTCATTTTAATGTGTTAAACAATAAAAGGAAATAAATCTGCTATGCTTAAATGGGTCATGAATAGCTGAAAATTTCATTTGTTTTCTTTCTGCAAGACATGGAAATCTTTTAAACATGTATATTTCTGAATTGAATACCTTGCAAACAATTTACAAGTAGTTTCAAATTTAGATCAAGTTCAGATCATTTAAACTCAACACTACTCAAGGAAACTGAGTCTTGTTTACAACTTATCCAAGAAATCATTGCATATCCATCATACTTTAGGCAATGATGAATCATCCCACGCAAATACCTCAAGATATCCTTGGCAGCTATCCAATGATCACGACATAACATATATTAGGTCTAGTATTCACAAAATACATCAAAGATCCAATCAACTGATGAAAACATGTGGTAGCAACAACGTTTGAATCTGAACTTCCCAACTTCTTTAAGTTAGTGATCATTAGAGTTGTCATGGGCTTGGAATCCATCATGCCAAACTTTTGTAGAATATTGATAACATATTTTCCTTGACCAAGATATATCTCTCTAGGTTTCTACCAAACTTCCAATCCCAAATAATAATGCATAAGTCATAGATCTTTCATTTCAAATTCAACTACCAACATCTTTTTACATTCCTAAATTCTATGCTCCACACCTGTAAGAGGTTCATACTTTACTATTTTGATGTAGAGGTTTAAGTCTACAAATCTTTTAGCAAATCCAATCCTTAAAAGATATGCATCCATTATAGCATACCAAGATCTAGGTGGTTGTTTCAAGCCATATAGAGCTTTCTTTAACCCACAAACATGAGATTCCTTGCTATGTATCTCAAAACCTTCTGGTTGTTCAATGTACACTTCTTCATCTATGGTTCCATTCAAGAAAGTTGTTTTGACATCCATCTAGTGGATGTTCCATCCCATAGTAGATGCTAAAGAAACCAGGGATATAATGGTATTGTACCTAGTTGTAGGAGAAAATGTTTTTTCATAGTACATACCTTCTTTATGAGAGAAACCCCTTTCTACAAATATTTCCTTGTATTTGTCTATGCTCCCATCAAAATCATGTTTTATTTTATACATCCATTTAGAGATGACAACAGATTTGTCACTAGGTCTAGGAATGATTTCTAAAACCCCATTCTTTATGATTGATTGATATTCTTCTTACATGGATTTCTTCCATTCATCATGATTAGCAGCTTGTTCAAATGTGGTTGGTTCTTCTTCAATTAGTTTCATCATATATGTTGCATATTCAAAGTACATCTTTGGCTTCTCGCTTTCTTCCAAAGTAATTTTTTTTGCTCCATGTCCTTCAAGTTACATCTTTATGTGTGGCTTTCAACCAATATGGGCTCTTCTTTACTTTAGGAATGATTATAGGTTGAATGGGTTCACTTGGTCCTTTGTCTTCTTTATTTTTAGGTTCTTTTTCATGTTTCTCTTCTTATTCAATGAGTGGTATATCCTCTCCTTCAGATTGAATGGGAATTTCCTTGGACTTCTTGTATTCAAAGCTTTCATCAAATATGAGATCTTTTCTAACTTCAATTCTATGATATTCTTTTACATAGATTATATAAGACTTTGATGAAAGGATATAACCTACAAATATACCCTTTATACTAGTATATAAGACTTTGATGAAAGGATATAACCTACAAATATACCCTTTATACTAGTATATAAGACTTTGATGAAAGGATATAACCTACAAATATACCCTTTATACTAGTATAATCAAAATTCTTTCTCTTATCCTCATGAATATGAATGTAGGTAGGGCATCCAAATATTTGGAGATGATCTACATTAGGATTCTTCCCTGAAAATGCTTATTTCGATGTCATATTTTTAAGAATTCTATTTTGTATGTATACTACTAGCATAGTTGCTTCTCCCCATAAGAATTTTGGAAGATATTGGTCATAAATCATGGCTCTTATGCATTCTTCAATGGTCCTATTCTTTCCCTTTGCTACTCCATTTTGTTGAGAATTATAGGGAACTATGAGCTCCCTCTTAATACTTGATTCCTTGTAAAATGCTATGAGTTCCTTATATGTATACTCACCACCATTGTTAGATCTAAGGGTCCTTATCTTTCTTTCTGTCAATATTTCCATTTCTAATTTGAATTCTTTAAACTTTTCATAGACTTCATCCTTATATTTAAGAAGATAAATCAAAGTTTTTCTAGAGTGATCATCAATGAAGGTAACATAATATAGATTCCTCTAAGAGATTTATCTGCCCTTGGTCCACATACATCATAATGAATGAGGTCTAATATTTCTTTAGACCTTATGTCACTTCTTGAAAATGGTTTCTTTATATTCTTTCCCAAAGCACATCCCTTACATACTCCTTCATGGTCCTCCTTCAAGTTGGGGATGCCTTTCACCATTTGAATTAGGGAGGGAAATATTTTATAATGAAGGTGTCCATACCTTCTATGCCAAAGTTCAGAGGGACTAATATCCATGTGAATAAGAGCTTGAGGAGGAGGTGTTAGAATTCTATACAACCTCCTCTCATGAATCCCAATAACCCTATATTTTTCAATACTAGAGTCCCTTCCCCAAACAAGAACTTTTCCATCTACAAAGGCAATTCTATATCCTTTATCTTCTAGAAAAGAAATAGAAAGTAAATTATTTTTCAAACCTGGGACATAAATAATGTTGTTGAGATAAATTTTTCGACCATCTTCTAGTTTCAATGAAGTAGATCCAATACCTTTGACTGCATAGCTATTGTTGTCTCCAAGCTCCCCTGAATGAGATGATGATCCTTTTGATAAGGTTTGAAGTTGTCCACTTTCTCTTGTCATTTTTCTTGAGGCTACACTATCAATGATCCAAGTGTTGTCATCATCAAATGTACTTGTATGTACAACCAAGAATCCTCAAATTTTGACTCTCCTAGATAGATTGTAGATGATCTTGATACCAAATCTTCTTTGTAACAACCCCGGGTTAAAAATCCATGTAATTAATTTAATAAAGGAAAAATAAGACCAAGGTCATGGGACATGTATTCCAAGATGAATGTTGGGAAAAAAATCCTAACGAGTGTTCATTTGGGTTATTATGGCTAAGGGGAAATTGGAAAAGGAAACGACAAAGGCTTTGAAAAGGAAAGAGGCATTAATTGGCATTTTATTTATGAAAATGAAGGAAATTAGGAGAAAAGGGAGGTGAAAGGTCACAGGTTTTATGTTAGGAGTAAAATGAAGGGAAAATAATGGAAATTGAAGAAAATAGAGTCCTCATTGATAAAAAGGCTTCTGGGGATCAGTTCACAACCTTTTGTCAGTTCAATTTTGAAGCTCTCTTTCTCTATTCTCTCTATTCTCTCATCCTCTTGCACACTTAGAGCATTCTTGGAGCACTGTAGCATTAGAGAAGGAAAGTAAAGGAAGGACAAGGAAGACAAATGAAAGCAAAGATAAAGTAGGGAAGTGTTAGATCAAGTGACTATAGCGGGATTACCTACATGTATTTAGTTGCATATATGATTTCCTTGCTATTTTTGGCATGCATGGTATATGCGTGTGTGTATTTGGTTATCTTGTTACCATTGGCATGGATTTTTCCAGGTGTGACACTGATTTTGAGCCTTGCCTTGCCATTTATGGATAGCCATGGTGTGATGGGGTTCTTTCATTTGGTTGAGCTAGATTGTCGGATGGTTTCAAAAATGAGTGAGGTGGTCTCAAGAAAATTCCCAAAGGCCTAGAAATCCATGGACAGGTAAAGGTGGGATATGCAATAAAGCCTGAGGGTGCATACAAATAGATTCCTCACAGTTTAGGTGGATATATCCAGAGGCATCCATGCTTTTTTAGGGCCTAGTGATACCTGGACTGATATGGCGGGATTGAGATAAATCTTGGTAGTGTATGTTTATTGTTTTTCCTGGGAATCCTGACCGGTTAATGTGGGATTGTGATAAAACCTAGTTGTATAGATCAGGGTTTGGGCCTAGGAATCCTTGATCGGTGTATGGTGGGATTGCGGTAAAACCTAAGGAAGCCCTAGCTGTTTTGTTCTGAGTCCCACACTCATGCTTGGAATATGGCACAGGGGTGATTGGCAAAAAGAAAGATTTGGTTTAACCCAATCTATGGTTGGGTAGTACGTGGAAGTCGCTAACTTGGTTGGATTTTGCATGTGTTAATAAGATCTCCTTTCTGGTTGTGTATTATGTGTAAATGTACTTGTTATTATGTGGCTTTAATGGTTGTCCTATCATTGATATTTCTCTAGTTATATGCTGGTTATAAGCATGGTTTATGACAGACTTGAATTATGGATCTCATCATGTTTTGGTTAGTAAATGAAATATTCATGAATGGATGGTATAATAGATGATAATGCATTGATTGTGAGAGGGCATCATACCTTATTGACGATTCTCAGATAAGTATGAGACCCCTATGTTCAAATATGTAATTATGACATGTAGA
The DNA here is from genome assembly GCA_031772625.1 of Pinus tabuliformis. Classification (NCBI taxonomy): domain Eukaryota; kingdom Viridiplantae; phylum Streptophyta; class Pinopsida; order Pinales; family Pinaceae; genus Pinus; species Pinus tabuliformis. The sequence continues at coordinate 1,203,291,569 of CM062804.1, forward strand.
TTACATGTTCATGATGTGTTTGATGAAATGTTTGTCATGGATAGGCTTGGTTAGGTCAAGTTCTTGTCTAATTTTTGTGTGAAAAGATTTTTTCCTATGTCATTTATCATTCCTGAGAGTTTTATGAAGTTCTGGGTAGTGGTATGGAGACTAGCCTAAAAAAGTGGCTTAAATCTCACAGTCACTGGCACATAATTGGGTGAAAAAGTCTGCAATCACATGGAGGCCTTGTTGTGGGAGTGACTGGAGGGTTACAGTTGCATGGAGGGATTTTCATGGGAGTGACTAGGGGTTTAATTCAGTTAAAAAGCAAGTTAACTTAGGGGTTGGGCACCTGGAGTGGGTTGTTAGCCCTTAGGGGTCCTAGAGCTCTTGAGGAAGGTCAGGTTGGTTTTGGTTTGTCGATTCCACTTCCTTAACTGTACTTGGGGTGTTGAATCACATCATAGTAACTATTCGTCACATATTTACCCTGGTGGTCCAGTTAGCTTGGGTAAATATGGGAGGAGGGTGTTATAGAGTGGTATTAGAGCATGGTTCAACCCTTGGACTGGATGGATGGAATGTGTTTCTCATGCATGCATGTAAGTTGTATATTTTTTTATGTATGCATGGTGGTGGTCATTGTTGCAGTTTCATTTTCATGTGGAAGTTGATGATTTTATTGTTGGAATGTGGTTTTCATGAATATATGTCAGTTGAATATGCATTTCTTGCATATGTTTGTTGTCTATGTGGATGTATACATGCATTGTCATGGTTATATTTGTCGTGCATGAGGTCATGGTATGAAGTTTGTATTGTCATGCATGGTAACTGGATAATGATGGAGATGATGTTGGTATATTGTTATGATTATGATCATACATGTACCATGCTAATATGGTAATCTTGCAGACGAGATATGCTCCCTAGAACTATACTGAGGTATGTTGATTATGTTTATATTTTGGTTTAGATGACATGGTATTCTTGCGAGAAGAAGAAGAAGATCAAATATGAATAGAAATATGGTGGATTACAGTTCACGAGATTCTCCCTATAGATCAGATGAGCAACATGGTGATGGGTACTCTCCTGACATACCAGACACTTTGAGAAGCTTGAAGACATAAATAGGAAGTTGCAAAGCAGATAATGACATAATCATTCGGGCATGGGAGAAACAAGCAGAGGTCAATGTGATTATACTTTAGAGTTTGTCAGAATTTCAGAGACATAGACCACTTAGAATCAGTCATGGATAGAAGGACAAGACTAATGGGGCATATGTCAGTAGGTCTCATGGTGGGAATAGGTCAGTTATGGATGACACAATCAGAGATGGAAGACTCTTGGATACGTTGGATAGGAGAGGTGATGGACACAAGTTCTATTTAAATATCATATTGAGTATCATGAGCCTCAGTCACTTGAAGAAGTCATTGGAAAGTTGAAACATTGTTATGAGCAATCGAAGCGAAAGACACAATCTCAGCAAGGTTGGAAAGGGAAAGACAAGAATAAATGTAAATGGTAGCTGAAAAGAACAAGACCCCAAGATGAAGGTGAGAAAGAGAATGTTATACCTTACAAGAAGTTTAATGGACCTCAGCATGGAGAACAACATAATAGAGGTGATGATAGGAGACAATTGTAGTGTTGGACATGTGGTAAGGAGTATCTCAAGAAATATTGTCCACAGAATCAGGGTGGTAAGCTTCATATATACAATGCTAAGGGGGTGCCGGTGCAAATAGTTGGGGATGTTGGGAAAAGTATTCCACAGATTTATGTAGCATTGGATAATAGGTAGGAAGATCACCATTCATCTAATATCGAGATGGAAGGTAAGATTTGTGATTAAGTTGTTTCTATTTTTGTTGACCTTGGATATACCTATAGTTATGTTAACCCTGACTTAGTGGATAAGTATTGTTTGAATAAAGAGGTACATGTAGAGTTTTGGTTAGCATAGCTGGCTACAGGTACAAAGAAAAGAGTTCATTATTGGGTAAGATCTTATGCATTTGAGTTGAATGGTATGCACTTGAATGTACTTACATTGGGATCATATAGTATGTTTTTGGGCATGGATTGGTTGTACCTTCACAAGACAAAAGTAGATTGTTATGACAAGGCTATTGAGTGCTTGGATGACAATGGAGAAAAAAGAATATTGCAGGGTAAGAAGAAGACTACATTAGCTTTTCACACTTGCCAAATATAGTGCAACCAGATAAAATCGTTTTCGACCCTTTCATTTTGTTTACAGCCTATGTCCATAGTTATTTTAAGTTACACCCTCAACACTTAAAAAACTATCAAATCGTCCATGTTCACAAGAACTAAGCCCTCAACTTACACTACTTTTTTTATTGTAATAAGCCCATAGGAACTTGTTCACTTAATGCACAAACATGTCGTAAAACTAAAACTTATGGAACCTTTCATCAATTGCCGTGAATATTTACTACTCCCCAGCTCACATACCCCAATCCCTCTGTAAATGTGCCTCGCCATTAAAACACCAAGGAAAAAACTTCGGGCTTATGCGTCCCAGTGGTACTGATCCTCTATGTCTCTTGCACCCTTCTGATTGGTCCACAACTCCAGATGTGCATGATGATGTCCCAAATCCTTTTCAGCCCGAAGAACCGACCTATTAACACACTTACAAAACTTTGGGGTCCTTGGCCTTCCAGGGTCTAGGATGATGTGTCCTGGTGGGACCACTCTCTAACCACATGCACGAATTCCATTGATCCCTTATCTCTTCTTGATATGCCACCTATTCTACCACTGTGCCCTAAAGCTATGTCAATCTAGATAATTTCACTTTATGCTCCAAAGAAAATCTTCAAGGACGATCCTCTAGGATGATGTGTACTTTCCACTTGTTCTTTACTGCCATGTGTTATTCATTGATGCGTGTCACATGTCACTCATTTGTGGCCCACTTAGGTATCCAAAAATGTCAAATATACATGCCACATGTCATTGAACTAGACTACCACATCATCAAATCTTACAACATCCTAACATCATACACCATGGTGGTTTCCATATGTACCCCATATTATCTCTGTCCTCCAATAGGAATGCGCCATGTGTCAAATGGTCATTAGTCCATGCTGTTAATGTAACAACCTTGGTAAAATTTCATGTAAAAAAAATATAAGGCCAAGGTCATGGGACATGTATTCCAAGATGAATGGTGAGAAAAACATTCTAGTGGGTGCTCATTTTAGTTATTATGGCTAAGGGAAAATGACAAAGGCAATGGAAAAGGATTTGGAAAGGAAAAATGGAATTTTTGGAAATTTATTTATGAAAATAAAAGAAATTAGGAGAAAAGGAAGGTGAAAGTTCACATGATGCATGTGAGGAGGAAAATGAAGAAAATAGAGGCCTCATTGATAAAAAGGCTTCTGAAGATCAATTCTTATACTTTTATCAGTTCAGTTTTGGAGCTCTCTCTCTATTCTCTCTCTCACACTCTTGAAATCTTAGATTTTTCTTAGAGAACTTCAACATTGGATCAAGGAAAGCAAAGAAGGCAAGAGGAAGCAAAGATCAAGTGAGGAAGAGTAGGATCAAGCAACTACAACGAGATTATTTGCAGGTATCGATTTGTGTGTGTGTGATTTCCTTGCTAGTTTTGGCATGCATGGTTATGCATGTGTGTTCTTGGTTCTCTTGTTGTCATTGGCATGGGTTTTTCCATGTGTGACAATGTTATTCAACTTTTCCTTGCCATTTTTTGATATCCATGGTGTGATGGGTTCTCATGTTTTTTGTTGAGCTGGATTTCTAGAGGGATTCAAAATTGAGTGAGGCGGATCTTTGAAAGAATGAACACATGGCCTAGTGGCCCCTGAACCGAAATGTGGGTTGTGGTAAAGATGAATTTTGTGTTACCTTGGTGGGCCTAGGAATCCTCGACCGGTGAATGGCGGGATATACAGTAAAGCCTAGAGGTGGGTGCTCTCCATCAGGCCTAGGAATCCTAGGATGGGATATATGGTAAATCTTGGAGGGTGGAGTCTCGATTGGGCTTAGGAATCTTGGGATGGGATATACAATAAAGCCTAGAAACTAGAGTCTCATTTAGGGCCTAGTGATTCAATGTGGATTGCAGTAAAGCGTGAGACTAGGAGACAGGAAGATTCCTCATAGAGTAGGTGGAGAAACTCTGGTGGCATCCATGCTTGTTTTGGCCTAGTGATATGGTGAGGATTACGATAAAGCCTGGTTCTATTGATGAGGGTGAGGTGGTGTAGCCTTGAGAAGCCCTGGTTGAGTTTTGGTTATGACTCCCACATTCATGCTTGGAATATGGCATGAGGGTGATTGGTTGAAAGAAGAATTTTGTTAAGCCAATCTATGGTAGGGTGGTTCGTGGAAGTCCCATACCTGGTTGGATTTTGCATCCATTAATAAGAGTTCCTTTCCTTGGTATTTTATGAGCAAATGTACTGGTTCATATGTGGCATTCATGGTTGATGTATCCCTATTATTTTTGTTGTTTATATGTTGGTTATGAGTATGTATTATGACAATAATGATGTATGGCTTCCATCATGTTTTGATTCATAAATGAATGAGCAATGAATATATGACCTAATAGATGATAATGAAACTAATGTGATAAGACATCAATTCTTCTTAGCGATTCTTAGATAAGTATGAGATCCTTATTCTCAGATCTTTTGTTATGACTTTTAGATTGCATAATCGTGTCATGTTTGATGAAATTCCTGTCATGGCTAGTAGGGGTCCAATCAAGTCTTTGTTCAAATATTTTCATTTGTATCATTGTATCAATGCTAATTTTCATTCCTAAAGGTTTCATGGAGTTTTGGGAAGTGGACTGATTTCTGGCCCTTAAAAGGTGGCACAAAATCCGGGGTTGCGGGCCTAGAACTAGCTGAAAAAAGACCCCAGTCACTTGCATGCCCATGTTGTGAGAGCGACTAGAGGGCCCCATTTGCATGCATACCCATGTCATGGGAGAGACTAAGGCTCTAGGGCAGCGAAGTGTCAAGTACTCTCAGGGGTTGATCACCTGGAAGGGTTGGTTGGCTCCTGTAGTTTATTTGACATGTGTAGAAGGTCACATTGGTTGTGTTTTGTTGGTTCCAATTCCTTAATTTTACATGGGGAGTTGAATCATATTATAGTAGCCTCTCATCAAATGTTTAATTAAGCGAAACAATTAACTTGGGTAAATGTGGGAAGAGGGTGTTACAGTTAGGAGTACAAAGGTGAGGGGTCTCAAGACTTTGATTTTTCAATGAATTTTTGTTATGGAGATTAAATTGTCAGAACATCAAATTTTAATGGTCATGATGGGTAATCACTTTTGGCAGCAGACGAGGATATTTATGTTTCCTCAGAGTTGTCTCACCAAAACCCTTCACATGAATTTTCTTTGAAAATTAGAGGGAAGACCCTCCAGGATGATGTGTCCTGTGGGATCCCCCTTTGCGAAAACTTTGAGTTTCGAATTGTTCATTCTGCCACTTGCATGATAGCTCACCTTGATGCCTCATCACCCTAGCAATTCAAAATTTATCCTGATTTGAAACTCCCAGGATTTATCCACTAGGATTATGTGTACATGGGGCTTCCATCCTTGCACACTTATTGGTCCATTCCATCAATTCTACAATATCTAAGCCCATGTGCCATGTCATCCTGGTGATCCGGTCCCTGAGACTTTGGATGTGAGCACGCTTTGGAACTCTCAGGGAAAATCCTCCGAGATTACCTGTCTCGAACGAGACTGGCGTAATCTATCCTAATATTATCCTTTGTTGCCACCTGTCTATTGATTGGACTACTAGGCCCACATGGCCATATCACTAGGTTTAATTTTTTCCTACTAACTTTTATTGACCATAAATTTTAATCTTGGAGGACTTTTCTAGACTTCAAGTTACCGTTGGAAATCTATTTCCAAGCACAATCCAACTATGTCATTTCCAAGAGCATTTGAACTAATCTCCCAAGACATAAATGCAGTCAAATCCTGGAACTGCCAACCACCATCAGTATGAGATTAATATATTCTTTAATAAGCCTGCTATTATGATGACCCTCTACCAAAGACTGCAACAAACATAGGGCTCCCGCCGGAACTTGACTTGCCATGCATATCATTTCCAAACACACTATGCATCTGACACCAATGTTAGCCCAATTGACATCAATGCCAACACACTTGATGCCACCTTACATCCTAATAATGCCAATTGTCCAACAAACTCCCCCTTTGGTAATGATGGCAATACGTCATCATTGATGGCCACTCATCATGCTACATCCAACAAACATAAGGTCATCCAATGAATGGTTGTCACTGATATTTTTATTCCCTAGCCACCAATAGTTTTCTCTCCCCCTTTAAAATCAATTGCAAAGGGACACAAACGTATTTCTCTCCCCCTTCCAATTAATGTCTAAGGGTCTAGCGGCTAATGTGCATTCTACTTTGTAGACTTCTCTTCAAGGGTTGATATCTCCTTGATCAACTACACCATTATGGGCAAAGATCAAATCTTTGATTATTCCCTTCACTCCATCGCAAGTTATTTCCTTTACAAAAAGCACTGAAGATAGACTCGCTTCCCTCTACAGTTTTGAGTCTTCTCATCACCAACGACCTAGTTTCATCTTTATCATGTATATTCTGTGATGTGCGGTTTGTCCTACTATATCTACAATCAGGTACCTTGTGCCCAAAGTTGTTAGAATTGTAGCATTCATCGTCACTTAATAATGGGAAAAAGGAATTTTGATTTCTTATAGCATTTCCACTATACCTTCTCTTGTTGTTATAATACCCACTCCTTGGGTAATGACTAACTCTCGTGTTTCTACTACTACACTCCTTCTTAGGTATCCTATGCATTCTTCGGTCGCTGCTACCCAACACATTTTGTTTTCCTGCATGCCATCTATAATCTATGGCTTTATGTCCATAATTTTACAAGAAAAATAATAACCATAAAAGAGCTTTTGAAAACTGAAGATACTTTTTCTCTAAGGGATTTTCGTTAATGGGGTAAGTACCTTTGTTGGTTATTCATGTTCCTTCCATGGTTTTTTGAATTGCTTCCTCTAGCACTTTTATTTTGCTACTTTCTCTTTTGCCCATTCATCTCTTCTCTTATCCTTTGCAATTGTTTCTTAAGGCTACTAATTACTTTCCTATGTTGATTTTGTTTCTTGACATTTTGCTACTAGTGTTTCTTTTCTTACTTATCCTGTTGTCCTATAATTACATTTCTTTTATTGTTCTTGGAACCTTCAATTTCCTTTTCTTGGCTAGATGCTCTTTTGACCTTTGTTTTCTTTGGACTCGATTCTTCTTTCAATTCTAAACTAGTCTTAATAAGAGGGGATCTCTACTTAACAAGCATCTCATCCAAGTCATTTGTGATCTCCTCAAGATTTTGATATTGAGATGACTCTTTATTTTTCATTTCTAGGTCATGTCTAAATGAGTCTACTTCAACTTGTAGTCTCTCACAATAGGCTTCTCTTTCAATCAACTAGTTGGTCAACATCCCAGTCAATCTACTAGTCTCTCCTTTTTGAGCATTTATATCAATAATTATTTTTTTAACCTTTCATTCTCAAACTTATATTCTTGAAACTACTACATTTTCTTGAGATTTTCTTTTGAAATCTCCTTGATCTCCTTAAGTGTAGAGATGAGAATTTTCTTCAAAGAATTTTTCTAATCTCTATCCCTCTATTCACTATCAGATGTGATAGTAAAATCATCACAAAGATCTAGACCCCTTTATGAGTCTCCAAAGTCCTCCATGGGTCTGAGGAGTATTCCTTCTTCATTACTACAAGGAATGCATTCATTTTCACCTATATAGGAACACTTATGGGATCTCTCTTCAATCTCCACATGAGATGTTCTTCCCTCTACTTGAGATGTACCTTCATTAGATATTGATACAAATATAGCTTTATCTTAACCACAACTAGATGTATACCTATATTTTTCTTCCTAAACTTCATATGAACATCTAGAAGATAAATGACCCATTATTTTAAATTCATCATTTAGAAATAGAATACCTTCTAATCTTCCTAGCCTCTCATTTGATTCTTCTTCTTCATCATCTTTAGAGAGATGATCAACAACTTGTGCATTGTGAGTAAGATCTTCAATCTTCTGATCATTGTCCTTTTGGGATGCCTTCTTCTTCCTCTTTCTTCTCTTCTTCTCCTGTGATGCCTTTCATCAACTAAAAAAACCATCAAATTAACATATTTTTCTTCTCTTTTTGCATCAACTTAACACAGTAATGCATCGCTAAAATGAGTCCTGTGACACCTTTCATCAACTAACAAAACGATCAATTGTTGAGAATATTTATGTCTCCCTAACTCCATTACTTCAGGCCTTTTTTTAATGTGCCTCACCTCTAAAAAGTTTTGGATAAGCCTCCAAGCTTACACATCCCAATGGGATTGATCCTTTATGCTACTTACACCGTCCCAATTGGTCCATAGCTCTAGTTGTGTACCATGATGTCCCAGAGCCTCATCACACCGGGGAACCCACCTACAACACAATTGAAAAACCTTCGGGGTCCTTAGTCTTCTGGGCTTTGAGATTATGTTTCCTGGCGTGGCCACTCTCTAACCACATACATGAACTCCACGGATCCCTTGTCTCTGCTCTGTATGCCACCTGTTCTTCCACTATGTCTTAGAGTTATGTTAGATTGTATAATTTAACTTTAGGCTCCAATGAAAATCTTTGGGGAGGATCCTCCGATATGACATGTACTTTCCACCTACACTTTACTTCCATGTGTCATTTTCTAATGGGTGTCATGTGTCACTCATTTTCGTCCCACTTGGGTATCCAAAAATGTCAAATATAGATGCCAATTATCACTGACCTATATTGCCACATCATCACGTCTTATGCCATGTTGATGTCATGCACCACCATGGTTGCAATATGTGCCCCATATCATCTATGTCCTTTAATAGGAATGTGTGATGTGTCAAAAAATCGTTGGTCAATATTGTTATGAGTACGGAGGTGAGGGGTCCCAAGACTTTGATTTTTCAATGAATTTTCATTATGGAGATAAAAATGTCAGGACTGATGAGGAATCACCTTCAGCAATAGACGAGGATATTTATGTTTCCCTAAAGTCGTTTCCTCGGAAACCCTCACATGATATTTCTTTGAAACTTTTGAGGAATATCCTTTAGGTTGATGTGTCATGTGGGCTCCCCCTTTGTACAAAACCTGAGCTTCAATTTGTTCATTCTTCCACTCACATGCAACTCACCCTAACGCCTCGTCCCTATTTGAAAATATTGAGATTTATCCATCGTAATTATGGGTACATGGGGTCTCCATCATTGTGCACTTATTGTCCCATTCCACCATCTCTACAATATTTAGGCCCATGTGCCACGTCGTCCCAGTGGTCCTATCCCCAGGACTTTGGATGTGAGCACACTTTGGAACTCATGGGGAAATCCTCTGGGATTATGAGTCCAAGGTGGGATTGATGCAATATCTTCTGAGCTTATCATATGCCACCACATGTCTGGTGACTAGACTATTGAGTCCATGTGGCCAGATCACTAGGCTGACTTTTGGCCTGCTAAGTGTAACCGACCATAAATTTTGATCCTAGAGGCCTTTTATGGACTTCAACATATTGTTGGAAAGATATTTCCAAGGAAAATCCAACTATGCCATTTCCAAGAGCATATGAATTGATATCCTTAAGTAGAAATTCCTTCAAAGCCTTGGAATACCAACCATCATAGTTATGAGATTAATAGCTTCTTTAATATACCTGCTACTATGATGGTTCTCTACCAACAACTACATCAACCATAAGACTCCCCCTAAACTTGACACATTATGCATATCAATTCCAAGAACACTATGCATTTGACATCAATGATATCCTAGTTCACATTAATACCAACACACTTGATGCCACCTGCGATCCTAACAATTCCAACTATCCGACATTGCCTTGCTCTGGTACCAATTGTTAGGATCACAGGACACCAATAGAAGTGGTGGTGTCTAAAGACACTATTGCTTGGATCCTAATGTCCACTATGACAAATTAACATGGAATTTTTTGGATTTTAAATAACCTATATTAGAGATGAATACCATGGACAAAGCCATGGGTTATCATAACCTTGGAGCCCAAAAACCACTAGTAACTTGATTGAGTCATATTTACCCAAACCATGCAAACAATAATTATTAAGTTGATTGTAGGAATTTAACCTACATAGAATATTCTACAATATTATTAATAATAGAAAAAATGGTTGAGATTTATCTCAAAAGTAGTTATGCCTTTTGGGCCCTTTTAATTAAATTGATTAATCAAAATAAGTTTTTCATATAAACATCAGTTATGATTTTTTGGGCATGTTGTAAACAAAACCCCTTAACCTCAGGAATGTGTTCACTATGATAACCCAACTTCCTTGGTACTATTAGAGAAATGGGGTAATAGTAATTTTTTTTTTACTTTTCTTCAGGTTTCCAACAAAACAAAATGGATGTCATCAACTTATCTCTCTCACTCAGACCTAATTTCTAGTGATGTGAATTTTTTCCAATTTGGACTCCCGGATCACAAGTTATGATCCTCTTAAGTTTTATTAATTTCAATGTGTCATCACTCTTTCTCTGCCACATGGCACCCACATGGCATGTCATTGCTCTACGACATCACATAGCCATGAGAGATACCTCGATGCCACATACTTGCATTACACCACCATGCATAAATTTTGGTATAGTTATAATTATATATTTGCACACACACACACACACACACATAGATATATTGTGTAACCACAACATCCCAATTCCCTTGATTTTACAGGATCTCTAGGCTAAACATGAGCTGAGAGTTATTATGACGTGACCCAACATCACCCTTTCAATTATGGAAGTGGGGTATACAAACTTGAAACATACGAAAACCTCTTAGGAAAATTAGATCACCCAGGTGTCAGATAACAACCACTGGTGATCAGACCTTGATTTGAAACTTATTTTTAATTGAGCTCACAGCCCAACTGCATGCATGCCAAGCCTTCCATGTGGTTAGAAGGCTCCAGTTTCATGCACACACCTTCCTTCATACAGTTACAAATTAAATATCCCATTTCAAAGGGTGCGGCTAGAAACCCTGTCTCGGATTCTCAGGTTAGTCTTTAGGCCACTGCCTAGAACTTTCCATAATACTATCATCCAACTATAGGAGCTTCCAAAATCGATTTCCAGGCTCTAATCATACTCAAACTTATAGAACAAACAATAGTAATTTATGCAAACACTTTGTAAACAAGGTACCTATAGCTCGTGAATCCATATATGTTCATTGATTCATTGGATCATTTGAGAACCATCAAGAAGGCTCATTGTCCTCATTTACTGGTTATACAAACACATGTTAGCTTATGCATTCATAGATATAACCAACAACTTATTAAACAATGGAATGGTTCCATAACAAGAACACATCACATAAAGATAAAGATACCATGCTTATAACCAACATTTAACCAGAAAGAAACCATGACAGCGAAGCCATAAAATCAACACACTAACCATTACAGGCGCTCATTGATCTCATTAACGAATAACATAGATTACCATATGCAAATGCCAACCAAGTTAGGGACTTCTACGTACCACCCAACCATAGATTTGTGTTGAACCAAATATTTCTTTCAGCCCAATCACCCTCGTGCCATATTCCAAGAATGGGATCACGTGGGATAAACAAAAACATAACTAACCAGGACTTCTAGAGGCCAAACCACCTCAACCCTCAACCACAATGATTTCACCTAAACTAGTGCAAAAGTCATTAAAACCAAATGAGGATGGAATCATGGGTGCCTTCGACTTTCTTCACCACACCTAGAGGAATTTTCCTGTCTCCACCCATTCGTCAAGAGTTCCAGGAGAAAGCCCATCTCCGCCCTCAACCCTTGGGAATTTTCCTAAGACCAACTCACTAGGATTCAAAGTCTACTAGCCATCCAGAGCTTAATCAAAACTAAGAACCCACAACACCATGGCTATCTAGGAAACGACAAGGAAAGGCTATAAACCATTGTTAATCCAAGCAAGTCCATGCCAATGACAACAAACATAAATAGTAAAGCAATGCATTCACAACGCATCAAGTCCCAACATGCTAAATCACACATGCACACTGTTACCCACAAATCCACAACTATTTTCTTCTGTTACTTGTTGTTTTCCAAACTTCTGCTTGAGCTCCCTTACTTTCCTTGTTTTCTTGCTCGCTTGTTCATTCTCTGTCATTTTGTTGAACCTAATCAAAGTTGAGAAAAAATTTGTCCACTAATTCTCATATGCCATTTTATTATTCATTAAAGAAATTTGATTTGAAAAGGTTAACATTGAATTTCCAAGTCATAATATGTAATCCAATCAAAATCCTTTAAAGTTCAAAAGAGATACATGTGTGATTAGGCACTTGCAAATTTTTTATTAATATAATTTACCTATCTTAAGCGTGAATGTTCCCCAGGTGACCCAAAACTACACTAAATATTAAAAATAAAATTAATATCTTATTCTATAAAATTTATAGTATCGATGATATTTTTAATGATGTGTAACTAATTTGAATTTTAAATTTACCTTCTTAATTTATTTTCCTTAAATCTTGTGTAAATAAATTAATTTAAATATAAAATATGTATACTATTATTTTGAAAAAAGTGCATTTATTTGGTTAATTTAACTTAAATTTAAATTTTAAATTCACTTTTTTAATTTAAATTTTATTAAATCTTGTGTTAATAAATTAATTTAAATATAATATATATGGTTATTTAATTTTAATGATGTGTAACTAATTTAAATTTTAAATTTAGGTACTTTAAATTTAAATTTTGTTTTTTAATTTAAATTTTATTAAACCTTATGCTAATAAATTAATTTAAAGATATATATATATATATATATATATATATATATTTTGTTATTTTGATAAACTTCACATTTATTTGGGTAATTTTGATAAAAGTAAAATAATAAAAATGATATATTAAAAAATTGTCTACATGACATTATTTTATTAATTTTTAAATTTTTTCTTAGGTGGCTATTTGTGAGTTGAAATTTCCTCTAATGGATGTATGATGTTTCTTCCTTTCATTTCCCTTTTTCTTTTATTTTCCTTTATTTTCTCTATAATTTCCCTTGCATGCATATTCTTGTCTCTTCATCTTCCTTTTCTCCTATTTTCCTCTATCCCTTTAATTAATTTCTATTTATTTCCATTTTCCTTTTGTCAATGCCAATGTCAATTTCCATAGCCATTAATTAACTACTAGTGACGCCCAATGTGATGTTTTCCCCCTCCATTTAACTTGGAATATATGTCCCGTGACCTTGGTTTATTTTGTCCTTTTTACATGGAAATATAACCTAGGACTATTACAAACCCCTCCCCCTTGGGAGAACACCGTCCTCGATATTCTATAACACTTATGACCAACAAAACATACTTCCTATGGAGCTTTATAAACATAGCTCAATGCAATATTTACAATGAAAGTTTTTGAAAACTTGACAAAAATGAAAAACATATTGCTTATTGGAGCTTTATAACACAAGTCAATGTGGTATTTACAATAAAAACACATATATACATATGCACATTTTCTTCAACCAACAAATAAAAGGATACTATGTCGCATCTGCAACAAGGAAATCCAGAGGCTCACACCTCCACCCTCAAAAATAGTACTGGGGATTCACTTCCTTCCCAGGAAGTCCATAATCCACAACTAATATCAAAGTATGTCTCCAATGTCCAACACTACAATCCTTGCGCTACTTGTTCTCTCAGTGAATAGTTACCGACTCATTGTTTCTAGGCACACTCTCAATGTGTTTTTGATTCCATCTAGCAATGCTAATGATCAAAATAAATTTATTCCCTGACCTTCCCTTCTTTATTTCCCAGTCCCTCGGGCAATCCGATCACCCTCTTTCGTGTAGTCACTCACCTTCCAAGTTCCCCAACATCCCCTTCTCTGCTTCCCATTCCCTCGAACTATCCATCCCTTGGCAAGGTTTCCTCGCATCGGAAGGTCCAAAAGCCAAGGCATAACCCTACCTCGAAACCATCATATTGGTCATAACATGCTTGTGGAAATCAATGGACATTATTGGGTACTAGTGTCTGACAATGGCCTTGCTCTTGAATGCTTTACTAGCACAATGTTGCATATTCCAACTCCTTTTACTGTTACTACTAACACTCTTGCACATAGTTTCAACCACCCAAACCTGGGTATTTCCAGGCTTTCCCGTACAAAGTACATAAGTTCCATTAGACTCAAAAGGAATTGTAATAAATTTAAATCATACCTCATTGATAGCTCATTAATAAGGTGACACCTGTAATTTTGTTTAATTCCTATCACAATAAGTCAAATTAGCTCCTTAATCAAATCATCATGTATAAACATATCACATCCGATTAGCTCAAAACTCAACCATCATAAATCAAAATTTAGATTATGTTCATAATTTTGAAATAAAAAATTGAAATGAAATATTGATACTTATATTTTAAATGGTTCTTTGCTTCTGCCTTTGTTCTTTGCCTTTTCTATACACACATTAAATTGGTTTCCAAACTTAACAAGCACCCAATGCCTTCTCTTTTATTTGACCACGTACACACACTAGATCAGTTTCCAAACCTGGCAAGCACCAAGTGTCTTCTCTTCCATATGAAGTATCAACAACAAGGCCATCTAGATACAATATCGTCTCTACCCTCATTATCAACAACAAGGGTGTCCAGAGACTATACCACCTCTATCCTCAATATTAACAAGAATGGTACCCAGAGAATATATCACCTCTACCCTCAATATCTACAACAAGGGTATCCAAAGACTATACTGCCTCTACCCTCAATATCAGTAACAAGGATGTCTAGATACTATACCGCCTCTAACCTCAGTATAAATAACTCAATATTGGTCTCTTCCCAAGCTATCCAAGGCTCCAGAGACTACTATCTCAACCCATAGCCTCTAGGGAATCCATGTTTTTATAGGGCTCCAACCCACAACCTCCAAGGAACCCAAGTTGTTACAGGGCTCCAAAGATCTTGTCCCAACCCACATCCTCCAAGGATCCTAAGAATCAATCCTCTTCATAACATGTATACATACGTACAATACAACACAATGAATACACGTCACAATACAATGACTACACAATACACATGACACAATACCACGTACACAACACAACATGCATACAACAGTAGTACTGCACATCTAGAGACTGCATCATCTCTACCAGTAAACCTTTCCTCTAGTATCTTTCCCATGCCTTATTACGTGCATCCACATCCCAAGTCTCGGGTCTGTGGTTCCTTCCACTATCCATTCTTATACCATCATGTCGCATATCACATTGTTTTCATTTCGCTGATGTATCCTTCAACATTGTTTACCATAACATAAACATAGGCATAGTTATAAACACATAATATCAAAATCATATCCACGTGATACTTAACCTGATAGATCTCTCAGGGCTACTCTGCCCACTTGACTTCTCTTAAACCTGGAACCTTTTCATACCATTCAACTACATAAAACAATTATTCTTCCACAAGAATGATCCCTAATGACCTTGTCAGACACACACACACGCGCGCGTGCGCCCGCGCACACACACACACACACACACACACACATATATATAATCATGATCACAATATAATTACCAGTGTCCATAAGATCAAGGTTAAGAGAACTTCCTTTATCCATGCAACACATGCACAACATTGAGAAAAATAGTTCCCAACTTAGCCAATGCATTTTTTACCTTTCTCATGATTGTCATGTCACTATCCATTTACCCCAATGGACCCAACAGGTCCAACTAGTTTTCATATTCTTACCTTTAGCTGCCCTTTATTCATGCATCGGGCTTCATCCAAGTCTTGCATTACCTGTTGGCTTTCACTCAGCTCTCCCCGATATCCCTTAGCTTTCCTCTTTCCCCCAACCAATTCCCAAGGCCCTCAAAACATAAAAGTTAAGAACAAGAAGGAAAGATAAATAAAACATGGAAAACCAAACAACAATACAACATCACAAACAAGGTGGCATGGTCATGTACTATTATGAACATAATTTATGTAAAAATAATAAATATAGATAATAAATAATAATCATAATAATATGTAATTAAATAATAATTAGTTAAACAAAGAGGCATGTCTCTACAAACATGACTCTGTGAAAGGGTACTTCCTGGCTATATATACAGGGCCCTCACTCTCAATTGTATCATCATTATTATTCATACATTTAATATATATTCTTGTATCTCAATGGAGATTTACATATTCCAAGTCTTTTGGAGTATTTAACGTGAAGAACGAACTTTGTTCACTTCATTTGTTATCATAGTTGTTCGATCCTCTGGCCGCTCAACTGCTGCACAGAGCCAGTCTGACCCAGGTCCTTGGCCATCAAATTCCATCAACATCATTGCCATTGAAGTGCTTCGCTACCAGAATTTGGGGTTTCTACATATCGCCATTTATGCTGTTGGCCATTTGATAGAAAAAAAGATAAAAAAAATTATTAGAAAAAAAATATAGTCTGATGTAAATTTTGAATGAGAACATTCATATATATAATATAAGGGTTCTACATTATTGATAAAAAAGTGCATTATAAAGTCAAAAGAGAATCTTTGCAAATATATTTAAAACTATATGTAAGAAGAGGAAGACTGGATAATATTATCTTGATTCTTCATTAAGTGGTTTACAATCTCGTAGTATTAGCAACCCATGGTAATTTCCCATGGTATTTTCAAGGTAAAAAAAGAACTAAAGGAATACAAAATCTCTTTATGTGAATGGTAAGTTTTACTTTTACATGGAGAAAAATAATTCAGTCAAAGGAACATAAGTTGACATATATTTTATATTATACCCCAAAGGTATGAATAACCACGTTTCACTAGGGTTGTAGCTATTCAAAAATAAAAAGAAAAGATTATAAATAAAAGATATATAAAGAGAAGCTTTATATTATAAAGGGCTATTTTAAAGAAAATTTCAAGTCATAAAATTATTGAAAATATATATAAGTACAAAGTGGGTATTATTATAAAATGTTACTTAAAAGATCCATATATTAAAGTTTATAAAAGGTTAACTCTAGAACTATAAAGAGACATAAGGATAACAAGTTATAACAAAGGAAGAGTACTCTTTAAAAGCATTATAATAAATATAAGGTGCAATTTATTTAAATAGTGGAGCTATATTAACTATTTTTTAAGTGAGAAAAAATATGTAGTTGAGGAAAATAAAAGTTAAAGGAATTTATAAAAGTATTCAAGTTTATCAAATAAAATGACACTTATTTTAAAGAAGACGTCCCTTTTTGAAGAAAAAAATGAATGGAGCCTAATTTGAAAATGATGAAGGAAAGACATTTTTCCTATAAGGATGTTTTAATTATGCATCGCAAGTTAATTACATTAAGAGGGAATATCCAAGCAAAAAAAATTAATGTCGCTATTAGTACAAGAAATGACAAAAATTACATAAATATTAGTCTGACGAATCGACTACTAATTTCATATGCCAATGTAGGCAAAACAACAGATCTTTTTGGAAAGAAATATGAAATTAATGATTTAAAAATAGCAGTAGATCATTATGAGTACATATCCCAATTTAGTGTTGTAAAAATGTATGACATGGAGGTTGACATAATTTTTGGTCAACCTTGGTTTAGAGAATTGGGTGCATTCATTTTAAATATGAAGAAACAATTTTTTATGTTTTCTTATAAGGGAAAGATGATCACATTTCGAGACATGACAATGAAGTCAAAATCGATAATATCCTCATCATAATACTTTAAAGATGTCACGAAATTAATACCTCAAAGGAATCAAAACTCAAGAGAAGCAAAAAGAGCTTGAGGAGGCCATATCCAATAAAAACGACGAAAATTCTCGTTTAAAAGCTTATATCCAGTGAGGAGAGCTTTCCAAACACAGGGGAGCGATGCGGACTTCGCGAGGGTTTACCGTGCGTACAGGGTTTGGTTAGGGTTTCAGTAACCCTGCAGACGCTGGTAACCCGCTCCGTTTACCTTTCACCTCCCTGCTGACGCTGGTAACTGGCTCCGTTTTACCTACCTGCGCACTTCCACCGTCGGATACCCTACCTTTCCTGTCGCCGTCCGGTTTCTCGACATTCGGGGGTTCACGTCAACCTGAAGCTGTTTAACGCTTTCACTATCCGGGTACACGACACTTGGGGGTCATTTCGTTTACCTGTTGCTGTTTATCGTTTACCATTGCGGCGGTTTCAACCTTCAACCGCTACATGTCGTTTTCGCCGGGATTCACTGCACCGCAAAGCGCTCACCGTTCCGAGGAGCAGATAGCTATGGAGGACCTGGAGACCGTGGACTACTCAGCTGACCCCTTGGAAGGGGTTTCCATCTGGCGAACCCCCAATGCCAGCTCAGAAGGTATGTTTTTCGATGACTACTCTGGGGTTTACACTCAGTTTTCGCATGGTGAATCTTCCAGATCCCTGCCGGTGGTCCTCCCGGACGAACCCCCCACCTGGCCGGCTCTTTCGACGCCTCCCCTCTCTCCGGCGACCCTGGGTTTCGTTGCTGGTAGCCTTAACCCTACCCTAGGGTTTACCCCACAGACTGTCGGTTCATCTCACCGTCTTCCGCACAACCCTAACCTGGTTCTTGCCTCAACTGGTCCTGTGGGTTACCTTGGCCCCTCGTCAGGCTGTTTTTCCTCCGTACCCCCACTCTCGGGCCCCATTTCCGGTTTCTCTCACGTTTCTCCTACTGGTGTCCCTGCAACTTTTCAACCTTCAGCACCAGCTCATATCCCTCCTCCGGCTTCTAGCTATCCGCGGAACCCTATCCCCCCTGGTGGCTCTAAAAGGAAAACTAAGTGTTTCAAATCTAGAGAAGTTGATTATTTTCTCAGACTGGAAGAGGACATTCAGTGGGGCGAAGCGATGGATTTTGCGGACCGGGTTTTGGTCGGGCGCATCAGGGGTCGCAGCTATACGGCGGCACGCTTGAAGGCTTGGGCAACTGAGATTTGGGGGCATCATTTGGTTGATATCCCGTTTGTGCAGACATTTGTGAGGGGATGGTTTGCACTCAGGTTCGCGCGTGCCGATCACACTAACTGGGTTCTGTCCTCACATTGGCACTTTGACCACGCGCCTGTGCTCCTCAAGCGATGGACACCCTTATTTGATCCTGAGACAGAGCAGATTGGGGTTGGCCCTATCTGGATTCGGCTACCTGGACTCCCTCTTCAATACTGGTCTGAAGAAATTTTCAAGCGCATAGGCAATGCACTCGGAACTTATATGGGCTATGACAAGTCCTATCTACAGACGGGCATGATGGCTTATGCCAGGATTCTCATTCACATGGATACTCGGGGAGGACTTTATGAATTCATTACTATACAGTGGAGAGATTCTGCGCGCAGGCAGATCATTGACTATGAGGGTATCCCTTATCGCTGCCGCAGATGCCACAAAGTAGGGCATCTCTACAGAGACTGTCCGCTTCTAAGGAAAGCGCAAAGGAATGAGCAAGAAGAGGTCGCTGATATCAACCGGTCGACACCTTTGGATCAGCATCCGGTTCAGCCTCCTGAGACCCATCAGCGCTCACCAGGGGAAGATGCGCCTCAGGATGGGCCTGGACCTGCCAATATTGAGACTGCTGCACCTCCCCCGGCACCGCCATCGTCCTCAGAGGCTCAGGAGCACGCACTGACCCCTCCGACGGACACAGCGGTTACGGGTATGTCATCTCCACCTAACTCTTTGACATCTTATGCATCCTGCATTTCATCGGTCTCCGCTCACTCTGCTCCCCCTGTTTCATTATCTTCACACACTCAAGCACATTCATCACTCACCTGCACGATCCCGCCCCCTCCTCCTTTGGCTCCCCCCCCTCTGATTACTTCGACCTCTGCACTATCCAAGCCATCTCCCCGTTATTCCCTTCGTCCTCGGATCAAAGACAGAGGACCGGATGTCATTGGTCTTGACCCTGTTAGTCCCCCCTCTTTCCACAAGACCACTCGTGGTCGTCCATCCCGTATCACTAAAGCAAGGCAGACTGCGGATGAGGAGGTCGCCCTTGGGCGACAGCACACCATTTTTGGGGCCCTTAGAGCGAAGGATGGCCCTCCCCCACCTTCCTCATGAAAATCCTCTCTTACAACTGTAGAGGGTTTGCTAGTTCAGCCAAAAAACTAGCACTCAGGAGGTTATTAACCTCGGATCGTCTGGATATTATTTTTCTACAGGAGACCCTCTGCCAAGCGGACCACCTCATTCGCTCTCTTTCTACTTGGCTCCCGAATTGGACTTTCCATGCACTTGATGCATCTGGCAGATCTGGGGGTCTGGCTATTGGGGTCTGCAACAAGACTATGGACATCTGCAATTTTTGGGGAGGCAAGGGGTTCATAGGCATCGACATTCATGAACATTCACTTGAAAGGGATCTCCGCTTAATAAATGTCTATGGACCCTGTTCTGATCGACTTACTTTCTGGAGATCCCTTCTTGAAAGGGGGATCTTTCAAGCTGATAACATTATTTTGGGAGGGGACCTTAATTTCTCCCTGGGCTATTGTGAATCATGGGGGCATATGGCCCAAGTGGATACTCTCTCTGATTCCATCTCCTCCCTCCTGGAGGACCACCACTGGGTTGACATACCCTCTGCTAGACTCCAGTATACCTGGACTAATAATAGGAGTGGAGATCAGAGTTTGGCCAGAAGACTCGACCGTTTCCTCATTAAAGAACGGTTATACAGTGATCTACCCAGAGCTCGACAATGGGTAGGATCGGGAGGCTTATCGGATCACAGACCTATCTTTCTGGAGGTAGATGGACTCACTCGCAAAATTAAGAGCCCCTTCAAATTCAATGCTGCATGGCTTCAAGATCCATCATTCATTCAGCTGGTCCATGAATACTGGCAAAATAACCCGATCCGGGAAGAAGAGGATCTGTCTACTGGCTTTGTCAGGAAGTTAACTGAACTCAAGCTGATTACTAAAAAGTGGGCACATCAGAAGAGGATCCAGGATAACCACACTCTCATGGAGGCCGAAAGGATCATCACTGAGTATGAAAACTCTTCATCTGGAACTTTCAACACCCCGGAGAGTAAGGAGCAGTATAACCATCTGCTTGCTAAACGATCTCAAATTTTGAAGGAAAGAGAAGAGAGCATGAGATTGAGAAGTAGGGCTATTTGGCTCACCGAGGGAGACAATAATACAAAGTTCTATCACAAATTTGCCAATGGTCGGAAAGCCATCAATACTATTTGGGAATTAAAAGATGAGCAGGGCCTCACCATCTCCAATCAGCAGAATTTAACCAGGCTGGCCACCGATCACTTTAGAGGTATCTATAAGGCGCCAGGGAATGTTAATATACTGGAGATCATGAGAGTGGCTGAACTTTTTCCCAGATATGTGGATCAGGATAATTCGGAAGAGATTTTGAAGGAAGTGACCATGGATGAGCTGGAAGCAACTCTGAAATGGTTTAAAAAGGACAAAAGCCCTGGTCCAGATGGATGGACCATTGAATTTTACATCTCTTTCTTTGACATTCTGGGACATGATTTATTGAGTATTGTGGAGGACAGCAGGAAAAGAGGTCGGATATCATCAGCCATCAAATCCACTTTCATCGCCCTCATTCCTAAGACTGATGATCCGACCTCCTTTGATGATTTCCGACCCATCTCACTCTGCAACTGCCTTTACAAAATTATTGCCAAGATTATAGCAAACCGTCTCAAGCCCATCCTCTCTCAGCATATATCATCAGAACAGTTTGCATTCCTCCACCACAGGCAGATCCATGAGGCCATAGCCACAGCACAGGAGCTCATGCATACTCTACATATCAAAAAGCAGAAAGGCATGATTCTCAAAGTAGACCTATCCAAGGCATTTGACAGAACAAACTGGTTGTACCTTAGAATGCTGCTCACTCATCTTGGTTTCCCATATGATTTTATCAAATGGATGATGAGCTGCATTACTGATGTATCTTATAGCGTTCTCCTCAATGGAGAAGCAACTCCCTTCTTCTCTGCTGAGAGAGGGCTCAGGCAGGGATGCCCTCTCTCACCGCTGCTCTTCCTCCTGATTATGGAAGGGCTGAGTAAGATAATCTCATCCACCAGAGATCGACACCTTATCACTGGAATCAAAATAGTGGACAATTTCTTCCTTACTCATCTCTTATTCGTTGATGATATTCTCATCTTCCTTAATGGCAGTATTGGTGACTCCTCCGCTCTTCATAACTCCTTCCTACTTTTCCAGCAGGCCACGGGGATGCAGATTAACAATAACAAATCCACTATTACATCAGTTGGATGTTCGGCACATGAAATCAACTATGCCTCACAGCGATTCCCATTTGTCACCATGGAATTATCGGATGGAATTAAGTATCTGGGGTTTAGATTGAAGCCATCGGGCTATAAAATTGCAGACTGGTTATGGCTCATCTCCAAAGTAGAGAAGAGGCTTCAAGTTTGGTACCATAAATATCTTTCGAGAGCCGGTAGACTTGTTCTCATTAAAGCGGTCATTGAGGCTACACCTGTGTACTGGATGGCCCTGGCTTGGATACCAAGGGGCATACTGAACCGGCTCCAGAGCATATGCTGCAGATTCCTTTGGAAAGGGCACCAGCCTGGGCGCATATTTGCATGGGTGAAATGGGAGACCATTACTAAGCCTAAGAGCTGGGGAGGATGGGGCATTAAGAGACTGGCTATCTTCTCTAAAGCCCTGGCAGCCAAACTCGGATGGAGTTTACTCACTGCAGACAGCCTCTGGACCAGGGTGGCTTATTCTAAGTACATTAAGCCATTGCCCATATTAGATTGGTTCTGCACCAGACATGGACACAATAATCACTTCTCCAACATCTGGAAAGCTGTCATTGATTCAATTCCACTGCTGAGAGAAGGCATCACTTGGCGGATCAAAGAAGGGGATGCGGTTCGTATTGGAGTGGACCCCTGGGTCGGATGCGGGAATGCCCACAGACTGCCGGCTGATCTTATTCGCTATCTCCATGACAGAGGTATCATATTTATCAAACACATTGGTGACCAAGCTAATTCTTCATTCCTTCAGCAGGCTTGGTTATCTGCCAGAACTCTAAATCTGCCTCACCAATGGTTTGATGATTGGAAGGATTATACTTCTGCTCTCACTCAAGCTAATATCAGACTTATGGAGGGACCAGATGAGATCATCTGGGCATATGCTAAACATGGTGCGTATTCACCTAAGCTGGGATACCTCAAGCTTATGGAGCCATATAAACCACCGGACATCCTTCCCACTTGGAAGTCGATTTGGAAACTCAAAGCTGCGCCCAGGACAAGACTTCTGATGTGGAATATCATCTTTGATAAGATCCCTACAGGTTCTAATCTCATGAAACGCTCCTTCTATGGACCATTTCGCTGTCATCTTTGTCTTAATGCTGAGGAGAGCACAGAGCACCTGTTTCTAACTTGTAGCTCGACCATTAACTTCTGGCAGTCCTTTTCTTCACACATCCCGCAGCTGAAGCAATGGCATGGGATCACCCTTCAGGAGGCTTGGTCAAACTGGTGCTCAGAGCATACAGGCAAGGCCAAGAACCTACCTCTGCTGATCTGTTGGGCTATATGGATAGCTCGTAACCAATCCATCTTCCAATTGAAGAGGCCACACTGGCCTTCGATCATACTTCACACTGTGGCAGATTACAACTTATTACCTGAAGAGGACCCTGTCACTGCACCTAGAACTCTCACTCCTATCCCCATTGATCACACAAAGCCCTGGGCTTTCTTTGATGGCTCAGCCCAAGATGATGGGTGCGGGGGAGGCGCCATACTTCACCTAAATGACAGACACTGCTTCAAGATTCAAATTAACCTTGGCAGAGGCACTAACAACTTTGCAGAACTCATCACTGCCAAGCATATCATTCATTTTGCTATCCTAAAACAATGTAGACACTTACAGATTTTTGGCGATTCCAAAGTTGTTTGCAATTGGCTCAATAATGCATCTCATTGTCATGCATTTGCTTTAAGACATATACTTGATGAAGCTAAGAGATTGATCACGTCATTTGAATCTTTTGTCTGTCACCACATCTACAGGGAACAGAACACCACTGCAGACCTGCTCTCCAAAGAGGCAGCGCACCGAATAGGGGAGGAGTGGTGGATCCAGGAGGACATCGATGGTACCTTTTATCAGTACTACCATCGGCCGTTTGACGAACATTTGGAATGATGGACTATAAGTCCATATACACTTGCAGATATTTTTGCTTTTTCAGTATGTAGATACAGCAGAACAGTACATCTTTTTGTTTATATTACAGTATATATTGCTCTCTGCGAAGAGCCAAGCACAAATTCTGAACATATCTGACTTATTTTCATGCTCCCTGCGTGGAGACTTATATATATATAGCTGCTACAATGAACTCGACAGGCATAAGCCTGCTTTTGAATATGCTTCGGCATCTGCAAAATGTAATTTTCTTAACTTTAATGAAAATTACGACTTTTTCCCAGGGGAAAAAAAAAAAAAGCTTATATCCAGAAACTATTTGTACAAGTCAAAAAGTGTAAAACTAAGATGAAAAAGTTAGAACAAGAAAATGAAAGTTTTGACAAAAAGCTCAACAAAAGTTTATTAGAGAAGGAAGATAAAAACTTACAGTTAAAGAACCTTAATAAAAAATTATTAGAACAAATCAATTGTTTAAAGGATGAGAAGCTTGAATACCAGAATAAAGTTGACTCAGGAAATGAGGAAATTTTACGTCTCAGAATCCATAAAGAAAGTCTACTCACTCAAATTAATAAACTTAAGGATGATAAGACATCATTGAAAAAAAATTACAAGAACTTATCATGAAAGAAGTGTCAAAGTCTTTAGTCCAAATGGAAGAAAGAGGAAAAAATAACGATTCCATCAATATCATAACTGAAGAAGATGAGAAACCAAAGAAAATTAAAACTTATGTAGATGTTGTAGTTCAAACAATGGAAATTCCAAATGATGATGCCAACGCAACAATGGAAGGACCTGAAGGAAATCAGGACGCTGCTGAAATGATAAAGGAAAGTCCAACTAGAAGAACTATTTATCGACATCTGAATCACAAGAGAAGGCTTTCCAATCAATCTACGTACTAGTATCAATCAGAACACAAGAAACAAATGTATGTTCCAAAGAATATTGAAGTTTGTAAAATCCAGTCCTATGATAACTATTCATCACAAAATTCTAGTGATCAGAAGATTCCACAAAAGGTTAATTTAGGATGGTCAGATCCTTCCTCCGTGCGACAATTTTATATGTCACTCCAAGGATCATATCAACTTGTATCAATAAATATGACTTTCCCGAGATGAGAAGGCATTCATAGCAGAAAAAGAGATCAAGTCCTTTCACCAACAAGATTTTTGAAGGGGAAGGCAATGTTATGAACATAAATTATGTAAAAATAATAAATATAGATAATAAATAATAATCATAATAATATGTAATTAAATAATAATTAGTTAAACAAAAAGGAATCTCTCTACAGACATGACTCTTCGTGAAAGAGTACTTCCTGGCTATATATACAGGACCCTCACTCTCAATTGTATCATCATTCTTATTCATACATTTAATTTATATTCTTGTATATCAATGGAGATCTACATATTCCAAGTCTTCTAGAGTATTTAACATGAAGAACGAACTTTGTTCGCTTCATGCACCAATGACAGTCAAAACCTCAAATCAAGCACAAACAAATCACAAAAAACCGAAAGCACAAAATTTTCAATAGACACCATGACTCAACCACCATGGGTTCCCAGTTCTTCCAAGGGTTCCTGAATAAAGGCTTAGCCTACGCCTTCTTCAAGATCTATGGAAGTCTCTTTTCCATGCAATTCCCTACATCATGCTATGATAAACACACAACTATTAGAGAATTAATAAATATAAAAATATACCAGTTACCTTGCCTTGTTGTACCTAACACACTGCACTACAAATTAACACCTACACATATCATCTCTCAGGGGATTCCAAGTACCTTAACGAATTCATATATAATTGCAAACCAAATATAATGCCTACATCTAATCAATCATATTTCATGTAGCTTCCTTGGCCCAAAGTGCCTCCACCACACTTTAACTCGCATTATTTCTCGGTCCCGGAGCATGAGCATATTCCATTGCAAGATGCATTGAGGCTCTATTGCACTTTCGTTGCACCATTGTGATACAAAGGGAAATCCTTCCCGCGATGATCTCCACCACAGGTTTAACACTGCAATGGTTCTCTACCATTGCCTTTATTCTGCCACTCCTTAGGCTGAGACCCATGTCCTTTCTCAGTTGCATTGAACTTCTTACTCGTAACCAAATTTTTCCTTGTCACCTACATCTTGAGATCTTCCTTGCACCTCCAGCCCTTTTCCTTTAGTCTTTTCATTACCTTTCTAGCCACACCTGAACTCAAGCTTGCTCTTTGATTACTCATAACAATGCTTCAAATTTATGATGGCTTCCTCCAATCACTGAGGTCATCAAACTCAATTCGGTATTTGAATTCTAATGGTATTCCACTGATGAACCTTTCAACCCCTTTTTCCTCATCCTTGAGATAGGGCACATACCTCAACAACTCTAGAAATTTGGTCATGTACTCTTCACCTATCATGGAACCCATCTTGATCTCATAAAATTCCTTGTCCTTTCCATCATAATACCTCTTAGATAGGTACTTCTTCCTGAAGAGTCTTTCAAACTCATTCCAAATAAACTCCTCTTCCATGATGTCTCTAACATGCTTAACATCCTCCCACTAGATATTTTCTTTTCCCTTGAGACTGAAGGTGACTATCTTGGCTTTCATGTTCTCTGAGTAATCACACTATCTGAAGAAGTTCTTCATCCCAAGCAACCATGCTTATGTGTCTTCTTATTTCTTCACTTCCCCATCAAAAGTAGGAGACTTCCCTTTCTTAAACTCTTCTAATAAATACCCCCTCTCACTCCTCTTATGAGGATGTTGGCGATGATGGTGATGATGTCTCTTAGAACCATAGCTATAATAAAATCCATAGTGATATCCCTCCTGTTAGGTGTATCCAAGGATATACCACCTCTTACCGTATCATCCCTATCCATCTTGTACCCCTTTTGAGACCTACTTCCATCTGCACCATTTGTCTTTTCTTCTTGTCCCTGTCTGATCCCCAATTGTCCATGCCTATGCAAATCTAAAAGGCTTTGAAGAATCATTGTATTAACCTTGGTTTGCTTTTCTTGAGCTCTGGAGATCTTTTCGTGTGCCTCAATCAATTGCTCATTGTCTTCCTTGCAAATCACAATTTATGCCTTCAAACTTCTTAATGTATCTGCCAAACTAGGAGAACATCCCTCTCCTATTTCTTAGCTAATCTCTCCCATCTTACCAATATTTCTTCAGACCTGTACAAAGAGTCATATAAACTGTACTCAACTATTCTGCTCTTCATCTCTTGGATTTCTATTTCTTGCAATATGCGACTGTTAGCTATGTAAAACTTAATAAAAAACATACCTCAAGGTATCTCAAGGGAGGCTATTGCATCTGCACATGCCAATCCAAATTAGCATGATACAACATCACATGCATAACAACTTAGGCATGGATATCATAGCCATAAAAATAATTATCTAACATGCATGCATGATAAACATATAAATAATTGACATGCATGCATAATAATCTACATTTACCCCAAGGTCTAGTGTTGTAACTTCTTTCTGATACCACCCTATAACCACCCCATCCCACATTTACCCACTTTTATGAGCTTTCCAGCTGAGAGTTACTATGACATGAACCAACATCTAAATTTCAGTAATGGAAGTGGGGTGTACAAATCAGAAACATATGAAAACCTCTCAGGAACACCAAATCACCTAGGTGTCAGACAACAACCACTGGTGATTAGACCCTGAGCTGTAACTTCTTTTTAACTAAGTTCACATCCTAGCCACATGCATGCCAAGCCTTCCATGCGGTTAAAAGGCTCCAGCCGCATGCACAAACCTTCCTCCATGTGGTTGCAACTGAGATTTCCCAGTTCATAGGGTGTGGCTAGAAACCTTGTTCTAGATTTTCAGGCTAGTCTTCAGGCCACTTCCCAGAACTATCCACAACTTTCCAGAATAATATCATCCAACTACAAGAGCTTACAGAATCAATTTCTAGGCTATAATCATACTCAAACTTATATAAAAATCAATAGTTATTTATGTAAAAACTCTGTAAACATGGTACCTATAGCTCCTGAATGCCTATCTATTCACTAATTCATTGAATCATCCAAGGATCATCAAGAAGGCTCACAATCCTCTCTTACTATTTATACAAACACATATTATCTCATGCATTCATATATATAACCAAGAGCCTGTCAAACCATGGAATGGATCCATAACAAGAGCACATCATGTAAAGATAAATATACCATGCTTATAACCAACATTTAACCAGAAAGAAACCATGACAACCTAGTCATAAAATCAACAAATTAACTAATACATGTGCTCGTTGAACTCATTAAGGAATAACACATATTACCATATACAAATGCTAACAAAGTCAAGAACTTCCACGTACCACCCGACCATAGATTGGGGCTTAACCAAATCTTTCTTTAATCCCAATCACCCCCTTGCCATATTCTAAGCATGAATGTGGGATCACATGGGATAAACCAAAACAGAGTCAACTAGGGCTTTCAGAGGCCAAACCACCTCAACCCTCAAATACAATGATTTCACCTAAATCAGTCTAGAAGTCACTAAAACCAAACAAGCATGGATTCCTCCGACTTTCTTCGCCATAACTAGAAGAATATTCTTGTCTCCACCCATCTATCAAGAGTTCCAGGAGAAAGTCCATCTCCACCCTTGACCCTTGGGAATTTTCCTGAGACCACCTCATTAGGATCCAAATTCTACTGATCATCCAAAGCTTAACCAAAACCAATAACCCATAACGCCATGGCTATCTAGGAAATGGAAACGAAAGGCTGTAAACCACTATCAATCTAGGAAAATCCCATGCCAATGGCAACAAACATAAACAATAAACCAATGCATGCACCATGCATCAAGTACCAACATGCTAAATCGCACATGCACACTATTACCTGCAAATCCATAGTTGTTTCTTCCGTTACTTGCTAATGTCCAAACTTTCACTTGTGCTCCCTGGGTTTCCTTACTTGCTTGATCCCTTGCTTGTTCTCTCTCCTTTTGTTGAACCCAATCAAAAGATGAGAAAAAGTCATCAACTGATTCTTAGGTGCCTTTTTATCCTTTTTCTTTCATTTTCCTTTATTTTTTCTCTAATTTCCCTTGAATGAATATTCTTGTCTCTTCATCTTCCTTCTCTCCTATTTTCCTTTATTCCTTTAATTAATTGTTATTTATTGCCCTTTTCCTTTCTCCAATTCCAATGCCAATTTCCATAGCCATTAATTAACCATGAGTGACCCCCAATGTGATATTTTTCCCTCCATTCAGCTTGGAATATGTGTCCCATGACCTTGGTTTATTTTTTCCCTTTTACATGGAAATATAACCCGATGTTATTATATATATACACACACACACACACACATACAACCCTCCGTTATATGCCATCCAAAGTACCTCATTAAACAAATTCAACCCAAAGGCAATAATCGGAAACACAAACCCGTTGTGAGCATTACTTGCATACATATATATTTTTGAGTGTAGTTGTGGCCCTCACCTTCCATCCGATGGTCCACAACTAACAAACTAATCAAAAGGCTATCAAAACTTGCACTATGCCCCACCCCCCCTGCCCCCCCCCCCCCCAACTTACATCATGGGGTGGGGTTGGGGGGTGTAGTGCGATCACAGTTCCCTATCATGGTTTTGAGGTGCTCATTCAATGACTCTCCATCCATCCAGTGATCCAATGGGAAATATTCATAGCACACCCCCCTTACCATTGGTGTCATAGGGGGGGTCGTGCTATTTATGTTGATCGTCAATTTCATGGATCAATCTCCACCATCCAATGAGATTAGTCCCCGCCCTCAGCGACGACATATGGTTATATGGGTTCTACGACCTTACCCTTGGGGCTTAAACCTCCAATTTCGTGCAAACGAACCTAAGCTTTGACCCTGACTTCCAATCCTAGTGTTTTTCCATAGCTCAATTAATAATAAGTTGAAGTCTGATCTAGCTTTTTTGAAAAGATGCAGAGATTCAGCAGTTATCTCGATTTTCGCTCAAATAAGCCATCGCCTCCACACTCCTTCTAACCATGGGGTGTTCGTAAAAGCCAGTCTTGCACTTTTGAGATCTGAAATCAATAGGGTCAGAAGAGAACTTTGTCGTCTCTCTCAGGGTCTTCTGGGTTTGCACTTGGAACTTTCGAACTTGATCTCCACCTCTCTGTGGGCCAGGATAGATGCATGCTCTACATTAAAATCACTGCATTTAGAAGAGATCAGGGGACAAAAACAAGCTGCAAAGTTTCAGATTCTAGCTCATAAATCTGCGGGATATGGATCGTCGAATGATGTGTCCCTCAGGCGCATTTCTACTTCTCAGATTTCGGCCCTCCGGTCGTGGGTGTCTTCCATTCCTTCGAATGGATCTTTCTCCTCGGCGCTGGCAAGTCAGGAGTCTTCTGAAGGGTTTTCCGTTGTTCCTATGCAGGGGATCTCGGAGGAGCGCTCCACTGGACCTGCTCCTTCTTGGAGGCAACCTGCTCCATTCAGCTCGGGTTGTTCTCCTTCAGTTTGCACGGGGGGGCCTGTCCCAGCATCATTGGAGGCTGCTAATCATTCTAATGGTTCTCATAACCTGCGATCTGGCTCGGTGGAACTTATTCCTTCGGCAAGTATGATTTCTTTGATGGCAGACTGGAAATCTTCTCCGCGGTTTTTGGTTCCCTCTGGTTCCCCGTTGTAGCATGGATGCAGCAATGTTGCTTACCCGCTTGCGCTGCAGAAACCGGCCCAGGTATCTCCGTTTTAGCGTTTGCGTATTTGTTCGAAGGTTGATGATGTCACTGACCAGCGAGGAGGAAGGGCTTCCCCCCAAGAGCTGGCTTCCGCGGGGTGTGTATCGGCTGCACCTTCTGATGTCGACGGTTCAGGTACGCCGTGTTACAATTCGGTCATGGCTGTTAACGTTCCAAGCCATTTTAATAAATATAAATGTCGTATTAAAAAGAATAAGAATTTATATTACGCTAACGGCTTTAATAAGAATATGAACGATACTAATTTTAATAAGGGTTTATATCATGGTAATAAGAATATTAATAATATTATTATTAACACTAATAACACTAACATTAATAATAAAAATATTAATAAGGATTTATATTATGATAATAAGAATATTAATAATGATATTATTAACACTAATAACACTAACATTAATAATAAAAATATAGAGTTATATAATTCTAGTAATTTTCTTAATAATAAGAATAATATTAATACAAATAACGTTATTATTAATAATAAGAATTTTTATAATGGCCTTAGTAATAATAATATCGATAATAATGAGGGTAATAATTCTATTTCGGTAAATAATTTTTCTAATAATGGTAATGATAATTCATGTCGCATTGGAACAGATTCTTCTAGCAATTGCGATGGTGGCAGCCTGAGTAATAAGGTTTTGAATTTGGACCAGGTTATGTCCCGCAATTCTAAGGTAGTTAATCTTTCTAGCTTCTCCTTTTCCCCTTCGGTTTTCAGTGTTTTGGGCAAAGGTCTAAACTTTGCCCTTGCCCCTAGAAAAATCCCAGTGGAGGACATTATTTGCGATGTGGAATTCGGGATTAGAGATCTTCCTGATAATATCAAGGACACCATTAGACAGGATTGTGCTGTCGTCCTTAGGAAGGCTAAGCCCCCTCGGAGGAACCTCAGCAGTGAGGAGTCCTCCACCCTTAAATCCTTAAATCTGAATGAAGATATTGTGATTCTGAAGGTGGACAAAGGAGGAGCTACGGTCATCCTTAACAAGGATGATTACCGGAGGAAGATGCTAGATCATCTCCACAATAGTGGCAGTTATAAAAAACTGCCCAAGAACCCTTTGAAGAAGATTTCTAGGACTGTGGCTCTCGCCATTAAATCTAATAATTCAGTGAGTTCCCTGTGCCACAAGCTCATTGAAAGTAATCCCATTACTCCTAGGATCTATGGGTTACCGAAGATTCACAAGGAAGGGGCCCCTCTGAGGCCTATCGTCAACACCATTGGCGGTCCGACCTATCTTCTGGCTAAGTTCCTTGCCCTTAAGCTTAAGCCCTTGGTTGGCCGCACTGAGTCCTTCGTGAAAGACTCTGCTTCCTTCATTAATGAGCTGAAGGATATTAAGCTTAGCCCTGAGGACATTCTCGTCAGCTTTGATGTGGTCTCCCTTTATACTTGCATCCCTATTAAGGAGGCCTTGGAAGTGATCTATCGCCTAACAGATCCTGACACCGCGCATTTGGTGGAGATCTGTCTCACTTCCACGTTCTTCTGTTTCGAAGGTGAATTCTTTGAGCAGACTTGTGGTGTTGCCATGGGTTCCCCTCTTTCCCCTATTGTGGCAAATCTTTTTATGGAAGATTTCGAAGCCAAAGCTTTATCCTCAGCTCGTCTTCTTCCTAAGCTTTGGAAAAGGTATGTGGATGACACTAATGTCATCTGGCCCCATGGCCCTGAGGAGCTGGATCGTTTCTTTAATCACCTCAACAGCCGATCCTCGGCCATCAAGTTCACCATGGAAAAAGAGGTCAATGGTTGCCTCCCTTTCCTGGATATTCTTTTATCTCGGAATAAGGATGGCTTTCTCTCCCATTCTGTGTTCCGTAAGAAAACGCATACTGAGCAGTATCTTCATGCCGATTCCCATCATTTCCCTGCTCAAAAGATGGGTGTTCTTAACACCCTCGCTACTCGTGCCCTTAGGATCTCCGATTGTGAGAGCTTTGATAAGGAGAGATCCCATCTCCTTAATGTCTTTGTGGAGAATGGATATAGCAGGCGCCTGGGTCAGAAGGCTTTCCAGAGAGCCTCAAAAAATGCATTAATTAAGAAGGAGCCAAAAGAGCATCGTCCAGGTGTCCATCTTCCCTATGTTCAAGGAACCACGAACAAGATTGCTCGGATCCTTAAAAGGTATGATATTCCCTCAACCTTTAGGCCCCTCAACACCATTCGCAATTCCCTCCGATCGGTGAAAGATCCCGTTAACCCTAAGGACATGAAGGGTGTCTACTTGATCCCTTGTTCTTGTGGGACCCCCTATATTGGGGAAACAGGACGCTCCATCCATCAAAGGATCTGCGAGCATGCAGCCGACCTAAGACATGGGAGATCCAGGTCTTCAGCGTTAGCAGAGCATGTGGAAAAGACCAAGCATCAGGTGTGTATTGAGGAGGCCAAGGTTGTTGCCAAAGTCGCTCAGTTTCACCATCGTAAATTGAGGGAAGCTATTGAGATTGAGAAGAGGCCGAGCAATCTCAATAGAGATGATGGTTGGAAAATCAGTAGGTGCTGGATTCCAACACTCTCTTCTTAGTTGTTTTTTCTGCCCCCTCCAATTTTATTTTTATTATCTATTTATTTATTTATTTATTTATTATTATTATTTATTTATTTATTTATTTTTTAAGCATCCTAATATTTTAATATATATAATATTAGCAATAAATAATTAAATAAATTACCTTTTTAAACTAACCTTATTTTATTTATTTTAACTTAAGTTATTAATTAATTAATTATTTTTATTTATTTATTTTTTTTATTTTTATTTTTTTTTTTTTTTTATTTTTTATTTTTTAATTATTATTATTATTTTTTTAATAAATATATTATTAAATTACTTTTTTAAATTATATATATATATATATATATATATATATATATTTGATTATTAATAAATAAATTATTTAATTACTTTCTCAACCTATGATTAGTTTATATATATAGTTTTAATAATAATTATTAAATAATTTAAATAAATAAATAAATTATCTTTTTAATCTAACCATTAATCCTAACTTTTACCTTAATAACCTAATATTATAACTTTAATTATAGAATATATATATATATATAATTGTTAATAAATAAGTTAAATATATAAATAATTAAGTTTTTAACCTTAAAATTATATTTTAACTAACTTCCATAAAAATAAACTAACCATGGAATTATTATTGAATAAAAATACTAGTCAACCTAATATTATGATTTTAATTAAAATATATATATGATGATGATGATGGTTAATGTCTGCTGAGACCAAATAATGGTCTATCGGACCTAAACAAATTATCTATTTTGATTTAAGATTTTATTCCTATACTCAAAAAGCTTGGAGAGAAGCCTCCCAAGCTCACTATAATTTTGACATTGTAAAAGGCTAGGAAGGTCAGTATTGTAACAAAGATTGTGAAACTAAGATCTAATGTGGTTATACGTGGGGCACTCTAAGAGGAAGTGGTTTTCATCCTCGATGTTCCTATTCTCACATATATGGCAAATCCTTTTCGTCCATGGCGTTTTAGGAACTACCCAACGACCAATAATAATGATTTAATAATTTGAATAAATAAATAAATTATCGTTTCAAACCAACCATGGAAATTATTAATCCTAACTTTTACCTTAATAACCTAATATATATATATATATATAGATATATAAATTTTAATTTAAATAAATAAATATATTCCCTTTTAAACCAACCATTTTACCTAATTTAACTTATTTCCTTAAAATAATAATAATAATAATTATAATAATATTAAATTAATAAATAAGAATTTGACCTGGGTCCTAAGGTCAAAATTAGCCATTAGTCAATTTAGCCGTTGGAGACTTTGCTCGGACTATTTAACATGCTAAGCTGGATCAGTTTCTTCAACTTGTCTTCACGATGAACAACACTAGTTGGTTCGAAACGCGTCGACAAATGTATGTCTACATGTGATTTAGGCCGAAGTTTTTCTTTCAAATGTAAATAAGTGTTTATGTGTGTTTAAATTATTTATACTATTTTAATAACATTAAAAATATAATATTTTAACAAAAGAAAACAAAATATAAAAAAAATAAAATAAAAATATGGTTGATAACTTTGGAGACGTGTTTATGTGCGTTTAAATTATTTATACTATTTTAATAACATTAAAAATATAATATTTTAACTTTAAAAATAATTGAAAGAAAACAAAATATAAAAAAAATAAAATAAAAATATTGTTGATAACTTTGGAGACGCATTTAGAAAAGAAATAGAATAATCCCCAAATATATTATCTTAAAAAAATTCTTTAAAATGTTTATCAAATATATTGCGGATATAAATCTATAAATTTATAAAATTTATATTAAGAATAAATAATAGAAGTTTATATATATATATATATATATATATAAACAAATAAATCAAATATTTATATATTTTTAAATATTTTTTTCTTTATATGATACCATGATGATTAATGTTTATTAAGATTTATATTTTACCATGATAATTAATGTTTATTAAGATTGCCTGCAGGGTTTGGTCTCGCGGCCAGTCGATGGTTTGCTAAGTCGTTTGTGCCACTGTGCAGGGCACAGGTTTAAGTCTTGTCTTAACCTGAGGGCCGTTCTTCCAGGTTGAGCGGTTCCTCCTAACGGTTATAGTGGCAGCTAGTGGGATTCGACCCCGTGTAATGTGAGTACGATACCACCGCCATTGACGATTCCACTAAAAAAATGTTTATTAAAATTTATATATTTTATAATTTATTTGATTTCAACAAAGTAATAAATTAATTGAAATTTTTCCATATTTTTTTTTTATATTTAAAAAAATGAAAAAAAAACATTCACAAATTACCATAATTTTATTGATTTAAAAAATCAACAAATATAACAAATATTTTAAAAATTAACTCAAATATAAATAATATCACTTTTAGGAAAAAATTAATAAATATTTTAAAAATTAATCACATGTAACTATTACCACTACTAGGTAATTTTGAGAATGCAAACGTGCCTTTTACTTGGCCTTGAACTAGTAATTTTGATAATGCAAACTAGAAAAACTAAAAGGAAAAAATTATCACATAAGAAGAATCACATATTAATTAAAAAAGATGATAATAAATATGATATGTACTTTCAATTTCCAGAAAATTCGTTTATACGTTGGACTTTAGCAAAATGATGAGGTAACGATTGGGTTAATTTAATCTGACTTCGCGGATACCCCTTTAAAGTCATATATGGTTTTAATTTGTTTAGATTGAGTTGCTTCATCAAATTGTATTGTTCCCACCTGCATTATTAATTAATAAGTACATTGCATCTATTCAACTTTACTTTTGCTACCTTCGTTGCACAAGAGTAATTCAATATTATTTGAACCTCTGCATCGCATGGAGTATTCTTTTGGTTTCTTTTCTTTCCATTTTATAACTTATAAAAAAATGTGGAGGATTCTTTTGGTTTCTTTTCTTTCCATTTAATAGTTTATAGAAAAATCAATTCATTTTGATAAAGATGTCATGCGGCTTTAAAAATCAACTAATTTGATTGAATCATATTAAATTTTAATATCCCCACTTTTTTCTTTTTTCTTTTTCTTTTTTTTTTTTTTTTCTTCTTTTTTCTAAAAAGGTGGAAAAACCTATCAAACTCAGTTTGTCAAACCAACAGTGAGGACAGCCATCTCTGGCTGCTATCCGCGAATGTCAGTTGACACATCACTGTTATCAAGGAAAACCACGCCACCTGAAATAACCCGCTGGTGGTCCGTAAGGGAGCAAGCTTTCACTCCTGCCAGATGCCTCTGGGTCTTGGGCCGTTAACCTGTTTCCTTACGTCCGAGGAAGACGAGCTCTTAGCCAAGCAGAAGCAGTTTAATAGATTAGAAAATTTCATTCGACTCTGACTCGTTAGTGAAGATGTTATGTTGTTTTAAAAATCAATTAATTTGATAATAAAATTTTTCATATAATTTTATATAATAAATTATAAAAAACTTTAATGTTTTTTATAATCCTGGTTCATAAGAATTAAGTAATGTTTTTTAGATTTAATTTCATTTTATTAAAAAGAAATATTTATTTAAACTAATAATAATAGATATTAATTTAAATTAATCAAAATGAGCAAGTGTGACAAAATGTTTTAACAGATGTGTTTTGTTAAAGCACTTTTTGATGTAAAGTTTCTCAATTAGAAATTTTATGGGCAAAAATGGCAGCACTTTTTGATGTAAAGTTCATCAATTAGAAATTTTATGGGCAAAAATGGAACCATGTTAAACGATGGTGTGACTCAGATGAGGTGCCATCCTCATGTTATTTTGATGACTTAAATGTCCTTGGGCCATTGTTATTCAAATCATAAGTTAAGTGTGCCAATCATCTCACAACTCACATAACTTAAAATAATAATAATAATAATAATAATATTTTTAAATTTTTGAAAAAAAATTATTTAATATTATTACTTTGATTAATTATTTTTTAGTTATTATATTTTTATCAATAAAAATATAATTTAAAAATAAATATTATTTATACATATATATTTTTGTTTCTAGTCATCTGTTCCTTATTCTCTTATTTTATAAACTATTTATATTATTAGAATTACTAGTGTATTTATTTACTTGTCCAATGTTTTTAATTATTTATTTACTCCTTATTACTTGTATTTTTCCAATAGCTATTTTCTCCCTGGTTTGATTTTTTATTTTTTAATTTTGATTTAGTTTTTTTCACTTCTCTTTATGTAATCCTGATTCTCTTTATCTTAATAATCTTGATTATGAATCATATTGGATAGTTCAAAATCATCTCATTCTCTTGTGTTTTCAAAATGTGAATTCAAAAGAATAACTTTGTGGTTTCTTACATTGTCTTTAGCTTAGGTTTTTGATTCTTAATTAAATTTTGAATATTTTAGTTTTCTCAGCTCGTTTTAATGAGTGCGTTTAATTTTGATAAAGTTATGGATGACTCGTTGCATACGTGCATACCCAGAACTTGGTTAGTTATAATATCGGGTTAGTTTATACTTAGGGTTTTAAAAGAATTATTATGAATTATGGATTTAAGATTTCTATGGTTTATATCTTTTGACTTTTTGACAGAATTTTTTTTTTACTGTGCATTCTCTGGTAACTAAGTCAAAAGATATTATGAATTATGTTCACTTATTATATAAAATATTAAAAGAATAAAAATATATTAATATTAAAATTTTCACAAAATAATTTAATTTTAATCTCTAATAAATATTTAAAATTAATATATTTCACATATAAAATATTTATGATATTGATAATAATAATAATAATAGAATTAATATTATTTCAAAATATCCATAAAACACATTATACATATTATTGATGTTATCATTAAAATAGAAAAAAAAAGATATTTACAAATTCATAACAAGAATATTATTTTTGCAAACCAATTTATGAATTAATGTTCCATTAATACAAGTTTAGATTGACTTTGAAGGGCATTGTAATATACCCTTAATCTTAGCCTCAGATAAGAATAGTGAGGTAGTTACTACACTAACTCAACATCCAAAGTTTAATTATGGAAATGGCATCTAAAGTTTTCCAACCTTTTTTTACTACTTCAGAACTTAAAATGGATAACATCGTTGTGTTCGTCTCGTCGACACCTTTCTAGCAATATAAAGTTTGCTCCAATTCAACTTTCAGATCAAAAGATATGGTCGATTAAAGTCTTGGATGATCAAATAGTGCTAAATCATTAGGCCTGCAACATGGTGCCTAGTGACACCCACGTGGTTATCTGAGGCATGCCAAGTGGCATTCGTTGACCCACTGATACCAGGTTACAACCCTTTATCAAGTCCCATGGTATAATACACACATATTATATGCATAATATGCAGTGCAAGCCCCTCTCCATGCCACCTCATCTCAGAGATTCAATATCAGGAATTCCTTACGCAATGCCCCGTTGATTCTTTTGGGATGAAGGCTCTTGAGTTGTGCGGATCCTCGTGGACCCCACTTCGAACATGTCCCCATACCTTCTCACAACTCTAACCTTCCACCCCGTAGTATGAACGTTATCCCACTATGCCACGTTTGCCAAAAAATAAAATCCCAAGGCTTTGGTACCGAGCATCGAGGAATACTACTAAGAAATAAATGTCCGGTTGATGTGTCGTACCCTGGACCCCACCTAACACCAACACTAACTTTCTAGGCTGGTCTTGGGTCCTGCTAGACCCTTCATGGCATGGTTCACATGTGAGTCACACTATAAATGGATGGATCCTCTGCCGACTACACAAGATGAATTA
Source organism: Pinus tabuliformis (assembly GCA_031772625.1). NCBI lineage: Eukaryota > Viridiplantae > Streptophyta > Pinopsida > Pinales > Pinaceae > Pinus > Pinus tabuliformis. The sequence continues at coordinate 1,203,331,192 of CM062804.1, forward strand.
ATTCGTGGCCCCATTATGCCAAGTCACCCTGGGACTCAGATCCCAATAGATTCTACCAGGCCATCCATCCAATTTTTTGGGGTACGGGGTCTGGGAAGATGTCACGAGTCCTAAATGTTGGGGTAACATCGTCCTCTGTCACACCTTCTTGTCACATGACTCGTATATGTGGTTTCCACTGAGTGTTGACAACGTCCCCACTACCACATCATCCCAGAGCTACCACATCATCCCAGGGATTTGATCTTAAGAGTTTCCCCTTGGTGCTCCCTTTGAGACTTCTAGGGACAAAGTTTCAGGGTTCATCCAATGATCATGAATGCTCATCCATCCACGACCCAAATTTCTCTTACTTACACGCTGGGTCATAAGGTCGAAGACGATGAAGGGCGAAAATGTGAAGCTGGGTTACACTTTTCTGAGAAACGCCTCCAAAAATTTCGCATTCGCAATTTTTTGGCTGAACATTTTTTTTTTTAATCCGAATTTTTAAATTTATTCGGTCGAACAATTTTTTATTTTATTTTATTTATTTATTTTTATTTTATTTTTTATTTTATTTTATTTATTATTATTATTTTTTTTTTCGTCTGAATTTTTTAAATTTATTCGGCCGAACTATTTTACTAATGTTCAATCGAACCTTTTTCCATTTATACTAACGCCAACCGTTAATCAAAAAATTTGTTTGAGTTGAAAAAATCGGCAAAAAAATAGTTTAGTCAAACCAATAATTCGACCGAATAACTGATTCGGTTGAACTATTAGTTCGACCCGATTGTTTATTCAGTAGAAAAAATGTTTTATATATACGACTGGCCAGACCCTGTTGTGGAATTTTCGGCACTGTTGATTTTTCATGCACTGTGAGGTCTGTTGATTTTTAGTTGTGTTGTTCATCGCTGTGAGGTATGTTGATTTGAGCCAAAGCCCTGCTGATCGTTGTGAGGTAAGTTAATTCAAGTTTTTTGTAATTAAATTTTTTTATTTACAGGTTTTATTGGAATTTTTAATGAAATTTTTAGTTTTTTGCAGCTTGGCGCTAGAGGAATAGGTTGGTTGCACTTGTCGCTAGCAGCTTTCTCATCCCCCTTGTCCAACCTCCTCCTCATCCAACCTCCTCGTCTGGACCAAGTAAGTCTCTCAGACCATTTTACTCTGTTCTCTGTATAACGTGTAACTAGTTTAGACTGTTCTCTGTTTTTTGAAAAACATTAAACCCCCCACGAGAATTCCAGTGAGTTTTTTTACTGTTCTTGGCCCAGTGTCTCTGGCCCAAATGACATCTCTGCCATGATTTTCGTTATTTCTGGTTATGTTTATATTAACTATTTTACTAAATGGATATTACTAAAATATTTCTCGTGCATGGAGCTTACTAAGGCTAATAATAGTTCACTAGTCTAGTCATCGACCGAAAATTGGCCTGTCATGACTTGAAACTGATCCTGAGCTCCTAACGCTGGCATGTCCCCTTCTTGTTCTCTCTAAGTATGGAAGAAAGATTCTCATACCTTATTCTCTTTATAATGTCAACTTGATGAAGAGAACTGAACTATTGCTTTGCCCTGCCTGATATTTGAATTTGATATTTGAATGCAATGAAAATCAAGAAAGAGTAACTTCCATTTTTGCCATCTAGTACATGAAAAGATAGTTTGGATAAGGGACTGGCCTGGCCCTTTGGCACCATGGAGCGAAAATAATTAGTGGATAGCCAACAACATAGAAAACACAAATCCAAACAGATTACTACCAAACATATTACTACCATTTTCTTCTTTTTTCACAAAGTAATACTTTTCCCCCATGATTTCTTTCTTTAATATATATATTTCTAAGTACATTAAACAAGATATAAGGGTTCACTGAGACATAAATAATATGAATTTTTGTTTGAAAAAAAATGATATGAATTTTTATTTGGGAAAAAAAAATTTGGTAATGTAAAAAAAATTGAAGCATGATGTAAAGCAATTATATGATTTTTATTTATTTATTTATTTATTTTAACTTGAAATATTGTTGAAAACTATTTTTTTATTATTAAAATATGGTTTATTTTTTTTTATTGATTACAAATTTATTTAAGAAATAAGAAGGAAAACTGGGTTGCGGAATTTGAAAAGAAAAAACTAAAATCACGATAATAAATTTAGATTGTTAAAATATGCTCTTACACCCAAATTTTACAATCTTTATATCCATGCATGTTGACAAAATCCCTCAAACAAAACCACTTCACTTTTTCATGGGATTCTCGTTATTTTTCACGTATCTAACTTTCCAAACGAAACATTGGAAAATATATACTTCCAGTAATCTTATACGAACGACACCAAAAAAATCATTCATTACTCCTATGTAATTTATAGTTTGGGTTCTCTATTAAACACATAATTCTACAATACAGAAAAATGATTTTTACATTTTCAGACTATTCTAAACTAACTGATCATAGCTTCCGATAATTTTCAAACAGACAGATTGAAAAAATATAAAGTGATTCTTGTCGTGTGATTACCGTCTGCCTACGTTGATGTTGAGATTGCCAACAATATCATCAACCAACAACATAGCCAACACAAATCCAAACATATTACTGCCAAACAGATTACTATCGTTTTCTTCTTTTTTCACAATGTAATACTTTTCCCCATGATTTATTTCTTTCGGCTTTCGAATCGAATCCGTTCTAAGATTTCTCTCCAATTTGTGTCTCCGTGAGAGCCACACGATTATAAGTTTATTAGTTTCAGGGGATTCTAGTGAGTTTTTTTTACTCTTCTTGGCCCAGTGTCTCTGGTCCAAATGACGTCTCTGCCATGATTTTCGTTATTTCTGGTTATGTTTATATTAACTATTTTACTAAATGAATATTAACAGAATTTCAGTGTTTTGGTTTTTTTTTCCCTTACCAATTTAGTAAATTTTTTATTTTTATTTTTATTTTTTTATTTTTTATTTTTTTATCCAGACACCTGAAAAGCTAGGACTATGAAGTGATTTTAAGAAATCTATTCCAGAGCTGAAAAAATTTCCAAAAATTATAATGGATAGACTATCAGTAATTGTGTTAATGTGTATTAAGAGTCTTAGTAATAAATTTGCACTTAGTTTGAAAAACATTAAACCCCCTTTTGGTTGAGGCACCATCTGAATTTGGGTTGGTAACCATAGAAGGTAAACCCAGCAAGGACTTGCATACACCACCGTAAAGTTCCATGTTGAGCCAGAGGAAAAGATAACCTGGCCAAAAGTGGTACCTAGTTATTAGTCTCAAGAATTGAACTAGTATTTGATCTCACTAAATGAAATTGCAATTGAAAAATGAAATTGAAACTGATAAATGAATAAATGAAATTGAAACTGATAAATTTCTTGCATATCTAAATCAAATATTTAAACCCTGTTTAAATTATTTTTTTACCAAGTTGTGATTAAAAATTTGTTACACCTATTTTTGGGTGCATGAGATTGAAGCTAATTAGAGTGTTGGTATTGCTTTATCATCTATTTTTGGTGTTTTAATTTTAATGTTATTGGGTTGACTTGTTCTACATTGATTTATCTCGGAGAACGACCTTGACGCTTCTTGATAACATACTTTCCTTGATTTTGTTGTTATATGTTCATTTATGTTTTCTTTTTCATTATGTGTAATTCACTTCAAGCTTTCCTATTTGTTTGGAATATGGGTCTTATTAGCTTTCTAAGATGAGGCATAACACATTTAATTGAATGTTCTTGTACTTGCTCTTTCCAAGTAGTAGTTTCTTTTTGAGATACATCTTTTTCATTTCTATTTTGTTGGGTGCATGAGATTGAAGCTAATTAGAATGTTGGCATTTCTTTGTCATCTATTTTTGGTGTTTTAATTTTAATGTAATTGGTTGACTTGTTCTACATTGATTTATCTCATAGAACAACCTTGATCATTCTTGGTAACATACTTCTTTGTTTTTGTTGTTATATGTTAATTTATGTTTCCTTTTTCATTATGTGTAATTCACTTCAAGCTTTTTGTTTGCTTATAACATGGGTCTTATTATCTTTCTAAGATGAGTCAAAATACACTTAATTGAAGGTTCTTGTACTTTCTCTTTTCAAGTAGTAGTTTCTTTTTGAGATACATCTTTTTCATTTCTATTTTGTTGGGGGCATGAGATTAAAGCTAATTAGAGTGTTGACATTGCTTTGTCATCTATTTTTTGTGTTTTAATTTTAAAGTTATTGAGTTGCTAATTAGAGTGTTGGCATTGCTTTTTCATCCATTTTTGGTGTTTTAATTTTAATGTTAATTGGGTTGACTCGTTCTACCTTGATTTATTTTGTAGAACAACCTTGATGCTTCTTGGTAACATACTTCCCTTGCTTCTGTTGTTATATGTTCATTTATGTTTCCTTTTTCATTATGTGTAATTCACTTCAAGCTTCTCTATTTTCTTTGCTTGGAACATGGGTCTTATTAGCTTTCTAAGATGAGGAAAAATATACTTAATTGAAAGTTATTTTACTTGCTCTTTTCAAGTAGTAGTTTCTTTTTGAGATACATCTTTTTCATTTCTATTTTGTTGGGTGCATGAGATTGAAGCTAATTAGAGTGTTGGCATTTCTTTGTCATCTATTTTTTATGTTTTAATTTTAATTTTATTGGGTTTCTAATTAGAGTGTTGGCATTTCTTTGTCATCTATTTTTGGTGTTTTAATTTTAATGTTATTGGGTTGACTTGTTCTACCTTGATTTATCTCATAGAACTATGGTCCAATCCAAATGCTCCAAAATGCTCCGAAGAGAATCCCTACGATTATTAGGAGCCCCTACTCGATCAAAAAGTTCTATGCTGAGAATATGGGCATATGATGCAGTGCCAAAGAACTAGAAATGATGCACCTATCATTAATGCTAGTATCATATCCCCATCTTCTCAACACATAACATTTTAATTGACAAAATGAAAAATTTGATCAACGAAGAGGACGCCAATGAAAAAGAAGATGATATCATGGCCATTGAACAACCTTGATGCTTCTTGGTAACATATTTTCCATGCTTCTGTTGTTATATGTTCATTTATGTTTCCTTTTTCATTATGTGTAATTCACATTGCTTCCCTATTTGCTTGGAACATGTGTCTTATTAGCTTCCTAAGATGAGACAGAATACACTTAATTGAAGGTTCTTGTACTTGTTATTTTCAAGTAGTAGTTTCTTTTTTAGATACATATTTTAAATTTCTATTTTGTTGGGTGAATACGATCAAAACTAATTAGAGCATTGGCATTTCTTTGTCATCTATTTTTTGTGTTTTAATTTTAATATTATTGGGTTGCTAATTAGAGTGCTGACATTGCTTTGTCATCCATTTTTGGTGTTTTAATTTTAATGTTATTGGGTTGACTTGTTCTACCTTGATTTATCTCGTAGAACAACCTTGATGCTTCTTGGTAACATACTTTCCTTGTTTCTATTGTTATATGTTCATTTATGTTTCATTTTTCATTATGTGTAATTCACTTTGCTTCCCTATTTGCTTGGAACATGGGTTTTATTAGCTTCCTAAGATGAGACATAATACACTTAATTGAAGGTTCTTGTACTTTCTCTTTTCAAGTAGTAGTTTATTTTTGAGAGGCATCTTTCTCATTTCTATTTTGTTGGGTGCATGATATTGAAGCTAATTAGAGTGTTTCCATTGCTTTGTCATTTATTTTTGGTGTTTTAATTTTAATGTTATTGAGTTGCTAACTAGAGTGTTGGAATTGCTTTGTCATCTAATTTTGGTGTTTTAATTTTAATGTTATTGGGTTGCTAATTAGAGTGTTTCCATTGCTTTGTCATCTATTTTGGGTGTTTTAATTTTAATGTTATTGGGTTGACTTGTTCTACCTTGATTTATGTTGTAGAGTTCAACCTTGATGCTTCTTGGTAACATACTTTCCTTGCCTTTGTTGTTATATGTTCATTTATGTTTCCTTTTTCATTATGTTTAATTCACTTTGCTTCCCTATTTGCTTGGAACATGGGTCTTATTAGCCTCCTAAGATGAGGCATAATACACTTAATTGAATGTTCTTGTACTTTCTCTTTTCAAGTAGTAGTTTCTTTTTTAGATACATCTTTTTCATTTCTATTTTGTTGGGTGCATGAGATTGAAGCTAATTAGAGTGTTGGCATTTCTTTGTCATCTATTTTTTGTGTTTTAATTTTAATGTTATTGGGTTGCTAATTAGAGTGTTTACATTGCTTTGTCATCCATTTTTGGTGTTTTAATTTTAATGTTAATTGGGTTGACTTGTTCTACCTTGATTTATCTTGTAGAAAAACCTTGATGCTTCTTGATAACATACTTTCCTTTCTTCTGTTGTTATATGTTCTTTTATGTTTTCTTTTTCATTATGTGTATTTCACTTTTCTTCCCTATTTTCTTGGAACGCAGGTCTTATCATCTTCCTAAGATGACGCATAATACACTTATTTGAAGGTTCTTGTACTTGCTCTTTTCAAGTAGTAGTTTTTTTTTGAGATACATATTTTTCATTTCTATTTTGTTGGGTGCATGAGATTGAAGATAATTAGAGTGTTGGCATTGTTTTGTCATTTATTTGTGGTGTTTTATTTTTAATGTTATTAGGTTGTTAATTAGAGTGTTGGCAATACTTTGTCATTTATTTTTGGTGTTTTAATTTTAATGTTATTGAGTTGCTAATTAGAGTTTTCCATTGCTTTGTCATCTATTTTTGGTGTTTTAATTTTAATGTTATTGTGTTGACTTGTTCTACCTTGATTTATGTCGTAGAGTTCAACCTTGATGCTTCTCGGTAACGCACTTTCCTTGCCTCCGTTGTTATATGTTCATTTGTGTTTCCTTTTTCATTATGTTTAATTCACTTTGCTTCCCTATTTTCTTGGAACATGTGTCTTATTAGCCTTCTAAGATAAGACATAATACACTTAATTGAATGTTCTTGTACTTGCACTTTTCAAGGAGTAGTTTCTTTTTGAGATATATCTTTTTCATTTCTATTTTATTGGGTGCATGAGATTGAAGCTAATTAGAGTGTTGGCATTGCTTTGTCATCTTTTTTTTGTGTTTTAATTTTAATGTTATTGGGTTGCTAATTAGAGTGTTGGCATTTCTTTTTCATCCATTTTTGGTGTTTTAATTTTAATATTATTTGGGTTGAATTGTTCTACCTTGATTTATCTCGTAGAACAACCTTGATGCTTCTTGGTAATATACTTTCCTTGTTTATATTGTTATATGTTCATTTATGTTTCCTTTTTCATTATGTGTAATTCACTTTGCTTCCCTATTTGCTTGGAATATGGGTCTATTAGCTTCCTAAGATGAGGTAGAATACACTCGATTGAAGGTTCTTGTACTTGCTCTTCTCAAGTAGTAATTTATTTTTGAGATGTACATCTTTTTCATTTCTATTTTATTGTGTGCGTGAGATTGAAGCTAATTAGAGTGTTGGCATTGCTTTGTCATCTATTTTTAATGTTTTGATTTTAATGTTATTGGGTTGACTTGTTTTACATTGATTTATCTCGTAGAACAACTTTGATGCTTCTTGGTAACATACTTTCCTTGCTTCTGTTATTATATGTTCATTTATGTTTCCTTTTTCATTATCTATAATTCATTTTGTTTCCCTATTTTCTTGGAACATGGGTCTATTATCTTCCTAAGAAATACTTTCAAATTTGGATGATTTGAAGCTAAGTTGAATTAGAAAGATTTGTATTTGTGGAATGAACATAAAAATCAATTAGTAAATACTTTAAACGTTCAGTTGAGTTGAAGCTAAGTTGAATGAATTAGAGATTTGTAGTTGACTTGAATTAGATATCTCTAGTTATTTTCTTCTTGCAATTCTCCAACCATCCAACCAAGTAGAAACAACCTTTCTTGTTACCTAGCTTTCTGACAGATTTGTCTAAACAATAATCTTTTGCACAACCTAACAATACCTATATAAATATATTAAATTTATTTTATTGAATTTGTTTTTTTTCCGAAGGAAAAAAACGGTAACCTTTTATTAAAAATTTAATGAAAAGTTACACTAGCACATGCAATGAAGCATTCAGTATGATGCCACATGGGCTCGCAGTGTTAGTAAACTAACGTGCACAAAGAATAAGCAGGAGAAGAGAAAAGAGAACGAAAAAAGGGAAAAAACCTGACTTCCGGCAGTGAGAGAAACTCACGCTTCAGGTTTTTCACCCCTTTTTCTTTTCAACCTTGCGCCACTCTCCCACAGTGGGCTCGGTCGAGGCAATGACTAACTGAGTTGTTTCATTCTGTTGTCCTGTTTCTTTATCTGAATCTGAAGTATCTGAGTGATGCTGCCGTTTGATGCCTCCCATACTTTGATCCACGCTTCTCATTTCTGTCTGGTTTTGCTGGGTCTCTGCCTGAGATGAATGAGGTAGTAGCTCCTTGTTGGCTGCTGTATTTTCCTTCTGGGTCTCTAGATCAACCTCCTCTATGGAGGTATCATCCTCCTCTGCTTCTGTTTCTACGTCTTCTGATACTATGGGGGCTTTCGTTTCCGCAGACTTCTTCTTTATGACATTGTCTATATTCTGCCATCCTTTGTGCTTCCTTTGTTGTGGCTTGTTCTTGTTAAGGCTTTTGCATGCATTGAACAGATGGCCTGTTTGTTGACATCCCCTGCATCTAAATGCTGTGTTCTCATAATCCAGCGGTTGTTTCCATTGAGTATTGTTGAAGTTCAGGATGATGCTTTCTGGTAACCCCTGACTGAGATCTACCTCGACGCAAATTCTAGCAAAGGTAAAGATTCCTTTTAAATGTCTCTCTGTATCAATCTTTAACATTCTTCCGAGGGTATTCCCTATTGCTGCTAAGGAAAAAAAATGCCAAAAATGCATCGGGAGATTATGTAACCTTACCCATACCGGCATTTTTGACACCACCATGGTGTTTGGATCAAACTCCGGGAACCAGGGAGTAACAAATAGTCCCGCACTACCCCAAAACCATGGTCCTTCGGTAAGAGCTTTTTCCTTCTCTTCTTCAACGCGAAAGACTACTATGAAGAATCCTTTCGAGCAAAGGTGGATCCGGCAGTTTTTTGTCCATGCCGTGTGTATCCATTGATACAAAGCATCCGATCTAGGCCAGAAGCCATTAAATCTACAAATAACGACGTTTTTTTGTAGATCTGTGAATATGCCCTTTACCTCTGGGGTATCCAACTGAAGATAGGGACTCTCTGGTACTTCATCCACGATATACTGCCCTGGAGGGATATTAACAGTTGCATGTTCTTTCCCCTTTGGGATTTCTGTCCCTTTTGCTGCGTCTTTGTAGGATCCTGTAGGTTTTGATGTGGATCCCTTAGATCCACCTCGCAGCCGAAGATTGAGGATAACAGTTGAATCTTTTGCAACCCTGTAATGCTGGAGGGTGTGTTGATCCTGCATGCATACCCCAGAAAATATTAGGATTTGGAGTGCCACTGGAATGCCCAATCTGACCTGTATCTCTTTTTTTAGCTCCCAAATACTCATCCGCTCCCAGATCTGCAGGCAAATGTGTTTTCCTTCTGTAGATCTGATGAAGATTTGTTTCAGATCCACTGTGTCTGCCTTGCTCAAATCCCGATTTTCGGATTTGTACTCTGGATCTGAAGATTTATTATTTTGTGAAGCTTCCTTTTGCTTCTTCCCTCTCTTCTGAAGTTCCCCAAATCCAGAGGGGATCTCAAGCTTCAGGGTTAAGATCCCATGACTGGATCTCAGTTTATTGCCATGGATCATCGAGAATAAAACTCGATCTGTGCGGCAGCACCCATTTTCAACGTGATCTGCAACGAGAAATCGCAGATCTGAGGGAGGGCGCAGATCTGCATCCTGCAGGCCCCTCCTACCTTTGCTCCATTCGATCTGAACCTTGATCGTCCTGATCTCTAAGAGCAGTGTGTCATTTTTGCAGAAAACGTAGATCCTTGAGCTTGTAAACTCCACAGATGCGCTGCCACATTGTTCTGGAAAGTTTTGGATCGATTTGCTGCGTCGTTTCACGAGATAAACCTTTCCGGCATCGAAGAGATCTTCTCTTACTGAGACTTCGTACCCTTGTTTTCCTTCGGCCCATGCACGAATCATCGAGCCAACTGCAGCTGCTAGCAAGTCTCTGCAGAAATAATAACCAGTACTTGGATCTAGGCCAGAGAAAATATTCAGATCGCCTACCTCGATTAGCTTTTGACGCAGCAATTCGGCCTAGTACCAAGGAGAGGCTTTGAGTTTTGGGTCTTCATCGATCCAGCATCCATCCGATCCAAAGCAATGCAGATCTACTGTATCCGCGGCGGCGCATATCAGAAACTCTGAAACCCTAGCTTCGCTCACCACCTCCATCGCTCTCCAGGGTATAGTCTTTCCTGCCTCTTCTATTGAATTTGTTTTTTTACAAGGATAAGAAAACCCATTAAACATGGTTGAAAAATGGACATTATGCATAGAAATTTCTTGTTATCCCAATTCAGGGCAAGCAGTGATTACTTGTGTGCTACACAATATTGTGACTAACAAATTCCTCCAAAGGAAAATTAATGTACCTGGAAGAACAACAAACAATGAAGCATATTGTATTGCATTGATAGAAGACTTAGGAAAAGCTAGGGAGTATGGATCCAATGGAATTGTAGTTTTCACCAATTCTGAACTTGTGTGCAACTAGATGAAAGGCGTGTACCAATTTAAAAATGAGAGGTTAAAAAAACTGCATGGAGAATCTAAAAATATTGTCAGTGAATTTCAATCATTTAGCATAAGACATTGTGCAAATGTTAATAGGGTGTCTAGTGATCTATTGTATGGGGCAATGCCGTTTCAAGATTTGTGTGTGAAAGATGAATTATTGTTAAGAAGTTATCCATCAATATTTATTGATGGACATTGTAAGATATCTTTGATATGTGTGTGTTTTTTAGTTATCAATGTGTCATTTTTAATGACCATGTGTTTTTTTCAATTCTATACCAAGTGTGCCCCCACTATGTAAGCACAAATTGATGAACTTGACATGTTTTAGAAAATTTTGTATTTAATTTTCAAAATGTGCATGCTTCAACATTTGTGTTTTTAGTCTTGAGTATATTTTAAATGAAGAGCTTCAGATTGTTACATTAATTTTCTAAATTCTTTCAATGTTTTTAAATAACAATTTTAAGATCTTAAAATGCATGATGTAATTTCAAGGGTTAAATCAATTAAATGCATGAGGTAACTTCAAGGGTTATCTCAATTTTATAAATTCTTAATCATTTTAAATAGAAATTTCAATATTTTTAAATGCATGTTGTAACTTCAAGGGTTACAACAATTTTCTGAATTCTTGATCTTTTTAAATAGAATTTTTAAAAAGAATTGTAAATCCACGAGGTAACTTTTTAAATATCATGCATGTATATATATCTATATATATCCATATCATGGATGATCATTTGCCACATGATTCTTTGAGGTGAACATCAATAGAGTCTCATGCATCTACTAGAGCGGGAGGTTGAGTTTGTGGATCAAAGAGAATATCAAATGAATCAGGGGAGGTCCATCATTCACATCGTGGTGTGTGTGTGTGCATTTACTTAAATGATAAATAAGTAGAATCATATGTATGTACACATAAATATTGAAAATTGATTTTCTATTTTTTTAGATGCTTCGCTCACAATGTCATCGCATGATAGTGGTCAACATTCTTTGAGTGGTCATGAATCTCAGGGTGGTCAACATTTTCTGGGTGGTCATCAATCTCAGGGTGGTCAACATTCTCCGAGTGGTCAACATCATTTAGGTAAATTATACATGTCTATATTGCATACATGTATGAATACATTTGTTCACATGTTTTTATATTTATGTAATTTTATATATTGATCCAAAGGGTGAAAATGTTGGTCCAAGTAGACGTAAGTGAAGCCGGACGGTTCAAGAAGAAGGCCAGACACCAACTACTTTTTATCCATCTAATATTCCGAATGAGCTTCCTTGGGAGAAAAACCTCCAACAATGCACATTACAAAAGTGCAAAACTCATTATTCTAAATTGAGGAAAGATCTTGGGAGTTTGGAGCTCCCTGCAGAGAGTAGAGAAAGCTTAGAAATAGTTACGCACTCTCTAAGCTCATTTATTGATGTTTACGAGAATCTTGGGCCAACCACAGATTCATTTATAAATATGATGAGGCATATAAAGGAAGCAACAACGGGTTCCGATAAATGAGCCGAGGTTAATAAAATGGTTACAAAAGAAGATGCAAAATCTATGTTTAATTTCAAAGAAGGGCCGAAAAGAAAGATGCTCAAGGTGCAATATTTCAAGCACCCTGATATAGCTTTCCATTTGTATGATAGGTTCCTTGCAGTGTATGGAAAGCTTCCATGGAATGATGAGGTTCCAGTTACATACTATTTTCAAAAACATCATTGGATTGTGTGTCTATGCAAACTAGACCAAAAAAAAAGGATATTTTCTTTTATCAAATGCAAACACATTTCAGTCATCCTTTGTTTTAATTGAATGCAATTTTTGAGTCCCTTTTACTATTTTAGTTTCATATGTAATCGATTTATCTACATCTTTGACTCCAATATTCCAGAAAAACCTATACTAAATTCAAACAAGAATTTAAATATGTTATTTTAAATACAATTTATATATGTTGAAGATAATCATTGTCATACTGTTTAAACTATATAATTTATAAACACTTAAAATTAGAAAATTAATAAAAATTATCATAGATTAAAACTATATACAAGTTAATTTGTACATATATGTACATACCTTCATGATGGGCCTCTAAATTAGACATAAATTAAGGCCCATGCCTCTAAATTAAAACATAAATTGAGGCCTATGACCATCCTTCAGCACATTAAACCTCTCTTTCTACATTAGATAATGTATTTTTAACTTTAATATATTCATTAGGAAGGCTTACTGTTAAAATTGGCAACCAGGGCAAAACTTCATGTGGGTCATCTTATTCATGGCTAATAATATTTTTATTAGATTCTTCTCGTCGAGAGGTGTAGGATTGATATAAAGATCATCCAATTCCGATAAGTATTCATGGAGATATGAATTTATTTTGATTATGGAATTATTATCAAGCCGACCTACAACTCATGTAGGCTCAGAAGCCCAACAGTCGCATCTATTCACCCACCAACGTTGTGTATAAATATAAGAGGAATTTTCCTCATTTAGACTCACTCATCTCATCATATCTCTCTCTCTCTACTGCGCAGATATGAGTCTCTTCTCTACTGCGCTTAAATGGGTCTCTCTCTCTCACACATGTGAAGCCGGAAGCTGTTGAATTTGAAGCTGCAACTGCAGAAGTAAAGATTGACTTGCGTGGCCTAGAAGATCTCCTCTTTGGAACTACGTTGTAGGTTCATCTAAACCTCCTCTGAAAGCCGCAACTTTTGGTGGTGGAATGAAGTCAATCCGACGAACGGTTTGCAAGATATCGACTGCCCTAGTTTGAAGCCGGAAACTGCTGAAACTGAAGCTGCAACTGCAGAAGCAAAGATTGACTTGCGTGGCCTAGAAGATCTCCTCATCTGAACTGCGCTATAGGTTCATCTGAACCTCCTCTGGAAGCCAAAACTTTTGGTGGTGGAATGAAGTCAATCCGACTGTCGGTTTGTGAGATATGGTCTGCCCTAGTTTGATAATGAAGCCGCTAATGCTGATGCTACTGATCTAGGGTTTGCTACTGCTGATATGAATCAGATTTATTGTACTATTTCTCTCTGCTAAATTATTGAAGATAAAAGAAGATTTGATCAAAGGGTTTCCCCACACATTGTGGGGTTTGTCCCTGGCTAGCCGCCACATCTTGTGTCTCTTGTCTTGGCTTGTTTTCTGTCGATCATTTAATGTTCTATCTGCACTTTACTTTATGTACATGTGATTGCTAATCGGTGGAATATAATAAGAAAAAGAAGTAAACTGTTATAAGCATAGAACATACCATAACTTAACATGGTATCGGAGCTGAGGTGAAGACAAAGCCCGAGCAAGAGCAAGAGCAATTATTGAAGAGAAGATTGGCAAGGCTATCCTAAAAGAACTATGGGGTCCTCAACACTCTTTCCTGCCGAAGACAAGCTCCGTGAGAAAGCTGACTATCACGGATGGAAGATGTCTATCGATCTAACCCTTGAAGATCAAGGAGTGCTGGACCATGTAAGAGGCAATATTGTTGAGCCTTCATCAAATGCATCTGCTGCTGCCTAGAACAAATGGAAAAATGGAGAAGTCAAAACAAAGAAGATCATTCGGGACTCTATCGACAAGCGCTTGGTGGCCTACATCTCTGATCTAGACACCTCCAAGGAAATCTACGGCAGACTGGTGAGTTTATTTAAAGTTAATGATGCAAATCAAGTTTTGTTTCTTAGAAATAAGTTGAGGGAAATCAAGAAGGGTAAAGATGAAAGTATGCAAGCATACTTCTTAAGAATCACCGAGATCAAGAACGATCTCCTATCTATTAGGGAAACCATTACTGACAGAGAAATGGCACTCACAACTCTCGGAGGATTACCATTTGAATGGTATGTGTTCAGGACTACTCTTCTGAACAATAATGTAATTCCTAGTTTCGAGGCATTAATGGCTAGATGCATTCAAGAACAAACAAGGGTAGAAGAGCAGGAAATGCCCTTGCCTAAAGGTCCTCCTGCTGCTTTTGGAAAAATAATGTTAAAGATGCTTTCACTCTTGGGTTTCGAGCTGATTCTTTATATCAAGTCGGTGGAAGTTCGCTAGGTGTCATGTCTTGTGACACAACGCTTCAGTTCGAACTTTGGCATCGGAGGTTTGCCCACCTTCATTACAAAGCTCTACCCGATGTAAGACAGATGGTAACAGGGATGCCTGAATTCTAAGTAGAGAAAGAAGGTGTATGTCCGGGATGTGCCGAAGGAAAGCTCAAAAGGGGACCATTCCCCTCAAGCCAAAGCAAGACCTCCAATATATTACAATTGGTTTACTCAGGCTTACCTGAGGTTGGCATTAAGAGGGAGACTTCTACACCACATACTCCTGAGCAAAATGGTGTGGTGGGAAGGAAGAACCACACGATGATGGAAGTTGTCCGGGCCATGCTACATGATCAAAGACTTCCAAAGTTTCTATGGGCTGAAGCTGCAAACACTGTCGTATATGTACAAAATCGATGCCCTCATCAAGCATTGGGTTCCAAGACTCCTGAAGAAAAATTCAGCGGTAAGAAACCTGATGTTTCTCATTTTAAAATTTTTGGAAGCCCTGTATACTTTCATGTGCCGAAAGAGAAAATAAATAAATTGGGAGCATCTGGAAAGAAGGGAATTTTCGTGGGCTATGGTGAAAATACTAAAGGCTATAGAATCTATGTAGCCGGTCAAAGGGAAGTCATAATTAGTCATGATGTCACCTTTGACGAAGATATGGCTCTCAGCAAGGTGGTCAATCTTCCGACTTTGAGGAGCTCTCAAGAAGCTGACACCAGGGAACCGAAAGAAAAGGATGATGAATCAATGCCTGATGTAGAAGAACCCATGGATCCGATTGATCCTCATCCACATGAGCCTTCCTCTTCTAGGAAGAGGCCTTCATGGCTTAGGGGGATACTTGATGATGCTGAAGGACATGTTGCACCCTGAGGAACCTTCCATCAAAGTAAGGAACTTAACAGGTATCAGGGATACCTGACCATCATGAGCATGATCATACAAAATGAACCTTCTTCATTCGCAGATGTCATCAAGCATTAACTATGGAAGGATGCTATGACCATAGAATATGAGTCTATTATGGAGAATGATGTCTGGGAAGTAGTTCCCAGACCCTAGACAAGACAATTGTTACTTCAAAATGGCTTTACAAGATAAAGCATGCAGCAAATGGAAGTATGGAAAAGTATAAGGCTCGTTTTGTTGCTCATGGTTTCTCCCAGAAGGAAGGTATAGACTATGATGTGATATTTGCACCTGTTTCCGGATATACGACCATCCGCTCGATCATAGCCCTTGCCACTTCACAAGGATGGAACCTACATCAGATGGATGTCAAGACTGCATTCTTGCACGGTTTGATCAAAGAAGAGGTCTACGTGGAGCAACCCGAAGGATTTGAGATTTATGATTGAAAATCTCATGTATGCAGGTTGAAGAAGGCTCTCTATGGGCTAAAGCAAGCACCCCGAGCATGGTATGAGAGGATCGATAGCTACTTGATGAAGTTGGGATTCACTAGGAGTGAAGCCGTTCCTAACCTTTACTTTAAGGTTGAAGATGACAAGCCTCTCATACTGGTGTTGTATGTGGATGACCTCTTTCTAACAGGTGTAGACCCTCTCATTCACAAATTTAAGAGGGAGCTGGCTTCTGAATTTGAAATAAAGGACCAAGGACTTGAAGTATGGTAGAAGCCAAGGGAAATTTTCCTATCTCAAGGAAAATATGTGGTAAAGATATTGGAAAGATTCGGTATGATGGAGTGCAAGCCTGTGACTACCTCGAGGATCTTAACTTTTAGAAGTTATATGGTAGTGATGTCGGACCAGACTTGGGAAATGCCTCTGAGTTTCAAAAACTCATTCGCATTGATGTTCTTGGTGAACCTCCGTCCGAACATATGTTTTGCAGTTAGCATTGTCAGCTCATATTTGGTTGAGCCTCACTGAATTGATGCCAGGAATCTTCTGAGATGTCTTCAGGACACAATCTCTCATGGATTAAGATACACTGCCGGAGATGTGAGACTACTTGGATATACTGATGTTGATTAGGCAGGCAGTGTGGTGGACCGTAAGAGCACTTCCGGGTGCCGTTTCACCTTGGGATCGGCTTCGATATCCCGGATGAGCAGGAAGCAGAAGTTGGTGGCTTTTGAGCACCGCCAAAGTAGGATATATTGTTGCTAGCATGACCTCGTGTGAGGCAGTCTGGTTGCGAAAGCTCTTCAATGAGCTGTTTGGATTTACATTAGATACCACTGTGATTCTCTATAACAACCAGAGGTGGGATTCGATTATTGAGGAATCCCGTATTCGTCGATTGCTCCAGCAGATAGACATCATCTGGGATATGGTAATTTGATGAGCAAGGATGCTCCATCGCATTAAGATGATGTACAGGTTGATACACCTTGTCAAAGCCCTGGGGAAAGATCTAATCTATGATTTTCCCAAATGACTTGGAGTCGGCAAGAAACCCTTGTACAAGGGTCCTGCTTATTGCATACATTGAGCTCTGGGAGCTCTGAGGGTTTGCGGTTATTACTGGAGCAACATACGACCACAGGGTGACTCACCCTCCCCTGGTGGTGCGCACTGGAACAAGATGATTCGCTCTCTTGTGGGACAAGATGATTCGCTCTCTTGTGGAACAGGATGATTCGCTCTCCTGTGTAGCAGGATGATTAGTTCTCTTGTGAGGCCTGGATTGATGTGTTCTCCATGGCAGCCTGGATTGATGTGTTCTCCTGTGAGGCCTGGATTGATGTGTTCTCCATGGTAATTGTAGCAGGATTGATGTGTTCTCCTGTGAGGACAGGATTGATTAGTTCTCCTCTCGAGGCATCCTACCCATGCAGTCTGGGACTCATGGGAAGTACCTCGCATCTGATCAATGAGCAGGGAAATGAAGTTAGGGACCATAGTAGTACCGATGGACGCATCGTTGTAACTACCGTACTCCCTACGCTAGGATGACCTCCATTGATCTGGGATCAATGATACTAGTCTGGGACCAGTGGTAGGAGTTGTACCATACTATGACGCTGACTTCGGGTCGGTTGAGACTGGTCTGGGATCAGTGGTACATACTCTGAGACTGACTTTGAGTCAGTGGAGGATGGTATTGGTCTGGGATCATTGGAGTTGTACTCACTATGATGCTGACTTTGGGTTGGTTGAGACTGGTCTGGGACCAGTGGTACATATTCTGAGACTGACTTTGAGTCAGTATGATACATCCTCGATCATTTCTTCTTCTTCATAATTCAGACAAAAGCAGAGTAGAACAGAACAATGCAAGAGCAGAGCAGAACAGAACAAAACAATACAGATCAGTGCAGGGCAGAACAAGACAAAGCAGAACAGGAAAAATAGAGCAGAGCAGGGCAAGGGTCAGGCTGTACAAGGCAGTGCATTTGATGGATGAATAGTAACGACCGATAGACAGATTGCAGATGAAGTTCTCCATGGTTGAGAGGGAGTGTTAAAATTGGCAACCAGGGAAAAACTTCATGTGGGTCATCTCATTCATGGCTAATAATATTTTTATTAGATTCCTCTCATCGAGAGGTGTAGGATTGATATAAATATCATCCAATTCTGATAAGTATTCATGGATATATGAATTTATTTTGATTATGGAATTATTATCAAGCCGACCTACAACTCATGTAGGCTTAGAAGCCCAACAGACGCATCTATTCACCCACCAACGTTGTGTATAAATATAAGAGGAATTTTCCTCATTTAGACTCACTCACCTCATCATATCTCTCTCTCTCTACTGCGCAGATATGAGTCTCTTCTCTACTGCGCTTAAATGGGTCTCTCTCTCTCACACATGTGAAGCCGGAAGCTGTTGAATTTGAAGCTGCAACTGCAGAAGTAAAGATTGACTTGCGTGGCCTAGAAGGTCTCCTCTTTGGAACTACGTTGTAGGTTCATCTAAACCTCCTCTGAAAGCCGCAACTTTTGGTGGTGGAATGAAGTCAATTCGACGAACGGTTTGCAAGATATCGACTGCCCTAGTTTGAAGCCGGAAACTGCTGAAACTGAAGCTGCAACTGCAGAAGCAAATATTGACTTGCGTGGCCTAGAAGATCTCCTCATCTGAACTGCGCTGTAGGTTCATTTGAACCTCCTCTGGAAGCCAAAACTTTTGGTGGTGGAATGAAGTCAATCCGACTGTCGGTTTGTGAGATATGGTCTTCCCTAATTTGATAATGAAGCCGCTAATGCTGATGCTACTGATCTAGGGTTTGCTACTGCTGATATGAATCAGATTTATTGTTCTATTTCTCTCTACTGAATTATTGAAGATAAAAGAAGATTTGATTAAAGAGTTTCCCCACACATTGTGGGGTTTGTCCCTGGCTAGCCGCCACATCTTGTGTCTCTTGTCTTGGCTTGTTTTCTGTCGATCGTTTAATGTTCTATCTGCACTTTACTTTATGTACATGTGATTGCTAATCGGTGGAATATAATAAGAAAAAGAAGTAAACTGTTATAAGCATAGAACATACCATAACTTAACACTTATGAATAATTGCATACTTGTGCCTAATATTATTTATTTTTGTGGAATATTATGAGAATATTGGGCAAATTATGAAGATTTGGAGGAGGAGATAATTTAGGGACTTGTTCCCCACTACAGGAGGATCAATAATAAATAATAAATCAACAAGATATTATGGAATTATGGCACAAGTTGTGGAACTCCAATGATTGAGAAAATCTAGGAATGTGTTCCACTAATCAAGTGACCAGATCCACTAATCAAGGGATTTTGGTGGGGAAAGCTTCCTCCATTCACGGGGAATGATTCCTAATCATTTTGTATAAGTACCAAGTCGAATTTTCCTCTAGATATAAATTTTTAGTGTTATTGTGGAGAGAGCTTGTATTTTTGCAGCGCCATTGTATTTTTTTGGAGGGATGTAATTCTATTGATGAAAATAATGAAGATCAGTGTCATGTTCAACTTCTAAATATTATTCTCCTCCATATGTCTCTGAATTTCCTTGGGCTTGGATATCCCAGGAGCCTCAGATCCCTTTTTTATCATTTTTTTTCCTTCTTTTCACTGCTTATTCACATGCATCTCTAGTTTTTATTTATTTCTATTTCTGCATTTAATATTGATGATTTCTTGTTGTAGGATTGAGTTAAATGGTTGATGTAAGTTCTTTTGTAGGATCACAAGAACTATTTCATCCTTGTAAAAGCTTTGGAAGTTCATAGTAATCATTGAGCTGCTTGGATTAGTCTTCTTATTCCCGAATCTAGATTGCTGGACATCCTTTTTAGCAAGGAGCAATAAATTTCTCCTATTTTTGTAGCATTCTAACAAGATTCAATCGAGTTGGCTCCACTTTCATTAGATCACAAAAACATTCTAGTTCATAACAAAAATTACCCCATTGCATTTTCTCTTGATTTGGTTAGGAATTTTTTAGATTTACTAGCTCACTAGTTCTTGAATTTCTAGATTTTTGACTAGTAATGTTTTTTATTCTTTTTTTGCATGGGTTAACAGAGGTCATTTTGAGTGATTTCACTTGAAATATGGATCTAAGACATCCTAGTTAATAACAAAATTTTTCCCATCCAAATTGGATTTGATTTGCTTGGTCATTAAACCCTCACCAATTTCATCATTTCACAAGGAAACTTCTCCAAGCTTTTTAAGCAAATCCATCTATCTCCCAACTTTGGTTTTGAGTTTTGAAGTGGTCTTAGGCACTCCCTTGCCTCATTCCATCCACCAAAAGCCTTCCCTAAGCTTTCCATCACTTTAAAAATCCATCCTTTTGCTCTCAGTTGTATCCTGTAGGTTTTCAGGGGATCCTGTAGGTTTTTAGTACATCTTGTAGGTTTTCCTGTAGTGGCTTGTTTTGAGGCCGAAATGAGGGAAAACCTCCAGGAAGCCACACAAGGTCACCTAAGGGTATCCCATGCCTTCCAACCATCCACCATAATCTCCAAGCCACTTGCCACATCACCAAAAGAGATTAGTTTTCACACTCTCACATGAAAAAAGACAAAAAGAAAAATAGATTTATTTTATTCATTTACATGCACAGTAGTAGAAGGCTTGATGGTTTGAATATGCATCCTTAGGAAAGTAGGATTACATACATGTTAACTTAGAATTCTTTTGAAGCAAATCATCTTAGAAGTTAGTTAGAAAATGGTGTGTTTTAGCATTTGATTTCAATCTCTTTCCTTGTACTTTTTTTCTTGCAATAGGTTAAGGTTCCATTTCGAACATTTCATTTTATGCAATTAGTTTAGGATTTGACTTCAGTACATGCACTCAATTACATCATGAAAGCAAAGAAATGACACATTGTATGCCACACATATAGTGTCGATACCTCTTAAGTTTGTACGAACCTCGGTTGATAATTAAAGTCGGTAGCCTTGGGAGTTGCAACATTCTTGTTGCAATACCGAGGCTCATCACTTCATACCTCCGTTGATGGGTTAGTCAGATAACTTAGTGTAGCATCACACCATTGAACAACTTGTTCAGCTGAGACAAGTGTATTTACAGAGTGGTCCATTTGATATCTTCGAAGTGCTTGTTTTATACGTGCCCTTGCACCATCATGTTCTCCTTTTCCATGACCAGTCTCAAAGAAATTCCAACGATGTCTAATGTGGGTTTTCTGATGAAGACGACACAACCAAAAGAATGATCTTGAATATTTGAATTGACTTGCACATCCATGTGACCATATCTAATGTTCATTGAATTTTATTCCACGACCTTTCAATGAGTAGCAAATCTTATCAAAACAATGTTGTACAAAATGTGTATGCTAACCTTTTCTTATTGGTTGGATAAGCTTGAATAACCAGCTAAGCCCTAGCAGTTTAAGCCCTACCTAACCTTGTTTCGCCGCTAACCTTAGCAAGCAAGCCTTCGGGACTAGAGGCTAGGGTTGAATAACTAAACGCTCTAGGGGGGGTTAACTCTCCGGGGTGATATAAAAATGATATTCTTTAACAACATGTCAATTCTCACTAGTGCTTTCTACATCATCAACATTTTGTTCAGCATGTCTATATAGAATATGGACAAGCATAGAGACTTGGTAAGAATGATAATATTCACTTTATATTTAATTTTCTGCAACAAATGTGTAATTCTCTGCAAAATCAACTATTGACAAAATGGTCCTCGATGGAAATATTCACGAGATTTTTGAATTACAGGTCCTGCCATCAAGCTCTATAAAAATGCTTGGTGTGCTTATAGATTTATGTCTCAAATATCTTTAAAAACTCTATCACATGAAATTCTTCTTCTTGTAATTCAATCCTTTTAAGACTTGTACTATTATTTGAACTAATCGATGTATGGATATATTCATATCTCTTCCATTTCACTTTTAGGTTAGAAAATGATTGATTATTTATATCAATAGATTATTTTTGTGAAATAAACTCAAATTTCCACAATGATCGCATTTTTTACCACCAACACATTTCTTTTGGTAAAATAATTCATGAATTTCTCTTTCACATAGAATTTTGCATATGAAACCATGGATAGTGGAAGGAGGAGGTGAATTTTTCCAAAACGTTTTACCAAAATTAAGGAAGGTGTCATAATATAATTGAAATTCCACATGATAATGACAACAACAAGTGTCGCATACAGTGATAGGTTTAACATACCATGGTTTTTGTTGCACAAAAGCATTGATTGAGACATTAATTCCACAATTATCTTCTATGAACTTGTGATCCAGGTCGATATTGGTGGCCACCCACCAATTCCACTTGGATCCCCACCATTATTTTTTTTTAGTTTTTCAATTTCCTTAATTGTAGCACAATTTACTATATTTAGCAGTTTTTCGGGTCCTGAACTTCCGGAGCCGTTTTGAGGCCCTAAACGACATCTTTTGGGAAAATTGGGAGCAACATGTTTCTCTTCCCAAAGTTGTAGTCCTCGGATAGATATTTCTAACGAGGTATTGTGCACATCAAACGGAGATCGTATGCCAAAGTTACGACCCCGGGAAGTTGATGTACCAATTTACCCAAAACGGGGCCCATAGTTTGGCGCTTCATCTCCTAGGGTTAGGTTTTTGGATGTTTAGGGTTTTCCATTGTTTCTCAACAATAAATAGGCCTTCGAGCCTCATTGTAAGATAGTTTAGAGGCATGTAGCCACCACATCTCTTCTCATAGATAAGCTACCATCGCCCTAGCTAGTTTATTTCCATTTCTATTTGTAAGCATATTTCAGTATTTTATAGTAATGAAATGAAGTATTATTTTTGTTGCATCTCTATATGTATGATTATATCTATAATTTGTTGCGTTCTTGTTTAAATCCGGATCAGTGGTATCATAGTGGTCTGCTCTTTCTCTGTCTTTCTTTGCATGTCCCCAACGAGGTTGAGATATAAGGAGTTAGGGCTTGAACTAGTCGAACCTTTGCAAGACCAGCCTCGCAAATCCCGACGACCTCCCATGGCAGATGAAAAAAAAGATGAGGGGGCAGGAGATCCTATCAAGATCTTGCTCGAAGAGGCCCTCGAGCGACAAAGGAACACGAGGCTACCTAGGGGCAACATATCTACTACCAGTAGCCACTCTAGAAGTGCCGCACCCTTTAAGGTACAAGTTAACTTTGACATTCCCATATTTGAGGGTCAGATAGTTGTAGATGTCGTAGATAAATGGCTAAATCTACTAGAAGGGTATTTTCTGTTCATGAATTTTTCGGCCGGGAAAAGATTACTTTCGCTCTTCTCAAAGCTGCCCCCCACGTCAAGGACTGGTGGGAAACCTACTGCAAGCAAAAGGATGAAAATACGGCCTCACTGTTTTCAGCTGCATCCACTTGGAATTCATTTCGGGCTACCATCAAGGAGCAGTACTACCCTGTCGAAGGCTATGAGGATCAATACATAAAGTGGACCACGCTGCGGCAAGGAAGGGACCAAGACATGTCGGAGTTTACCAATATTTTCCACACCCTTCGCAAAAATTTGGGCATCAAGGATTCGGAGTAGCATTTGGTACTCAAATACCACGGCTGCCTACACCGGTACATCCAAGAAAAAATAGAATTCCTAAACATCTCCTCGCTCGGCACAACCTACCGATATGCCGTCAAGATCAAGCAAAAGTTTAAATAGAAGAAGCAAGACTTTGGATCTGCAAATCCGAAGCAAGGAAAAAGTGCCCCCAAATTGCAGAACAATGGACAAAGCCAAGGCGGGGTAGCCCAAGACAACCCGCCAAAGCCACAAGCAAAGAACGACGTCGCGAAGTCGAAAAAGGACACGAGAAAGTGGTGTGAGTTCCATAAGAGATCCACTCACAACAAAATTGAGTGTCGGGCCAAGCAGTCACTGGTGGACAAGATAAAGGTTTTAGAATCAGATGCATGTTCCGACTCTAAGTCAGAGCTTGACAAGGGGAATGACAAAGGGAAGCAGATTATCGATGCGGAGCCTAACACCATCGTTTCCACCATGAAGATCCAAAAGGAGGAACCCGAAGATCTAGAGGAGGAGGAGCGCCTCTTCCACTCCCATATGTGGCTAAAGGGCTCCCTGCTATAGTTCATTGTCGAGAGTGGGAGCCAAAAGAACCTCATTTCGACAGAGGTCGTGAAGCGGCTGGGCTTATTGACCACAACACATCCACAACTGTACACCATCAGGTGGCTTCACCAAGGACGGGATCTTCGCGTGAGCCAACAGTGTCGCCTTCCATACAACATCAAGCCCTTCACGGATGAGGTATTGTGTGACGTTGCCCCCCTCGATGTTTGCGATGTATTATTAGGCCAACCATACTTGTGGAAGTGACATGTTGTGTATGAATCAAGGCCTCGTGTTGTTATTGTTACTTTGGGAAATAAGTTGTACAGGATACCGGAGGTAGCACCGCCTTTTGCCATCTCTTTGGTTACTGCAAAACGATGCAGTAAGTTCATTTCCAAAACTAGGAAATTTGTTTTCCTGATGATACACTCTCAAGAAAAGAAGAAGACGGTGGCCACGACCTCTAGACAGGGCCCCTCTGCACGACAACTACAGATGGACAAGATTGTGGAGGAGTACGAGGACATATTCACCTCCCCCGCAGGGGTTTCTCTGCACTGTCAGGTCAAGCACTCCATCAATTTGACCCTAGGTGTGCTGCTACCCAATGGACCAATCTATCGACGCTCCATTCTGGAGAACGATGAAATCAAGAGGCAGATTCAGGAGCTGCTGCAAAAAGGTCACATCCGACCAAGTTCATCACCCTGTGTGAGCCCGATCGTGTTGGTACAGAAGAAGGATGGGACTTGGAGACTTTGTATTGACTATCAGGGGCTGAACAAGATCACTGTCCGGAATAGGTACCCGATCTCATTAATTGATGACCTTCTGGACCAACTGAAGGAGGCAAAATATTTCAGCAAGATTGATTTGAAGTCAAGATATCACCAGGTACCATTCAAACCCTCTGATGTGTGGAAGACTGCCTTCAAAGACAAGGAGGGCCTTTTCAAATGGTTGGTTATGCCTTTCGGGTTGACGAATGCTCTTGCAACCTTCATGAGGCTAATGGATGACATATTGCGACCATTCACCAACTCATTTGTAGTGGTATACTTGGATTACATCCTGATATTTAGCCAGAGTTGAGAAGAGCAGCTCCACCACATTCGACAGGTTCTCCAAACACTGCGGGAACACAAGTTATGTGCCAATTTGGAGAAATGCACTTTTGGCATGACCCAAGTTCAGTATCTGGGATACATTATTAATGAACAGGGGGTGCATGTGGATCCATCCAAGATCCAAGTCATTTGGGATTGGCCATCTCCAACCACTCTGAAAGAGCTCCGCAGCTTTCTGGGTCTTGCCAAATTCTAACGTAGGTTTGTGTTGGGATTTTCTCATATCACTTGGCCCTTGAGTCAAGTCACCAAGGGAGAAGTGAAAAAAAAATTATTTTGGTCTGAATCTCAACAAAAGACTTTCATAGAGTTGAAACATCGCCTCTGCTCGGCACCAGTGCTCACATTACCAGACTTGCAACAATCATTTGAGATTGAGACAGATGCCTCTGACTATGCTATTGGGGCAGTCCTTACTCAACACGGGCATTCAGTGGCATATCACAGTGAGACACTTTTAGACACAGTTCAGAAGTATCCCACTTATGACAAAGAGTTGTATTCCATTGTGTAGGCTTGCCGACAATGGAAGCATTACATTTTGGGGAAGGAAATGGTCATCCACACAGACCACTGTCCCCTACAGTTCATATAGATGCAAGGGAAGTTGCAGAATGATCGCTATCATAAGTGGTCCACATACCTGCGATAGTTCCATTTGAATATCAAATATAAGAAGGGCAGCACCAATAATGTTGCAGATTGCCTCAGTCAACCACCGATCATGGAATTAACCACCATGCTCAACTCTTGTGGGCACGTCAATTCTGATTGGCCACTTATCTACAAAAGCAACTCAAAATTTGGCCACACATACCAGATACTCTTAGAGGGTCAGCATGTTCCGAATTTTCACCTCCAGGATGCTGTGTTTTTCCACCTGGGTCACCTTTGTGTTCCTTCAAGCAAGCATGCCAAGATGATTTGGTAAGCACACTACAATCGAGCTGTTGGGCATTTCGGGGTCAAGAAAATGCTGGTAGTACTGCAGAAGTATTTCTATTGGCTGAATCTTCGACAGGATGTCGTGAAGTACATCAGATCCTGCACTGCCTACGCCATTGCTAAACCGACCATCAAGAAGCAAGGCCTCTATACTCTGCTACCTACCCTTAGTCGACCTTGGGAATCCATCTCCCTGGATTACATGTCGGGCCTTCCTTCTACTAAGCATGGAAATGATTGTTTTTTTGTGGTTGTTGACAGGTTCTCGAAGATGGCCATTATGGTAGCCTGCAATAAGAATATCACAGTAGAAGCCACTGCTAAACTCTTCTTTGAAAAAGTGTGGGTAAACTTTGGGATCCCACAGTCTATCATCTCAGATCAGGATAGAAAGTTCCTCAGTACATTTTGGTCCAGTCTCTGGTCGATGCTGGACACCAAACTCATTAAGTCCACAGCCTTCCATCCCCAAACCGATGACCAGATGGAGGTTGCAACAAGATGATCGTACACATTCTGCGCATGTACAACTCAAAGCATCCACGCACATGGGATGAGAGCCTCCCCTATGTTCAGCACAACTATAACCGGGCTCTCTACAGCTCGACTGACCACAGCCCTTTTCAAGTGGGCTTGGGATTCCAGCCACTATGCCCCATTCATGTGGCCATGCCATTTGCAGTTACTCAAGAAGATTCGGCTTATATCCAGTTCGAAACAGATAAGGCAAATAACTTCATTGAGCACATCCAACATATCCTCCAGCAAGTCCATGACATTATGGAGAAATCAAATTCCAAGTACAAGCAATGACATGATCAACATCGGGTGCCACACAAGTTTCAGGTGGGCGACAAAGTCTGGTTGCATTTGCAAAAGGAACGCCTTACCGGAGCCTATTGGAAACTCAGACCACTCTGATATGGTCCTTACACCATTACCAAGGCTATGGGAGATAATGCATTTGAGCTCAACATTCCCCCATTCCTTTGCCTACACCCGGTGTTCAATGTGGATTGCCTTCAGCCATACTTTCCACCATTACTAGACACATCTGACATTGCAGAACAGTTCACACCAACAGAGTTAAATCCAAATTGCATGGAACAAGCTGCAACTAATTAGATCATGGACACACAGATCAAGCACACTCGCCAGAAGAAGATCCAACTGTATTGAGTTGTCAAAGCAGGCCAACTCCTTCACTAGGACAAGTGGCTCACTAAAGACCAAGTTCAGCAGAAGTTTCCTCATCTCATGGAGGAATTCAATGCAATGGGGACCATTGCTTCTTGGGGGGGGGGAATGATCTAGGTGGATATTGGTGGCCACCTACCAATTCCACTTGGACCCCCACCATTATTTCTTTCAGTTTTTCAGTTTCCTTAATTGTAGCACAATTTACTATTTTTAGCAGTTTTTCAGGTCCTGAACTTCCAGAGCCATTTTGAGGCTCTAAACGATGTTTTTTGGGAAAAATGGGAGCAACAAGGGCCTATGTATCAATGTTGCTCTTCCCAAAGTTGTAGTCCTCTGATAGATATTTCTAACAAGGTATTGTGTGCGTCAAATGGAGATCATATGCCAAAGTTACAACCACGGGAAGTTGATCTACCAATTTACCCAAAACAGGGTCCATAGTTTGGCGCTTCATCTCCTAGGGTTAGGTTTTTGGATGTTTAGGGTTTTCCATTGTTTCTCAACAATAAATAGGCCTTCGAGCCTCATTGTAAGATAGTTCAAAGGCATGTAGTCGCCACATTTCTTCTCAGAGATAAGCTGCCATCGCCCTAGCTAGTTTATTTCCATTTCTGTTTGTAAGCATATTTCAGTATTTTAGAGTAATGAAATGAAGTATTATTTCTACTGCATCTCTGTATGTATGATTATATTTGTAATTTGTTGCATTCTTATTTAAATCCGGATCAACTTATTGAACAACTCTATCTGAGTGGTGTCCAATATATGTTTTACATGTTCTTCATATTGATTTCGTGCTATTCTTCGTTGCATCGCATCCCTTGCTTTTGGTGAAACATGTAAATTTTTCATCCAATATTCATATATTATTTTTTTAACATCTTCTCCGAGTCTATCTTTGTATGGTTGCCTACAAACAACTGTCCAACAAGCGAGCTCATAATTTACATCTATTTGTAATCAAAATTTACTATGTTTGTGCAATGTTTTTCATGAGGTCCCTAATATTTTTTCCATAGATTTTACCAAACGATTTTATTTAGTGCTTCATGAAACCACTTCCATTTGTATTGATCTACATGTAGCTAGATTGCTTTTCTTTCTAGATATTCCAATTATTTTGTAGAGCATTATTTACATTATGAATCACATTTTCCTTCACCTTTTTAACTTTCGTTGATTTTCGAATTCCCAATAGAGTTGTAGCATCTTTTAATTTCTTTGATGTTAAGAGACCTCTCAAAATTTGAGCTTGAAATGTCACACTTTCATCTTTGAAGAACTTCTCAATAATGATCTTAACACGATATCATATAATATGGTCAACTTTCCTATTTCCATATATGTCAGTGTCAACATTTTCTAACATCTCATCATCGATATTGATTTCATCTGTACATATGAAAATTAAATGTAAATGGGTATAAATATTCATTAAATAATAAAATTAAAAATAGAGTTTGAATGAAATTGAAATTAATAAATATGTATAATTTCAATAATACACATGACATATCTCTCTCTCTCTCTATATCTATATCTATATCTATATCTATATCTATATATATATATATACTTGATGGTGATTCAACTTCTTCAATTGAATCTCCTTCAACATCTTCAACATCATCAATCATTGGTTCATTATCTTTTTCACTTTGTCTTTCAACATTTTCAATCTCATTATCAATGTTATGAGGAATATCTCTCTGTTTACATTGCAATTTTTTTTTCAAATTAGTTCATCAAATAAAAATTAAATTTCACAATAAACTAGTTAAATTTTAAATATCATTTATAATATTTACATTTACATACCTGCTTCAACTTCTAGTTGAGATTGATTTTCCCTTTCAATATTTGCGCGCTCTTCCTTCTTTCTTTTGTAATAGTTTCTCTCGTAATCTCTATGAGCCACAATGTCTCTTGTTTGATCATATTTTCTCTTGCAATTTCTTTGATTTCCCATGATAATTAAATCTATGTCGATTTTTAAAATCCAACCAAAAAAAGTCAATTTCAAAATGATCTTGCAAAAAAAACTCACTTTCAAAATTTAGACCAAAAAACTCACTTTAGAAATTCAGCACAAAAAAGTTACTTTAAAAATTCAGCCAAAAAATTTTACTTTCAAAAAACTTTTAAAAATTCAACGCAAAAAATTCACTTTAAAAATTCAGCGTAAAAGACTTACTTTAAAAATTAAGCTCAAAAAACCTACTTTAAAAATTAAACTAAAAAATCTCAATTTAAAAATTCACCAAAAGACTTACTTTAAAAATTAAGCTAAAAAATATCACTTGAAAAATTTAGTCCAAAAGACTTACTTTAAAATTAAGCTAAAAAATCTCACTTAAAAAATTCAACCCAAAAGATTTACTTTAAAAATTAAGTCCAAAAAATTTTCTCCAAAAAATTTAGCCCAAAAAACTGACCTTCAAAATTAACTCCAAAAAATTCAGCCGAGAAGATTTACCTTAAAAATTCACTCCAAATGAGGAAAGTGTGCGAAAATGAAGTTTCGGCTCCATTTATTTATATCGTTTCGGGCGAAATGTTTTTTCGGAGGGTCGCATCGTTTCATTTTTGCGGTCAACGGAAAATATCGACACATTTTCGGCCGCAGTTTTAAAAATCATTTAGTCGAACTTTTAACGTAATTCAACCGAATTATTTTTCTGCTTATTTTAATGGACATCGACGACAAACAAAAGTTTGGCCGAATGTAATTTTAATTCGGCCGAACTGTTTTAACCTGCAACTCTGCAACAACTCGGCTCTGGTCACCTTTTTCCAACTTCAGAATGCTTAAACTCCATCAATTTTGGTGAATTTATTGTCGAAACAAAAACCAGAATTTGCAGAATTGAATCTATTTTCAGTATATATAAATTTTATGGAATTTCATAGAAATTTGCTAATTTTAATTCATTTTCTAAAAAATTGTGTGCAAAAAAATTATGAAGGGCATTATGATTTAGTGAAATAAAAAATATGTATCTTCCAAACTACACTATAAAAGAATATGAAAAATTTATGGTTTATTATATTGGTCCGTCTTCTGTAATGGGTAATCTTTAGATTTTTAGTTTATAGCTAATATGCTGAGAAATTTTACGCTTCGCTAAACATATTCAAAATATACAGTTTTTTCATGTTAGTTCAATTCAAAAAATTCTAGTAATTATGATGTGCATCAGTTGGTTTCGTAAATATAACGATATCCAAGTAGAGTCTATCTAGATTGTTTCAATACATTTTTCTTTTCAAAAATGCGAAGTTAACAAAGAATACACTAGTGTTAAAAAACATGACGTGTTATGAATCCATTGATTTTTAAAGAAAACATAGACAAACAATTGTTAAGTTTACATATCAAATGTGAATAAAAAGATTCCAAAAATTAAGTAATAGAAAGCTAATAAAATTTCTGACAAGTTTTGCATTTATTGTAAAATGAAATTCTAAACAGAAAAATTTCTTTGGCTTGTCGAAAGTTGAAGAACTTCTAAAAATGATATTTTTTCTCAAAAAAGGGAAAAAAGTGTAACCCAACTTCACATTTTCACCCTGAAGCCACCTCCTTCCAAAGTCTTGTGCATTGACTTAAGAATTCCAACCCTGCGCCTTGTAACTTATTAATACATGTATAGGGGTCTTTCGATACATAACCTATAATATTCAAGTGTATACTTATACCCTTGTGACCGATCCCTTCAAGACTTTACAGGGACTTGACCATGGCTTTTAGTCCATTATCTATATATATATATATATATATATCACAACACTATCTCTTATGAGTTTATCAAAACCTTGGCCCAACTCAACTTTTCTCCTGCAATTAAATATATGTATATATAACTATAACTACTATTATTCCTCCTAAACATAGATGCGCCTTGTCTTGAACTTGGTTTACATATTTACATGGTTGTATAAGTAGATTTACCAACACAATAGCCATAAATTCCAACATTTCAATACAAGTAATTAGTCATAATAGAGATTACCTATCTCTTTAGGCTCAAGCAATTGAGGTTAATTTCAAGCCCAAAAAAATGCATAGGAAATGAACCATTTCCTTAAAATCTTACACAAGATATTGGCATTCCTCATTCATGCACACTTCATGCAATACACAACACTCTTTGGCATTAACATGTCATTAATTCATTACAATGAACAAAGACATGATAATCACAAGTACAAAATATAACGTTATACTTATCTTATAATAGATTTGGCAACTGAGAGTGGGACTATAACTATTGACCTAACCATAGACAAGATATAGCCATAGTTACAAGTAGTTGTCATCCCCGAGCCAGATTCTAGTGCTTGAGATGGAGTACTTTTGACAGGAAAACTTAATCAATTTTAACAGCTGAAACAGGATGTCACAAGGTTACTCTACCTTTATGCACTAGCTACACAAGCTTCCACTCAATCTTCTAGACTTTATAGACATGAATAACACCCATGCTAGGATTCCACAATACAGAGAGTCTCAGCTCACTTTTAGGAGAAGAGAGTCCATATCAAGGGAAGGTTTATCAATGGATAAGCTACTGATGGGTAAAGAGATCACTTCTCCAGGTAGTTCATTAGTGAGTCAAGCACTGGAGCTTGAACCCCAAGGAAACAACTAGTGGTTCATTAACCCTTACAAGTACATGAGTGTCTCTTCCCAATTAAATAGGTTCATCAATCCATAAGCTTCCAGTGGGTTCTTCAACCTTCATGTAATCCATTGATCTCTATAATATTTTCACCCAACAAGCCTCTTTCTGAAGGTTCATCATTTGGTTCACCTTCTCTAAAGATCGATCCTTATGGTCTTGATCAATATTCTTTTTCTGATCACCTCCAACCTTGGAGGATTTTTTATTCTAGTGCTTATCATTGTTCTCTTGCTCCACTATGCAAGCATGAGAGAAAATTAGAGTGCACTCCCTCTATTGTGTATTTGTAGAATTCCCTTGTATCTTCCTACAAACTTGTTTTCATGCTCCTAACAGATCAATCATTTGCCATTTTCTGAGGTTCCACACGGTAAACTTCCTGGACAATGTATCGCATTCCTTCCTTAATGTTGTTGTCCTCTACTACTTGTGGTTAGAGTTAATAGATACATGGGCCTATCCTTGTCTTTTCATTTTGAATGTATTGCCCAGTCAACCCATTTATACTACTCGACCAACCAGGATTGATATTTAAAACAACCCATTCCTCAAGCAATCTCCTTCCTCAAGAAATTTGGAATTTGTGTCCCTTTTTCTTAGACTTTTTAATTAATTACAATTATTTACAATGAGGGAATATTAACCAAAGGATGTCATAGATGCTATATGTGTTAGCATCTTCTACTTATTTTATGTCATTGGATGGACTGAAGCTAGAACATTCCCACATCAATCATTATGTATATCCTTAAAATTTCCTTGCCCTAATCCACACTAATCTTCTCAAGAATCTCGGCATTCCCCTGAAGATGGACTCACATAGAAGTCTGAAACGTTGGGTTTATTCAAAACTCTGAACAGGTTATTCCACAATTTTTAAAATTGCAGAAAGTATGTTATGTTTGCAATTAAGGTTGGTCTCAGTAATCTATAATTTGTATGTAAGTATTCTTCCATAAGGCCACATACATATGCAGATATGGTTCAATACTATCGCGTATAGATTTTATAATAATTTATGTAGTATGTTGATATATGTACGCGAGTGTTATGAATGGTAATCTTGTACACACACAAATTTGTTTTATGAAGGTCGTGTATATGTACTAGGGTTTGATTTGTTGCTTGATGATGATGGCAATTGATGATTTCTTTCCTATTTATTGTTGTCTCCCAATGGTGTCTTGATAAGAATGGCCTATAGCTGGAAATGTTGATTGGATTGATTAGGTTGTGGCTTCGTATATTTTTCAGTGATGCTGCAATATGATTGGTCAGTATTGATATATCTGTGATTCGGTACAATGATTCAGTTTGACAGTGTTTTAGAATTCAGTGATTTGAGATCTATACATAGAAGTTATGCACAGGAGGGAAATATATACACAGGTTTTCTTCAGAACAGTCATGGATATATTCTAAATTTCATTTGTTCTAGGTTTGCAATGACTACACATTATTTCAGCAATCAATGTCTAGTTAATTAGTGATTCGTTGAATTATTAATGTGAAATAATGTTAAGTTGGTATGGTTGCATTGGTTGAGATTCAATTTAGTGATTGGTTGGATTCTATATTTAGTAGCTCAATGTTTTAGTGATTCAGTTGGTTTACAATACTTCAGTGATTCATATTTTGAGATTCAGTGTTTCAGTTTGGCATATGGGTTTGGGATTTTTGTTGGGGTGGGTCCAGTGTAAAACATTCTAAAACGTTGTACACAAGGTGCTGAGGGTTGTAGCCATCAATGAGGGGGTAGGATCTCCCTTCTGGTAGGAGTCATTAAACGAGATCAGGGGGTTGTAGCTCCCTTCCAATGGGTGCTAGAGAATGAGTGGAGGTTGTAGCCTCTTGCAGGTGGGTGCCTGCGTGCTGGTAAGAGTTTGTGCCAGTGCAATATGTAACAAATATTTTCTTTATATAATAATAAATAAGACAAAGATGATGCCAACGATGGTTTTCTCCCTCATTGGGTTTCAACCTAAAACCCCGATGTTCATATGTGTTGATTTTTTTCTTATGTGCTATGGTTTATATGTTTACTACATATTGGATGACTAATGAACTAATAATGCAATGATTAACGTATGATGGAAGTTCTAAAAAATTAAGTAATCTGAAGATACGTAGTTTGAATTCCATAAAGTCATGTACACATGCAGGTTGCTTGAATAAAAATAGCATATAGAATTTTGAAAGTGAAATTGGAAGTTAAAGAGAATTAAAAAATAATAATTCACCCCGCCCTCTTAGTATTTTTCCTAACATTGTAGCAGATGTCAACTGAGGGTGGACTTCTCTTGAACATATCGACAACAATTTTATGTAGTTAGAAACATTGACTCAAAGAAAAATCATGAATGCTTTCAATAAGATGTGATCAATAGAGAGGCAAGAAGATTCCCCAACCCAAAATAGTCACAAAGGTGAAAGAGTGTCATGTTCAAGAGCGACTCGCTATCATAAGTAATTTTCATGTATTATTTCCCTAATTTCCCCACCATTTTTGGCAAGTACCTATTTATTTTTTTACAGGATTTAGGAGGATAACATATGCTTGATATGTAATTTCATCCTTTAGATGAATCCTTATGAGTATTTTAACGAACCCTAAGAAGGAGTGGTTCGATCTCATCGTAATTTACGAGTCCTACGTTGTTTATGTTTTACGAGTCCAACGAAGGTATACCTTGACTCCTTTTTCATATTTAGAGAGTTTGAGAAAGAGGAAAAAAGAAAAATCTGAGAGGATCCTTTTAGTAAATTTATTCTCTTATGCTCGAAAAGGCATAAAACAATACCTAGGAGCACCTTTTAGTTATGTTTGACTAAAGCATTCCTTTTTTGTAAATAGTCCATCCAGTTTGGAAAAAGGATTAAAATTATATTGGGCAAACGTCATTTCATTTACTTTAACGAATTTGAAAGAGACAAGTACTAGGTAATATTTTCATATTTGGGAATCTGAAAGAGCTTAAAGAGGACTCTAGGGGATTCCTTTTTCATAAGTCATAATGAGCCCAAAAAAGTGATAAAAATATGCTCATTCATCAAAATGAACTACATTAAAAATTTCAATTTACAACCTTCATTACGTCTTCCAGATGTCATTTAACCTGCTCAAAAGAAATGAAAAACATCAACATTGTATGATAAATGACAAAAATTGGTTAAAATATAAACAAATATATTAAAAAATGACTTATTTTGGGCATAAAAAGAAATAAAATTAACTTTATTTCTACCATTTTCCATTTTACCATTGTGGAGAGCTTTGAGTGGTTTTTTCCTTGATTCTTAAGCAAACAATTGTGGCCAATTCTATGAACGATTTTCATTTTTTTCAGTTCTAGGTAATAGATCTTTCCTCTCTTTACATTTTTACGGTTGTTTTCATTTTTATACATTTTTTGGGAAGTTGTTGGATATTGTAGGGGCTATATTTCACTCTCAACCCAACACAGGTTTCCTTTATCGAGAGGTTCAATGGGTATTTTTCATTCATACTAAAAAGTGTGACCCAATGCACTTACCAAGATGTATAAGTGCAACGGGAGACACTTTCCATGAATAGGCAATGTGATGAGTGCATAAGGGTTCCAAAAATTCAATTTTTAAGTTTGTTCATCCCAAAAAAAAAATTACAATTGTGATCTAATGTGTTTTTTTCTTGCTATTTGTAGGTATTTTTTGGAGTGAAAATGGTGCTAAGTTGGAGAGAAAGATGACATTAAATTCAGGATGAGATATCAACAAATAATCCAGCAACAATTAATGCACTAAGAAATTATGGTTTATTGAAGTTTTTACGAATCTCAGGCATGATACCCCATATTGATTTGTTGCAGTATCTAGTGAGGGTCTGGGATGTACAAGAGAAATTATTCAGAATTGGTGAGCACATGATCATTATAGATGTGGAAGACATCTATTTTTTGACAGGGCTTTCACGAAGAGGTACTCCTATCTCTTTATCTGGTTATCAGAGAGGCGGAGAGACAATAAAATACTATGTAGCTACCTATTGTGACAATTCTCAGCCTAGCAGCGATGGGAATATCGAGATAAAATACAATCACCAGCTTCCTCTCAAAATAATTATGTTCACCATTACATGCTTGGTCAGTAGCACTTCTCCTAATTTGGCTACCAAATGTCAGATACAATATGCATTAGAGTGTTTCAGACCTATTGATTTTGGTCAATGTAAAGGAGCAGTTGAATAGGGTGAAAATTGGGTGGTTGAACAACTTCGTGTATTTTCTCTGTAGAGGGTACCATTGCTATGACCTCAGAGGATATCATGTGAGCTACCTGGACCTAGAGAGC
The DNA here is from genome assembly GCA_031772625.1 of Pinus tabuliformis. NCBI lineage: Eukaryota > Viridiplantae > Streptophyta > Pinopsida > Pinales > Pinaceae > Pinus > Pinus tabuliformis. Next base: position 1,203,367,840 of record CM062804.1, read on the forward strand.
CTCACATGAGGCAATGAGTTGATTTGATGGCTAGTCATGGAGGAGGACCTATGATGAGGTTCACCTGTATGTTCTTCAGATGGCCATAAGAGAATATAATTATAATTTATGATTATCCCTACATTTGAGCAGATTTTCGGGGTGATCTAGAGCTCATCTTACCTGAGGGAAAGTAGTGGGATGACACAAGTAAAAAGCATTGTAATTTTGAATATTTTTTGGTTTTTGAGTTTTAAAATTCGCTTTATTTTTAATGTGTCAGAGACTAACTATCAGTTTTTCATGTAGACATGGTACCAGTGTGACCGGTGGGCATGTCCCCGCTCCATCGATGAGCACAAAAATACTTTTGACAGGGTGGAGCCAGTGGGGCAGAGATGGTAGAGATGGTAAATCCTACCTAGAAGAGACATTGGTTGAGTTCGAGCATCACATAGAGGGACTGAACCGCAACATTCTAGATATAGGGATTGATGACATCCCTATCCGTTTACAGAGATATAACATAGGAGTGCTAGCTAAGGTTGGCTGACTGTTGTGACGGGTTTCTCATGCGGTTGTTTGTTACCGTGATTAGCATCGTGATTAATCACCTATGGTTTTTGAGCCACATTTTGTCTTGCATGTCTTTGGATATTATATGCCACTGGCCATATGTGTCTCAAACATAAATTTTGTAAAACTAAAAACATTATTTACAGCATCTATCTATGGAGACCTACTTATTCTGCTATCTTGTACAATGTGTGATGATGATTGTATGTTTACAAATGTTGCAAATGTTTGTCTAAAACATAATTAGCTAATGCATCTGTTAATGTATTTAGACGTCTTGGAACATGTTGATATTCAATGTAATCAAAATGTCTCTCTAAGAGGCGAACTCTCAAGAACATGCGTAACATAGTTGGAATCCTAGCTAAATAAACATGATTCAAATGTAGCAACATGAGATACAAATAAAGTCTGAAAAACAAATAACAAATACCACGTGAAATGGCATCAGAAAATAGTTTTATCACCGCATTATATTCAACAATAATGGTAGTTGAGTGATCGGTGAATATTCCTTGCAAACTCACTAACTCATCAGTAGGAGCATAGATTTCCCATGCTGCAGAGGAAAGGTTCTGGGTACTACAGCTAGTGCCATCAACATAACCAACATATGGTTTAGGAAACATTGAAATTTGAAAATCAAATGTAATCCAAGATAAGCAGATGTAGTAGAAAACTCATAAGAAAAACACACTGCAAACACACTAACAAACCTATACAGTATGTACATAGTGACTATGTAGAAAAGTTCTAAGCATAGTATTTTTTGAGGTACAACCCATTACGAGGTTGCGCCAAGGGAATTCTGTCAAAATCTACTAGCTCGTAGGCCCCTTTCACAATTATGCGTTTAACTATGTATGGAACTAACCACATGGGTTTAATTTTCCCAGCTCTCGGATCACCTTCTGAGAAGACACGAGGTTTGAAATTTTGATCAAATTGTGATTTGATACATTTTTTATTAGCCTCATTGGCTATCGAAGCATCACAATGAGTCACATTTAGACATGCTAGGTGAGAAAAATGTTCTTCTTCGACAATGGTAGGGGGAATAAGCTTGACAACTAGTTTTAGTGATGAAATTTCACATTCGATGGGAAGGACAACTTCTAGACCATACACCAACTAAAAAGGTGCGAATTCAGTTGCAGTATGAATAGAGGTATGGTATAACCACAAAGTCATAAAAAGGATGGTATGCCAATTTGATTTGTGAATCCCTACCATTCATTGAAGCATCATTTTCAAGACTTTGTTGATGGCTTCTACCTGGTCATTAGCTTGCGAGTAGTAGGGAGTTGAGCTATCATGTCGTAAGCCCAACTTGGTAGTCAATTTAGACATCATGTAATTACGGAAATTTTTTCCATGGTCCATGAAAATAGCTTGTGGTACACCGAATCTTGCAATAACATGGTTAAATAGGAAGAGTGTAGTAGTTTTACCATTGTTTTCGTCTGTAGGCATCACCTCGGCCCATTTAGTGAAATAATAACCTGCAATGATTATATAACCATGCCCCTAGGCCAAGTGAGGGTTACATGTCATCAAGTCAATAAACCATTTAGAAAATGGTCCAATAATGACAACTAGATGCAATGGAGAAAGTTGAGCATGAGCTCTATGGTTATTAATATGGCATATATGACACTTTTTAACTACTAAGATACAATCTCAGAACATAATAGGAAAAAATTAATTGACACATAATATTTTCTAGGCAGTAGCATATCTAGACATATGTCCACTGTACGCTCTAGCATGACAATCATGTAGAGCTTTCACGACTTCTCCATGTGTGAGACAACGTCGAAAAATTGTATTGACACCATGATGGTAAAGAGTATCATTGATTATGATATGGTGACCAGTCTGGTATCGAATACAACATTGATCGAAACGAGTGGTATCAGGCCAGAAAGTTTGATTTTGGATATAAATGATTATATCACCATACCATGGATCAGAGGAATTAATCAGAAACAATGTTTCATTAAGAATAAGATCATCAATTGTTAGTTATAAATTAGAAGAGGGAAGGTCGCATATTAGTTCCATAAAGATTAAGGGTTTATTAGATTCGGATTTAACAAACTCCAAAAAAAACTCTTGGAGGATGACAATCCACTTTGAGTATTTTCTCCCATGTAGTTGACAAAATAGTATGTAACTCGTGGGATTACAGTTAGAAATGACAGTAGTCTTGCAAAGTAGTATATAATGGCAAAACTTTTGGCCAAATTACATGGCTAACAAAACTAAATTTTCAACGTGAGAATACTTGGTTTTAGTATCCGTCAAAATAAGACTCAACTAGTAAATAGGATGCATTTAATTATGCAAGGAGCTATTGCTTCATGATATCATACCTAATTGATATCACCAGACAGGAAAAGATAATGGCTAAGACAATCTAATATTAATCCCCAATCTAGATGGACATGCATGCAACTTCGATGCAATTTCTGATGTTACAAAGTATGAGCAAGTACCTTGCCTCCTCGCAGGTTGGTGAAGGGTTTTGGGCCTGATACAGAATCCTTGTGCTCCAATCAAGTGATCTCTTCCATCCACTCCCAATCCAAATCACACACACAAACACAACCAAACAAAGATGACAAGTGATCTTTCGTAGAAGATCATCAGCTCAAAACATCTAGAAATCACACATATAAATTATTGCAAAACTGATATAAGGGGAAGGAACATAGATTTGTATTAACCATATAAGTGAAATTACATCAATATACCTTCAAAAAATAAGATCCTCTCCTCCAGCTTGTAGTATGGTATCCTCTCCCAATACAACAGAGCTCTCACACTATAGTTTGGATACTCCCTCCTTTTCCTCTTTCCTCTTGGTGAGATTATATAGGTTCATTCTATCCTTTGGGAAAATGTATCTAGAAACCTAGGGGTTTGAGAAGTTAGGAAACTTCTACAATAATGGACCCCTAGCCAACTCATACACAAGTGGGTCAAGTTGATCTCCTTGGGAATGGAAAATTGTAGAAACCTTTTTCACAATTATGAGATTTTTCTCAATTATGAAATAAATATTATGTTATACTTATAACATTTTAGAAAATTAATTATGATAAATAACTCAATCATGTAATTCCACCCTTTTATCATGGGATAAATCTCACATAAGTAAAAGAAAAGGTGAAAAGGGATGAATTTTAGCCAAACAACTGAGGTAAGTTGATATTGGGTTTCTCTCACTATAATGGAGTGGAAAATAGGGTTATAACAGGGATGTTTCTTCACCAGAGTCATCTTCCTGTACTAATACCATGGCGATAGTAGTAACAGACACAACAAGATATAGGAAATAATCTTGGTGATAATCAGGGGGATACAATAATGATGCATGAGATAAGACATTTTTTAGGGCATCAAAAACTTTTTGGGTAGTATCATCCCAATGAAAGGGAACCCCTTTTTTCAATAATCAGGTAAAATTTTTAGTAATCTCAACATAATTAGGGACAAACTAGCGTAGAAAGTTAGCCTTCCCTTGTAAGCATTGTAACTGAACAAGAGTTGAGGGCGTAAGCAAATCTAGAATTGCCTGAACTTTTAAAGGATCAATACAAATCCCTTTCTTGGACACAATGAAGCCTAGGAGTTGACCAGATTTGAAACAAAAGACACATTTATGTGGATTCAGTCATATCTTGTAGTGTCGACATCGCAAGAAAATTTCTCTAAGGTGCATGGGGTGATCTTGACGATGCTTAAATGAGCAAGCAGGTCATCAAGATATGGTTGTATGATATTTTTAGTGTCATGAAAAGCATTATTCATAGCCAATTGGAAAGTTTCCCCCACATTATTAAGAATAAAAGGGGGTTTGTGATAAGAAAATATGCTCCATGGATAGATGAATGCAGTTTATTTTGGTCAGAAGGGAGTGTGTTTATCTAATTGTAGCCATAAAATTCATCAATTAACAAGAAAAATTCACTTCTAGCACAATTGTTAACAATTTGTTTGATAAAGGGAGTTGGATAATTGTCCTTTGGACAAACATGATTAATATCCCTATAATTGAAACACACTCATATTGTACCATGTTTCGTCATTACGAGAAAAATATTTGAAACCCAATCAATTAATGGAACATGATATATGAAACCATCTTGCAGAAGATTTTCAACTTCTTCCTTAATCGCAACAACTTTCTTTAGGTGTACCAGATGTAAACACTGTCTAACGAGTTTGGAATTTGGATACATTTTGATTTCGTGCACTACTATACTCGGATTGATGCTTGAAGTCTCTTCATAGTACCAAGCAAACACATCACGAAATTATTGAAATAGGGCCTCATAATTTTTAATTTCATCCAGCAAACAAGAGAAACCTATGTGAACATTTTCAACAATTCTTGGTTTGACTGAGATATTGAGGGGTAATGTTTCCTCGATATTTTCCATATTTTTCTTAGAAATAACCTCATAAACGAATACAAGATGCTAAATATTTTTAGTAATATTGGGTGAAAAGAAGTCTTTAAAATTGTTCTCAAGGATTTCTGGTTGGGGTAGAAAAGAGGAACGATGCTGGTTATCATCCCAAGGTTTCTCATCTAACGATGTGATCTCCATGATGCTTTCTTCACTAGGAAATACATCATTTAAGGGGTCAAAATGTGACACTAATTATGAATCTTGAGAATGATGGTTAACCAAGTTCACTAAATCACTTGTTTCAGTAATTGTCCAGTAGGATAGGTGAATAGCTTCATAAGCTAACTCAACAGGAATGAGCAACATACAGTTGCCAAAAGACTCGATATTGGAACTATTAGGTACTATCTAGGGATAAAAAAAAATAGTACTATATGAAATCATATTAATTGGTGCAACCTATTGACGGTGTTGAACCCACCAACATTCAGGGGATCTCCTTGATATGATGTCCCAATTAGACCTCACACCATTTGGTGTAGGAGTACCATCCGGTATGATGTCCTGGTTGCCATTTACTTAGATATTATCCTTATCTCTTGTTGTTCAGCACATGAGAGTGTTATGTTGGTGTCTTCAAAAAGCAAGGTGAGTATGCCTGGTGTTATAGACATTTTTGTGCCTTACAACATGGAGCATGAAATGTCAATAATCTAAGGGATCCAAAGTCCCTAAACATGTTGTTCTTACCCTTAGAGGAACAAGGTCAGCAAACCACAGCTCTGCAAATCAGTTCTCCACTGAAAAACACTCAAAAGCAGGTCAATTTTGGATCAAAGCAGCTGCTCCAAAGGCTACCTGCGTTGCATAGCAAGTGCAACAAAGGCTACCTGCACTGCATTGCAAGTGAAACAAAGGCTACTTGCGCTGGGCGTACTTTGACATGTGGAGGAATCTTTTTCTCAATGTGCCAGTGCCCAGGAAGCTTCCAGAAAGACACTTGATCATAAGATTCGCCTGATGATGAGTTAAGAGCTTCTAAAACTCCGAGTGGAAGGCAGGAACTCCAAGTGAAGAACTGAAGAACAACTGGAGTTGAAGAGGACAACAAGTCACACATCAAGCTGACTTATCTTCACTCCAAAACTCTATATAAGGATCTCATCCCATGGGATCAGGAGGCCGGAATTTAGTGCAAAGAATTGTTGTTGGTTTGCAGTTGTGATTATTGGGTGATTGCTTGAGGGAGGTGAAGAGGAGATTTCTTTCCATCGGGAAGGTGATGCTGGATTGGACCTCTCACGGTTGTATCACCGCCTGAACCTTACTTCCTTATATTAATAAAGCATTTGAGGTTCTTCTATTCGCATGTGTTTCAATGGTGTATTGTCTTACTTGCGTATTTGATTTATGCTAATCCTTGAATCAATTATGAATGCATGCTTCTTGTAGTTTCCTTTTCTTGTCTTGTTCGCAGGATCTCGTGTAGCTGGGCCCGTGAGAAGACTTGGAGCTGGGAGCAAGCGGCAAATAGAGGAGATTGGATCGACCATTTGCGCAAGACATCGGTAAGTGGATCTCTTCCTTTCGTCTCTTGCATGTCATAAAGAAGTAACTTTAGATAGCTTTGCTTCAGCTGTTGCTAAGGAACTATCACCCTTAGAGTGGGATAGGGTCATTCCGTGTTGGATACTTTTCCCCACAACAGACTGGCGACTCCGCTGGGGATCGTGTCTTGTTGGTAGCTTGTGTTTCTTGCTATTCATTTCTTAAACAAAGGGAGTACCGAATCGAACTGCATCCGAATCCTTCGAATGCAAAGTAGAGGGCAGCTACTCTAGCCCAGTGCTGGGCATGTTTATGATTTGAAGAGCTGATCCACAAGGACTCTTTTTAGCTCTTTGTGATAGTGTTCATCTTCCTTAATCATCCTCTAGTGTATACTTGACTGACAGCCTCTGATTTGGCCAAAAACCATTGATTTTTGAGCAAACTGTGACCCGGAATCTGAGAGAGACGAGAGTTGTCTCATCAGTTCAGCTGCAACAAAGGCTACCTGCACTGCAACGCAGGTCCCGAAGGGGCTACCTGTGCTGCATCTCAGATTGACAGTGCAGCACCTGCGCTGATCCAGTTTTGCCTTGTGCAGCTGGGGTTCCCTCCTGTCTGTTGCCCAGTTTTCAATATTGTTTTTGCAGCCTGTTGTCAACCTGTATACCCAGCTGAAACTACCTTTCTTTGCCTTCATTCCGCCTCAGTTGTATGAAGAAACCGTGATTGTTCTTATTGTATTTCTTGCTTTCATTCACAGTTTCCCATAGCGAAAGTGAACTAGTCTTGCTGTGACCTCTTGGATCTAGACCTGTAAGAAAGTGTCGTTGTGATTCTGAGAGCTAGTTTATTGCTGTTCATAGCTGCCTGAGCATTTGCTTTCGTTATATGGTTCGAATTTGAGTATTTCTTGTGTTGAAACGAGTGAATCTTAAGGTGTTCTTTTGATTATTGGACAAAAACTTGTTTGCTTTCGCTTGAAATTGAATTCGAAATCGTACAACAGCTTTCTTTTTGTAATACATCAACATTAAGAGAGAAGAAAAGAAATACTTGCATTGTGCATGTGCATTTTGACAGTTTGCATGTCGATTTAGGAAAGTGCATCAGTGTGTGCTCTATGATCTGTTTGAAAAGATGATGTCTTTCTTTTCCTTCAGTAGTTAAGATTTTCATAAGTTGAAAGAATTGAAAAAGCTTGCTTATCATTCTCAGACTGCATTTAGGAGTTGTATCATACATCACGTGGTGATCCATAAAGGCAAACTGCTAAGCAAGATCAACCTAAAAAGAACTGAATTTATCTAACAACGCTTTGAAACATAACGAAACACAGTAGAGGTCTAGGTAGAGACGTGAACCGGCGTCGTTAAACATAGTGACTGTCGATCTCTACGAAGGTGGGTGATTCCTCCTGAGGGACGATAGCACTAATACGGACTTGTGCCCCCGCGTACCGTCGCGTATATTGGGGGACCCCTATAGGGACAAAGCCTTTATCCATAGGAAGCCGTGTCGGCCGCCCTACTGATCGCGATGCAGTGAACACAACATTCACGAAGATCGACCACTCGTACCGTAAAACGTATTCTGTGGTTTCGCGAAAGGTTTGGCACACCCTCTGCCTAGAACTCCAGAGTAGTTTCTTTTGGCCTTTTTCAAACTCTATAACTGAAAAAGTCCATCTGAGCATTTGTCGCTTCGGGCTCGTTAATACATCGAAGGAGACTAGAGTCATCTTTAGCTTTTTCTCGACTCTTAAAACATGAAAAAGCAAGTTGTGTCTTAAAAAGCGTCTAAAAATAATTCAATTCGAAAACACATTTTACCCTGTGCATTGTTGGTTGATCAAGTAATCCACAACCGTGGAAGAAAGTCAATCGATGAACCGTCGTTCGCGGAGGTGTACGAGTCAACCATCTTTGTCTCCGGAATCGAAAACAACCCAGGCAAAGCGATCTCGTTCAACTGGTTCCAAATCTCCTGTCAAAGTTAGAACAAGTGTTCCGACGACATCTGAGGTTCCGGTTACTCCAAACATTTTTGGAAACCCTGCCCCTATTGAAGAAGTTCAACAGCCCCAGAGGGACAGTAACACTGATCCTAGTCTGAGAGCAAATACTTGTGTTACTGAATCGGTTCCATCAGTGATCGTTTCAGAGAGTCTTGCTCCTCAAACGACTGTCGCTGTCGAAACAACCCCTTCTTCGGCACCAGAAATATTCTACGGACCTGACGGTCTTCCTCTTCCACCCGGTCTGATCGCAATAGAAGAAATTGTAGAAGATCCGCAAGCAACTACTCCAACACATTTTGGAGCAGGGATCACTCTACTTCCTACTGCATCAGAAGCTAGCCTATCACCCAGAGAAGTTCCTGAAGAATCACTAGGCAATCTACTGGATAGACTCAAAATGTCTGAACAACCGTCAACATCTAGGACTGTGCCAAATGACACAGCGACAACAGAACTCCCTGCAGTCACTCCGACAATGTTCGCCGGCATACCATCTGTCCCTAACTCTCAACAGCTGGAGGGGGTCCCTTCGGGGGCCATGACGACAGTATGGTCTGTTCCTGTTTGTTCTCCCGGGATAATACCCGGTAACTCCTATGTTGGAACTCAGCAAATTGATCCTTTCGGGAATCAGTTTGGGCAATCCGGTCCTCGAGGTGTAATGAATCCTCTCGGTTCCGGACCACCACCGTATGGGGGGCAATATGCTTTTTCATTACCCCCTCCGGGAGGTTACCCATACGGGAGTTCACAACCATATTCAGGTTATACTGGAATAACTACAAGTGGTTGGATACCTATGCTACCCCAGTAACCAAGAGTTGTGTATTCTATGTAACAACAAATGCCTGTGACGAACATCCCGACGACACCAGCGATTGTAACCGTGTCGCAAGTTCAAACGGTGCCTGTTGTATGTCAACCTCAGTTTCCTCAGGTTGTAATGCAACAGCCCCTTGACCCTGCGACTCAACCGCAATCGCCGGCTGGCGGGGCGGCACAAGCACAAACGGGTACCATTACCTCTCATCTTGGTCCAGTGGTTAGTATAGCACAACAACCCATGGCATCACAACCATGGTTGGTGCAGTATCAACAACCACAATTCCAGCAAGTGTACCAAGGTACCGAGCAGCAGATTTTTGCGAACAGTGGACAACCGTACATGCAAAACGGTCTAAACCAACCACTTTACAGTGGGGTAGTCCACCAACCGTATCAATCGTACCAGCATCAAATACATTATGCCGGTATGCAAAGACCAACTGCTCAAGCGATCCCATCGTATCCTGGGTACGCTTCGCCTAACCTGAGTCAACAGCTGCCATTCGTGGCAACTCTAGAGTTACCCGATTTACATCGATTGACGAACGATCCAATTGCTTACGCCCCTTGGTGGCCAGTGATTCCTCACAAACTTCCCTCGGACATTCCTAAATTCAATGGAAATCCAGGTGAAGACCCGTCGAATCACGTCATGACTTTTCATCTGTGGTGTTCATCGAACACTCTGAACGATGATTCGATAAGACTTCGCCTCTTCCAGAGGACATTGACAGGTCAGGCGGCTAAATGGTATATAGAATTGCCAAGAGCCTCTTTCGACAATTTCAGCTCCTTAGCCACGACTTTTTTAACCGATTTTCAACTACCAATCAGGTGTGAAACAGGAACCGAGATACTAACCAACTTCAAACAGACGACAGCTACTCACATATCAGATCATATACATGAGTGGCGTCGCCATCGTAGGATGGTGAAAACATACGTTCCTGATCAGCTATTAGCTGAATGGTTTATAAAGTCATTACTTCCGGCTATAACAGAAGATGTAGCCAAGGGGGGAGTCGTAACAGAGGAGCAAGTCATCGCTCTTGCTCAATATTTAGACTTAGTATATACTCAGTCTGGCACGCTCTACGACAAAATACCTGACGCCCCTAGACCTGAATTTTCAATTCCTCCCCCTCCTAAATTGAATATTGACTCTCATGCCGGAGATGGCATGATTGGCACCGCAAGCGCGAAGTCGAAAAAGGCGTCACCTCAGAAAGCCCGTAAGACTTCAGATCGAAATGCCCATGAAGAGATTCTTGCTTCGGAAGTAAATGCCATATCAGCAGATAGAGGCAAAGAAACCAATCAACCAGGAAGCAAGAAGAAGCAAAACAAAGGGAAGAAGAAGAAACAGGATGATCCGTCACCTGCAAAAACTTCTTCGAACTCTCCTGAGAAAGGGAAAAAGAAATGGCCCTGTATGATATGTGACGAAGATCACAAGACAACAGATTGTCCATACAAAGCTGAGCTCAAGGGATTCTTTAAAAGTCCAAAGAACCCAGCTGTGTTGACTGATCCATTTCCCAATCCAGGTCAAAATATGGTTGATAGTGGAAATGCTTCCCCGTCGCAAGTGCTAATGTTATCGATCTCCAAGCACCAAAATGATGCTTTGATTTCGACAAGGAACAAAGATTACGGAAATCCGCAACTGTCAAACGAAAAAGGTAAAGATCAACCTAGTAGTTCGACAACAACTTCGACAGAAGTTGTCCCACCCATAATGCCAAAATTAACGATAAAACCACCTAAGGGGGTAGTACACAAGTCAACTTTTAATCCTCGTGCCAGAGCGGCACAACATTATAACATAGTAGAAGATTTGGCTCAATCGCCATCCGCTATGTCGACTCTAGAAGTACTACAAAATTGTCCATCCCAAAGGCAGGCATTGTTATCGGCAATAGGGGGGTTGATCCTAAGGATTCCAATCTTGTGTCCTTTGATCACAAAGGGTATGACCCTCAGTTACCAGCTCAACTAGCTTTCCTTATTCAAGTGAAAGCCCTCAACAAAACTGTTCATCGAACAATTATTGATGAGGGGGCATCGACATGTATTATGTCGATGAGTTGCTGGAAAACATTAGGGTCGCCAACCTTGTCAAGATCGTCGACAACACTAAAAGCATTCGACGGTAGGACATATACCCCTTACGGTATCCTAAGTAACTTGAAAGTTGAACTAGGTGGAAAAACAGTAGAGATTGATGTTGAAGTCATAGATGGAAATCTGGATTACAACATCCTACTGGGAAGACCATGGATTTATGCCATGGCAGCTGTCGTGTCGACTTATTTTAGGAAGATCGCTTTCCCGTTTGAAGGAGGGATTACGGTCGTCGACCAACAGAACTTCCTCCTTAATGGTTCACAAGTTACGGGAAGCATTCCCATGATCCATGAAAGCGACCATTCAATTCAAGATATAGGAGTAGGACTGTTGAAAGACCCCACGATGATGGGGACTTTCTCACTACCAAATCATATGTACATAGGAAATGTACCATTGGTGGCCACCTGCAACATGATATCTTCCACGAAGGTCGCAAAAGACAAAGTCATCATGGATCGGGCAATGGTGTTACACCCGAGCCCAATCGAAATATTGTAGCAATCAATGTTTCAGGCATGGGAGGCGAGCCCAAATCAATGCTCGTCAAGCGTTTGGGTAGATAGGTCAGGAGAATGTGGAACCCCCTTGGATCCTTGGTCACGAGTGCATGCAAGTGACGAAGGAATCCTGCAATCAATGTGGATTGAGGGGGCACCATGGGAGGATAACCACCATCGTTCCCTTCCTCAGGAAGATACTCAAGGCGACCTATATCACCCTTCAGTATTCGAATTCCTAGCAAATACTGTAAATACGGTGGATTCCGAGAGAAACCTATCCAATATAGAAGAGACTATAGCCATAAATATCTCGACCAAAACAGACATTGTAGAGAATATTTATGTCGGCAAAGGTTGTTCCCCTTCAGAACAAGAAATATATAAAGCTCTTTTCCGCGAATTTAGAGATGTCTTTGCTTGGTCATATGATGAAATGCCAGGCATTGACTCGAGTATCGTTGAACATGAAATTAAGATGTATCCTGATGTCAAACCAGTAAGACAACGGCTTCGGCAGGTACACCCCAAGAAGGCCGCTGCCATTAAAGTAGAAGTGGAGAAGCTTCTCCATGCTGGTTTCATCTACCCGATTCCTCTAACCGACTGGGTATCGAATATTGTCCCTGTTATGAAAAAGCAAGGAACAATATGAGTGTGCGTCGATTATAGGGATGTAAATCAAGCTTGTCCAAAGGACAACTACCCTACACCCTTCATCGACTAGATAATTGATGAATGTGCCAGATGTGAAATCTTTTCGTTTATGGACGGATTTTCTGGGTATAATCAAATTAATATCCGCCCACAGGACCAGTCAAAGACTGCATTTATTTGTCCGTGGGGCACCTTCGCTTATCGAAAATTACCCTTTGGTTTAAAGAACGTAGGGGCGACGTTTCAGAGAGCAATGAATTATGCTTTCCATGACATCAAGAACATCGTTCAACCTTATCTCGACGACCTTCCGGCTCATTCGCAAAAGCGGACTGATCATCCGCATCATTTAAGAGCAATATTTCTACGTTGCCGACACTACAAGATAAGACTCAATCCGCACAAATGTGTGTTTTGCGTCGGTTCTGGTCGTTTACTTGGCTTTATAGTCTCCAAGGATGAGATCCGTCTCGACCCTTGCAAGGTGCAGGCAATCATTAATTTGCCTCCACCTTCGAACTTGCTTCAGATTCAGAAACTCCAAGGGAAAGCAAACTTTCTGAGGAGGTTCATCCCAAATTACGCCGAACTTGCTAAAGGTTATACCCGTCTCCTGAAAAAGGATGTACCTTTCGTCTGGGACCAGGTTGCACAAGCTTCCTTTGATGCTTTGAAAAAAGCGCTAGTCAAAGCATCATTAATGTACGCCCCAGACTATCTAAGGGACTTTAACCTGTATCTGGCTGCAACAGATACGACCATAGCAATGGTTTTAGTTCAAGAAGTCGATGGAATTGAACACCCTATATATTATTTAAGTAAAAACTTAAATGATACAGAAAGTAGATATTCTCATGTTGAAAAGCTAGCATTGGCGGCTGTTCAAGCGATACAAAGATTTCGGCACTATGTCCTCTTTAGGAAGACCACCGTATTGTCAGATTGTAACCCCATGACTTATATACTATCACGACAGTTGCTTGGGGGCAAATATTCAAAGTGGATAGCTATCCTTCAAGAGTTTGATCTGGAATTTGTGAAATCCAAATCAAAGAAAGCCTTAGTTTTCGCAGAATTATTATGCGATCTCCCGTCATCGTACAACGATGAAACGTCCAAAGAATCGATCGTGGACGAAAGTTTGTTTCTGATATTAGCAAGTGATGAGTGGTATGGAGATATAATAGTTTATCTCCAAACCCAAAAGTTTCGGCCAGACACCTCTCACACAGAACGAAAACGCATTCGATACCAAGCAAAAGACTACATGATCGTCGGTGATACGCTTTACCGTCGTGGTGTCGATACGGTCCTGAGAAGGTGTCTAACCCATGAGGAAGCCGAAAAATCCCTGAATGAATGTCATTCAGGCACCTGTGGGGGGCATCAATCTAGATATGCTACAGCACAAAGAATCTTACGAGCAGGATACTTCTGGCCAACCATGTTCAAAGATTGCATAACCGCAGTTAGAAGTTGCCATGCATGTCAGATTTTTGATAGCAAAACCAGAAGACCCCCCGCTCCTTTACAGCCAATAATCGATTTCATGCAATGTAACCCCACCTCGACCGGGGGGCATGGGTATATTATAGTCGCAGTTGACTATTTTACCAAATGGGCCGAGGCGATGCCTACATTGGATAACACTGGTGAAACAACAGCCCTATTCTTTTTTAATCATGTGGTCGCTAGATTCGGCGTGCCACAGGCCATAGTAACAGATCATGGATCGCATTTTCGCAATCACATGATGGTTGAATTAACTGCCAAACTAGGATTGTCTCACGACAGCTCTACTCCGTACTATCCGCAAGCTAACGGACAAGTTGAAGCGATCAACAAAGTCCTGAAGCGCATGCTGCAAAGGATGGTGGGGGTTCACAAAAGAAGATGGCATTTGATCCTGTACTCGGCTTTGTGGGCCTACCAGACATCGGTAAGGAATTCCACTGGGTTCACACCGTTTCAACTGGTGTATGGCCTGGAAGCGATCCTACCGATCCAGTGTGAAATTTCGTCCCTTAAACTCGCAATTGATCTCCTCCCCGGAACCTCAGAAGAAGAAGCTCGTTTCTTGGAGTTAATCCAGTTGGATGAAACCCGTCGTGATGCCGCCTTGGCCAACGAACCCCATAAGAAACGAGTCAAAGCGCAGTTCGACAAAAATGTCAAACCCCGTGTCTTCTCGGAAGGTGATTTGGTCTTGCTTTATGACCAAGAATCCGATAAATTGGGAGCTGGGAAATTCGAGTCCTTATGGATGGGCCCTTATATTGTTAAAAGAGTGTTAGCAAAAGGTGCCTACGAGTTGGTAGATTATGACGGAATTCCACTGGCGCAACCCCGCAACGGGTTGTACCTTAAGCGTTACTATGCCTGATAGTAACCTGTATGCTTTTGTTACATTTTTGTTTTCGCTAAAGCGTTTGTTCCGGTTTAAGTAATCCGCTTTTTAAAACTTATTGCAGATGTCAAATCCATTGGAACCATGGGTTGGATATGCTGACGAGCGAGTCGTAGTTCGAGGAACCTATCCTCTGCAGCATGGGCCATTTTTGACCCAAGCGGCGAGTTAGTGAGTTTCAGGGGGGTATGTATTGGCCAATCAACGAATAACATCGCTGAGTATAGCGCGTTGATAGAGCTCCTCTCTGATGCCATCACCCATGGCGTACGCCGGCTAGTCGTTAGGTTAGACTCACAGCTCGTGGTACTACAACTCAATGGTACCTACTCTGTCCGAAATCCAGCTATTTATCGCAAGTTCCTAAGAGTTGAAATCTTGGAAAGACAGTTTGATTTTATCCAATATCAACACATTTCCAGAAACTTAAACACATTAACCGACTCATTAGCAAACTATGTGTTAGATAGACATTTGCAAAATTGATAAAAAGAGAAGCATCATCGATGTTTCATACATGGATCACATAAAAACTGGAATAAACCCCGAAAATCAAAAATATATATAACTGTTTACGGTTTACATATAATGTTCTGTAACCAAGACAAAATCGGTCATACGACCCCAAAACTCAAAATGGCTGGGGGGCACCCTAGCCTAGTGATGCTCATGATAACATGCCACGGCCTGTGCGATCATGCGCAGAAGACGAGACCATCGTCTAGGAACACCAGCAGTATGTCACTGCAATCGCAGAGGCAACTCGTCAATCTGTACATCCGGAATCCCAAGGGTAAGACCCTCGACCTGTTCCTGCACAGCTGCAAGAGTCTCGGCCAAGTCAAGGTCACGGAGAATAGCTCTCCCTGGAGCCTCCCCTGCTGGGGCAGCGGCCGGAGCTCTCGGACGAACTGTTGGACGGACGGGACCAACATCTGCATGCACACATGAGTTTGGTTAGAGTCTTGATAGAGTAAAGCACAAGGACATTATAAATAAAAAACAGTAAACAGTAATAAGGTCAAAATATTTACCAAGATCACCCCACTGCTCGCCATCCGGTAGTACCAAATCCGGATCACCTCGGAAATCCATACCAATATATGGATACTCGGAAAAAGCCATATCCTGCCGCTCGAACCACCTAAAGAAGGCATCAGTAAAAGTAATCTTAGATTGACCTGCATGTCTAGCCATGTGGTCGACCCACCTCTACATGCGTGGCTCAGTAGGAGATGGCAAGTCGAGAACAATGTACTGAGGTTGCATCAGGGGTATCTTCTCCAAAGCGAAGGCAGTCAAAACTGAACCGAAGCCAAAATTCTTCAGTTTCCCGTCCTTTACTTTGGTCAACTGGTTTTTCATCTGAACCAGTACTGCGTCACACCAGTTAAAAACTTTCGGCTGAAGACATTCCAAGGCGTGCTGCACATAAGACCTGTTGGCAACATGAGGGGATGCGCTGCCGGCCATCCTACAAATCGTGTACAAAATAGACCTGAGAGACCTGTCAGTGATATCACGGATAGAAACCTTGCCGTCTCTGCTCGGCTGGGATCCCTCCCTACAATACTGACGGATATAATCTTTCACGGAATCACTCCCTCGGGCCGAACCGGACAAGGAAATGGGGGCACCCCGCCTTGACAACCCAGTCAAGAAGTAAATGTCCACTATGGTCAAAGGGATGGACTTGCCCCTAATCTGGAACACTTGGTTAACAGGATCCCAAGCATCAAGCAGGTACTGCAGTAAACGTATCTGTGCCCTCATGCTAGATATGAGGAAGAGGCACCTCCAAAGCTCCAACAAACCAAATGCACATGAAATGGTAAAATGAGAGTACTATCTCTGGAAAAGAAAAACTAGTCATGGTAAAATATGAATCTGACCTTATCAAACGAGCAGTTTTGGCAAAGTTCATGCTCGTTAAAAAATAAACGCAAGATCCGAGCAGTTTTAATGCGGAAATTCATGCTCGTTAAAAAATAAACATAAGCTTGTGAGTAGGCTTTCCCCAGAGTTCAAGCTCATTCAGAAAAAATGAACCGGTAAATAACCATTTGAGACCGTAAATTCATCAGCCATAAAAGCCTTGGTCATGTTTGTGTACCGTCACCTCCACTTGTCATTTGGCCGATCATTCACATCCACTTGATTGTTTACCCATTTTGAGGAACAGCTGCGAAGAGTGATCCCACCTAGCCATCCTTGTAATACTGCCGTGATTGGAAAATTCCAACCTGTACCTGGAATCTGCTGCTATCCCTGTTTATCACTTGTTCCTCAAAAGACAAGTCTTCTTTGAGCTCTTTTCACTGACTCGTAAAAAATGAAAAGTTTGCCGAGTTTTGGCCTTCCAACTCGTTAAAAGGACTAGAAGAGCTATCCCTCCTCTAGATTTTAATCTTTTTGGACCTGAGGGATTATTGCACAAAAAGATCGAGCGCTTGTCTGGTTCGGCTCGATAAAGATATCGAACATTCATCCCTTCTGTATTGTTTTATACTTTTTCGGACTTAAGGGATTAAATGACGAAAAAGGACCCCTGGAGTCCACTTTATGTACCCTTTTCAGACTCTCTAAAAATGAAAAGGACCGAGTTGTCTTTGTCGCTGGGCTCGTTAAAAATATTAGATAGCGACAAACTTGTCTTTAGACGAGAACGAGTTTCCCTATCGCTAGGCTCGTTAAAACATAGCGATGGGCTTGCCCGAAGGGCAGGTTATAGAACAAGCATATGTTATCCTCCTCAAGCTTGACAAAAATAAAGAGGTACTGGTCAGAAATGACTGGGGAAAAATTGGGAAGAACCTCAAAGCTTAATGGTAGCAAGGCGCTCTTGAACATGACACTTTTGCCTCCGTAAATATCGGGTTGGGTTATTATCATTCACCGGTCCCTCCACCATGGTCTCGCCATACCATCCATACATGGGGTAATGCTACCGATCCATCACATCAGTGTCGTTATATGTTCAAGAGATGTCATTCAGAAAGTGTCAACCGGGTCCCATCCACTACCGTACATCATCTTTCATTCTTCCATGACCGCCACCCTGAATCATATTTCACAGATCGTTTTCACCATCATCACTAGCTCCGTTCCGTGTCACTGATGTGGGATTCATTAAGGCCCGCCTTTGACGGATCACTTCTTGTCGACATCAGCTCATTATCCAAGAAGTTGGTCTAGGAACACCCCCCTCAGTACTTTGAAGCTTGCATGCCTCAATGGCAAGTTTCTCACTCCCGGCGATAGGTATACATTAATGACCTTCGACCGGGAGACTTTGCGTGGTGTTCGACGTCAGATCCTATATTCACACCACGTGAATTGTGCTGCAGTACCTTGAGGGTCATCATCATTATCGGTGATTCCTCTCGCGCTTGTTAACAGTTTACATTATTGACTGGTAATCAAGCGATGTCTTTCCATGTTCGACTTCAAGAAATTCTCACATGGATCGACTTGTACTAGAGTGAAGATCGGACAAGTTTGAAGACCCCGGATCTAGTTTCATCCATCCGGGCTGCGATATATATTCAGGAGATAAAAACATAGACATGTGCAGCAGATGATCATCCTACTGAAAGGATGATAATTGAAAGCAGAGAATTATCAGTCTATTATCAGACGATCGTCTGTTTATGTACAGCAAATGTATTTATAAAGCTGAGCATGGGAAATGCCCGCCTCAGCTAGATCATGAAAAGAAAGTATGAAAAGATAATGTATTGTATTGTATTTTGTTACAGGTCACCTCCCGACGATTGAATGAACTTCGGATCCTCCTAATAAAGCATTTCACCCGATAAACGACCTCATACTTTAGGGGGCAACTGTTATAGACATTTTTGTGCCTTACAGCATGGAGCATGAAATGTCAATAATCTAAGGGATC
This sequence comes from Pinus tabuliformis, assembly GCA_031772625.1. Lineage (NCBI taxonomy): Eukaryota > Viridiplantae > Streptophyta > Pinopsida > Pinales > Pinaceae > Pinus > Pinus tabuliformis. The sequence continues at coordinate 1,203,386,804 of CM062804.1, forward strand.
CAAAGTCCCTAAACATGTTGTTCTTACCCTTAGAGGAACAAGGTCAGCAAACCACAGCTCTGCAAATCAGTTCTCCACTGAAAAACACTCAAAAACAGGTCAATTTTGGATCAAAGCAGCTGCTCCAAAGGCTACCTGCGTTGCATAGCAAGTGCAACAAAGGCTACCTGCGCTGCATTGCAAGTGCAACAAAGGCTACTTGCGCTGGGCGTACTTTGACATGTGGAGGAATCTTTTTCTTAATGTGCCAGTGCCCAGGAGGCTTCCAGAAAGACACTTGATCATAAGATTCGCCTGATGATGAGTTAAGAGCTTCTAAAACTCCGAGTGGAAGGCAGGAACTCCAAGTGAAGAACTGAAGAACAATTGGAGTTGAAGAGGACAACAAGTCACACATCAAGCTGACTTATCTTCACTCCAAAACTTTATATAAGGATCTCATCCCATGGGATCAGGAGGCCGGAATTTAGTGCAAAGAATTGCTGTTGGTTTGCAGTTGTGATTATTGGGTGATTTCTTGAGGGAGGTGAAGAGGAGATTTCTTTCCATCGGGAAGGTGATGCTGGATTGGACCTCTCACGGTTGTATCACCGCCTGAACCTTACTTCCTTATATTAATAAAGCATTTGAGGTTCTTCTATTCGCATGTGTTTCAATGGTGTATTGTCTTACTTGCGTATTTGATTTATGCTAATCCTTGAATCAATTATGAATGCATGCTTCTTGTAGTTTCCTTTTCTTGTCTTGTTCGCAGGATCTCGTGTAGCTGGGCCCGTGAGAAGACTTGGAGCTGGGAGCAAGTGGCAAATAGAGGAGATTGGATCGACCATTTGCGCAAGACATCGGTAAGTGGATCTCTTCCTTTCGTCTCTTGCATGTCATAAAGAAGTAACTTTAGATAGCTTTGCTTCAGCTGTTGCTAAGGAACTATCACCCTTAGAGTGGGATAGGGTCATTCCGTGTTGGATACTTTTCCCCACAACACCTGGTGAGTGCATAATGTAACTTGTATCTTGGTTCTCTTCCTGCAAAGGGAGAGAGTAAATTGAGCCTCTAAGTGAGAGGTAATAGTACCACCCAAGAAGAGACACATGCAAACCAGAAATATCTGTCCAACATCCAGCGGAATAGTCCACAATGTGTGTGACAATTGTTAAAACCGAAGTGAAAGGGACAACACATACACCACCCAACAAAGTAGTCCACATGGATGTGACAGTCATTGGAAGTCGAACAAAAAAGTGGTCTATCAAGTATCCTGCGGACTAGTTGAAAAGGATGTGACAACGGTGATAACCAGAAAACAAAGGTGGTCTGTCTAATATCCTGCAGAGTAGTCCACATGGATGAGACAACGGGGATAACTAGAACAAAATGGTGGTCTGTACGATATCCCATGGAGTAGTCCACATGGATGAGACAATGGTGATAACCAATACAACACATTCCCAACAATATAAGTACTAAAAAAATCGAAATAGTTCAACTATCTTAGTACAGGTGAAACAAACATGCATTACAAATGCTGAAAGAATAGTCTTACAAACATCTACAAAACATGCATGAAAATGTGCTGGCCTTAACAGGCTTCTGTATTAAGAAAAATTACCAAGACATATATGTACACCATACATCACTATTCCCAGTAGTGGGACGTTGGAGCCACTCCTCGCTCCTCAAAGAACTGACTATATACTCTCAAGGCTATGTGGGAGGATCCTAGGTGAAAATTACTTGCTCATATAATGGGGGGGGGGGGGTATATATAGCCAAGGGTGATGCTTGAACCTTATGACTCTTAGACTACCCTCATGACCATTGAACTTCCTATGAATTTTCAACTGAAATGAATCTTCAACTTCTTATGTGTGTCCATTGGACTTCCACATTACATTACATTCAGTTACAATATATATGGCCCGTAGTGGTGATGTGGCCAAGATAACTCATGAAAGAACTTGACATGTACTGGCTGATTGTAGTGTCGATGTAAACTTGTTGCACTGCTAAGTGATGGATGAAATATTGGTGTTCTTTTCCTTCTCCTCCATATGGCTCAGTGTTGTGAGGTCTTTGATGGCCTTAGTCTTACAAGATGGTTCAATGCATGTGTTCCTTTCGCTTATTGCTTGGTGTGCTTTGTTCATCTGTCCAGTTGCAAGTAAGCCTTCTAGCATTTGCACTCCTTCTTCATCCTGTTCATTGTCTTGCCATGATCCATCTATGTATCCGTTCTTGCAATTCATTCATGACAGGAGGACATCAAATCCAAAACCTCCTAGTCTAACATGATGCATTGTTTTCGTGTTCCAGGCCTGGGACAAATGACAGGCTAGGAAGAGGGCCCAACAACTACACAATGTGAAGTTCTAGGTGATAGGGAGGGATGAAAAGTCATTGAAACAAAGCAGAGTGCAAATCAAGCCAGGATGAGGAACTCCGTGGAACAATCTTCATTGTCAGAGAAAATTTCATAGTGAACACTGGGAGGCAGAATTACGCAGTGAAGGACACCAGTGGAAGATGTAAGGTGGGACCATGAGGGGCACTTCTGTGAATTTCCTAAAGGGAATACAAGATAGGGTTGCAGAGGGTCAGCTGGGTAAATTCTGTACAGTTTTCCGGAGGAAGATATGACAGGGCAAACGGGGATCAGCTGGGCATTTATGCACAGTTTCCAAGGGGAAGACAAGACAAGGTAGCAGAAGACCAACTCGAAATTTCTACACAATTTCTAAGAGAAGTGCAAGCCCAGGTATCTATGTAATGTTGGGTTCCAACAGGCAGGAAGGAGGCTTGATGACTGTTCTTGTAGAATGCACAATTTATATCGGGCATGGGGGTAGTTTCTGCGCAGTTTTGGGGAGGAAGATAGGTTGCTCACCTCTAGTATTGCATAGTGCAAATGACCTGGAGGATAGCCTCAACCACTACATAGTTCTGGGCAACAGAGAAGGGTAACTAAGGGATGAGATTTTGTAGTGCAGCTCAATTGGGGTCCGATGGAAGAGGGTTGTCTGGTCAGACATATTTTGAGGAAAATGGCTAAGATTGGGAGGCAAGTGAACTTGTACAGACTTGAAATTGTGATCACACACTCAACATACTTTGACGATGAGACAACATAGACCACCAAGACAACAAGACAAAACATGCCCTCAATGAGACTGTCTTAGAGCTTAGAGTGACACTTGAGATAGACCTTCAGATGACCATGACGACACTTGTGTGACAATGCTTTCAAATTTTTGTATGAGTATAATGGATGTTCACATAGAGAAGACAAACCAAACACACAAAGACAAACCTTCAAAATCAATAGAACCAGATTGAAACCATGACAAAGCAATCAATATTCCAAAAGACGACTGCTGGTCAAAGAAGAAAAAGGGGTGAAAAGAATCTACAAGAGCTCATGGGATGAGCTTGAGTGTTTGCAACCATCAACAGAAAAACCAAGGAATGCTCTGAAATTTGAATGCAAGCCAAAATTTTGGAGGGTGTTGCAGCTGCTATAACACTTGGCGACACACTGGTTGAATACCAACTTCTCTGTTTTGGTTCATTTTTAGCGTAGGACCTTGGCCTTTCAGAGAGTATTGATTCATTGTGCAGATCAATTCAATTTCCATACTTACCCCATGGACAGACATGGTTCAACTTGTATCAACTCAGTTGAACATAACATAAGATTCAGCCATATCACAGTATGTCGAATTGGGAAGAGTACTTTAGCTTGTGAGCTCTGCTGTGAGTAGGCTTGGATAGTACCCCGACGGAGTCACGTAGGAACACAAGCATTTCTCCACTACTAGCGAGCTTGGAAAGTACCCCGGTGGAGTTTCTTGCTTCACCTCTCTGCACAGGAAGCCTTTGACTTCTTTCACCTTTGTTAATTTTTAAAGAGAACTGTGCATAGGAATTTATTTATTTTTGGGGAATAAGAGGGATCCCGACTTATTGAGAGAAGGAGAGGTTGTTCCTTCAGAGAAGCATGTAAAGACCTTTGATTCAGGTTTGCTCATTTATATTTTCTCCTTCTTTTTTTCTACTAGTTGGATAAGCTTGAACACACCAAAGTACGAGAAGACCGAGAATAGGCATGAGGTTTCCTAGGCTGGATGCAAGTTCATGGTTTGACCAAAACTCTCCTTACAAGTGGATCGTATTTTCCATCTAGACTTCATCGGCTAAAAGTTACAACCAAACACAAAGAATATGGACACAGGACTGACCAAGTACTGTAGTGTCACAAGACTCTTTGAACTTCAGCCACACTCGCATTCAGAAGCCAGAACTCAGTGCAACACAACACTTATTTACAAAACAAAAACAAAAAAATAATGAAGAAAACATAACAACAAACAAATCAACTAAGAAAGAAATGAAAAGACTATGTACATAATATGGGGTGCAACCCTAGATCATTGAAAATAACATTTTAAGTCTTGGCCATTGACAGGGAGAGTGTCAATCTTCCCTTCAAGTGATTGAAGACAGTACGTGTGTTGGCTGAGCTTCTTGTGGACTGTTAATAGATCAGGCATTGCTACCAGAACATGGTTGTACCTTGAAAAGCTGTCAAGCAAAGAAAACATCAATGCTTCAGATACTATCTATAGTATATGCTCCATGGATGGCACTGGGTAGTTTTCCTTTTCCGAGGCATGGTTGAGATTACAAAAATCTACGCACAAGCGGATGTTCCCAGAATTATTTCTAATAGGGACTAGATTGGAAACCCACGTGGAATTCCAAACTTTTTAAATGATCCGAGCATCCAGCAACTTAGTCATATCTTTTTGTATGAGAGGCTCAAGCGAAGGATGAAATTTCCATAGCTTCTACTGAAAAGGCTTGGCTCCTTCCTTGATTGGTATGGCATGCTGGATTATTCGTGTGTCATATGCCTTGAGGTCGTTATACATCCACATGAATACATCTCAGTACTTCTTGAAGAGGCGTATGAAAGATTGACGCTCTTGAGGTGTGTAGCACATACCAAGATTCACAAACTTCAGATCCTTGTCTATCCCCATATTAATCTATTCTTGCAATAATGTAGATCTGTGAGTTTTAGCATTGACAGGTCCCTGAAAGTGGTTCTGCAGGTCATACAACTTCTCAAGTGATACCACACCCTTATGGATGAGGTTGCCTTTGCTTATATTAGTTGCATCCTACAGAGACTACTAGTGCGTGTCCTCATTTATTGTTGTGTCCTTGAAGATGTTAGCATTAGCCATGAAATGCAGTATATGTTGATCATCATAAAAAACACGTAAATTAGTGATGTTATCCGGGACAGATGGGTTATACAAAATTTCAACAGAAAATCTATCCCTTAACAGTGTCATCATAGCATCTGCTTTTTCCAAGGCATCTGCAGCTGCATTATGCATTCTTGGTACATAAATAATATTAAAAGATTGGAATTGAGAAATGAGTTTCCATAACTCTTGTTGATAACTTTTAATATGGAGAGACACATAATGTATGGTGTTACATACCTGATGCACCACGATCTCTAAGTCACCTACCACTTTTAGCACAACAACATTGATGTTGATGGCTTTCTCTAAGCCCAATACGAGTGCTTCATACTCGATGGTGTTGTTCGTGAACTCGAACTCCAAGCGGATATAGATTAAGTGTTTTCTCTGCAGCAGATATATTAAGACACAATTGGCTCCAAAGCCCTCCTGCATCTTGGAACCGTCAAAGGACATGGTCCACATATAATTTGTACAAGGACCGCTTGCCACACTATTACTTTTATCAGTATTACTACTACCATTACAATGTACTGTACAAGTTTCATTTTCGCCAGTTGAGCATGGAAGGACACCCAAATGTATGTTTGGTGGGGTCAAGGATGGTTGTGCAAGATAACACCCCAACTATGTGTCTAGTGGGGTCAGGGATGGCTGTGAAAGATAGCACCCCAACTATGTCTCCAGAAAGAAATTGGCGAACATAAGTTTTGGTGAAATCCAACGGTTCATTTTCTTCATTCAGCGGAGTCACATTGTGCCTCATGTATCTTTCTGAAAAAAACCAGATCTAGTTATGTCTGCCTTGGTACAGAAGCCATAAGTGTGACCAATCAGTGGAAAAGTATCCTTGCAGTTTGATTGACCAGTCTCTACTAAGCAATACGTTGTATGCTTCCAAGATGTCCACAATAACAATATTGATGCATTAATGAACTTGTCTATCGGATGATAACCAGATGATCACATCCTGAAGTTCACCAATTTCCAACACACATGTTCTGCCAATTGGATGATCTACATAGTTTTATTTCTCCATTGGGCATTGATCTTCTTAGCAATTTAGAGTGGCATGGCATTGACTAATGTGCAACAATCAACTAAATAGTTGTGCAAATTAAAATTGAATATTTCGATTGATAATAGGAAAGGCGGGAAGAGTGAGTTCACCTCCTCCATATGGAGTGAGTTGAGCATAGATGCGAGTGCGTCAAGAGACTTACTTGGTCCCTTGCTGGAAGAGGTAGCATCACCTGTGGAGGTCTGCCCAAGTGCATGCAGAAGAAGGTCCCGCTGACTCGTGATCTTGGTTAACTCATACAGAGATATGTTTGCATGAGTCTTCTTCATGTCTTCTACGATGTTGTAATCCAAGGCGGGGAGACTCACTAAGGTTTCCGGGGGTAGAATTGTGTTCGTGGTGTCCAATGGACTGCTTTTGTCTTTGTTTCTTTGATCTGAAATGGGGCACTAAATGCTTCTTGTTAAGCTTACAAGAACCTCTCCCACTCCAAAGCCTATATATTTCCAAGATCTAGCTTATGATTAACCAATTGCGGAATTAAAAATTCTTGAAATAGGTGTATGCTTGTGTTTTCCTTTAACTGCTTAATTGCCTTAAGTCTATTTGCTTAAACTGATATATAAACACACATAACAGTAAAATGCAGCAAATAAACAAACACATAAGACAACAATATAATATGGAGTTCACCCTGATATCTTGGGCTATGTCTCCTTGAGCTCTAATCAACTCGACTAGACTCTTTGGGATTATGGTAATGCTTCTTTTACAAGTTCCACACTTAACTCCATTGGTTTACAACTGAACCTATGGGTTTAGAATACCATCTTATCCCGCTGGTTGTCCATACTCTACAGACAGATCTAGGCTTCTCTGGACTGGACTCCTTCAGTTAGTGCTCTGAGCTTCTTGAGCTTCTGGCTTCTCTAACTCCCTCAGAATTTTGTATTGTCTCTGGAATTCCTTCTTTTGTCCTCAACACATTTTGGACATCAGCAATAGCTTGATCATTTCAATCTCTTTGTTGTTCTGAACTTCATTATAGCTCATGGCTCTTAGAAGTCTTCTTTTAGCTCTCTGGCTCTGTGATTCTTTGGCTTGCAAACTCTGTTGTGCTCAAGCTCTCCGGCTCTACAACGCTGTTGCACTCAGCTCCTGAGGAATCACCCCTTTTTTATCGCCCCAACCTCTAGTGGCTTCTCTGGCTTTCTTGAGCTCTCTGGTTCTATGGCCTTGTGGCTCTCAGCTCTGTCAGCTCTGTGAAGGGGGAGAGAGTACTATGTGATTCTGTCTCTACCCCCAGCTGTGAGTTCCCTCGAGAGAGAACTCACTTCTCTACTGCTACATTTTTGTGATCTCCCTCTGTCAATCGTGCTCTTTGGCTTTTGTGAGGCATTCTTCCGGCTCTATGACTTCCTGTCCGTTCCTCTGTCCCCAATCATGAGGAATCATCCCTTTGTCTCTTTGACTGGCCATCTGGCTCTGTGGCTCTCTGCATATAACGCATTCCTGTTACAACACATCATTGTTACAAAACGCCCGCTTACAGCGTGGCACAATGATTTTAGAACAGGGATAGTTACAAACAAATCGGCAGGCACTTTCTGGGACAAAATCTGCGAAATAACCATATTTCCAATACATAGAGAATATACATGGAAATACACTATCGGGCACAAAAACCAGACTTCAACTAGAATGCAACTGCATCTATAAACCCATCGTGTCTGTCATTCTATCGCAAATTGCAATCGCATAGGTGTATGGCCAAAAAACCCAATACATGGGAAATACACAGAAATCCCGTAAATCCGGATTTAAAAAGTTATGAAATCGCGCTTATAAACTCTATCAGGTCCGCCTTTTATTGGCATATCGCAATCGCATATCGCAATGTGCATTGGCCCTTTGTATCGGAGATCACCGATCAAATCAGGACAGTCCATTCCTTTTTCGATTCGATGTTTGATATCGCACATCACATATTGCTATCGCTACAGCCTGGGGGTTCTTTCCATATACCATGGAACACGACAATGCCTATCCACTGATCCGATCATCATAATCTCAAGTTTCACGTTGCATGGCCCTTAGCACTATCTCCTTTGATCGCCGATCACCGAGGCCAATCATCACATATCGCAATCGGCTCTGCCTGGGTCTTGATATCGCGCTAAGGCCTACCTCTGATGTGATATGTCAGAGATCGCTATTAGGGGAGTCCTTCTACCTTTGGTCTAAGTCCTCCTTTTAACCCTTCCGATGCGATTTTTCCATATAAGGCCTTAAGCCCATTTTTATAAGAATTTGCCTCCTTTTCAAAGGACAATGGGCAAACTTCTTATTACAATAACTTCATCATCCGAAGTCCCTTTTAGCCCATTCAAATTGCATTAGATTTAGATTGAAGAGATATATGCATTGGGACTATTTCCAAGAGCATCCTTTGACTTTTATTTTCCTTTGCGAGGAAGATTTTTAGACTTAGAAGTCTATTTTAGATCCATTTTGGATCACGCCTTCCCACTAAAAAGCTTTTGGTCTCCAAAAGTCTGATATACTGATCTGAACAGTAGATGAGAGTACAACACCCTCTTCTTTCAGCCTTCATACACTTGCTTGCATGGTTAGTGCCTCTGAACCAAAGCCTTTGAACACTTCCTTCCTAGATGTGCTTGTCCTCCTAGGAAGAATTATCTTCTTTCTTGACTTCCTGCAGAACTCCTGCTGAGAAGGTTACAGAAGGTAGTTTGAACTTCTCTACCTTGATCATTGATCCAAGGTGGCTCAAACCAATGTGAAGTTACATCTGCTTCACAAAATTTTCATTTGTACCTGTTTGACATACTATCAACAACAACTGTTAACAACAATAGGATTACAGACAACAACTGGATGGCCTAATCTCCTTCTTCAACAAAAGAAACATATTTCACATCTTGTGAACACCTCCATGTATTTACATCTGCATACAAATGATTGACTAGATAACAAGCCAACAAAACATGCCTTTAAAACAATTGACCCTTCAAGTCAAGCATGTAGAAAAAGAATTCTAAAGTTCTTTTTTTTTTTAAGATGAAACACTTCATCATTATCTCCATCTTGGAGACAAAATCAAATTTTTCCAAGTCAATATTGACATTACATGCATGCTTAAAAACAAAGCAATCAACCCTTCAAGTTAATTACACACACATGTTCAAATACAAGGAAATCATCAACATCCCTGTGTTCATGAATATCAAGCTTATGCATGCATTTAATCCTTCAACTTTCGCTTAAGCACACTGTACTTTCGAAGCTGAAATGAACATAATGTTGCAGCAATAAAGTGAGTCTCCTACTCAACTTTTCCATTCACCTTCTTGGTAAAAACCTGCAACTTGCATCTCATTAACAAAAAAATGCAAATAGATGTGATTTGATATAATGCATCTTCAAAAGACATGCAACCTTAATTGGATAAGAAATCTAACCATTTCTTACCAATCCATTTCAAAGGTCCTTCCTTTGTCTACACATCAACATCCACATGTGAATCATCTTGAAACACATCATTTATGGAAACTTCCTTTCCATTCCTGCCATTCTCTTTCCACCTTCTTCAAGTTTTGTAGAAGCATTGTTGCATTTAGAGTCCAACATTTTGCAGCAATATGTCCTTGCTTATGGTAGTAATTGCAACACATGTGCATCTTTTTGACAACATGATTTGCCTTTTCCAGTGGACCTTTGGCTTTTTTCTTCCTTTCCTTCAAAAGTCTCCTGCATGTGGCCATTCTCTTCCAACATCTAGAAACATTATGGTTATCCAAACCACAAAAGGAACATGCAATTCTTTTCCCATACTTATATGGAAATTTATCATGCTTTACATAATCAAAAGGAACATGGTTAGAACCATATTTATACCTTTCTCTTTCACCTTTATTGCCTTCATGAGGAGGTGAATTGAATGAAGAAGTAGCTCCCTTTGGAATACCATCAACCTCTTCAATGGTTTTAGAGTTTCAACAACTCTCTAGTTCAAGTGTATGCTGATGAACACCTGCATCCTGCAAATGATGTTTCACACTATTGCATTCCCCAAGAATACAATCTTCACAATCTTGAGGTAGAAGACCTGCAATGAAACTCCTTGGAACTGTTTCAATGGCCTTCATGGCAGCTTTGGAACTTTCTCCATAAGCTTGTCCATATCCAAGACCCAAATACTTAGGCCTCTCCTCAACTATTATTGGCTCAACAATAGCCTGTGCATGTTTGCCCAAGCCTTTTCCTTCATAGCCCATCTTGGACATTAACTTGGAGCCTATGCCTCTAGTATGTTTTTCAAAAGAACCAATATAAACATTCTTAGAGGAAATTGAAGACAAACTCGAATTATTTACCTCTTCTTCAAGCTGATACTTGACTAAGGATTCTTTGGAAACAAAGAGTTGTGTCTCCAACTCATGCATCCTTTGCAGGTTCATATTGTTCATATTTGCAATATGAAGTTGCCTCTCCATTTCTTGTAATTTGTCAGAAAGCAACTGCTTCTCTTCCTTCATGGAATTCAACTACTCTCTAAGTATGATGCTCTTCCTTCCATCCTCATACATTTCTCTCACCATGTCCATCATGATGAACAAGTCTTGCTTCATGTCTTCATCAAAGAATCTTGTGAAGAAAGAAGAATTTGAGGACTCACTTATAGAAGTTGTCATTATCAGAATGAACAAAAGAACTTCAAACAAGATTAACAAAGAGCTTATTCAAGCAACCTTTTGCAACAAACATCTTGTGCTTCAAGGATTTCTTTGAGATCCTTTGGGATGAGAAGAATGCCTTCATCCCTTCTTCCTTCTTGTCCTCTCCTAGACTTAGCTAACAATAGCTTTTCCCTCACCTTTTTAAACTCAAACAATAGACAGTTTACAAACAATAAACACCTTTCAAGTCAACCAGCCATATAGATTGCTCTGTCAATCAAGCATTATGTTTTGATACCACTTGCATCATGATGCAATCTGCTTCATGACCACCTGCTCTGGTATAACTAGTTCTGATATAACCTTCTTTGAAGGTGGGTTAATCAACCTGATGCTCTGATACCACCTGATCTGAAATGGGGCACTAAAGGCTTCTTGTCAAGCTTACAAGAACCTCTCCCACTCCAAAGCTTATATATTTCCAAGATCTAGCTTATGATTAACCAATTGTGGAATTAAAAATGCTTGAAATAGGTGTATTCTTGTGTTTGCCTTTAGCTGCTTAATTGCCTTAAGTCTATTTGCTTAAACTGATATATAAACACACATAATAGTAAAATGCAAAAAATAAACAAACACATAAGACAACAATATAATATGGAGTTCACCCTGATATCTTGGGCTACATCTCCTTGAGTTCTAATTAACTCAACTAGGCTCTTTGGGAATATGGTAATTCTTCTTTTACAAGTTTCACACTTAACTCCATTGATTTACAACTGAACCTATGGGTTTAGAATACCATCTTATCCCGCTCACTGTCCATACTTTGCAGAAAGATCTAGGCTTCTCTATATTGGACTCCTTCAGTCAGTGCTCTGAGCTTCTTGAGCTTCTGGCTTCTCTGACTCCCTCAAAATTCTGTATTGTCTCTGGAATTCCTTCTTTTGTCCTTAGCACATTTTGGACATTAGCAATAGCTTGATCATTTCAATCTCTTTGTTATTCTGAACTTCATTACAGCTCATGGCTCTTAGAAGTCTACTTTGATCTCTCTGGCTCTCTGGCTCTTTGGATTTGCAATTCTGTTGCGCTCAAGCTCTCCAACTCTACAACTCTGTTGTGTTCAGCTCCTGAGGAATCACCCCTTTTCTATCGCCCCAACCTCTGGTGGCTTCTATAGTTTTCTCGAGCTCTCTGGCTCTGCGGCCTTATGGCTCTCGGCTCCATCAGCTCTGTGAAGGGGGAGAGAGTACTATGCGATTTTGTCTCTACACCAAGTTGTGAGTTCCCTCGAGAGATGACTCACTTCTCTACTGCTACATTTTTGTGAGCTCCCTCTGTTAATCATGCTCTCTCGCTTTTGTGAGGCATTCTTCCGGCTCTGCGAATTCCTGTCCGTTCCTCTATTCCCAATCATGAGGAATCATCCCTTTGTCTCTTCGACTGGCCATTTGGCTCTGTGGTGCTCTGCGTATAACACATTCCTGTTACAATGCATCATTGTTACAAAATGCCCGCTTACAGCGTGGCACAATGATTTTAGAGCAGGGATAGTTACAAAGGAATCAGCGGGCACTTTCCAAGACAAAATCTGTGAAATAACCATATTTCTAATATATAGAGAATATACACGGAAATACACTATCAGGTGCAAAAACCGGGCTTCAACTGGAATGCAACTGCATCTATAAACCCATTGGGTCCGCCATTCTATCGCAAATCACAATCGCATAGGCGTATGGCCAAAAAACTCAATACATGGGAAATACACAGAAGTCTCATAAATTAGGATTTCAAAAGTTATGAAATCGCGTTTATAAACTCTATCGGGTCTGCCTTTTATCAACATATCACAATTGCATATCGCAATGTGCATTGGCCCTTTGTATCGGGGATCACCAATTGCGATTCACTGATCAAATCAGGATTGTCCATTCTTTTTCCGATCTGACGGCTGATATCGCACATCACATATCACTATCGCTATGGCCTGGGAGTTCTTTCCATATAGCATGGAACACGTCGACGTCGATCAGCCGATCCGATCATCGCAATCGCAAGTCGCATGTCGCATGGACCTTAGTGCTATCTCCTTCGATCGCCGATCACCGACACCGATCATCGCATATCGCAGTCGGCTCCGCCTAGGTCTCGATATTGCGCTAAGGCCTACCTCCGATGCGATATGTCAGAGATCGCTATCGGGGGAGTCCTTCCATCTTTGGTCTAAGTCCTCCTTTTAACCCTTTCGATGTGATTTTTCCATATAAAGTCTTAAGCCCATTTTTATAAGAATTTTCCTCCTTTTCAAAGGACAATGGGCAAACTTCTTATTACAATAACTTCATCATCCGAAGTCCATTTTAGCCCATTCAAATTGCATTAGATTCAGATTGAAGAGATCTATGAAATGGGACTATTTCGAAGAGCATCCTTTGACTTTCATTTTCCTCTGTGAGGAAGATTTTTAGACTTAGAAGTCTATTCTAGATCCATTTTGGATCATTCTCATAGACGTAATCTTTGTTGTAGTTGTCTTCCCATACTTTCTCTGAGTTTTTTGTGTTGAGTTGACCAATTGATCTATTGTCCCTAGTATGTCTTTTCTTAATTTGTCTTTCAATATCTCAATCACAATGGGGACCCCTTGACTTCTCAAGTTGTACCAATTGTTTTGCTTCGGGGTCGGACTGTCACTCAGAGGTTCCTTCTAGGTGGTGGTCTTCTAGGCTGTGCGCAAACACTGATACATGTTTACAACATGCCTAGTACTTGGGGCTTCATCAAATGTAGCATATTCTTCATCTTCATCGTTGGGTTCATCTCGTTCATTGACTACGCTGCCTTCAGACAACTGTGTGGCCATTCTACTCATCATATCGTTCCAATCGAATCATGTTCTTTCAGAATGACGTTCATTGTGGAACGAGCAGTACTAGTCCATCACAAGATTTTGAAGGTTCAACACCAGGTTGGAGTTCTGTACAGATTTGGTTGGCTTCCTGCTGCTTGAGGCCACATTCTTCTTCAGTGGGTACTTTGGAGGCTTGCTGCTCACGGTTGTCTCACTCGTTCGTATTTTGAGTTCAACAACTTCGGTGGTTAGGGACTTGAGGAGACGAGTAAGGCTCTCGATGTCACTTGCTTCCTTTTCCTTAGCCTTACTCACAGAGGCCTGAGACCTCTTGCCCGTGTCCTTGGAGTCCTTAGTGGATTCGTCATCTGCAATGACTCCAATAGTGCGTAGGTCTTTCTCCACAACTATAGCCTCTTCACAATTTTTTGTTAGGGTTGGTCTCGCAACTCGCTTGACGAACTGTAGAATGCTATTTGGCAGTGAAGACGTGTAGTAGTCAATGGTGATGGAGTCATGAGGTTTGGTGTCTGCTGAGAACTTGTTCAAAATGCGGTTAAACCTCTAGTTGAAATCTTTAACTTTCTCTTTCTGCTCCATCTTGAGACTACCTGTCGGCCGGATAAGTCGTTCTTGCGGACAAGACCGACCTCCCTAGTATCTAATGATATCTAGCGACAAGCAAACCAAACAAATTATATCTTTCTCTAAATATGAAATTTATAAATAAAGGCAAACAAGTGTTTTAGGCCTACCTTGGGTCCAGTGCAAGTTTGTGGAAGCCACGCCCCGTTGATCCAAATGAGCTCCCTTGTAAAGAATCTGCAAACACAAACAAGCACACACATTAAATAGCACCTGAAAAGATAATATAGCAAAGCATATTTATCATGATGATCAAGGAATTCATGAAACAAACCATATAAGACAATTTATTGAGAAAAATGAATCTGATTGTATTAACTTTAATCAAAGAAGAACTTTACAACCTTAGTGCCTTGATGCTGTACAAGCTCCTCCCAGGGTCCAGCAAGAATCTCCTCTACTTTGACAAGTTTCACTCTCTTCCCAATGAAGCCAAAAGGTATGTAATCTCTCCTCTCAAGCTTAACTAGGAAGTTTCAAATCCAACATCATTTACCCTAAAAAATGTTCAGATTTCAACCTTTCTAGCAACCAGCCCAATGCCTTAATTTATAGTGCAATGGAGGGAAGTTACTAGGTCCACCTTCAAAGGGATAAAGCCCTCCTTCAAAGGGATAAGCTCCTCTCATCAAGGGATTAGCTCCTTTAGTTTTGGGATGCATGAACTACCTAGGAGCGAACCATCCACGTCAAGATTCCTTCTAGAATCATCCAGAATTAACCACAAGTGAGTTTTTAAGAATAAACTTGTGCCTTTTTGACTTTCATAGGGGTCCGCACCCACTCCTTTAGAGACAGAGCGGGTAGGTCCACAGGTAACATGAACAAGGGGTGTGGGACCGTAGGAAACAGTGAGAGAAAGTGCAGAACTAGAGCTTTATTTATTTTTAAGGTCTTTCTCTCATTTTCAAAGCTTGACATGAAGAGCTGAGGTTTGAGACTTGCTAAGGAGGACAATATGAATGATGATAGACCCATACTGACTGCAAATAGTCATGGTGACAATATTTTGTGTAACAGATTGCCCCTTAAAGTGCGAAGTCTGTAGTAGATGAGGATTTCATTTATCATCTAAGAAGAGTGAAGTACTTTATCATTTCGAGGATCATCTTGTGGAGAGCCTGGTTGGAACCTGTAAAAACATTCAATGAAAAATATATATATGAGATCATATCATCGCTGAGGTAGGTATTTCCATACTCAGATCAAAACTAACTAGAAAACTAACTACTGCTCTGATATAGGAATGATCTTGTAATACATCACAAGTATAGACACATGTAGACACAGTATGGACACATCCATCTGTTTATGAATAGTCCACTGTATAATGAATACAAAATTCCTCGCAGCCTGGATGGTGGAAACTAGATCCAAGGTCTTGATTTCTACTTCCTGAAGTAGTACGATTCTATCCATGTGAATGAATGTGTCGAAGTCGAACATGGTAGAAACCACTTGATTACCAGTCAATGATGTAAATTGTTAACAAGTGTGAGAGAAACCACCAGTAATGTCAATGGCTCTTAAAGTACTCAGTACAATCCATGAGATGTGAATAGATGTGTTGATGTCGAAAATGTCACAGAATTCTTTTATCGAAGGTCAATGATGCAACCTATCGTCGAAGGTGAGAAACCAGTCATTGAGGCATGCAGATCCCAAGGTACTGACGATTTCTAGATCATCTTTCTAGATAATGAGCTGAAGTCGATAGAAAGCGATCCGTCATAGGCAAGCCCACAACACAAAATCATAGATCAAGTTTGAAGAAATTTAGTTGCAAGGACTGACTCAGGGATGGTCAAGATGGATGACAAATATTTTTCAGATGAAGGGTTTATTTGCACTAACCTCTTGAACACATAACGACACAGCAAATGGTTTGGTGACAATTGACCCAAAGTTAATACCCAGAAACCGGCTGAAGACTTTCAATATGGTTTGATCAACTGTTAGGCAAAGGATTTCCCAACCCAGGTGAATAAAAGTGTCATGTTCAAGAATGGTTACAAAGTATGACAAACAGGCTCATTTTTCTCTCTTTTCCCCCACCATTTCTGGCGAGTACCTCTTTATTTTTGACAAGCTTGAGGAGGATAACATTTTCTTGATTATAAGCTCATCCTTCGGATGAGTCCAACTTAGTTTAAATTTGAACCCTAAGAAGGAGTGGTTCGTTCCGGTTTGTAATTGAATAGGTCCTTTACTATTAAATTTTAACGAGTCCAGTATAGGAGAAACTCGTCGTTTTTCAATTTTAGAGAGTCTGAAAAACTTAAGAACACTCCATGGTTGTCCTTTTCGTAAATTTGTGTCTCCCAAGCCCGAAAAAGTATAAAATAATACTTGAGAGAACCGCTTGATCATTACGACCAAGGAGTACTTTTCATAATTAGTGCCTCTGATCCGAAAAAGTAAAAAAGCGATCAATGACACGTCGTTTTATAACCAATATCGAATTTGAAACGACAAAAATCCGACAATCTTTTCATGTTTTTACGGTCAGAAAAGGGCTGTAAGTGGACCGTCTTTTTAGTTCCATTTTAACGAGCTTAAAAAGAAAAACTCGGCAATCTTTTCATGTTTTAGGAGTCAGAAAAGAGCTTAAAGGTGACTCTAATGTTTTTTGTCGAAAATGACCAATTTTGCCTGAAAAATCTGTTATCCTACACAAAAACTCAAACATTACTCATACCTGTTTAAAATAGATAAAAATGCTGCAAAAGTTACCTCTTTAAAGTGAAAAATAAACAAATTAGAAACACATTTATTCAAAAAAGCTTATAAAAAGGGTTTTTGTAAATTCATTTTTACCGTTTGACTTCAGAGTGAGAAAAGAGAGCTTTTGGTCAGAAACTTCACGTGAAGATTGCGGAAAATCCGTCCGTTGGAATCGAACGCCATCTCCTCCAGGTAATCCACATCATCCTACTCTTTCATTTTATCCATTTAAAAATTGTTTTTAGGGTTTTATTTTGTTTTTTAGGAAATTTTTTAGGTTAAAACCTTCGTGCGGGGGTCTGCAGGCATAGCACAGGAAACCTGCGTGTTAGAGTCGGTCTAGTAGCCCTCCACCAGAGATCAAAACTCTTTGCATTTCATAATTAGGTGTCTCATCAGTGTGATCATGTTGCATCCCGTTAGGCATGCCATAACCCTGGTGGAGAAGCTTATGTCTTTTATTCCCCTCTTGTTTGGCACTGCTGGATCATGTTTTCTTGAGTAAATAAAATCTTCACAAGGTCATTTCCCTATTTTAAATGTCAAGGTCTTAGGTCTAGGGTTGAGTCAAGCTTTGTCTTGAGATGTCATAAAGGACCAGCAGGCCAGAGGGATGTCCGTCATAAAGCATCATTTTAATAACTCTTATCATTGTACAGCTAATTTTTACCTTGTTTTCAAAAACCCTGTTTTTGAAGACAAAGGTCATTATCTCATTTTTGTAAAAATTTGTAAAAAGTTCAAATTCTTTGAAAGTTGGCATGTAGCCTTGGTCTCCTTTGCCAAGAAATCTCAGAAGCTATCCCTGCAAAGATTTTCAAGAGAAATCATCATTTCAACCAATTTATTTTGGAAAAAGGAAACCAGAAGTCAGCAGCAATTAATTCAAAAAAGTGTCATTTCAAAAACATTATAAAGTGGGTTTTGGGCAAATTAAATTCAAAAGTGAGCCTATAAAAGCCCCTCCCTCCTCATTGCTCATTGGTAACTCATTTTCCTCTCAACACTTCAAGAGAATACTTGTCAAGTCGATTTCAAAGTTCATTGGGCGAATTGGGCAATTACAGCGGCGCGCTACGCATCAGAGGAGGCGTGCTACGCGTTGGGGGCGCGCTACGCATCAGCGCGCATTTTCTAGTGCAAATTAACTCAGGCGCTACGCGTTGGAGGCGCGCTACGCATCAGGCTGGGCGCGCTACGCGTAGGGTTTCTTGCTCAGGAAATCGCCAGCAAGCCACCAAAACTACTTCTCTCTCAAAATCTTTTCAGCATTTAAACAAGTCAAAACAACAGTTCATTGGGTGCACAGTCAGCATTATTTTTCAGTCACTTGCCTCCAAAACCATGTCAGAAACCGAAATAGATTATGAGCAAAGTGATGACCGTGAATCAACACCAGAGGTAGAGGTGCCAAGGAGGCATCACAGGGGTGGTAAAGGTGGTCAGCATGTCAGGGAGGAGCCCACCTCTTTGGCTTATCTACAAGCTTGTCCACTTGCAGTGACATGTTTCCGATACCAATCATGTTATGAATATTGCGAGAGAATCTCCCAAATTCAACACCACAGGGAATTGGTCCGCTTGTTTGTCCTACATTTGCACAATGGGCATGTGAATCTTGCAGGAGTGGACTTCACATTGTCACCCGAGATTGTTGCTCAAGCAACAGGGATACCCAATATTGGAGAAGAGTGGAACAAGCGCCAGCAGTTGGACAAATTTCATTATGAGCCATATATCAAACCTGTATATATGAGGCACCTAACTGCTGTTTTTCCCTTCAGATTCTTAAGAGACGAGTATGCACCTTTGATGAGGATCATCATTCGCTATTTCACTTGCGAGGGTAGATTTTCACGTTTATATTCGTACCATATCCGTTTGTTGATGCATTTCACACGGGTACGAATGATGAACATTCCATTCTTCATGTGCCGAAATATAGAGAGGATGGTGCCCTTGGTGCAAAGAAAGAGCCCAACACAGCAACACAAGAGCATCTATCATTATGCACTGATCAAGATTGTGGTCATGCATCAGTTGGCACAACAGGGTATTCCATGGGAGAATTTCATTTCTCGTGACTTGTTCACAGTGCCACAGCCACCTCCTGAGGTTGTCCGTGATGAGGGAGGGCCTTCACATCAGTTTGACATTCCAGAGCCCGAGCATGTCGACTCCCCTCCATTTGTTACATATCGGAGAGGCCACAGGGCCTTATTTGCATCTGCACAGCGAGTATTATCTTCACACCAGGTGAAAGGGGTCTCACCTTCTTCATCAGCACAGCAAGTGTTATCTCCACCTCATGTGGAAGGGGCCTCGCTTTCGACAGCAGCACAGGTACTGGAGAGAGGCAAGCAACCCATGATTGAGGAGGGACTGTCAGGTGATCCAGACATTGACACTATTGACCTTGACATCAGTTCTCTTAGCTCGGAGCTAAAGGAGATCATTCAGCAACAAAAGGCTGAAAATCGCTTGTTGCAGCAGAAGTTGGAAATGGAAAATTGGACAATCACCTACTTAGAGCAGCGCAATAAGCAACTAGAGGATGAGCACACTCTTGATGAGTTGCGGAGGATCCATGAAGACCACAACTTGGCTCGCAAGAGACCTGGTGATTTGACACCCATTGAGCGAGAGGCTATGCTCATCCGGGTCAATACTCATTTGGAGAAGTTGCTGGCCAAGGCAAACAGGGAAAAGGACATGCTCCGACACATGAAGAATCACTATTGGGCTCGAATGCATGTGTGTAAAGCAAGAATGAAGGTACTCAAAGGACGATTGGCCAAGGCACTAAAACGGAGAAAAAGGCCCGATCCCCTTCATATTTTGGCTGAGGCTTCCTTGAAGGAGCATGGCACTAAATGACACACCTTCAGCTCAAATTTCAGAGAATTTGGAGCAATTTTGGTCATTTTTGAATTTTTTTGGTCAAAAAACAGGTTTTTGCCCTCAACGCTTAGTGCGCCGCGCGCTACCCTGAAGATGGGCAAGTTAATTTCTCAAAAACTCAGCATTTTTGGATTTTTCATGACAAATTACACTTTCTCAACAATTTCCAAGACATTTCATCAGGTTTTGAGCCCTCAGAAGGTCAAAAAACATGCAAAAAATGACTTTCTGCCACTTTTTGGACACACAGGAAGCAATCTTGGGAGATTGCAATTTTGGAGGGGCAAATGGACACCAAATTGAGAAATTCCACTTGGGTTGGAAAGTAGACATCCATAAATTTCCAACAAGCCTACTTTTGCCTCATTTGGATGCCAGGAAGTGCCTCAAAAGTTGGCTCAAAGGCGCGCTACGCGTAGAGAATTGGGGCGCTACGCATCAGGGAAATTTGCCAGATTTTCACCTACAGCTCAACAAAACGCAGATTTGACTAGTTTTGAATTTTTGGAGTGATTTTTCATCCTCCTTGATGTAATTAGTGTAATTTTATGATGTCATGGCACTTATTTATCTCTTCTAGAAGATTCATTCATAAAAAGTAAAAAATTTAATGAATGAATTGGTTTCCTAACTTATAGAGGCAAGTTGTTTTGATTGCCTAGATTGTAGTGCTTAGTTTAGAATTGGTTGAAACAACTCATAGGATGATGAGCTCGACCCCTAGAAACAAGGAAATGTGTTATCTTGCCTATATTATGTACTCTCTTAGTCATTTTCATGGTTGGACTCTTGAGGGATAAGCTTCTATTATATTACACTTTGTATCTCTGCAATTATGGTAAAGGAAAGACCAGGGTTTTGCAGCCCTCTTTGGGATTCGTGTGGTTACTTGTGTTGATGGTGTGCTTCTCTTATGTACTTGTAAGTTTTATTATGTGTATTATTTTCTCACTTTTCCTTCTGCAAATTAGGCAAATGAAGTGATAAGGTAGAATTCATGATTGCTATGCTCTGCCTTTAAGTTTGCTTAATATCAATGTTCTCATCTGTTTAAGGAGAACTCATGGTGATTTCTTGCTTTCCTTAGCTCCTCACCAGTCATTCCTATCCACCCAACTCTTTCAAAGGCATCAAGACAGTCTCCTACCTTGCCCCAAAAAGACCTCTGCAAAAGCTGTGTCCCATCCCCGCACCCAAAATTGCTTTTCCCCTCTTTTCCACCAAAACCCTAAAAATCTGAAATCAAACCTTCTCTATTAGTTTACTAGCCTAAAATCAGTGTTCTTTATTGGTTATCTCTACCCTTTGAAGATCTTTTCCGAGATAGACCTGGAGAGAGCCCTCTCCTGTCCTTGTAGGGCTAGCTACGAGGCTAAGTGGTTTGATGTTGCCTTGGATTTTGCCTTCTTCAACCTGAGGCCAGATTCGAGCGCTAACACTACGGACCCCGACTTTTTCGTAAAAGGAAAAAAGTCAGGGGTCCGCACCTACCGTGAAGGCAAAGTGCAGACCCACGCACTGTCTCTAACAGAGAGGGTGTGGTCCCCACAGCAAAGGTTTTTAAACCTAGATTTTTCAAATTCCACCCAAAAATTTTGATTTTAGATATTCTAATCCACCTTTTTATTGGATGTAGGGTATACATCATGCTTGTTTTGTGGGAACAGGAGCACGAGGATGTAGATCTCGCTGTGATTAATCATCAACCTTCGATTGATGCATTGAAGGCATGCGGCTTATACAAATTCTAGGCCATACCTGGCATGAGGGCCCAGGTGGAATTTTTGCAGTGGCTGGTAGACAGATGGAATATACAGGACCAGTGCTTCTTTATTGGTGGCCACCAGCTCGAAATGGAGTTGAAATACATTTACTTTTTGATTGGTTTACCTAAGAGAGGTGAACATTTGACTCTATTCTGGACTAGGCTAGGTGGCCAGTCTATCGATAGCCTCCGGCTAGAGTTCTGCAACGACCAAACTAGAGACAAAGGGATAGATATCAAAACCATATCCCTTCCTAAACTAAAAGTGATTGCGTTTACTGTTACCAGGCTCTGCAGAAGCGCAACACTACATATAGCTATTGGATCCCAAATACGGATGGCAGTCGACTGCTTTCGAGGCACAATCTTCAACTGGTGAGATGCTGTGTTGGCTAATATAAAAGGCCAACTGACTAGAGAAAAGAACGGACAACTGAAGACCTTTGGATATGGTGCTTTAGTTGTGAGCTTTGGTCTGGAGAGGGTTCCAATGTTGGTCCCACAGCATCTCACTGTTGGAGCTGGACTTCCCCGAGAGCCCAAACTGATGCGTTGGGTTGCAGTTATGGCCCGTCATCCTGAGGAGGGAACATAAGTCGTTCGATTCACTCCTGAGTATTTTCATTGGTTGGAGAACCAAGTTTTTGCTATTCAGGACTTTCCTTATGCTAGGGTAGACTATCGTGGTGACCCAGACATGGCTCTTCCACTAGGAGAGCAATGGGATGACTCAGGTAAAATTATTTTCAACATTTTATAATTTTTATTTTTTATTTTTTATCTCGTCCCAAAATTGATAGTAAAAGTTTCAAATGCAGATGTAGGCCCATGACGACCAGCCACTCTTCGACCTTATGAGAGGAAACAACCAGCTGCAGCAGCACCTGCCCCATAGGACGAATCTACAGAGACCATGGCCGAATTGGAGAGTCATCTAGAGTGTTTGACAGCAGACATTCCGGAGACCAGCATAGATGACATTCCTCTTAGGCTACATTGCTATGTGATTGGGGTCCCAGGACCTTTCAGGAGGTTCCCTTGTAGGGTGGCCCGTACAATGGTTTCTTATCGTGATCATCACCAGTGATAGGATGATCGCTTGTTGTAGACACATATGACATTTTTTGCTTTTTGTACTATCATTTTTGCCGATCATAAGGTGTTTTTCAACCTATGATCGAAGACGATGTATAATTGACACACTTCTATGCTATACTATATCACTTTTACCGGCTTATCTTGTAAAACATGTTATGGAATGTTTTTAAATTTACTTGTATGATTATTGCAAATGTCTACTTAACATTCGAGAAGCAATTGCATCTACTAATGTATTTAAATATCTTGGAATATGTTGATATTCAATATAGTCAAATTCACGTTCCAAGAGATGAACTCTCAAAAATAATCTCAATAACACTAGATTTCTAATGGCATATACTCTATTAAGCTGTAATACAACGAGTTCGGAATCTAACCTCACTATCAAACTCTGAATCCCAAATGCGATAGATTCAGATAATAACTCAATCACTGCACTATACTCGGCAATGTTGTTTGTTGTTTGACCGAGGCTTACCCCATGCATAGATACCAACTCGTCAGAGGGCGAATAGATAACCCAAGCTGCGGAAGAAATGTTCCATGTATTACGACAAGCACCATCAGCAAAACCAATGTATGTTTGGAGAGGCGTCAACATCTGCAATATCAAGAGTAAAATCAAGATAAGTAGGAATAATGACAAAAAAACACTCTCTAAGCTAAGCACACTTTTTAATCTAAAACACACTAACTAGAAAGAAAACTAACCTAACTAAAAATCTCCACACCCAGATTTAAGCATAATACCTCTTCAGGTAAAGACCATTTCTGGGTTTACCTAAAGAGACCTCGTCAAAGTCTACCAATTCATAGGCCCCTTTTGCCAGCTTTCGCTTAACAACATAAGGACCATGCCACATGGGTACGAATTTTCCAGTGCCTAATTTATCATTTGCTTGATCGTACAATAAGACTAGGTCACCTTCCGAAAAATTATGAGGGGTAACATTTCGATCATACTGAGCTTTAATACGTTTGGCATGAGTTTCGATTGCTAATGCAACATCAAGTCAATTCTCATCTAGCTGAGCCAAGTATAACAAACGTTTTTCCTCTTCGGAAGTGGCTGGAAGTAATTTGATGGCCATTTGCAATGATGGGATTTCGCACTCAATGGGTAACACAGCTTCCAGACCATAAACTAGTTGGAAAGGAGTGAAACTGGTTGATGTTTTTATTGAGGTTCGATACGCCCAAAGCGCTGAAAATAACATGCTATGCCAATTCGACCTATGAATCCCAATGATTCGTCAGATCATGATGACTAGAACTTTGTTGATGGCTTCAACCAGACCGTTAGCCTGTGGATAATATGGAGTTGAACTATCGTGATGCAAGCCAAGTTGGTTTGTAAGTTCAGTCATCATAATGTTTCGAAAATGATGCCCGTGATCAGTGATAATCGCTTGTGGAACACCAAACCTAGCAATTATATGATTGACATGAAAATCGCAGAAGTTTTGCCATCTGCCTCAAATGTAGGCATCGCCTCGGCCCACTTGGTAAAATAATCTACCGCAAGGATGATATACGCATGCCCCCCAGCCGAGTAAGGGTTACATGTAATAAAATCGATACCCCATTTCGCAAAAGGACCGATGGAAATTATATGGTGGAGAGGAGCAGGTGGAGCGCGCATCTTTCGATCAAAAATTTGGCAGTTGTGGCATTTTCAGACTGTGTTAATACAATTTTTAAACAAAGATAGCCAGAAATAGCCAGCGCACAATATCTTTTGGGATGTGGCAAACCCAGACATATTAATGCCACACGCTCCAGAATGACAGTCATTTAGAACCCTTTCAGCTTCCTCATGAGTTAAACAACGTCGGAAAACAGAGTCCACCCCATGACGATAAAGTGTATCTCCAATAATTTTGAACTGTTGGGACTGGAATCGTATTTTCCGACGTTCTGATCTTGAAATTTCTGGGCGCAAGGATTGGGTCTGGAGATAAACAATGATATCTCCATACCATGGATCTAAAGTGCTGATTAGAAATAAGGATTCGTCCGCAATGGGCTCCTCCGCCACAGTTTCCGTGTCAGCACGCGGGAAGTCACACATGAACTCCGCAAAAACTAAAGATTTATTCGATTTAGACTTTTCAAATTCAAAGTCGAACTCCTGCAGGATCACAATCCATTTGGAGTACTTGCCCCCTAACAATTGTTTGGTCAAAATATAGATCATAGGGTTGCAATCGGAAATTACTATAGTTTTGCATAGTAAAATGTAATGACGAAAACGTTGGACAGCTTGAACAGATGCCAATGCCAATTTCTCCACATGTTAATATTTTAGCTCAGTTGGATTTAAAGTTCGACTAAGGTAATATATCACATGTTCACTACCGAATTCATCTTCCTGAACTAACACCATTCCAATGGTGGAATGCAAGGCAACGAGATATAAGAAGTAGTCTTGGTTGTAGTTGGGAGGATGCAATAACAGTGCATGGGTCAACGCATGTTTTAGTGCATCAAAAGATTTATCAGCTATCTCATCCCAAAAGAATGGAGTATTCTGTTTCAACAACCGGGTAAAACCCTTTGTGATCTCGGCGTAGTTAGGAATGAATCGACGTAAAAAGTTTGCTTTCCCTTGCAAACTTTAGAGTTGGCGAAGACTTGAAGGAGGAGGCAATTTGACAATAGCTTCAACCTTCGAGGGATCGACGCGAATGCCGGCTTTTGAAACAACAAACCCCAGTAACCAACCCGTTTCTATACAGAAAACACACTTGTGTGGATTCAACCTAATTCGATAATGCCTACACCTCATAAAGATTGCTCGTAAATGGATGAGATGATTAGCTCGATGTAATGAATGAGCAGGTAAATCATCAAGATAGGGTTGCACAATGTGCTTAATATCATGAAACGCGTAAGACATGGCTCTTTGAAAAGTTTCCCCAGCGTTCTTGAGCCCAAAAGGTAATTTGCAATAAGAAAATGTCCCCCATGGAAAAATGAAAGACGTTTTTGGTTGATCAGTAGGTAGAATATTTATTTGATTGTATCCAGAAAAACCATCCATGAAGGAGAATATTTCACTGCCGGCACAATCATCAATGATTTGATCGATATAGGGAGTTGGGTAATTGTCTTTTGGATAGGCTCGATTAATATCCCTATAATCGATACATATTCTTATTGTCCCTTGCTTTTTGTTAACAGGAACAATATTCGATACCCAATCCATTAATGGAATTGGATAAATGAAACCTGCTTTAAGTAATTTTTCAACTTCTGCTTTAATGGCAGCAACTTTTCGCGGGTGGATCTGACGCAAACGTTGCCGGACGGGTTTAGCATCCGGGTAAGTTTTGATTTCATGAAAAACAATTGCTGGGTCAATTCCTGGCATTTCCTCATATGACCAGGCAAACACGTTGCGAATTCTTGAAATAGGGCCTTATATGTTTGAATTTCATCTTCCGTACAAGAGGCACCTATATGAATGTTTTCAACAATTCCATGCTTAACCGAAATGTCAATAGGAATAGTTCGAGAAATATTTCCCAAATTTAACTCAGAATCAGGATTTTTCATTGGATTCTGAGGTTCCTTGACATATTCAGTCGTAAAAATAGACGAAAAATCATTTTCAAAACGTCAATCCCAGGCAAAAACGAAGATCTATGATGAAGATCTTCCCATGGTAAATCATCAACACACAGGATTTCACGAATTTGCTCATCAGTGTGAACAAGTTTGGAAAACGTTGTTGAATATGAGTTTGATGTTGAAAGTGATTCCTCATGGACCACATTCATTAAGTCAATTTCAGTTGAAGAAGGGTCGGAAAACGACTGCATGGCCTGATACGCAATTTCATATGGACTCAAAGGCATAACATCACCAAATGAATCTATCTCAGATTTGGAAGGTACGATCCAAGGATCATCATAAACAATAGTTTCTGATGAAATCATATGAATGGTTGCAGTAGAAGATGATGCATTGATAGGAGGAAAATGAAAAGTTCCTAGTAAACCAGAATCTTTAACTAGTCCCACTCCAAAATCCTTATAAGGGATAGTTGTTTTGCCGACATGCTGAATACTTTCAGAAGAGGCTGGGTCGGATGAAAAGTAAGTCAGCTGGTCTATAGTTATGATCTTTTCATTATGAGGGAACTTTATAAGCCGAAAGATCGATGAAACAACAATTGTCATAACGTAAGACCAACTACAACCCAAGAGAAGGTTGTAATCTAGAGGGGCATCAACCACCTCCACATCTAGATTAACAGTTTTGCCTTCAACCCCTATAGGTAAATCCTATAGGATGCCAAGAGGATGGAACCCACGGCCATCAAAGGCCTCTAGAATCGTCAGGGATTGATTAAGCGTGGGAGAACCAAGGGATCTCCAACACTGGATCGACATAATACACGTTGAGGCTCCCTCATCAATCACAGTCCTATAACATGGTCTGTTTTTTACTAACACTGGAATATGGAAAGCCATTTGATGAGGTAAGAGCGGTGTACTATTTTCTAGATAAAAAATTATGAGGTTTGAGTCCTGAACGTCAACAGCTCCTATAGCTGACAATAGCAATTTACGCTATGCTAGACATGATTGTAGCACCTCCAAAGCCGACATTGCTGAAGGTGAAATAGCCAAATCTTCAACAATGTTATAGTTTTGAGCCGCTCTCGCATGTGGATTGAAAGCTGATTTTCGAAGTATACCCTTGGCAGGCAGTTTGATCACTAAGTCTGGGTTAGGTTTCTCGATCTATAATGGATTGGAACCGGGAGTTGAAGTTGATGGATTCGAATTAGAAGATTTTGCTTCCTTACCACCAACAGGACTTTTACTTCCATAATCTTGCGATTGAGTTGTAATCCTAACATGGGACATCATCATTATGGGTTCTTCTGAGGAATTTGAGGAAGAACCTATCATCTTACTGCCTTGACTAGGAAAAGGATCCTTCAAAACAACAGGCGTTTGGGAACCTTTGACGATTTTCGCAACCTCAACACAATGAGGGTAGTCTCTTGTAAAATGCTCTTCATCACAAATGAGACAAGGATAACGAGGTTTGCGTTTCTCATCAGTTGATTCCATTTTTTTTGGTTTCTCTTTCGAATTTTTATCTGTTTTATTTTTCTTCTTCCCTTTCTTTTTACCGCCAGATTTTGATTTTGCCGTAGATGACTCTACAACATGAATATTGGTAGAAATTTCCGCGGAAGAATCTCCTGTCGGGGAATCTGGTAAAGTTATGATAGGAGAAGAATTCTTGGAAGACTTCTTCTTACTTTTGGTATTAACCGTACCAATCTTACCATCAGCGGCATGAGACCCTGAAGGAGCTGCAGTTATTTGATTTTGTTTAGGAAGGTCAGGGATTTTCTCATGTAACGTACCTGACTGCGTATAAACTAAGTCAAGGTACTGAGCTTGAGAAATTACTTGCTCTTCAGTAACGACTCCTGCCTTAGCTACATCCTCAGTGATTTTCGGTAATAAAGATTGACAAACCATTCAGCGAATATTTGATCCGGGATAAAAACAAGAAGAACTGGCACAAAAAGCTGGTGAATGCCCTATGGGTAGACAGACTCTCAAGCAAAAGATCCATTGGAATGAGCCCTTATGAGCTAGTATATGGCATGGAGGCTAGATTTCCTTCATCCCTGGGCATTCCTACTATCAAACTGTTACAGGAGATTCAGGCTGAACCAAATGACATTCAGAGAAGAGTTAATCAAACCATTCATCTTTAGCAAACCAGAGAACAAGTTTATGACAAAGCTCAAATTTTGCAAGAAAAGCTCAAAAAGATGTTTGATAAGAGAGCTAAGGTTGAGGATTTCAATGTTGGTGACAAAGTTCTAAGATGGGACTCAAGAAGAGAAGACAAGGGCAAACATGCCAAGTTTGATTTTTTGTGGAAAGGGCCATTCGTTATTTCCACTGTTCAGGGAAATAAAACATATTTTCTCAAATCTGTAGAGGATAGTTCTGCTGAAGAAGGCCCTGTCAATGGCCGTATGCTGAAACATTACCATGATCCCTTTTAAAGGAAACAATGTAGTCCTGTATATATCTTTTGTACAAACTTATTTGTATATATCAGCACTTTATTTTTCATTTTCGTATAAGTAGGCTTATTGTTAAAGGAGCAACAGTAAATTTTGCGAAGACACAGCCAATGCAAGTATTCCAGTGCTAAAAGCTCTGTCTCTACACCAATTTCAGCAAAACAACAAGAGGAAAACTGTCACATTACAAGCAATTCATGGTAGAAAAGAACTATTTGCAGTCAAAGGCATGTTCCAACAGCATTGCACATAATTATCAAGCACGCAGAAGAAAGCAGGCGATGTTGTACAGTTCACAGTAACTCAATTGAGGAGAGAATGGTTCAGATTTCAAAGTTTCACATTTTTTAGCAGCCAGAACAAATGTTTCCAGTCTACAGCAACAAATAGAAAATCAAGGCAGTCTGACCTGCTGTTCTTGACTTTTCACAAGGAAAAGCCATCCCCAAGTGGAGCCACTGTTAGCCTCCTATTGCAACAGGGTTTCATCTTTCATGATTGACATTTTTACATGCCAAATATGTCGTACTTTGCAGGCTGCAGTGTTCCATATTTCCACAAGATGCCATGAAGTGTGCTAGTCCAAATGCCACTGCTGTATTCCAATTTTGATGAGTCATTCCATTTTGAAGAGTTCATTCAGTTAAGGGAAGGCTAAACAGTTTAATCTTGGCCTCCCTAGGTTTCAATTTCCTGTTTTAGAATATAGAGAATGTATCTGTCCAAACAGCTTAATCTTGGCAGATTTGTAGATAGGTAGAGAATCAAAGGGACCCAACTGCTTAATCTGGGCCCTTGGCAGAAATAAGTGTAGATCTAGATAGGAAACATTCAAAAGAAAAATTGTAAATCTGGGTTTGTAAATCTAAGTGCACCCAAATCAAAAGAAGAAAAAATGTTAGGTAAGTAGGCCGGGTAGGTAGCTGTGAGGTTGCAGAATGATGATTTATGATCAATTTTGTGCTACAAAGTGTTCTTGTCTTTTCAGATCACAGTTATCAGGCAGGTTTTTATCTGGAGGAGCTCGAGCTAGACATAACTAACTTCCCCTTCTTCTCATTTCCCAAGTCACTTACTAACTTCCCCAAAGAGGTCAAGATCTGCTTGATTCCTCTTAGTTCCATCATTCTCCATATCAGTTGCCTTGGTGAAGGTCTTCTTCGCTCAAGGATTTCATTTCTTTACAAGTTCTTTTCCCCAAAATTAGCCTAAGGACCCTTAACTTAGCGCTTTCTGGTCATATCCATATTAACTGTTGACTGTATTATCTAAATCCCTAATCTGTATCCCCTTCCCCTGCTAAAACTATGTATATAAGTCCCAAAAATATTAAATATCCCCCCCTGGCACTATAGCCATATTTCTTCTAAGTCAGGGAAAAAATGGTCCATCAGGGGCTGTTTTTAGCCCATCTGTGACATAGCAGGAGTTAGATGACACCTGGTCATGCTAACAACCTCTCCCCTAGCCCTAAAACCCTTAAAAACCCACTTTTGGCTCCCTTACCCTAAGTTTTGTTCATAAAAACATTTATCCGTGCTCATTAAACCCATACAACCCTCAAACTCCGTCGTTCCCTAAGTTTTAACCCACCACGGCGCGTTATTAAAAACAAAATATTCCATGTATATTCCCGCCCCTTATCCCTCCGTTGCCTCACCTTTGCCGCCAGCCGTCAGATCGCCTGCCCCACAGATCGACGGTGGGCGGGCCTTCCCATCTCCAAGCTGCCCGAAGGTTAGCATCCGGGAGATGGGTGGTATTCCCGCCGTACTCCTGCCACGCGTCGCCTTCTGGGCTGTGACCGAGCCCCCTCCCCCAAAACCACCTCTGTCCAAAGGCGGTGCGCCCCAAAACCGGAAACCGCCTCCTACCAGTGACGTCACCCCCCTGCCCAGTCACCATGACACGTCATCCGCCTGCGTGGCCTCCTGCCACTGTATCGCCGAGTCACCCTGCCACGTGTCCTGCCACCGTGTCCCCTGCCGTACTGCCACGTCACCTCCGTACGTGATGACGTCATCATGCTGACGTCATCCTGCCATGTCATCCGCCGTACAAGGTCCCGCCATGCTGACGTCATCAGCAATTTTGGCGCGAAGGGCGAAAATCGCACTCTAGAGCCCCGGAATCAGTTTCTGAGGCAGTTTTTGATGCGCGAGGGCCAGAATGGGGAATCTTTTCATCACGCAGCCCCCAGCAAGCCCGAAAGGCGCCGAATGACCCGTTTTTCTTCGCGAAGCACTCAGAAAGGAGCAGAAGACAATTTTGAAGGAAACCGAGGGCTGAACAGCAGCCATTAAATGTTGATTTAATGCACAGCACATCAGAGTAGTAGCCCAGTTTATTGTCAAAGAGTATCAGAGGAAGAAGAAGAGCCAAAGAGTATCAGCCAAGATTTTTTTTAGGGGCTCAAAGCACCTGAGCATTAATGAGTTCCCAGAAAGTCACGTCGAGAGGTATAAGTCCATCCTTGCCCTTAAATCACAATTAAATCATTCAAAGCCACCAGACAGCAAAGAAGCAGAAACCCATGCTCATTTATTTCAGAAAACACTGCATCAAGCCACCAAGGACAACATAATTTACTCAGTTTTGATACGGCTGCCCTCAGCGCAGCCTGAGATATTTTCACGCATTTATTTCTGATAGGATTAGGTTAAAGTAATCATCTTTCTTTCAGACCTGTTTAGGTCAAACTGTAAATAAGCAGTTTTGAAGAGTTTTTTTTTTCTTCTATATATACGACCCACTGTATTGTTTCAAGGGTTGGTCGATTGATAACTCTCACTAGAGACTCGCACTGTATACCTGAGATTTTTTCTATAATCAAAGATTGCTGAAGAGTTGGAGTATGATGGTGTGATGTGTTGTTAAAGATTTCTGGAGACTAAATGTGGAATTCTTGTGCTGCAACCTGGAACAATAAGTGCATCTTACCTCTGTTTTATTGTTAACCACTATCTGAATAGCAGAAAGAAAGATTAGCTTAGAATTTGTTTACAACACTCTATGCTCAATTTCTGTTGTTTCTATATGTTTTCATCTGAATGAATTGGTAATGAATATGAATTCCTTCTGGCTCATATTTACCCTAATTCCCCTATGTTGGCCAATTATCTAGGGATTCTTTATTGCCCCTAG
Source organism: Pinus tabuliformis (assembly GCA_031772625.1). NCBI lineage: Eukaryota > Viridiplantae > Streptophyta > Pinopsida > Pinales > Pinaceae > Pinus > Pinus tabuliformis. The sequence goes on from CM062804.1 coordinate 1,203,419,002, forward strand.
GTAAAGCTCTATTACTTCCCTCTGTTAAGTTGAAAGAGAGATTTTTGATTGCCTCTCATTCCTTAGCATTCATTCCATCCTTTAAACCTGAAACATTGTTTCATGTGCAGCTACCTTGCTCCACATATCTCTCCTGTGACCAAGAAAATGCACCACCAATCTTCCTCCTCGACTCCATGCCCAATGGTTTGAAACTTATCAGACTATGCTTAGCCTCTCTACTTGAAGACATCAATCTTCCCACCAAAACCAAAACAAAAACCCCTCAAACCCAATACCTAGCCTAAAATCATTTTCAACAAATCTAAATCAGAAAGAGAGAGCCCTCTCTGATTGCAGGTTGGCTAGAACCTGTAGTCCAAAGTTGGTCTGTGGTTACCTCGGCCGTATCCCTTTTTACAACCTGAGGGACAACCTGAGCGATAATAGAATGTACTGTCCCGTAGGTATGTACTGTCCTTGAGGTTGCCCCCCAGGCAGAAATTGGGTACCTTGAGGTTTCCCCCCAGGCGATAATTGAGGACTTTGAGGCTACCCCCCAGGCGGTAACTAGCCACCTTGAGGTTGCGGATTAGGAATAGTACCTGACATCATAAGAATATCTTCTACGCTCAACGGCTTAGTTCCGTTATTACCAATTAATAACCCTTGTTCAATAGGTTGAGGAGATGCTCCCGAAAAAGTACTAGTACGTGATTGATACCTAGAGGGAATAGAAGGACCGTCGTATAAAAAGGTTTCTGGAGATTGAGAAAACATGGACGACTGTCTTGACATATTTAACAGAGGATAATAACCCCTAGGTGTTGGGTGAAAAGGAATGCGAGGTGGTGAAAAACTTAGTCCCGGGTTTCCAAAAAATTGGTCAATGAAAGATACCAAGCGTCGCTCCTAGGTGGACTGTAAAAGATTGGTTTACGCTCCCTAAGTTCTATAGCTGGTTGATTTTCAGGGATAGGGATACCTTCTTCTGGAGTAACAAGTTCTTCAATAGCTATAAGTCCAGAAGGAAGATTTTGGGTAATGACTCTTTCTACCTTGGGTGAACCAGGACCACTGGAAGTTGGAGTAGCAACAGATTCAGTTTCGGGTTCAGATATTTCAGGTTCCTCAGCTAAATCACTAGTAGATGAAAAACTACCAGTAACTTCGGAAATGAAATAGATTGTGGATTATAATTTGTTACTAGAGCTTGATAGTCAGGATGTACAACCAATGAAGACTCTCCTTCTTCAGGTGACCCAACTCTACTGTCACTAGGAGTTACAAGGGCCTGTAGCCCTTCAAGCTAGCTCGGTGAAAACGCAGGAGGTTGGCCCCGAAGTCTATGGAACTTCCTCGGTAATTCAGCCACGATTAAATATTTTAACTACTTCACACGCAAACAAAGAAAAATCTCAATGAAAACCACCTAAAGGCTCTAATGAACCAAACAATTTTGAATCACACGCCTAAAGAATCTAGGAGGTCAAACCACACACAAATAGTAACTTTCCGTACCGAAAACACTAGTTGGTGATGAAATCCAACGTCGCAGAATTCAATACAAAAATGGCGGTTGGAACAGTTACCCCGGCAACCTGCTTAATGAATAGACTGACACAAGTTTCTCCACTAAACCGTCTCAAGTGAAGAGAACCCCCCAGAAAATCCAAGTGAGTCTAGTCGACGTCTTCTCCAGGTACAGTGGGATCTTCCTTCCACCGCCACCTTAGGAAAGAATCCTATAGAATATGGTCACTATGGTTACCAACGGAAACAAATATACCTGGGGGAACAGTCTACGATCCGATATGCATGCAAGGGCAGAGTAACAAGCTCAATCCCATTGAAGGCTCCTTGACATAATCCAAGGTTTACCAACAAGTGACCCCAGGCTCCTCGACAATGGTTAATCTGAGGTTTACCGTTTTTAATACGTGAATATATTCTATTGTTCCCAATGAGGAAGGATTGATTCCCACACTGGTTCAAATATGATCTCATGCTTCTCCTTTAAGAGGATCTTTCCCAGAGCATAGATGTAACAATTGGAATTTATCTCCTACCGCAAGATACAGCTACTTGTTTGTTTTACTATCTTGGAGAATTAATTACTCCCTACTCCAAGATACTAGCCTAAGCTATGTTGGTGATAAAGAGCCCTAGAAATAAAAATATTACTAGATAGATTTTACTTTAAGCATTATTTTTATTGGTTTTTTCTTAAGTCAAAAGGTGCGGAGATGAAACTTATGGTGTGAAGACTCGACTCCAAATCACTAAAAAATGCACTTAAGATGATAAGCAATCTTTTCCCTTCAACGAATTTCTAGCTAGGAAAGAGTTGAGAATGCAAATGCTTGTAAAAACAAATCTTTCCTTAACAAACAAATCAAAAGAAGAGCTTTTTGTATTTTCCAATACACTCAAAAACGAGACAACTAGTTATGCTCACGAAAATTTCCCTTTCTTTTCAAACACTCAAATACTACTAAAACAAACTTTTTCAAAAGAGATTTTTTTATTTTTATAAAACACTCAAAACTATGGAAAAATCTAATCTTGAGATCTATAAATTCTAAAAAATCTATTTGAAGTAAAAGCTTACAAGATTTCTTTTCAAGGATGTTTTACTTAGCTATAAGCAAACTAAGGACTAATTTGTCCAGAATCACAAATCAGTCAAAAACAACCAATTTTTGTTTTCTTTTCTAAAAATGAAATCCAAAACTTTTAACACAAGTCCTTTCGAAGTTTCACAAAGAGAAAAAACAAGATGGATTCCTCAACAAAGGCAGATTTTGCAAACGGTCAAACTCATAAGAAGGCCAGTAAAAACCAAGGTGATTTGAGGCTTCTAAGGCTTCTAAGCTCTGAGTTACTACAAGACCAAAATGAAAATCAAGCCCGGCAACCAAAACTTCTAGGAATTTCACCTAAAACCATAATTCCAATGGAATTAACCTAAGAAAAGTTCCTGACAAGTCACATGTAGATCTGGACAAAGGCTAAAAACACCTAAACAAATCCTAAGCTGACTGAAAGAGAAAATCTTAAGTTTTTCAAAATTTTGACAGGGTCCGCAGGCTCCTAGTTTACCCAGGTGCGGGACTGCTCTGTGTGTAAATCAAAAGTGCGGATAGGTCTGCATTGTGTTACAAGCAAAGGGTGCAGTCCTCTCCCAAAAGTATGAAAACAAAAAATAATTCAAGATGTACTAAACCTACCCAATCCCACACACATCAAGCCAAAAACAGAAACAAAAACACAATTTCTCAAGTCAAAGTAAAAGCAAAGGAAAAATCGCAAATTCAAGTCCCCAGTGGAGTCGCCATTTTGTCGGCTAGATAAGTTGTTCTTGCAGACAAGACCGACCTCCCTAGTATCTAATGATATCTAGCGACAAGCAAACCAAACAAATTCTATCTTTCTGTAAATATGAAATTTATAAATAAAGGCAAACAAATGTTTTAGGCCTACCTTGGGTCCAGTGCAAGTTTGTGGAAGCCATGCCCCATTGAGCCAAATGAGCTCCCTTGTAAATAATCTGCAAACACAAACAAGCACACACATTAAATAGCACCTGAAAAGCCAAGATAGTAAAGCATATTTATCATGATGATCAAGGAATTCATAAAACAAACCATATAAGACAATTTATTGAGAAAAATGAATCTGATTGTATTAACTTTAATCAGAGAAGAACTTTACAACCTTGGTGCCTTGATGCTGTACAAGCTCCTCCCAGGGTCCAGTAAGAAGATCCTCTACTTTGACAAGTTTCACTCTCTTCTCAATGAAGCCAAAAGGTATGTAATCTCTCCTCTCAAGCTTAACTAGGAAGTCTCAATTCCAACAGCATTTACCCTCAAAAATGTTCAGATTTCAACCTCTCTAGCAACTAGCCCAATGCCTTAATTTATAGTGCAATGGAGGGAAGTTACTAGGTCCACCTTCAAAGGGATAAAGCCCTCCTTCAAAGGAATAAGCTCCTCTCATCAAGGGATTAGCTCCTTTAGTTTTGGGATGCATGAACTACCTAGGAGCAAACCATCCACGTCAAGATTCCTTCTAGAATCATCCAGAATTAACCACAAGTGAGTTTTTAAGAATAAACTTGCGCCTTTTTGACTTTCACAGGGTCCACACCCACTCCTTTAGAGACAGAGCGGGCAGGTCCGCAGGTAACATGAACAAGGGGTGCGGGACCGCAAGAAACAGTGAGAGAAAGTGTGGAACCAGAGCTTTATTGATTTTTAAGGTCTTTCTCTCATTTTCAAAGCTTGACATGAAGAGCTGAGGTTTGAGACTTGCTAAGGAGGACAGTATGAATGATGATATACCCATACTGACTGCAAATAGTCATGGTGACAATATTTTGTGTAACACTACCCAACTCCTTTAGCAACACGTCAGGGGTCTTATCTTAAGCAAAATTCTCAAGGAACATTCTCTTAAACACCACCCAGTTCTAGATGGTATTTGGTAGAAGGATGTGATACCATACAGCTGCTCTGCCATCCAAGGTACATGGAAACAATCTATATGTGACATCATCATAGCGTACAAGTGTCTGCAGATGTAGGTAGAATGTGTATAAATGATCTCCTGCCTTCATTGTTTTGTCAGGGTCATATTTCATTAAGAGATTCTCGACATGTCTCGACATCTTTTGTAAGATAGCTGGAAGTGCCAATGGGCCTTGTGTCATCCATTCTAGATTTTTCTCTGTCATGTTGTCCTCTTCTTTTTCCTCCTCCTCTTCTTCAGAATATGATCATTCTTCCTCTGAATCTGTTGGTTTGTCTTTTCTTCCACTTCCTCTGATGCCTTCCCCTCCGCCTCCTACACGGAACTCGAGCCCAAGAGTAAGAGGTTGTCTTATTATTCCTTTCAAAAGATTGGAGGTTCCTCTTCTTTTCCACAACTTTTGCCAACTCTTCAAGAGTGGCGAAGATTGCTTCTTCCAAGGATGAGACTACCACTCTTGTGGGAGTAGTATTTTGCTTCCTCTACGAATATGGAAGAGTGTGCACTCTTGGAATCAGTCCAACAAATTTAGTGAATTGACGAGTGATGGGACGGAAAATGCAGATATGCTCATACAAAATTTCATGTTCAGTTTTGGCAGGTGATAAATGACCAACTTTAGAGTTGCGCGTAGGGGAGAGGGAATGAGTGTTACTTCCTTGACAAAATGATGGCTAAGTTGGGTTGGTGGGACAATTAGCCATAAACTGTTGGACTCCCTCCTTCTAGTTCCAAAAATGTTGACGCTATTGGACCTGCCAAAATTTAGGGGATCTCCCTAGTATGAAGTCCTAATTAGACCTCACACCATTTGATGTAGGATTCCCATTGAGTACGATGGCTCGATTTTCATTTACTTAGAGATTTTCCATAGCTCTATTTGTTTAGCACATGAGAGTGTTATGCTAGTGTCTTCAAAAAGTGAGGTGTGTATGCTTGGTGAGTGCGTAATGTAGCTCATGTCTTGGTTCTCTTATTGCAAAGGGAGAGAGTAAAGTGAGCCTATAAGTGAGAGGTAATAGTACCACCCAGGAAGAGACACACACAAACCAGAAAGATCTGTCCAGCATCCAGCAAATAGTCCACATCGGATGTGGTAGTCTTTAAAACCAAAGCAAAAGGGACAACACGTACACCACCCAATGGAGTAGTCCACATGGATGTGATGGTCATTGGAAGCCGAACACAAAGGTGGTCTATCAAGTATCTCGAAGAGTAGTCCACAAGGATGTGACATTGGTGATAACCAGAACACAAAGGTGGTCTATTTAATATCCTGTGGAGTAGTCCACAGGGATGAGATAGCAAGGATAACCAGAACACAAAGGTGGTCTATCAAATATCCTATGGATTAGTCCACAGGGACGAGACAACGGTAATAACCAATACAACGCATTACCAACAATGTAAGTACTAAAACAATCGAAATATTTCAACTATATTAGTACAGGTGAAATAAACGTGCATTACAAATTTCAAAAGAATAGTCTTACAAACATTTACAAAACATGAATGAAAATGTGCTGGCCTTAATAGGCTTCAGTATTAAGCAAAAATCCTAAGACACATTTGTACACCATGTTGGAAATAATACTGAGAGGGGGGGGGGGGGGGGGGGGGTGAATCAGTATTATCAAATCAATATAACTTTTTCATTTCCATATTCAGATTCATATACGCTACTTCAGTTAAGGAAAACCATGTGTATATGCAACTGTGTTTAATGCAACAAGCATATATCCAGTAAACTTATGATTCAGTTAGTTGATCCTTAATGAGTGCATCAGAACATTATTAACCATATGAATAGTAGGCAGGAGCAGTAGAATAGAACAGATCATCATACACAAGAAAGACACATGAACACCATGATATAAGGTGGAAACCCAATGTGGGTGAAAACCACTTGCTGCAAGTCGTCTCTATCTTCTTTTAATAAGAAACTTCTTTTTACAATATTTCTGTACTAGTGCAGTCTTATACTAGTACACAGGCTTCTACCTGTAGAAGGCTACAACCTTCTCTCGTTCTCCAGTTTCTCCTGGAAGGGAGCTGCAACCCCTTTTGCTCTTGTACTAGCCAATCCTCTTACTAGTACGTAGGTGCCGGCCTACTGAATGCTCCAACCTTCACTCATTTTCCAGTTGCTACTGGAAGGGAGCTACCACCCCCTTAGCTCTTGTACTAGCTGATGTACTAGTACGTAGGTGCCGACCTATAGAAGGCTACAACCTTATCTTTCTTCCTCCAGGTACCATGTTTCATAAATTTTCAGACTGGATACTCATGGAACACATCATCATAATCTGAAGGCCACGTTTCATCCAATTTTCATACTGGACCCATCAATATCATTGAAGCACAGAATCAATCAACACTAGCATCATCAATCTCTGAATCACCCAATACTGAATCACTGAAACCCTGTCAACAAACTATAGTCACCAGAACACAGAGCAGAACACAAAACTCTACAACAACATTCATATCTAACTGTATCCTCAAAAATCATGCATCAGAGTGCATACGCTACTTGGAAGAGCCGAACCAGCGTGTATACGCAACTTCACCAAAGTGAACCAGCGTATGTGTCATCATTTACTTACTTATAACTTTGCTGCACTTCCTAACTTCAGACATACCCAGATCATTACATATACAAGGATAATACATATGTTAGCAACCAGATCTAGTCCATTAGATCACATAAAGATAAGTTATTATGATCCTGATCCATTATAGATCTCATCCAACAACACTAAAGCTAAACATAATCAACCAATCTGAATGTGTAGAATACTAACACCAGTAAACAGTCACCATAACTCAGACTTTTCATCAACTACCAAAACCACCTGTAACTTCAAATATGATAATATATATGGTATATGCTACTTAGATGTATGTAACCTATGTATGTATGCGCTTTTATCAAAGTCAACTAGCGTATACATCTGTAAGTATTCATTCATGAGCTGCAGCTATTTCAAACTCAAGTTATACCCAGATCAAAACATTACATGCGTCAATATACAAATCTAGAATAAGCATAATCAAATCATATAGAGATGATTCATTCCAAACCATTTGATCCCGATCTATCCTTAGATCTTGTTCTCCATCAACCGGTGAGATTCATCCTTAGCAAGCATCATGAACCCATAACCTGCATACTGGATCTCATACTTCATCAGATATTCAAGCCTTTCTTAGTGCCTTTGCCTAATGATCTTCTCCTCCTTTTATAGTCTTAGGCCTTACTCAATACAATGGTCCAAAACAATTTAGAACCAATACTAGGGACCCAATACCTGGGTTCAACACTTCAGACACAATACGAAGGTCCAAAACCATAGGTCTAAATACCACAGACCTAAAAATAAGCTTTCCCACATGTACGCACTTTTCCATGCATGAAAGTACGTGCATACGGATACTCGACTTTTGATCATCAATACCACGTGTATCCGCACCTTTGTATATAGTGAACCTGCGTGTATACTTTTCTTTCTTCATTCTTTGTAGTCTGATCATCAATTCTTTGCTACTGACTTGTTGCACTATGATCTGTCATCTGTGTGAGTTGCCATCCAGGACAACACTTGTATCATAATGAAAAAAATCTCCCCCTTTGGACTTGATGGCAAAGCTAACTTGCCATAATAAGAACTATCAACTTAATGTGTTGTCATTGTACATTACACCTGAACTAATTCCTTTGAGCTACCCTGCATCCCATGTGTTCTGTCACATCAATCTCTCTTCTGTAGATTCATCTAGTTATGTATAAGTGAGATGTTCTACTACAAGTGGGTTGCCATCAAGTACAACACATGCATCATAATGCCAATAATCTCCCCCTTTGGAATTGATGGAAACAACAATACCAAGTCACTCTCCCCCTTTGACATCAAGGGCAAAGGGCAGACCAAGATATTCTCTTCCTTGATATACATTCCACTGTCCATACTCCCCCTGAGTACCTGCTGAAATCTCTGATTGAGCTCCCCCTTTGTATATGCCAAGTTGTACCAATTTGTCCATGCTCCCTCTGAGTACATGCTGAAATCTCTGCTCTGCTGAAGAGTGTTGTTCATGCTCCCCATGACTGTAAGAAAGGTCTGCAAAAAGATGTTCTACAAGAAGAACATGACTCTATCATAAATGACCTTCTTATCACCAAAGACTCATACATACATCCATCTCTGAACCAAGTGGGGATATACGAATATTGACTCATCCACCCAACCAAGTGGGGATACACCAGATACCAATTGTTTATACATGACTGAAATATTACATCATCTTTCCCATGCATAGTGGGGGTACAAATTACATCATATGACCAAAAGGGATTCATCAAATGACTACAATATATAGATGCAAACTATTACATCATGAGTCTTGATATGACCTTTACATGACATTTATAATAGAGACCAAACATCTAAATAAGACCACGATAGTCATCAGAAACTATCATACACAATGTATGATCTGCTCCATAAGCATCTGTCAACAACATCTAGACCAGCAACCTGTATATGTCCATTAGTGTATAAGTCATCAACCTATAACAAGGTATGTCTGCATATAGATATCAACTCATCCTTTTGAACAAAATTCTACATATGACATACAAAATCATTCACATTATATCATATGTGAAAAACACCATAGCTGTCTCATCAAGATCTGCATGATCCAAGTATCATCACTTTGGGAACATCTGCATCAATCAACATATGTAAGTATCAACCTATCATCATATAGGTAAGAAATCATCATCATCATGTCTCCAACAATGCAAATTTGAGTAATCATTCATGTATCCAGCACTATGTATCTTGAGCTCAAGATCATTTTTCAAGACTTCTTGATATCATCAACAGCAACAATCCTCATCCACATGAGCACCAAGAACTATAGGAATCCTGCATCATAACTATATTATATGATCTTTATGCATATGACGACAGCAGCATATGAGTGACTCATCATCAAGTAATGAAGATTTGTATTCAAGCTTTGTACTTCTCCTTATCCTTATGAAGATCACCATGTAAGCACCATATATGCATCATCAGAGAATCAACCACGAATCTAATCTGAACATCAACTGTGTAACCCCGAGAATCATATGAGATTTTGTCATGGATAACTCATAACCATATCATAGCAAGATATATCATTTAGCCATATAAGCATCATTACCAAGGACTACTAACCATAATGCCAACAAGGCATTATTAAAAGCATATGCTCCCCCTAAACTTGTGCCATTTGTTCACTATCAGATCTGATCATGCATATATCAGCAAGAAGTATCAAGGAATCATCATCATTAATTTAGGATCAAAACACTTTAAAACATCTTACAAGTGTCAAGACATTTCCACACATCATCAACAGATTGTAACCATTATCAAACAGAGAAAATAATGGACTAAATCATATCAGACCCTTTTTCTGAGCCTGTCCCTACTGCTTTTCCTCAAACTAACATATACGCGACTATGCAGTAACTAACTCACGTATATACATGACTTCCCTTTATGAAACTTACGTATGAGATTTAGGATACTGAAGTTTTACACTTTCAAGTCCCTCTGAGTCTGTTATGTATGTATATTGTGTTGTGCCACATCTTTCTGAATATACTTCCTTCTTCTTCCATATCTTCAAGTGTGATGATGTTTTCTCCTTTTGGTATGGTGTCTGTACTTTGTTCCTGCAACCCTTAGCTATATGTTCAAGCTTGTTACATGCATAACATCTCACATGTTTCATATTCCTTCTGTAGTAATAAACAACTTTGTGACCAAACATATTCCAAGCAAAGCAATATCCCTTAAAGTACCTGAAACGTGATGGTCTTTCTGTGTGATGGTCTTGAACCATTATTCTTCTGCATCTGGCTGCAACATGTCCAAGATTATGAAATACATAACATTCAACATTATTCATCGGAGGAGTAAAAGATTTTCTTTGAAGAATTTCTTTCCTTGGTTGTTGATGGGATTGACCTCTCATTTCCTTGTGAAGTATTTCAGATTGTGCATTAGAGTTCCTTGTCTTATTTTGTGAACTAGATTCACCTTCAATAGATTCATGAAAACCAAGACCAGTTTTGATAGCAGGAGACCTTTGACTACTAAGAATATCATCCAAGATCTTAGTACTATCTTGAAATCGTAAGAGCTTATCCTTTTCTTCTAAGTTGTCTTTTAGAATATTTACCTCAACCTGATGTTGCTCTTCCTTTTCATGATATTGCTTTTTCATGTTTTCTTCAGCTTTTCTTCCTTCTTCCAATTGATGTCTTAATTCAAGAACTTTGTTTTCTTGTTTTTCAAGAGCTTGGAGTAGTTCTTTATTCTGCTTATTTGATTCTTCAAGATCTTCTTTTAGCGAGAGGATCGTAGCTTCAAGACTTTCATAGTAACTGGATCTTTCTCTGAGTTTCTTGATTGTTGTGCTCCTTTCATTTACTTCATTTCCTAATGATGTCACTTCATCCTGCAACTTTTGACATTGATCTTCCTTTTCCTTGAATAGCTTCCTTACCTTGTTTCCTTCCTCTAGTTGAGCTTTTAGTTTGGTAACTTCTTCTTTGGAGATAAATTCCCTTTTGTGCAATAGATCTTGTTGATCTCTAATTTTGTCTGTAAGTCTTTTAAATTTTGCCTCTATTTGATATCTTTCTTTCTCACCTGTTATCACAAAACCAGTACTAGGGACTGCAACCAAGCAAGGTCTCATGTAACTGTTTCAGACCATACTTTAGATTAGGAATTAGCCTTCCTAATCAGAGAGGGCTCTCTCACGACTCTTGACAAAATCCTTCAAACACTAGAGGGCTAACTCTTCACACATTTATAAAAATATAGCTGGTTGGACATACATCAAATTAGTCTTCATTGGGCTATGGAGTCTCTCACAGTTAATAAACCAAATCACAGTCATCTCATGGAAGCCAAGGCTCTTTGCATCATCAGATGTTCAAACATAATTTACCTAAATCAAAGCCTGCTGAACATACAGGAAGTCAGAGCATTAAAAAATGAATTCTGAGTGATGTTCTAACATGCTTCACCAAAACCCACAGCTTGTCAAGCACACAGGAAGTCAGAGCATATAATATGAATTCTGAGGGATTGTGCCATAACAAGGCTGTAAAAAGAACATTAAGAAACTAAACCACCATCACATTTGAACAAAAAGATGCATTGAGAATCTTGGGAAGAAAAAACCCTGTTTGCCATTACTGTAACAGTCTTTTCATAAGCTCTAAAAAACTCTGTTTTTGTATATACAGTCCAACCCTTTCTACATCTAATCTTGGCCCATATATAGGCAAACAAACTTCTCCACCTCGAGCTTCCTCCTCCAGCATGAGGGGAGCCTCGATGGTGGCTATTCACTATCCCTATCTAGTGCATAACTAACCTATTAATTACATCAGTGCTGAGTTATGATTACATAAAGTTCTAATCAAACTAAAATACTAATTCCTTTCTCCTCGTATGCTTGATGCTTTCTTGAATGCTTTGACAGCTGTCCTCCTCCAATTAATCTGATATGGCTGAGCTACAGGTGCAATGGATGCTGATTTAGGATGCTTAAGAGCGCTGATAGCTCATTAATTGACCAGAAGAGATGCTCCTATCTTAACGGTCTCTGTCTCCCAACATTCTCCTAAAGTATAGCAGCATGTTCCCAAATCTTTTAATAACTCCAGGTATGGAACGATGCCAGGTTTCTGATGTGCTGTAGGTGGTCTTGATAAACAGCTGTTCCTTTTCCTCAACTCCTGCTCACCGTGTCAGACTAGCTGCTCTGCGCTTTTAAAATCATCACCTACAGCAGTTTCGTAGCGCGCTACGAAACTGCTGTGTGATTCCAAAAAATACACTCTTCCTCTCTGGTTTTCTAAATAATCATCAGTGTTCATGGCTTAAGCACTTGATTGTTTTGAAAAGGTTTGCTTGCAACAAATATCTCTCCTGAGGAAAAACTTGTCTCCTCTGTTAAAGGACTCTTGGAACCTCCTGTTGGATACCTATACTAATAGGTTTCATATTTCATGATTGGCAAGAGAAAAGCCAAATATGCTCTGCTCTGGTATCCCAAAGATCCCATATTTCCTAGAAAGCAAGAGCTGTGTGAAATATTCCAAATATTGAGGACCTTATTTCAAGTTTGGTGGATGATTCAACAGTCTAAACTGGATCATGCCATGTTTCAATTTTGAGTTGTAGAATAGAGAAAGAGGTCTGTCCAAACAGCTTAATCTTGGCAGACAAGTAGTTCAGGTAGAGAAGCAAAGGTTCCCAAAAGTTTAATCTGGGACCTTGGAAGACATAAGGGTAGAAGTAGATAGAGAGAAAAGGAAAAAGCCAAAGAAAAGAAAAGGCAATTGAGGGTTGCAAGTCCAAGTGCCCCTCCAAGAAGAAACAAAAAATGCTAGGCAAAATAGTTGGGTAGGCAGTTGTGGTTGCAGAAAGAATATGATCACCATTACACAGGTATCAATAGGTCTCTTGCCAAGGCAATAAATCTATCAGCAAACAAAGTGGTGAATTCCATGAACTCACAGCAAAGAGGATCACTAACTTCTTTTCTTTCCCTCTCTAGTCCATCACTAACACCCCCTTTCTAATTCCCCTCCTTCATTCATATTAACTCCTAATTCTACTATATAACCTCCCCTATCTTACCCCCACCCCTAATAATACTAACACTAAGGTGTATAAAACCCCAAATCTTATGTATATTCCCTCCCCTAGGCATAATAGCCGTGTATTTTTCAAAAGGGACCAAAATGGCATCTGGCCACTTTGGTGAACCTATTCCACCCTGTTCCCCCTTTGCTGCAAGTTAATTTACCCTCAAATCACCTCTGCATTGATAAAACCCCCTCTCCAAACCCCTTTTGCCTATAAAAACCTTTGCAAAGGTTAATACCCGCCTCTGGCACGTTCCCCAATCCTACCACATTATTGGTTAAGCGAAAACATTTGAAAAACCCATAAAAACCCACAAACTTTAATCTTTTCCGCCCGCAGTATGAAGCGCGCATCTTTCTCCTCCGCTAGCCGTCGGATCAAGCCCATCAGATCCGACGGTCCACATTAATATCGGAGCGCATCCATTGGCGGCACTTTAACCTCCGAGAAAGTGACGTTGCGCCTTGTCACGCCTCCTCCACGCGTCAATCGATCAACCATCTCGGAGCCGAGTCTGACAGCTTCTGCGCCGTACCTAAACCGCCCCGAGAAACCGCGGCGGTTAAGGCCTTAACCGTGACCGCTGCGGTTTGACTGCCACCTACCCGTCGCTGACTCGCCGCCACGTCCTTATCTGCTCGCACCTGCCTTTGTTAGTGGTCCACCTCACTGCTGACTGGGTTGCCACCTCACCGCCCCTTTGACCAGTCACCCACTGCCACGTCGCCCGATGACGTCAGCAGAAAAAAGCGCCAAATTGGTAAAATAACCCATATTTACCAATTTTCCCGTGTTTTTTACCACTTTCACTGTTATTACTGTTGGACGCTCTGCATGACCGTTTGCACTCTAATTTTCGCCAACCAGTCTATTAGCCCGGGCGACCTCCTCAAGCAGCAACTGTGCACCTTTGCTTCAACCTCTGCTCATCGAATTACAGGTATTTAGACCGTTTCGCCCTCCATACGACCTTCATTAAGCTTGAAATTGCTCAGAGGGATAGTAGAACCATAAAAACGCTATTTGCACCGTTCATTTCCATTTGTTCATCCACCATTGTCATTGTGAGGGCCAAGAAGTACCTGCAGAGCTTTAGAAACCTGCAATTCACATAAAACCACTGTAATTCACCGTTTTCCCGGCAGAGCTCCTAATAGATATAATTCACCCGATTGGAGAGTTCAGTTAGACCACAGAGAAGTTCTGTCACTAGACTCCAGTAGTATTTCAATTGCTATTGAGAGAATTCCCCTTGGATACTCAAAACATCAACTGTTTCCACAGAGAACTGCATCCAGACTGTGTTTTTACCATTCCACCTGTCCACCTGCAATTCTTGCAACTTGAAGAGCTATGGAGACCCCTATTGCACTCAATATTAAGCCCATCAATGCTCCTCACCAGGAATTAGCATGGAAAGCCCTGGGAGACATGGACTACCAAATGCTGGATTGGTTCTCCATGGGAACCAAGTACAATATTCAAATGTTGAATGAATTAAGAGCCCAGCACCTCAGTGGGGCAGATATCTTGGGGATTTGGGAGTCAAATTTGCCCATATACAACCTTCCCCAAGTCAATCCTATGCCAGAGCTCATTTATAGCTGCCAGGAATGCTATGACCCCAGCCAAAGAGCAGTCATGAGCCCCACAGGCCTAGTCCTGTTCCAGATCACCCCAGAGAGCATAAACCAGATGCTGCGCTTCAAAGTAGCCAAGAAATTGACCCCTCTATCCATGCAGAATCTGATTAACAGAGGGATCAAGCTGTCCAGTGACCAGATTGTCAAAATCAACCAACTGTTTGTCACACCAGGCTCTGAAACAGTCAGAACCCCTCCTATTGGGTACCAATATCTAAATGAGTTGGGCAGAATGTTGGTGGATCTAATTGGCTATGTCCTAGGATTCAGGGGGTTGGAAGATGTAGATGACAGCATAATGGCAATGCTGTCTATATTTGCCCCTGGTAAGCCTCCAGCTGTGCAGTATGATTATGCAACTTACATAGCAGAGAAAATCCATGAGCAGTTCATGAATTTGAAAAGGGAGAGACTGTTCAGGTACACCTCCTATATATATCATTTATTCCTTTTCAACCAGCCAGCTACCTTCTCTGTTCCTTTGAGGCCACTCAATGCCCAAGGAAGCCCAAGATCAGTTGTTTTCTGGACCTCTGTTTTTCATTCTACCTCAGTATCACCCTATACATACTGTGAGTTTATTGATTTATTTGTTCATCCAGCCCTAACAGCGCTGCAAGGTACTCCTCCTCCTAGATTAACCGATGATATGAAGAGGATTCTACATTTGAACAAATCTTACAATATTGGCAACTGGTACTTCTACCAGAACCACACAGTCATTAGGATATATGGCTGTGAATTGAACCCATTTAGGTTGCCGAGGTATGTCCCCATGAGGCTTTTTGCCTTAGAATATTTCAGGCAGTTTGGGAACTCAGATTACCTTCACTTTCAGAGTAGAAACAAGAAGTCACAATTGAAGGTAAGAAACCAGCTAGGTTCCTTCCTATATAACAGGAAAGAGGAAGGGTGGAAAGAGGCAGACAGCATCCTGGAAGGCCTCAGATTGCAGACCAGTTTTGAATGGATTCCCTATGACCCCAATCATTCTATCTCCCTCAGGAGAATTAGATACAAATTGGGCAACTATGCACATAAAAGACAACCTGAAATTGAAAAGTATGCCAATGCACTAGATTGGGAAGAGGGTACACTAGTAGAACAAGTCACTAAGGAAGAATTACTTGAGAAAGAAGCTAGGAATGTGCAAAAAGAAGCTGACTTGGAAACTTGTGGACAGGTGCCCCTCTCCTACAGAAAGCAAATTGGAACAGCTGCTAAATCTTCAGCAGCACAGCAGCAAACTACTGAGAAGACACCCCAGGTAGCAAGCAAAGACAAAGGAAAACAGGTGGAACAGCCACCTATATTGACAGAAGAACAAGTTGACACCTTGCTACAGCAGCAAGAAGAAATGGAACAGCAAGAACTGGGGCAGCAACAAGAAGAAGCACAGTCCAGTGAACAGCAGCCCTTGCAGCAGGAAAAGGGGACAGATCTACCTAGTTACACTGAGCAGCAGCCCCAAACAGAGGTGCCTCCCAGGACAGACACCAATGTAGACACCTCAGTCCTCCAAACACCACAGAAGGAGGACTTGACCAGGAAAAGGGAGAGAGAGACCCCCCACACCTCATCCTTCATCAGAGGAGAGAAGAGACAAAGACTGAATGACTCCCAAGAGGAGGACATAGCAGTAAGGCAAGCCATGGGCATGGGCCCACCCAGTGGAGAACTTTCGGCCAGCTCATCTCAGCGTGGACATGACATGACTATGGGAGGAGAGGTCAGCTCCTCCGGTCAACATAGAGAAGGGCAGTCAAGTATAAAGCAGCAATTCATTGACATCAAAAGGAGGAGTGATCCCATAAAAGTGCAGCTGTATAATCACTTGTTAAACCTAGCTCCTAGCAACCAGCAGAGACTCATGTCTGCTTTCGATGTGAGCGAAGGAAAAATGATAATGAGCCACTTCATGCCCACAACTTTGCATCCTCAGTCCACCTCGGACTATCTAAGAACCAACATGGAGGTTCTTGCCAAAGACATACACCCTATGGACAAGATTGAATTACATAAACAAACTGGTGAAATGGTGTATGCCTCCCTGGCAGATGAGACATTGGAGAACTACAAACTAAAGAGCAGCCTGGATAACACAGCTTCTCAGCTGGAATTAGAAAGAGCATCATCACAAGCCAAGGACAATAGGATCAATTCCTTGGAAGAGGTAATTATAGATATAGGGCATGATCCTAAAGATGTCAAAGGCATCCAAGAACTCCTGAAGATAAGGGATGCAGACATGGCGGCCCTAAGAAAGAAAATCAAACTCTCGGCCACCATCCATCCACAAACAGATGAAGTTGCCCAGCAAAGGCAAGAAAAGGATACTACAGACCTGCTGGTATCCCTATACAAAGAGCTGGTTAGGACTCAAGACCAGCTAGGACAAACTGAAGCTGCAAAGGCAGCACTACAAGAAGCACTGAAGCAAAGAGAAGAGGGCCAACCCTCCCAGCCTCCTCCTGTGATAATAAATCTTGAGGAAGTCCCTCCAAAGACTACTCCTCCTCCTCAGCAAACAGAAGCTACAGCACCAACTACAGCGCCATCCACAGCAACAACAACTACAACATCGGAACAGGCTACTAGTTTAGACATGCAAAAGCTGCAAGCTGAGATCAAAGCCATGGAATCTCAAATGAAAGAGCTGGATGAACTTAAGAAAACCTTGGCTAAGGTAAATGAAAAGTTTGACAAGAGCAAACAGAATGAGGCAGCCAAGGAGAGAGAGGTAAGAGCTCTTAAGAGGAGAATTGCTGAACTAGAGAAAGAGCTTGCACTAGAAAAAGTGACAGCTGAAATGAAAGCAGTGCTATGGAGCAACATTGGGCGGTCCATTGCCAACCAGTGGCAATATATTGAGACCATGGATGAGCAAATGGTGCTCATCACTAAAGCAAACAGAGAAATACAGAGAGCCAGGGCAAGCCTTGGACACATGCCAGAAGCTGCTACTAGGATGATCAATATTCTGAACTATAAGACTAGCTCTCAATTAGCTGTCATGGGAATCACCAACAGGACAGAAACAATTGCTGTAGCCAAAAGAGTCATAACATTGAGGAACTTGGTTGGAACACTGGAGAGGAGGACACAGGATATGCAGACTGAAATCAACAGATTCCTGGAAAAATTCGTGGCACTACAGAACAGAGGCCTCCCCAGCATTTTAAGCAGTGTAGGAAGACTGCTCACCCTAGACAATTACAATAAGAGAATTGATGCCCATGCAGTAGCAGAGATTGCAAAACCGCCCAGCACTTCAGCAGACGCAGGGCCAGCCACCGGGCAGACTATGTATGACAGGGTGGAGAACCTATTTTTCCTCATGAATGAAGTTGAGCATCTGTTTGATACACCACCTAACTTCTTCAAATTCACAGAAGCAGATGAAACTCTAGGGGCAATCTTAGCACACCAACTGCCCACACAGGATGTCTGGAGAAATTTGACACAGACAATTTTGTCAGGCCAGAATCAGTAGCGCTAATTCTCCAGGCAAATGAGCATACATGCGCAGGCACAATTTTGAAGAAAGATATCTACAAGGATGAGGCAGAGGCTGAGCCAACTCAGCAGGACCATTGACTCACCACAAGCAGCAGTCACAATCACAGGTGACAAGTCCAGGATACAGCGTACAAGCCTTAAAGACAGGTCTTCCAGCATTTATTCAGAATATCTCGACCGACTTAGCTGTTTCCAAAGGCTAAAATATCTTCTGACAGAGCATTAAAATGCCTGTACTCTGTAATCAATGCTGTATTAAATTTTGGTCATAATATCTTACGTGGTTGGTAAGAATGTAAAATCTGAGATAACTCAGAACTCAGATATTTTGTAAATCACCGCAAGTATATATTCACCCTTCACAACAGTTGAAAGGGGTTGATGTAATTTTCTTTTGAGAACTCTCTCTTACTGTAATATTTTCAGAGAAGTAATACAAAGGAAGAATGGAATTTCCAAGGCTTGGTGTACTTTGATGTATTGTGGTGAAAGATGAATGTTACAGGATTCCAGGGTGTTGCATAAAACAATAAGTATTCTCAAATCTCTTTGTTATATGTTTTCGAGTCTTTTGTTCTCTTTTGTTGTTTGAATGTTTTACACTTGATAGCAAGGTGAAAGGATAGTTCCAGGACTTAACCCATGATTACCCTGGACTCAAACTGAGCTATTATACATGTTTTCCTCAGATACAGTGACAGAATTGTAATTCTTAATTGCTGCATTTCAAAACTGTGTCTTTACTGTGATAGGCATTCTCAGGGATTCAATTTTTGCCCCTGAGACCTCTGTCTTTTCCTCTTAAACCTGTCTGTTGGGAATATATAAACAATAAGTGAAAATTCTTAAATGCTTTCACTGTTTGTGTAACCTGTTTCCAGTCATTTAATCAAAAATCTGTTCTATTAAGCACTCAAATGGCCTTGTAAGTTCCATCTTTCATCTCAAAGTTTCAAACACATATAGCCACAGACTCCATTGCCCAATGGTACTCAATTTCTCTGAAAACTACATCACTGGAATCTGAAGGATATTCTTCAACCAAAACATAAACAAAACCAGTGCATAATAGCTAGCCTAAAACCCTATCATAAACAGTTACAAATCATAAAGAGAGAGCCCTCTCTGATCACAGTTTGGCTAGAAACAGTGATCCAAAGATTGGTTAGTGGTTACCCCGGCCGTATTCCCTTGGGAGTCATAGGGAACAACCTGGGTGTTAACACCTCCCACAACATCCATGTAAGGTAATTTACTGCGTACTGGACCGTCCACAGAAGATGAGTAATAATGTCTTGATCCTTCTGTGGGTATAACCTTTTGCTCAAGATACTCCTCACACCTGAAGGAGATAGACCATAGATCGTTTCCAGTTTGTTTGAGTTTTCCATCCTCATACCATTTAGCGCAGCTAAGGCCTTCGACTTACTGTATACAAAATAGCCCTTTCCAACTCTAAAAATCATCTTCACCTGAAACTGTAATATGAATTTAAATAAAAAGAATCATAACTGGCGCAGAAAGGAAAACATTTAAAGAGTATACTCCGGTCACCACTATTTGGCAAAGTGCTCCAGTTTCTCTGATATAAATTGCACAGCCTCTGACTATTCGTGCAGCACCATGGCATTCGACTGCTGGATGTATGAATTCTCCCAGCAACAAGGTATTGTAAGTAACAGAGGAAATATAGTTCTTCATAGGCAAACTTATATTCTGCTTCTTGAGACTCTGTTTTTTAGGCCATGAAGCACTTGGTTAATTTAATTCTCAAATTTCAGAGCTGTGATATGAACCGGTGAATTAAGTAAAGCCGAGGATCCATCTGTTTCTTCTGGAAGCAACCTAGATCTTCTCTGTAATATATTATGAACAAATGAACTCCCTTTCTGAGAAAACACATCAGATAAAGTATTTACTGCTTGGAAGATATCATGAGGTTAGGCACGAGTTGCAAACGAACCGCCAGATGGAGATTCACTGGTTTTGTTGTCTGCTACTTGAATTCTCCGCCATCCAATTGTCTCGATTCTGTAGGCTCCGGAGAAATAAATTGTAGGCCCTTTCTTATGCGCCCCTTAACATCATTCACGGTCATGAGGATTCGATTTAGCATGATACCGAGGACGTGGACGTATATAGATCAGCCAAAAGGCTAAACCTAACTCCTTCAGCGCCATCTGTATTATGACTCACGTCGGTGCCAAACCAATGACCTAAAATTTCGTTCTTGTTTAAAAGTGCATGATGTCCACATTAAATTACATTTAACTTTTATCCTAAGATTGCTCAGATAGTTTACGAGGATAGAACGGAAGTCTTGAACGAAAAGAACCCTGTTCGGATGGCGCAGGTGTATATAGTAACATCTTCATTACCTTTCGAAGAACTTTTAACCTTGCTACTTGGTCTGCCAATGACAATTCACCACGAACCAATCCCATCAACGAGAAAAGATCAATACTCTCGACGTTTACTAAATCTCCATTTATTTCTATCAGGGATTTTCCTGAAGGCACCATGCGCTAACTGGTAATAATTTCATCTTTGATTAACTGATTAAGCTTCATTCGAGACAAAACGAAACCAAATTTGGAAAATTTTGGTTTATTTCTCGCACAAAATGCAATGGACCAGAAACCAGAACAATCCTCTGAGCTGTTTGATGTCCTAGATCTTTCAGTTCCCATATATCTTTTTCTGTGCAGCAGTGACTTTACAAAGTGTAAGGTATCCATTGGAAAAAGACCGAGCACAATATATAGGAAAAACATTTAACCTTGGGTACCATATTTTGCAGTGAAACAGAAACAAGGAATTCAAGAGTTCCAAGGCTTTGTCTTTTAAGAAAAGTAGCGCATCTTTGGAAACATCTTCCAATGCAACGACAAAACGGTCAAACCTCTGCTTTAGACAATCTTCCTTAGAGGTCACTTATGACCGAAAAATCAATCATCCTCAGATTGAAAAGCCGAAGTATCCTTATCTTTATCCTTGAACAAGGTGTGAATATGAACTTTATCATAAATATTTCTCAAATCTTTCAATCCATTGTGGCGCCCTGTTTTGTGAAAGAAGTTACAGATTGTGAAAAGACAATCCCAAATATCAAACACTCTATGTTTTATGGAATTTAATAGATTCTTTGTCTGGAGGATTCAACACAAAATCTCCTGCAAGTCTCCCACATTAGTATGTACATCTTTCACAATCACCCATGAATCAGACTTCAAAGATAACTCCCTTAATGTACTTGATGCCAAACCCACAATAGCTGCATCATCATAGGGTGCCTCCTTGGACACACTGTCACTGCCCTCATCAACATCCCTGGAGGGAAGCAAAACTCTATACAATAGGCATGCTAGGATTTAGACCTTCGCTGAAAACTTGAACCAATTCCCAATTTCGTAGCACGCTACGAAACCACGCAAACAGGTAGCGTTGCGAAACTGCTAAAAAGAATCCTGGCGCTGCGAAACTGCTAAACAGAATCCAGGCGCTGCGAAAACACCCTGACTTTAAGCTAGACTAAAAAAATTTTGACAATAGCATTTTCAGTGATAACATCACCCATAAGAGAAAATTCAGTTGTTTCACTATCACTTTCATCATCTTCAAATGGATGGATAAATGTATCACCAGAGGATAACAAATTCATACCTGATAGTTCTTTTGCTTATTCATCTTCATTCTGAAGTGATTCTGAATCTGAAGTGCTTCTTCCACATATTCCCCAATCGATTCTCCCATTGTTATAGTTCTTCTGAGATGTCTTCTTCTTCTTAGGTGCTTTCTTCTTAAGCTTCTTTCCCATTTTTCTACGGATCTCCTTCAAGCGATCAAGCTTCTACCAAAGGACCTGCTCTAATACCAATTGTTGGAAATAATACTGCGGGGGGTGGGGGTGAATCAGTATTATAAAATCAATATAGCTTTTTCATTTCCATATTCAGATTCATATACGCTACTTCAGTTAAGGCAAACCGCGTGTATACGCAACTATGTTTAATGCAACAAGCGTATATCCAGTAAACTTATGATTCAGTTAGTTGATCCTTAATGAGTGCATCAGAACATTATTAACCATATGAACAGTAAACAGGAGTAGTAAAACAGAACAGATCATCACACACAAGAAGCACACATGAACACCATGATATAAGGTGGAAACCCAATGTGGGTGAAAACCACCTACTGCAAGTCATCTCTATCTTCTTTTAATAAGAAACTTATTTTTATAATATTTTTGTACTGGTGTAGTCTTATACCAATACACAGGCTTCTACCTGCAGAAGGCTACAACCTTCTCTCGTTCTCCAGCTTCTCCTGGAAGGGAGCTGCAACCCCCTTTGCTCTTGTACTAGCCGATCCTTTTACTAGTACGTAGGTGTCGGCCTACTGAATGCTCCAACCTTCACTCGTTTTCCAGCTGCTACTGGAAGGGAGCTACCACCCCCTTAGCTCTTGTACTAGTTGATGTACTAGTACGTAGGTGCCGACCTATAGAAGGCTACAACCTTCTCTTTCTTCCTCCAGGTACCACATTTCATAAATTTTCAGACGGATACTCATGGATAACATCATCATAATCTGAAGGCCATGTTTCATCCAATTTTCATACTGGACCCATCAATATCATTGAAGCACACAATCAATCAACACTAGCATCATCAATCTCTGAATCACCCAATACTGAATCATTGAAACCCTGTCAACAAACTGCAGTCACTAGAACACAGAGTAGAACACAAAACTCTGCAACAACATTCAGATCTAACTGTATCCTCAAAAATAATGCATCAGAGTGCATATGCTATTTGGAAGAGCCGAACCAGTGTGTATACGCAACTTCACCAAAGTGAACCACCGTATATGTCATCAATTACTTACTTATAACTTCGTTGCACTTCCTAACTTCAGACATACCCAGATCATTACATATACAAGGATAATACATATGTTAGCAACCAGATATAGTCCATTATATCACATAAAGGTAAGTCATTATGATCCTGATCCATTATAGATCTCATCCAACAACACTGAAGCTAAACATAATCAACCAATCTGAATGTGCAGAATACTGACACCAATAAACAGTCACCAGAACTCAAACTTTGCATCAACTACCAGAGCCACCTGTAACTTCAAATATGATAGTATATATGGTATACGCTACTTAGATGTATATAACCTGCGTATGTACGCACTTTTATCAAAGTCAACCAGCGTATACATATGTAAGTATTCATTCATGAGTTGCAGCTATTTCAAACTTAAGTTATACCCAAATCAGAACATTGCATGTGTCAGTATACAGATCTAGAATAAGCATAATCAAATCATATCGAGATGATTCATTCCAAACCATTTTATCCCGATCTATCCTTAGATCTTGTTCTCCATCAACCGGTGAGATTCATCCCTAGCAAGAATCATGAACCCATAACCTGCATACTAGATCTTATTCTTCATCAAATATTCAAGCCTTTCTCAGTGCCTTTTCCTAATGATCTTCTCCTCCTTTTATAGTCTTAGGCCTTACTCAATACAATGGTCCAAAACCATTTAGAGCCAATACTAGGGACCCAATACTTGGGTTCAACACTTCGAAAGCAATACCAAGGTCCAAAACCATAGGTCTAAATACCACGGACCCAAAAATAAGCTTTCCCACATGTACGCGCTTTTCCGTGCATGAAAGTGCATGCATATGCATACGTGACTTTTGATCATCAATACCGCGTATATACGCACCTTTTTATATAGTGAACCTGCGTGTATACTTTTCTTTCTTCATTCTTTGTAGTCTGATCATCAATTCTTTGCTACTGACCTACTGCACTATGATTTGTCATCTGTGTGAGTTGCCATCAAGGACAACACTTGTATCATAATTCCAACACACCATACATCACTAGTCCCAGTAGTGGGACATTGGATCCACTCCTCGTTCCTCAAGGAACTCACTGTCTACTATCAAGGCTATTGTTGGCTTTGTGGGCCCTGATCTAGGCTCAGTGTTAGTCAGCCAAACAAATCCCTACACTACTGGCCCTTTTGGCATCAACCCACAGAGTGCGGACTGAAGTCTCACCTGAAGTAGTATGGGGGGATGCTGGAACCAATTTTTCTCACCCTGAGATGGTCGTGGTGTCAGTTTATATCCCCTGCCCCTACTTTCGCGTAGGTCACTAAGCCTTAGGGCTCTATTAATCTACCCTTTATTCTGCCCTTTAGTACATCTACAAAGTTGTATGATTGGCCTTCGTGCAGCCCTAACCCGTGGTTCAGGTACTTTTGCACAGCTATGACAATGTATTGTATAGGTTCCCAAGTTATCTCAAGTGTTTTACTTATCTTACTAATCAATCACAGTTAGTGTCGCGTAAAATAATATCTTTACTTGCATTCAATTAACAGATATAATCACATACGTTCGCGCATCAGATGAACATTGTAAAATAAACCCAAAACACAATATAATCAGATGCATTAACAGAGACTAAATACACAGTAATTGCATAATACTTCTCTTTATTGATATCTTCCAGTTTAATACAAACTCTATCTGCCCTACGCACATAGCTGCAGGGGTCCGCGCACTTAGCTGTGGACTTCCACCCTAGGCCTCTGCGCACTCAGCTGTAGAGCCTCTACCTACACTAATACCCAAAAACACTTAGACTTCTCTACCAAAACTCCAATGCTTTATTTTTTCTCTTCTAGAGCTTACTTACCTATCTCTTTTTTATACAATCCCATGGTTCGCAGACCATGGATAGATATTTACAACCGACTTGACACTTTACAAAGTAAGGGTGGATAACCCTTTATGAATCTTGACACCTTTGCGCTCCGCGACCACAAAATGCGGAGACTTTACAATTTTATTACAAAATTGTCCCAAAACATGGGTTTTTAGCCCCAAAACGTCTCTTGGGGGAAACCATTCCCAAGAGGCCCCCAACACAAACATGGTGACTTTCCCTCCAGTCACTCTGTGGGCATGGAGATCTTGGTGCGAAGACTTCCCAGCTCGACCTATATGACAGCAACCTCGGCGGTGCACTGTGCGGCCGCCTGCTTCACTTCTTCAACCAACTTCTTTGTCACTGGTCTAGAACTATCAGCCTGAAGCTTCTGCTGAGTTGCTTGCAGACTAGCAAGCTTTCCTTTAATGGAGGTCATGGTTGAATAAGCTTCGTCTAACCAAGGCTTCAATCACACCTTCAACATTGCCTCTTTGTATTGTGCTGAATCTACCTGTTCCTTCAATGTTTTGCCCTCTTGCAGCTTCGCCAGTCAATGTGTGAGAGCGACGATGCGTGTTGTTCCTTTTACTTCGTCATAGTGTTGCTACAGTTCTCGTGCCTTTGTCTACAGCCACTATACATTAGGATTCTCCTGTAGACTCGTCAGGACCTCGAACAACTATTCAAACAACTGTGTGCAGTCTGCTTCTGCACTATCTATAGCTGCTATTGCCTCTGTGATAGCGGTTGTGTGATACTCCTTTACTTCCAACGGAGTTGAAGGCTGGGCCTTCAACTGCAAATCTACAATCTGTAGGTTCAGCTCCAACTAAACCTTAGCTAACTCTGTGCAAGCATCGTGCACCTTTGTAGCAAGCTTGTTTCGGTTGGTTACCTAAGTCACAGTGGCAATGGTCGAGTCTCACTGTAGGGCCAGCTGCACATTATTGATCTATTATTCATTGATCACTTGCACAGCGCGCTGTTCGCAGGTCCTCAGCTTCATGATCACCCCATCCTGCAGTAGGTAGAGTGCCTCACCAGGAATCACTGCCAAGTTCAACCCCACTCCCTTGAGCGTGCTGACAGCGGGCCTGTCAGCTTCATTTTCTGTGGTTAGTGCTCCATCTGGCAACACTATCGCTTGGGAGTCCTTCGCACGCAGCATCCCGACGGCTTCTGAAGTACCGATGGCGAGGCTGGTGGACACCGTGCCAGCCTGTGATGCGTGGATCTGTAACTCATGCAGAACCGTCTGGATGGCCCCCAATAGTTGTTGTTGCTATTGCTCGAACTACTGCAGTACTTCCTCGGTGACATCCTGCACCGTGTCTCCAATTTCATTCAAATCTCCCTCTTTTAGGGTGATTGGGTCTAGTGACGTCTTACTGGCCTTGGATTTCTTCCTCAACCCCACTTTTTCTTGTTCTCTTGGACATCTGATGCGGTACGACACCATCGGTAGGTCCGATCCATGCTGCTCTGTTTTCTCGTCTGTTTCTTCCTCTATTTCTAGTGAAGGCGACCTCGCACCTTTGTCAGAGTCGCGCTTTGTTTCACCTGTCTTCTTTTCCATGTGTTGTGGAGCATCGCGCTCTACCTAGGCCTTGTTAGCAACCTCCTTCTTCCTCTTCTCAGCCAGCTGTGGCATCTTGAGCTTGGCCTCCTCCTTTTTGCACTACGCAGTGGACTTGCTTGACCCCACCGCTGAGTCTGAGGTTGTGTGGCACTCTGCCAGCCAGCAAACAAAAACTGCATCAATCGCGTCATCTGTTGCCAAGTAAGGAAAGTCATGCCACTTCTTCTCAGGGTCATTCCATGCCCTAATCACGGCACGCTGAAAGTTTACCTTGAACTCAACGTACTCCTGCAGTTTGGAAAACACAGTAGGTGACGATCATGGTTTGTGATTGATAGCCATGGGTATATTCATTTCCATCGAGATCCAAAAGTTCTTTCTATCCTTAATGCATTGAGCATCCTTGGTCGCCCACAACGAGGCATAGTTCATTGCTTCTAGAAGTTCTGGCATGACCGAGGGGAATTAAATATCTTCTGACAGCTCCCATGTTACCATCACAATGGACAGCAAGAGCCACGCATAGTGGAAGGTCTTGTTGAGCTCTTGTGCCTCACGAAAGTTCACAAGGAACTCATTGTAAAGATACCGTGCCTAATTCAACTGGACTCCTTCGGTGCATTTGGCTGCTAGAGCAACGACAGGTGATGACACTTCGGCAAAATGTTTCCTGCAAAGATCTGTGTGGCCACCTTGACCGCAAGATCACAGATACTCGAGATAGCATAGCCTCACAGCTTCTTCATGAGCTTGAATTTCTCCTTCATGGCCTCCGCGAGGGCCTGCTCACCACCTTTTCTACCAAACATCATGGCCAGATTTTCCCCTGTATAGGGCAGCCGTGTGATCCTATGGATCAACTTGTCGGTGATGGGTATCAGCTCCTCCAGCCACAGACACCCATCGTGCACCAAGAATAGCAGTTGCTTGATGACCAATACTATAATGGGTGTGCGATTATAGTGTGGCACCCATAGTAGGTTGAGCAGACTTGCCTTGTCTACACCCCTGAGCCACTTCCACGGTTCCAATGCAGTCATCCTGGTGGTTGTGTGAACAATGCGGTGCATTAGCTATTCTATCGCCAAGTGTGGGAACTTCTCAGTGTCAGCTAAGTCCCAATCTTCCAGTTTCAATAGCAGAACCCGCCCCAAGCACGGTCCTTCAAAGACAATCTCATTTGGCAGTAGAGGTATGTGCATGGTGACCTTGCTTTCATCAATGTCCTTTGACACTTTGGTCTTACCTTTATGCGGAGGGATGTATTCAGGCAACTTAGTGATAGGGTTAGAACCCTTGACGTCAATGTCCTTCACTTCCACCCCCAAATCCTCATCATCCATCGGGATGTCCTAAATCTCTTCCTCCTTTGAGTCCAAGTTAATGGTTTTTCCCTTTTCCTGTACGGTGTGCTTTTCCTTCTGTGGGTTTCTTCTAGGTGACAAGTGCATCAGTATTGCAGCCTGCTTGCCCTTCTTATCCTTTACACTCTCCTTGGTCAGGGTAGGCTTAAGTCTAGGCATCCATGGTGACTTGGGGACTTCAGATAGTACCTTGGCAACCTCTGGAGCGGCTCCCACTACCTCCATAACAACCTCTGGCACAACCCCCTAGGCTGTCACTGCTTCGGCATCCATAGCTTCGGATCCTAGGATAAAATCATGGATGAAATTACGGTTGGACTCTGGAAATCGATCAAACAATAGGTAGTCAAGAAATTCTTCAAAGAATGGGTGGATCATGCACGCCTAAGAGCTCACCAACTAAATGTTCAAAATGCCAAGTGTTTTTCGTTGTGCCTTGTTATGAAACCAGCGCAGGAAAAGATAGATCAATGCCTTAGAATTCAGCCTCTTCGAGGGGGCAACCTCCTTTACATTACATAAATGAACAATTCTTGGATGATTCAAATGACAAAACCTCCTTTCTATATATAGGAGTCTAAGGAGTCACAATATAACCCAGCCGACCTAACAATAATAATATAAAGCCACAAAAATAACAATAGAGGGATTCTATGGGGCACAGTAATAAAAATATGGGGATAATAGGGGCACAACAATATTAATAAGGGATGCAACTACAATAGTAATGGGGTAATTACTAGTATTATAGGGACCCAACATGCCCCTATCCTTCAAAAAAAGTGTTGTCCTCAACACTTGAGTAGTTCTGGATGCTTCTGTATAAAATTCTCATCCTCCCATGTGGAATATTCAGCGGATAAGTTCTTCCACTTGATAAGATACTCTGAAATTGATCGATTTCGTAGCTGTCGAGTTCTTGTTTCTGTGACTGCTTCTAGTTCCAATATAATTTTTCCTTCCTCGTCAAGTTTTGGCAATATTGTTTGAACTGGGAGCTTGTCGCCTATAACCTTCTTTAAACATGAAACATGGAAAACTGGGTGCAATTGAGAAGCTGCAGGAAGCTCCAATTTATATGACATAGTACCAATCTTTTGCAACACCTTGTACGGACCATAATACTTTGGTGATAATTTATTATCCTTCTTAGCTTGCTTGAGGGACATTTGCTTATATGGTTGTAGCCATAGGAATACCCAATCACCTACATCAAAACTTCTTTCACTGCGATGTTGATCTGCTTGTTGTTTCATTCTATTCTGTGCGAACACGAGGTTATCCTTTAAGAGTTGGAGGACTTGTTGTTGATGTTCGATGTGATGTTCCACTGCTTGAACCTTAGGATTTTCTCTTAAATATGATGTGATGGATGGTGGCTGATATCCATAAAGTGCCATGAATGGGGTCATTTTTGTTGTTGTATGGAAGGAAGTGTTATACCACCATTCAGCCAGAGGCAACCATTTGACCCATTGTGTTTGTTTATCAGATACAAAGCAACGAAGATATCCTTCCAAACATTTGTTTACTATCTCAATTTGCCCATCAGATTGAGGATGATAAGATGAGCTATGAGCTAACTAAGTACCAAGACAAGAAAATAATTCTGTCCAAAAATGTCCAGTGAAAATGGGATCTCTGTCACTTACAATAATCTTTGGGTTTCCATGTAGCTTTTGAATTATTTCCATAAATGCAGTAGAAACCGTACTGGCTTTAAATGGATGTGATAATGCACAAAAGTGTGCATACTTGGTAAGTCTGTCAACTACCACCATGATGACACTCTTTCCCTCAGACTTGGGTAAACCTGTGATAAAATCCATTGAAACCTCCTCCCAATGTTGGCTTGGAATGGATAAAGGTTGTAATAGACCCGGTGTCTTAATTGTTTCAAATTTATTTTGTTGGCAAACCAAACATTCCGCCACAAATTTTTTAATATTTGATTTAAGGCCATCCCAAAAAAATTCCTTCTTAACCCTGTGGTAAGTTTTTAAAAATCCTAAGTGCCCTCCTAAGGGAGAAGTGTGCAATTCCCCATTACTATTGTAGTTGCATCCCTTATTAATATTGTTGTGCCCCTATTATCCCCATATTTCTATTATTGTGCCCCATAGAATCCCTCTATTGTTATTTTTGTGGCTTTATATTATTATTGTTAGGTCGGCTGGGTTATATTGTGACTCCTTATACTCCTATATATAGAAAGGAGGTTTTTTCATTTGAATCATCCAATAATTGTTCATTTATGTAATGTAAAGGAGGTTGCCCCCTCGAAGAGGCTAAATTCTAAGGCGTTAATCTATCTTTTCTATCTTTTCTTGAGCTGGTTTCATAACATTTGGTATCAGAGCTTTGGATTCTAGGGTTTCGTTGCTCCAAACAGATCATCGTGGAATTTTCGCTATAACTTTTTTTCTGCGATGTTTCAGAAGTTGCAAAAAAAACCCATTTGAGAAGAAATTGCGCTGAACCTCGAGTCCGAATTTCAGAGCTTTTATAACTATATTTGCGGAGATATGATCTGAGGAAGTTGGTCTTTTTGCAGACTCCTGAATTACATTCCAAACAAGTGACCTGGGGAAAATCGTCATAACTTTCTATTTGGGGATTGGATTGAAATTTCGTAAGAATTTACAGAAAGAGGACGGACTTTGGTTTCTTGTATGCATTTTTCAGATCCAAAGGTCGAAACAGTGACTCGTGGCACGTCGTACAAGTTCGCTCCACTGAACTAGTTTATAATCAAGTCACTGTGGGAGATTTCGCATAACTCTTCCTTGGAGAATCCAATTTGGGTCAGAATTGTGGCATTGGAAAGAGGACATAGAGGGATACTGCAGGTCACAAATTCAAAACTAGATGATTGGAAAGTACAGAGATACATCAGAGGCAATATCGAGCTCCTACAAAGTGAAAAAAGGTGTGTAGATTTTCTTAAATTTTTGCTTAAGTTTGGTTTGAAAATTTATTTTGAAGGAATTTAAAGGGAATAGTAGAGAATTATTATCGGTAACTGATGCCCTGAGGAAAGAAAATGCAAACACCTAGTAAAGAACCTGAAAGCTCTAGCATGACTCATGAGGAAGAGGAAGAAATGCTACATGATATATCAAAATTACAAGAACAAGTGCAACAAATGTCACTGTCACAAAATCTAACAGAAGCTAAGATAAATGGCATGGAAGCTAAGATGAATGGAATGGAAGCTAAGATGGACAACTTGAAGATAGATTTGAACACAAATTTGAAGACAAGCATGGCAGATTTGAAGACAGATTTGACAAATTTTCTACAAGAAATACTTACCAATGGTGAAGAAGTAGTAAAGGAAACTCATGATGCAAACAAAAGAAATGTTAATCATGATTTCTTAGACTCTAATGTGGGATTGAAAACCCGCCATATTCTAAAAATCGATACGAGGAATTTTGATGGCAAGGATCCCGCAACATGGATATTACAAATGGAGCAATTTTTCGATCTCAATAATGTGCAAAACACACAAAAGGTACGTATGGCAACTTTATATTTGGAACCAAATCAGTTTGTATGGTATCAATGGCTTTGCTCTCGTAAACAATTTATCACTTGGGCAATTTTTACGGAAGAATTGATAGCACATTATGATGATACAAAAAGCAACACTTTTTTTAGCCAATTGATAAGTCTCAAACAAAAGGGTTCAATAATGGAGCACATTGAGGAGTTCCAAAAATTGAACATAAGGGTAAAAGATATTCCAGAGGAGCATAGGATTGATGTGTTCATAGGGTCTTTAAAGGATAATATCCAACATGCTGTTCGCCTTTGGGAACCTGATTCATTAGAGAAGGCATTCAGGTTAGCAAGAAAAATGGAAAGCAAAATTATGGCAACCAAGAAGCATACCACTCTCAACTATAAAGATGGAAGTGTGGTTGCTCCTAGTCTTCCACAACCTATAAGGTTGACACCACAACAATTGGAAGAAAAAATAGCAAAAGGGCTTTGTTACAGTTGTGATAACAAATACACTAAAGGTCATAAGTGTGCTGAGAAGAAATTATTCTACGTAGATTTTGAAGAGGAAGAAGAAAAGGAGGAAGAAAGGTCAAAAGAAGAGAATATACTCTAGGAACAAAGCCTAGATAAAGAAGAAATGAATCCGACCATATCTTGT
Source organism: Pinus tabuliformis (assembly GCA_031772625.1). Taxonomy (NCBI): domain Eukaryota; kingdom Viridiplantae; phylum Streptophyta; class Pinopsida; order Pinales; family Pinaceae; genus Pinus; species Pinus tabuliformis. The sequence goes on from CM062804.1 coordinate 1,203,451,274, forward strand.
AATGCATTGGCGGGGATTACCACTCCTCAAACCATCAAGATAGAAGGACAAATCAAGAAGAAAAAGGTACTAGTGTTGATTGATTCAGGAAGTACCCACAATTTTATTCATTGTAAGGTAGCAAAAGAATTGAATTGCTTCTTATACCCAGCACCAGAGTGTCAAGTGATGGTTACAAATGGAGGAACAATAAATTTCTCTGGAAAGTGCCATAATATCAAGCTATCGATGGGAGAATATGTATTGACTAGCCCAATGCTTTCCATTCCAATGGGAGGTGCTGATGTTGTACTAGGAGTACAATGGCTTTAATCCTTGGGTACAATAGCTTTCAATTTTCAAGAACTTTTCATGAAATTTTCCATGGAAGGAAAGGAAGTTGAATTAAGGGGTATTGCAGGGAAACCGGGAAAGATAATTAGCTCTGATACCAAATGTTATGAAACCAGCTCAAGAAAAGATAGAAAAGATAGATCAACGCCTTAGAATTCAGCCTCTTCGAGGGGGAAACCTCCTTTACATTACATAAATGAACAATTCTTGGATGATTCAAATGGAAAAACCTCCTTTCTATATATAGGAGTCTAAGGAGTCACAATATAACCCAGCTGACCTAACAATAATAATATAAAGCCACAAAAATAACAAGAGGGATTCTATGGGGCACAGTAATAAAAATATGGGGATAATAGGGGCACAACAATATTAATAAGGGATGCAACTACAATAGTAATGGGGTAATTACTACTATTATAGGGACCGAACAGGCCTCCACCTGTAATTTATAGGCCATTTTGAATTCAAATCCGATCGTTCCCCCCACATTCGATTCATTAATGCCGTATTGGCAGCATATTTCCAAGGATCTTACCCATAAATATTGTCTTAAATGCTACCAGCCTGCTCCATTTTGCCGCATTCTTATCATCAAATCATGAATAGTGACTTTAACGGTCACCTTTCGGCTGACCTGCACGATTTCTCCCTGGGTAGCGTAGCTCACTCCATGCTGTCGTGAACCCTGTGACTTCTCCTCGTTTTGAACAATCTTCCAATCACGCAGTTCCCCAACCCGGGTAGTGTAGTTTATAGTCTCACACCTTCTTTCATATGCCTCGAGCGCTAAGACTATGCTACCTTCATATAGTCACCTGGTTGGGTCATCGATGTATGGCTTCAATCAGCTGCCATTCACCTTTCCTGGGAAGGGATCTCCATTCAATTTAACCAACTGAACTACTCTAGCGTCGGTAATCTCCTTAATGACATTAGGCCCTAGCCAGTGCATCCTAAATTTTCCTGGAAATTTATCAAACTTGTTGTCATATAACAAAACGAGATCATTTACCTTAAAGGTGCGTAGTTTAATGTGCCGATCATGCCATGCTTTTTTGGGTCACTTTTGGACTTGTTGTTGAAATCTAGCCAGAAATCTTTCTTCCTCAATATCAGCAAGTTGCGCGAGCCTCCCTTCCAGGGCTCCGCGATCCATCATACCCGTGAGTGCCACTATGCGCAGACTAGGCACAATGTATTCCATGGGCATCACTACTTCAATGCCATATATAAGCCTAAAGGGTGTCTGTCCAGTCAACGTTTTGCATGTCGTTCGATAGGCCCATAGTACTGCAGGTATGCACAGGTCCAAATCACTTCACTGAGCATTGCAAAATTTGGTTAGCGCATTCTCTAGTACCTTATTGAATGCTTCCACCATCCCATTAGCCTGTGGGTGATAAGGTGTGCTTTTCTGGTGATATACCTGAAATTCCTCTGTCAGCGCGCTGATCATTTCGTTCAGAAAGTGCATACCGCAATCACTCATCAAAACCTTTGGACACCCAAATCGCATCAGTACATACTCAAAGAGAAAATTCGCAGTAGTCGCGCCTGTGTAGTCCTTCATAGGCTATGCCTCTACCCATCGAGTCAAATACTCAGTCGCAGTGATAATGTACCACGCACCTGTCTTCTTTCCTTGAGGCTGAATGGGTCCCACAAAATCTATTGCCCATTTCTCGAAAGGTTGTAACATCATCTATGGGTTTAGAGGTAGCTCATCTATCCGCGATGGCCTGCCATTCCTTTGACACACGTCGCACGCCTTGTAGTAAGCTTTTGAATCCTAATGGATGGTTGGCCACCACAATCTTGTGCGTAGAATCTTCTGTGTGGTCGCCCTTCCTCCGTAATGCCCTCTTGCGGTGCCCCCATGAGCGTCTGTGAGGATAATTCTCCTTTCAAACTCTGGTACATATCATCGTAATACTTCATCAGACCCAATTTTGTACATATGTCCGGCAATGACATAAAAGTCTACAACGCGCACAACTAACTCCTTTTTCTGCTAGATGGTGTAGCCTTCTAGGGCAGTTCCTGTCGTTAAGAAGTGTATGATGTCTTCAAAGTGACCATCTGTGATGCACACTGCAAAGAGCTGCGCGTCAGGTAATCCCTCCTCCAAATTAGTGGGATCTTCCCCCGTTTCGATGCGTGACAGATGGTTTGGTCCCACGTTTAGTCATCCAGGCTTCACAATAACTTCAAAATCATACTCCTGGAACAATAACAACCACCTACAAATTCTCCCCCCAACACAGGCTTATTGACCAGGTATTTCAATGCAGAATGATCCGTATACATCTTAAAATGTCCACCCAGCAAATAGTGTCTAAACTTTTGGAGCGTGTATACCATGGCTAATCCTTCGTGCTCAGTGGTGGAATAGTTCTTCTCAGCCTTGGATAACCTCCTGCTTGCGAACGTTATAGGATGGTCCAATTCTCCTCCACCGGCCTTTGTTAGTATTGCTCCCAGTGCTATACATGACACGTCTACATGTACATGAAACTCCTTCTTCCAATCTAGGAAGAATAAAATAGGTGCCGTGACCATTTTTCCCTTCAGCACATCCAAGATTTTCTGATTGTCCTCATTCCAGCAGAACGTGAAATCCTTTTTCAATAGCTTCTCCATAGGTGCGGTGATTTGGGCATAGCACTTGATAAACTTCTTGTAGTATCCAGTATGTCCCAAGGTTCCGTGCAGCTATTTCACACTCCTCGGCGCCTCCAAGTTAAGTATCACTACGATATTTGTGGGATCTACCATCAGTCCCTGTCTACAAACCACATGACCCAGCAGAGTCCCAAAAGGAACACAAAACATACATTTCTTCAGATTGAGTGCAATTTGGTACCTTCGACAGGTATCTAGCATTAAGCAAAAACTTGCCACATGGCATTTTACCAGCCCAAACATAGTTCAGTCATCAAATTACACCTCCAAAAACTTATGAATGAAGTCCTTATATGCAACAATGACTATGCGTGAAAAAATCACAAGCGCATTCTTTAATCCAAAAGGCATTACGGTGTACTGAAAACATCACAATTCAGTCACGAAGGTCGTCTTGCTTCTATCTTCAGGTGTGATTTTGATCTGATGGTACCCAAAAAACCCATCAGTGAAGGAGTATGCTTCCTGGCCACCTACATTATCCAATACCTCATCAATGAACGGAGTCGGGAAAGGATCATGTACACAAGCGTCATTCAACTTCCTGAGATCTACGCATATCCTTATTTCATCCTTCTGCTTCTTTTCCTGTACCACCATTGGGCTCACCCAATCAGATTCTTCTACAGGCTCAATGATGCCTGCCGTGAGCATCTTATCTAACTCTAAGCAGACCTTCTCCTTATACTTCGGATTGAGACGGTAAGGTCTTTGCTTAATCGGCTTCGCGTTAGGTTTTAACATGATCTTCATAATGCCTAGGTCCCCTATTATCCCCTTTAACTCCATAAACTTGGTAGGGAACAAATCCTGGTATTCACGGAGTAATTTGGCGACCTTATCTACTGTCGTGACATCCTAGTAATCTCCAATCTTCGCGAATTTCGACTCCACCTCTGGACCAATATTTACCTGTTTTGTTTTCAGTGGCTCAGTTATATCAGGATTCTCGATCTACGATCCATCGACCTCACGGTGACCCTCAGTTTCAGGGATATTAATCTTTCATGGGTCCTCATCTTCTTCTTCATAAGTCACGTTATAGCACTCTAGTGCATGGCTCAGCTGAGTAGTCCAATTGGGTTGAATTAGATCCAAAGGATCCTATGGTATCCGAAAGATTGCTTTAACTTCTTGTAGCGCTTCGTCAATACAGTCAAACTCATATTTGAAGCTAAACATCATCATGAACCCTTTGTGCAAAATATCGCATTCGCCTGTGCCATGGCAGAGCTCTATCTTGAAGTACCAGTTCATCGGGATGACATCCAAGGTGTGACAAAACAACTGCACTTATTCAGGTTGGGGCATCGCTCCATAGGCCTTAGCCCATTTGGCCAAGTGTGCGTGCGGATCTTCCTTCCCGTCATACTTGTCTGTCACTCATACCTTTGGCTTCCCAAAGCATGTTCTCATCATCCTCCTACACTCGCGCCAATCATCAAAACTACCATTGTGTATACCCCACCATCTCGCGGGCATAGCACGCAGTGCCTAGTCCAAAGCCTGGAAGTGCTGCTTCTCTGGTACTTCCCTCTCAAATGCATCCAAAAAAACATCCACATCATTCAAGCCATCATAAGTGGGTAGATTTCTTACCTCTGACGACACACAGCGCAGCGACCGGGTCATCATGTTACAGCTCAGCGTGGTTACTTCATGTAGTTGATTCTTCCAGTACTCTAATTCTTCGTCTGAGTCTGAGTTGTAGGAACTCTCACGATCCCATGTAATTCGTCCATCTATTGTTGGATTCACCCAATCTTGGTCTCACACTGTTATCTTATATATGCAATCCAAATTGTCATCTCTTTCGTAATCGCAGACTGGTTCAGTATAGTGCGATCGTTCAGTAGGATCTAAGGGTACTATTATGTGAAGCAATTTATTTTCAAATATCATCTTTCACTTCTTTAGGTTGATTACCCTGTTCATGTCAATAGCCCAATCAATGCCAAGGAGTGCAGGGTAGGGGTTTTTTTCATCCACAATTTCTATTACTTCAAAGTAAGCTAATGCGCTCGTGCCTTCAATATCTACAGTTACTCCTTGTAGCCGTCCCATGGGGATGATCTTCTACTGATTTGCCATCCTTAACTGAATCGGAGACCACTGCAGCGCAAGTCTCCCCATCCGCTCCCAAGTCTTCTTTGGCAAAACGTTCGCGTCTGACCCTAGATCTAGAATAACTTGATCCATTTTGTATTCTCCTATCTGCGTGGTCAGTCTCATCTCACGTCCTGTCCTTGCTTTATGCTTACCAATCTTCCGTACCACGTGCGGTTCACTCGGAGTGTTTCCGGCACATCTATTTATAAGTTCCTGTAACCCCTTCACAGCCTTGCTATCATGCAACAACTTCATGCAGGTCTCTAGAAAGGTCGTAAGCATGGAAGGGTCCATTTCTTGAGCAAGGTTATTGGGGCTCCTTGAGGTAGAGGCCTCAATGAAGCTCTTCTTTACTTCCATGAACATTTCGCATGCACGCCCCAAATCAAATTCAGCCTCCTTTGCTAGAGCTTTGTGAACCCATGCGTTGTCTTCAGGCTGTTTCCCCTTATCTGTGCCCGTTGCAATTCCACTTCGGAGAACTATATTCACATTAGGATCCTCTTCGCGAGGCTCAACCCTCATCATCTGCAGGTTCTGAGTTGGATACAGTGGTAGTACCCCTCTATCGCATATCCTCGCTATTAATGTAGGACAGTCCTCCATCTCATGATCAAATAGAATACCATATTTTCACGACGAACGCATTGGGTTAGTGCATTCATGGGCACAATGTCCTAGTCCTCCACAATCATAACAGATTAGCTGTCCCTAACCTCTTCCAGGTCCTCCTCTGCCTCAGCCTTGTCCGTGCCCCTGAAATCCTGTTCGTGCCATCCTAGTTCCCTGGTCAAGAAGTTTCGTTTTTTCCTGAACTCTATAGGGAGGTGTTCTGTCCATCATCAATTCATAACTTCGGCAGTTGCACTCATCATGCCCTACCGACCTATAGAAGTTGCAGAACAGTTTTTTTCAGCTTTTGTAAAAACTTCTGTAGCAAATGACAGTTATCAGTCGTATGTTTCCTTACCACCTGACATATAGCGCACCACAATGCAGGCCCCGTGCTCGATCTTGCTCGGGCTTCCGGCCTCAAAGGCATCGGTCCTCCTCCTACAATATAGTTCACAAAGACTGAGCAGTGGTCTTTGTCATGCCCCTAACCTTTACATTTTAGGCACCATATCTCTTCACGTGCCTTTGGTCGAACTGTTCTATCCTACTTCAAACTTTTCATTTCGAGGCAAAGATTTTGCAACTGCACATGGATCTGCTAAACCCACAGATTCAGATCTTGCATCAGTGTTTCATGCAGCCTTATTGCAATCTCCGAGGCCTCTGCCTGGTACGTAATCTTTTGTGTGATAGTGCAACCCTTAGGTGAGGCAAGAGAAAAGCCACGAACCACTCGCGGTGTTTTCCATATGTTAAGTTCATATTAGCTTTGTGGATTTTACACTTCAATCTCTGATCCAATTCCCAAGGTGTCTCACCTGGTTTCATTGCGATTTCCTTGAACCCCACAATTGACTGTGCCTTGGATTTAGGCCTACTGAACTCTTTATTCAGCGCGGTTTGGATCTCTGCCAACCCAGCATTTGGGTTATCATTAGAGTACTTGATGTACCAAGTTAGCACGCAATCCTATAAAGCACTAACCAACATTTCCTTCTTCATGTGATCGTCTGTGATGCCCTGAGCTTCCCATACAGCTTTTACGATGAACTAGAACTGGTCCGGGTCCTCATTTCCCAAGCCCTTAAACAAAGGAAGCTTCACTGAATTCGCCATGTTGAACTGGGGTGGAGGTGGTGGTGGTGTGGGCGAAGCCGCAGGTGGCGATGGTGGTGAAGGTGGAGGTGGTGTGGGTGGAGGTGGTAGTCACGGGAACCCTTGTTTTATCAACTGAACTGCACTTCGTGGAGAAGCCTGCACTACTCCCTCTTCATCACTCAAAGGAGGTGAAATCAGTGGGCTATATTCAAGACCCTTTCTTCCTTCATTCCTGTAAGTCTTTCCACTTTGTGTAGCTCTGAACATCAAGGTAGCTGCATAACCCGTTTTTCGCACAATAACATCTTAATCCAAGTGTTTAAAGACTTCAAGTACTTACCTCGCGGGCTTTTGAAAAAGTGCTGCTCTGCCTCGCTATAACTCAATGAGGTATCAACCGTGAATTTTATCACAATACCCCTACGATACGATCGAGCCAATGATCGACAATGCGGGCGATCTTATCCTCATAGGCTTCCAGTCTCTGTACTAACTTCAGGGTCCAGACAATAGGACCGTCGAGCCTCCACCTTCCTTGGATATCCGCTCACTTTGTGAACCACTCGTATAACTCAACTGGAAAGGAACAGATAAAGATCTCGTGGATTTCTATATACAGGTACCTATCTAGCCATTGTTCCTTTGTCAGTCGTGGATTTCTATTCTCCTGCGTTGTGAATTCGTGGATCTTCCTATCCAACCAGCCTTCGATCTCTTTCTTAGTTGGATTCCAGTGATACGAAATCACACATCTCTCATGCAGATTCTGATCCCAGAAACTGAACCATTTGTTGGCATTGTGGGCCTTGACCCAGGTTCAACGTTAGTCATCCAAATAAATCCCTACACTACTCTCCCTTTTGGCATTAGCCCGTGGAGCACGGACCGAAGTCTCACCCGAAGCAGTATGGGGGGATGCTGGAACCAGGTTTCCACACCCTGAGATGGTCATGATGTCGGTTTATAAGCCCTGCCCCTGCTTTCGTGTAGGTCGCTAAGCGTTAGGGCTCTATCAATCTACCCTTTATTCTGCCCTTCAGTAACTCCATGAAGGTGTATGATTAGCCTTCGCGCAGCTATGACAATGTATTGTATAGGTTCCCAAGTTATCTCAAGTGTTTTACTTATCTTACTAATCAATCACAGTTAGCATCGCATAAACTAATATCTTTAATTGCATTCAATTAATAGATATAATCACATATGTTCGCGCATTAGATTAACATTGTAAAATAAACCCAAAATGCAATATAATCATATGCATTAACAAAGACTAAATACACCGTAATTGAAAAATACTTCTCTTTATTGATATCTTCCAATTTAATACAGACTCTATCCACCCTGCGCACAAAGCTGCAAGGGTCCGCATAGTCAGCTACGAACTTCCACCCTAGGCCTCTGTGCACTCAACCACAAAGCCTCTACCTACGCTAAGACCCAAAAGCACTTAGAATTCTCTACCAAAACTCCAATGCTTTCTTTTTTCTCTTCTAGAGCTTACTTACTTAGCTCTTTTTTATACAATCCCATGGTCCATGGACCACGGTACAGTCGAAGAGGCAATGTTGGGAGGTATAGGAGTCACTGTTGGGATGATGCCATGGTTGGGTTTTAGGTCATAGAGTGATTGGGTATTTGGTCAAGTACATGGAAATCATTGTAAAAGTTATTGTATTGTGGATTGTTTTCCATGGTTTGGGAATCATGGTTGTCATGTATTCAAGGATGTCTCGCTACAATTATTCCTTTGGTTTGATACTTCTGCTCTTGAATTATTTCTTGATGTTGTACTTGAATCTTCTTCTACCTGGATGCAAAATTTTCCTGGTGAAACCAATCCCAAAACAAAACAAAATACCCTTCAACTTACCTCTGCATGCAAAACACATGTAAGTGCATAATAATGAATAAATACAAATTAATATTACAATGCATACCTAAAGTGTGCTTGTCACTTTTGTTGTTGACTTGTTGCAACGGTAGACAAAGACTCCCACTCTTGATATAGGCCAGGACTCTATGCAAGACTATATCCAAAACTGACCTAAAGATATATACAATAAAAACTGATGATAGACCATAGACTTGTGATGGACCAAGTTCTAAGTACAACAATAGATACCATTCTATCAATTATGACAAGAAAAGTAACATGAACTTACAACATCATATAGATTTAGCAAACTTGGTGTAGCATCAAGAATATGTAAAATCAAATGTGTAGTATCAAGAATAGGACATTCGAAAAACTAACTGTGACATATAGAGACATAGAGATATAACCGAGACATTGTATATAAAGTGTGCTTGTCACTTTTGTTGTTGACTTGTTGCAACAGTAGACAAAGACTCCCACTCTTGATATAGGCCAGGACTCTATGCAAGACTATATCCAAAACTGACCTAAATATATATACAATAAAAACTGATGACATACCATAGACTTGTGATGGACCAAGTTCTAAGTACAACAATAGATACCATTCTATCAATTATGACAAGAAAAGTAACATGAACTTACAACATCATATAGATTTAGCAGACTTGGTGTAGCATCAAGAATATGTAAAATCAAATGTGTAGTATCAAGAATAGGACATTCGAAAAACTAACTGTGACATATAGAGACATAGAGATATAACCGAGACATTGTATATAAAGTGTGCTTGTCACTTTTGTTGTTGACTTGTTGCAACAGTAGACAAAGACTCCCACTCTTGATATAGGCCAGGACTCTATGCAAGACTATATCCAAAACTGACCTAAAGATATATACAATAAAAACTGATGACAGACCATAGACTTGTGATGGACCAAGTTCTAAGTACAACAATAGATACCATTCTATCAATTATGACAAGAAAAGTAACATGAACTTACAACATCATATAGATTTAGTAGACTTGGTGTAGCATCAAGAATATGTAAAATCAAATGTGTAGTATCAAGAATAGGACATTCGAAAAACTAACTGTGACATATAGAGACATAGGAATATAACCGAGACATTGTATATACTTACGTTGTCCTGCAAAAAAATATGTCATAGATGATACTCAAAATTAAAACGTAAACACTAATCATACATACCTTGTTGTAGGAGACTTACCCTTGACTATTGATATGTGGTCCTTACTGCAGTGATCCTTGAATGCATGCTTTTTATTGCCTTCTAGGAGCTTGATATTGAATATGTTGTATCTCTATAATTTCAGATCTTCAGGGTCTGAAATGTCTTCTTGTGGTAGCCCTCTGAGTCCTCTTTCCAACCCCATAGGTCTTATCAATATTGGATTCTTCAAGAAAGATTTATGCCCAATCGCCCAGGATGACTTGATTACCACGTGTCATTGTTGCAACCTCCACCCTTGAAAACAATACCCAAAAGAATAAAGTTTGTCCTCTTTCTCCCACTATTTACAAAATTTGAATCCAAGTCTCAGAGAGAAAGTTATGACAATTTTTCCAACATCACCTATTTGACATGGAATTCGGGAGCCTGCAAAAACCATAACTTCCTCAGATCATATCTCCGAAAATATAGAGAACAAAGATCTTCAATTTGGTCACGAGGTTAATCAAGATTTCAACCCAAATGTGTTTTAATTTTGGCTTCTGAAGCTTCACATAAAAAAAATTTATAGCTAAAATTCCATGATGACCGGTTTGAAGCCACAAAATCCCTAGTAAAGGAGGATATGAGGGTCACTATTTATATGAATGTCTTTAGTTGAGAGGGTCCTTAACAAGTAAACATTGGATGGATTTTAGTAGAAAAAAAACATTATTAATTGACTATTAAATGACCAAAGCCAATTATGAGTGCCATGCCACAACCCCATAGGGTTTTATCCCACTAACTGGGGTTACTAACTTCAAACACGAATATCTCTCAAATCGTGAAGAATTACGTGGCATGCCATATATCAACGGAAACATATCAACGAGTAGAATCCATATAGAAGATCCTTGACTCAGAATAGAGTAATTTTTCAAGTAAAAATTCCCATGCAAGATCGGGATAGCCCCTGGTGCTGCTTGGGTTGACATCAATGACAACCACTGATCACCAGGCTATGTGGGAGGAGCCAAGGTGAAAAGTCCTTAATCTTACAATGGGAGGGGTATATATAGCCAAGGGTGATGCTTGACCCTTGTGACTCTTGGACTACTCTCATGACCATTGAACTTCCTATGACTTTTCAACTGACATGACTCTTCAACTTCTTGTGTGCGTCCATTAGACTTCCACATTACATTACATTCAGTTACAACATATATGGCCCGTAGTGGTGATGTGGCCAAGACAACTCATGACACAACTTGACATGACACTACTGACATGTATTGGTTGAATGTGGTGTCCATGTCAAGCTGCTGCAGTACTAAGTGATGGATGTACTCTTGGTGTGCTTTGTCTTCTCCTCTGCATGGCTTAGTGCTTCGTGGTCTTTGATGGTCTTGGTCTTGCAAGATGGTTCAATGCATGTGTTCCTCTCGCTTGCTGCTTTATGTGCTTTTTTCGTCTGTCCAGCTACAGGTAAACCTTCTATCATGTGCATTCCTTCTTCATCCCATTTGTCATCTCACCATGATCCATCTGTGTACCTGTTCCTACAATTCATTCATGACGGGACGACATCAAATCCAAAACCTCCTAGTCTAGCATGATGCATTTTTTCCATGTTCTAGGTCTGGGATAGATGATAGGATGGGAAGAGGGCCCAACAACTATGTAATACGCAGTTCCAGATGACAAGGAGGGAGGACAAGTCACTAAGAAAGTGCATAGCGTAACTAAGGCTGGGATGAGGAAATTCAGGGCATAATCTTCACTATTGGACAAACCAGTGCAGTGACACTGGGAGGCAGAATTTCACAGTGAAGGACACCAATGGCTGCTACAAGGTGGGACCCTAAGGGGCACTTCTGCGTAGTTCCTGGAGGGAAGACAATACAGGGTTGCAGAGCGCCAGCTGGGCAGTTATGCACAGTTTTCAGGAGGAAGACATGATAGGGCAGCCATGGACCAACTCGGAATTTCTGCGCATTTTCCAAGGGGAAGACAGGACAAGGCTACAAAGTACCAGTTGGTAATTTTTTCATAGTTTCTAAGAGTATTTTAGGTCCAGGTATCTATGTAAAGTGGGGTTCCAGCAGGCAGGAAGGAGGCTTGATGACTATTCTTGCGGAATGCGCAGTTCTGATCGGGCATGGAGGCAGTTTCTACACAGTTCTGGGGTGGAAGACAGGCTTCTCACCTCCAAGATTACAACTAACTTGGAGAAAAGCCTCAAGCACTGTGCAGTTTTGGGAAGCAGAGCATGATCACTGAGGGCTGAGACTGTGTAGTGTAGCTCAGTCAGTGTCTGGTGGAAGAGGGTTTTCCGATCAGACAGATTCTCAGGAAAATGGCTAAGTATGGGGGGCAAGTGAACTTGTTCAGACTTGACATTATGATCACACAATCAACATACTTTGATGATGATACAACATAGACCACCAAGACAACAAGAAAAAACATGCCCTCGGTGAGACTGTCTTAGAGCTGAGAGCGACAAGCGCGACACTTGAGATAGACCTTCAAACGACCGTGACAACACTTGCGTGATATTTCTTACAACTTTGTGTGTGAGTACAAAAAATGTTCACATAACGAAGACAAATCAAACACACAAAGACAAACCTTAACAATCACCACAACCAAATTGCAAGCATGACAAAGAAATCAATATACCAAAAGACAATCGCTAGTCAAATAAGAAAAAGGGGTGAAAAGACTCTACAAGAGCTCATGGGATGAGCTTGAGTGTTTGTAACCATCAACAAAAAAACCAAGGAAGGCTCTACAAATTCAAGCCAAAATTTTGGAGGGTGTTGCAGCCACTACAACACAACCATAGTGGGAATGTCAGGAGGAAAGAGTTTGAAAGTTCCCATCAAAGATGAGTCTTTTAACAATCTTATCCCAACATGATCATAATAATATGGGTTGTTACCTATAACCAATATGTTACTAGTAGTGTGGGAATCAATGACATAAAAGGAGATTTGATTAATGGCACAATTTCCTCTTGACAAGGGAAATCAATCATCCAAAAATAGGACGAGACTATAACTTCCATAGGATAAATCTAGGTATGACCCAGTAAGAGATTATAATCCAATAGTCCATCAATGAATTCTACCTCTACTGAGACTATCTTACTTGCTAATTACACTAGTGTTATAGACATTTTTGTGCCTTACAATTCCAAGCATGAAATGTCCATAAACCAAGGGCTCCTAAGTCCCTAAAAGTGTTGTTCTAACCCCTAAAGGAACAAGGTCAACAGATTACAGCTTCTCCCAGAAGTTCTCCACCAGAAACTGCTCAGAATAAGTCAAAACAGGATCATTTTAGCTGCTCCACTGGCTAGGTGCGTTGCATTGCACCTAAATACACTGTGAGGGTGCGTTACATTTCAAAAGTCTCTTCTGTGGGGTGCGATGGGCAAGAAATGACAAATGACAGTGTCATTCCGCGAGGTGGAGAGACAATGGAATCTTCCAGAATCTTCTCTTGTGACACTTGCCTCACTGAATTCGACCAAGGATGAGTAAGAGGCCTTCAGCCTCCAAGTGGAAGCAAGAACTGACAGAGAGAAGACACTAATCAAATCACAAGCTGACTCATCCTCCTTACACATATCTATATATGGATCCCTCATCTTAGAGATCCAGAGGCTGGAATTTTGCATATTGTAAGGAATTTCTGTTGGTTTTTGAGACAAACATCAGAGTATTGGGTGATCTATGCTTTGTTTGAGGTGAAGAGGGGTTTTCTTTGCTGGGAGGTTGATGCTGGGTCAGGAACCACCGGTTGTAACTCTTCCTGGATCTTTTCTTGTTTATCAATAAAAACTATTTGAGTTTTTCCTCCATGCTTTTGTATCATTGATGCTTGTTACATTTGTATGGTTAACTTAAATCTGATCCTAAGTTGTTTATGAATATAGATCCATGTCTTTGTATAGTGTTCTTCTTCTGTGATCTTACAGGTACTTTGTGAAGCTGGGCAAGTAAGGGAGCAGGTAGCTGGAGACTATCAAAGAAGAGAGGGATTGGATCAAAGGATTAGCACAAGACACAGGTTGGTTCTTTCTATTCCTCTCTATCTATAGTTCATAAAGGAAATACAAAAGTAGTTTTTCTCTGTTTGTTTCTAAGGCAACTGTCACACCTTAGTGGGATAGAGCAGTTCTAAATAGACACTTTTCCCTGTAACAAAATGGCGACTCCGCTGGGGACTGTCTAATTAGTTTGTTTGTGTCTCATTCTTTGTTGTTTGTTTCATAAACTTATAAGTAGCTTTCGAATTGCATTTGCCATAACAAATCCAAAGTAGATAACTGTTGCTTCAATCCATTCATTGGATATGTTTATGATTTAAACAGCTGATTCACAAACTATCTGATTGCCCTTGTGATAGCTCTTAGATCCTCCTTAGATCTACCCTTGATTGTTGCATTACTGATTGCTTTTACTCGGCCAAAAACCAAAGACTGAACTGCAAACTGTGACCCGGAACCCGGACAGATTCTCGTTTCTGGCCCAGCGCAGGTACTGTTAAGAGATCTTGAATTTCAGTGCACTTCCCGAAAGGGCAACCTGCGCTGCATTTCAGATTCTCTGTGTTACAGGTGTGCTGATCAGACTAGCCCTGTGCAGCTGTGGTTCTTGTGCTTCATTCTTTCCAGTTCTATCTCTGAATTTTGCTGCCTGTGATCAGTATATGTCTGTTTAAAACCCCTTTTCCTTGCTGTTATTCCGCCTCCTTTGTACAAAAGAACTGTAGATGTTTTTGTGTGTTTGTTGAGTCGTTTACAGTTTTCCATTGCAAAAGTAGAATAGTCGTACTGTCGTCCTTTGATTTGGATCTGTCGCAAGTGTCGATTTCGATCATAGGAGAAAGTTTGATTGTTGTTGATGGTCGATTATACTGTTACTATTGCCTTTGGTCTGAATTTGTGATTTTCTAGTGTCAAGAACAAGTGTTCATTTCAAAATCGCAAGGTGTCGTAATCATCTCTGTTTTTTATTTCGAAAAAGAGCTTGTTTATATTTGTCGCTTGAAAAGAAATTCAGATTTGTACATCAACTTTATTTTTAGCATCAATACTAAGAAAGTCAAAAACAAATACATGCATGTGCATTTGCATATAGACAGTCTGTTTGGCTTGATTTAGGAAAGTGAATTTATGGTGTGCTCTTTGCTCTTTGTGAAAAGATTGTGTCTTTCTTTTCCTCTAGTAGCTAGGATTTTCATTGCACAAAAGAGATAAAATTTTGTTTATCATCTTTAGATTGCATTTTAGGAATTACATCTACATCTCGTGGTGAACCCAAAAGGTAAACTTCATAAGCAAGATCAACTTAAAATAAATTCAATGAATCTAACAACGCTTTGGAACTTAACGCACAACATTTAGAGGTCTAGGCTAGAGACGTATTCCGGCGTCGTAAAGCCTGGTAACTGTTGTCCTCACTGATGGTTGGGTGATTCCTCCACTTTGAGACGATTAGTGCCAGTACGGACTTGTGCTCCCACGTACCGTCGAGTATATTTTGGGAGACCCCTATAGGCTTAAATCCTTTATCCTTAGGAAGCCGTGTCTGTCGCCCTATCGATCGCAATGCATTGAACACAGCATTCGGGAAGATTGACTGTCGTACCGTAAAAAATATTCTGTAGTTTTGCGATTGGTTTGGTACTCCCTCTACCTAGATCTATAGAGTAGTCCCTTTCGTTCCTTTTCAGACTCCTTAACGGAAAAGGTCCATCTGAGCACTTGTCACTTCAGGCTCATTAAAAATCGAAGGAGACTAGAGTCATCTTTTGTTTTTTCTCGACTCTTAAAAACTGAAAAAACAAGTTGTGTCAAAGCGTCTAAAATTCATTTAATTCGGAAACATACCTTCCCTTTATTTTAGTTGATCGAGTAATCCGCAATCGTGGAAGAAAGTCAATTGAAACCCCGTCGTTCGCGGAGGCTTACGAGTCAACCGTCTTTGTCTCCGGAATCGAAACCAGTACAGACAAAGCGAACTCGTTTAACTGGTTCCAAATCTCCTATCAAAGTTAGAACAAGTGTTCCAACGACATCAGAGACTCCGGTTACTCCAAACATTTCTGGAATCCCTGCCTCTACAGAAGAAGTTCAACAGCCACAGAAGGACAGTGATACTGATCCTAGTTTGAGAATAAACACTTGTGTTACCGAACCAGTTCCATCTACAACCGGTTCGGAGAGTCTTACTCTTCAAACATCTATCGCTGCCGATTTCACACCTTCTTCAGCACCAGAAATATTTTACGGACCTGACGGTCTTCCCCTTCCACCTGGTCTGATTGCAATAGAAAAAATTGTAGAAGATCCTCAAACAAGTACTCCAACGCACTTTGGGGTTGGGATCACTCTATATCCTTCTTCATCAGAAGTTAGTCTACCACCAACGGAAGCTCCTGTAGAATCGCTAGGTAATCTTTTGGATAGACTACAAATGTCTGAACAACCGTCAACATCTAGGACTGTGTCGTCTGACACAACGACGGCAGAACTCCCTGCTATCACTCCTACAATGTTCGCCAGCATACCATCTGTCCCGACTAGCTTTCAGCCGCTAGAAGGAGCCCATTTAGGGGCTATTTCGACAGTATGGTCCTTTCCTGTTTGTTCATCCGGAATAATATCCAGAAACTCTTACGTTGAGTCTCAACAAATTGATCCATTTGGAGGTCAATTTTGGCAGTCCGGCCCCCAAGGGCAAACAATTCCCTTGAGTTCTGGATTACCACCGTATGGGGGGCAGTATACCCTTTCATTACCCCCTCCGGGAGGATATACATACGGGAGTTCACAACAACATTCAGGTTATACTGGAATTACCTCAAGTGGTTGGGTACCTATACTACCTCAACAACCAAGAATTGTGTATTCAATGCAACAATGTGTACCTATGTCGAATATCCCGACTACGCCAGCTATTGTGACGGTGTCGCAAGTTCAAACGTTGCCTGTTGTATGTCAACCTCAGGTTTCTCAGGTTGTAGTGCAACAGCCCCTTGACCCTACGACTCAACCACAATCGCCGACTAGTGGAGCGACACAGGTTTAGATGGGTACAACTACCCCTCATCTTGGTCAAACTATTAGTATCAGGAAACAACACATGGCTTCACAACCATGACTGGTGCAATACCAACAACCGCAATTCCAACAAGTATACCAAGGTTCTGAGTAGAAAATCTTTGCGAACAGTGGACAGTCGTACATTCAAAATGGTCAAAATCAACCATTTTACAATGGTCATGTCCACCAACCTTACCAAACATACCAACATCAGATGCATTATGCCGGTATCCAAAGACCAACTGCTCAGGCAATCCCATCTTATCCTGGGTATGCTTCACCTAACCTGAATCAACAGTTACCCTTTGTGGCAACTTTAGAGTTACCTGATTTAAATCGATTAACAAACGATCCAATTGCTTACGCCCCTTGGTGGCCAGCGATTCCGCATAAACTTCCATCAGATATTCCTAAATTTAATGGAAATCCGGGTGAAGATCCATCGAATCACGTGATGACCTTTCATCTATGGTGTTCGTCAAACACCTTAAATGATGATTCGATAAGACTTCGCCTCCTTCAGAGGACGTTAACGGGTCTGGTGGCAAAATGGTACATTGAATTGCCTAGAGCTTCGTTCGACAACTTCAGTACCTTAGCCACAACCTTTTTAACCCATTTTCAGTTACCAATAAGGTACGAAACGGGAACATAACTTCTTACCAACTTCAAACAGACAACGGCCACTCACATATCTAATCATATACATGAGTGGCGACGTCGTCGTAGAATGGTAAAAACGTATGTCCCCGATCAGCTGTTAGCTGAATGGTTTATCAAGTCATTATTGCCTTCCATCACGAAAGATGTGCCAAAGGGGGGAGTCGTAACAAGAAGAGCAAGTTATCGCTCGTGCGCAATATCTGGACTTGATTTACACTCAGTCTGGCACGCTCTACGACAAAATACCTGACGCCCCTAGACCGGAATTCTCAATTCCTCCTCCTCCTAAATCAAACAATGACTCTCATGCTGGCGACGGCGTGATTGGCACGACAGACACGAAATCGACAAAGGCTACATCCAAAAAGGCCCGTAAGATTTCAGGTCAAAATGCAAAAGACGAACTTCTTGCTTCGGAAGTAAATGTCGTATCGACAGATAAACGCAAAGAAACCAAACAACCAGGAAGCAAGAAGAAAGGCAAAGGGAAGAAGAAGAAACAGGAGGAATCATCACCTAAAAAATCTTCTTCAAACTCTCCTGGAAATAGGAAACCAAAAAATCCATGCTTTATATGCGATGAGGATCATTGGACAACAGATTGTCCACACAAAGCTGAGCTTAAGAAATTCTTCAAGAATTCAAAAACCTCCGCAGTGTTAACTGATCCGTTTCCAAATCCAGGAACAAATCTGGTTGAGAGTGGAAATGCTTCCCCATCTCAAGTGCTAATGTTTTCGGTTTCAAAACAGCAAAATGATGCTTTGATATCAACAAGGAACAAAGATTATGGGAATCCACGGTTGTCGAACAACAAGGATAAAGATCAACCAAGTAGTTCGACAACAACTTCGACAGAAGTTGTGCCACCCACCATCCCTGAATTGACGATAAAACCGCCAAAGGGATTAGTACACAAGTCGACATTTAATCCCCGCGCTAGATCGACACAACATTATAATATAGTGGAAGATTTGGCCCAATCGCCATCTGCTATGTCGACTCTTGAAGTACTACAAAATTGCCCATCCCAAAGGCAGGCTTTATTATCGGCCATTGGTGGGATTGACCCAAAGGATTCCAATCTTGTATCCTTCGATCGTAAAGGATACGATCCTCAGTTACCAGCTCAACTAGCTTTCCTTGTTCAAGTGAAATCCCTCAACAAAATTGTTCATCGAACAATTATTGATGAGGGGGCATCTACATGTATTATGTCGATGAGTTGCTGGAAAAATTTAGGCTCACCACCCTTGTCACGATCATCAACAATGTTAAAAGCATTTGATGGACGCTCATACACTCCACACGGGATTTTAAGTAACTTGCAAGTTGAACTAGGGGGAAAAACAGTAGAAATAGATGTTGAAGTAATCGACGGAAACCTCGATTACAACATCCTACTGGGAAGGCCCTGGATATATGCCATGGCCACAGTTGTGTCGACCTACTTCAGGAAGATTGCATTTCCCTTCCAAGGAGGAATTACAATCGTCGACCAACAAAAATTTCTCCCCAACAGTTCACAAGTTACGGGAAGCATTCCAATGGTCCATGGAAGCAATCATTCGCTTCAAAATATTGGAGTAGGCCTCCTAAAAGACCCTACCTTAATGGGTACTTTTTCCCTACCGCCTCCGAGTAATCTGACGGAAGTGGCCACAGTGGGAACCTGCAATATGAAATCTTCTATATCTAATGGATTCGGAAGATTCCTAAACATTTTGTCAGCATGGATCATCGCCCTAATAGAAATATTGTAGCAATCAATTTTCTTGGCCTGGGGGGCAAACCCAAATCACACTCATCGAGTGTTTGGATAGATAGGTCTAAGGAATATGGCACCTCTTCAAATCCTTCGTCGCATGTACATTCAACAGACGAAGGAATCATTCATTCAATGATAGGAGAGGCACCGTGGGAAGATTACCACCATCGCTCCCGTCTTCCAAATTACCACGAAGATTATTCGAGAAACCTTAATCATCCTTCAGTTTTTGATTCTCTATCAAATACTGTAAATATGGTGGATTCCGAGGACGGTTCTTATCTCGTGTCGACCTCGTTAAAAAATGAAACAAGGAGTCTTGAGGATAGTTCTTTTACTGTGTCAACCTCATTAAAAAATGAAACAAATCCCCTTTCCAAATCTCAAAGGTAAACCTTCATTCCAACCACCGAGTTGAATGCAATGAAGCTTGGGGGGCATGCACCTCGATTTGCGTTATTATGCTGGGGGCATGCAAACTTATCATGAGCAGTGTTACTGCAAGGTTCAAGCTCGTTAAAAAATAAACCCACATCGAGCAGTGTTACCGCAAGGTTCAAGCTCGTTAAAAAATAAACCCGCATCGAGTAGTTTTAGCACATAGTTCAAGCTCGTTAAAAAATAAACATAAGACATGAGCAAATGTTTCCACCCGCGTTTAAGCTCGTTAAAAAATGAACTATTCCCCGGTAAATAACCACCGTGAATGAAGTACTTCAGCCATTAAAGCCTTGGTCGTGTTTGCACCATCACCTCCACTTTTTCATTGGCCGATCATTCACCTCCATTTGATTGTTTACCCATTTTGAGGAACAGCTGCGAAGAGTGATTTCACTAGCCATCCTTGTGACACTACCGTGATTGGAAAATTCCAAACCTTACCTGGAATCAGCCGCTACCCGTTTTATCACTCATTCCTCAAAAGACGAGTCTTCTTTAAGCTCTTTTCAACTGACTTGTAAAATATGAAAAGATTGCCGAGTCCTTGGCCTTCCAGCTCGTTAAAGGGACAGGAAGTGCTATCCCTCCTCTAGATTTTAATCTTTTTGTACCTGAGGGATTATTACACAAAAATATCGAGCGCTTGTTTTGTTCGGCTCGTTAAAACTATCGAAAATTCATCCCTTCTGTATTGTTTTATACTTTTTCGGACTTGAGGGATTAGATGACGAAAAAGGAATTTTGGAGTTACCTTTACGTGCCTTTTCAGACTCTCTAAAATTGAAAAGGACCGAGTTATCTTTGTCATTAAACTCGTTAAAAAGATTAATAGCGACAAACTTGTCTTTAGACGAGAACGAGTTTCACTATCGCTAGGCTCGTTAAAACATAGCGATGGGTTTGCCCGAAGGGAAAATTATAGAACAAGCATATGTCATCCTCCTCAAGCTTGAAAAAAATAAAGAGGTACTGGTCAGCAATGACTGGGGAAAAATTGGGAAGAAAACTCAAAGAATCTTTATTGGTAGCAAGTCGCTCTTGAACATGACACTTTCACTCCGTGTCCGAGTCGGGTTGGGTTGTTTCATTCACCGGTCACATCGCCATGGTCACGCCATACCATCCACATTTGGGGTTAATGCTACCAATCCATCACATCAGTGTCACCGACATTTTCAAGAGAAGTAATCCAGAGAAGCTACCTGTGTCTCACCCACTACCATACATTATACTCCATTCTTTCATGACCGCCACCCTGAACCGTATATCATCAGATCGTTTTCACCTCCATCAAAATCATTTGCTCCGTTCCGTGTCATTGATGTGGGATTCATTAAGGCCCTCCTGTGACGAATCACTTCTTGTCGACATCAGCTCATTATCCAAGAAGTTGATCTAGGAACACCCCATTCAGTACTTTGAAGCTTGCATGCCTTAATGGCAAGTTTCTCACTTCCAGCGACAGGTTTACATCAATGACCTTCGACCGAAAGAATTTGCGTGGTGTTCGATGCCAAGTCCTTTATTCACACCACGTGGATTGTATTGCAGTACCTTGAGGATCATTATCATTATCGGTGATTCCTCTCGCGCTTGTTAACAGTTTACATCATTGACTGGTAATCAAGCGATGTCTTTCCATGTTCGACTTTGAAACATTTCTCACATGGATCAACTTGTACTTCGAGTAAAGATCGGATGAGATTGAAGACCCCGGATCTAGTTTCATCCATCCGGGCTGCGATATATATTCAGGGAAATAAAGACATCAAATGTACAGCATTGCAGCACAGATAATCATCCTACCAAAAGGATGATGGCTCTATCAGAATCATCAGTCTACACTCAGACGATTGTTTGTCCTATGTACATAAAAATGAATTTATAAAGCTGAGCATGGGAATGACCGCCTCAGCTAGATCATGAAAACAGTATGAAGATAATGTATTGTATTGTATCTTATTACAGGTCTCCTCCCAGCATTGAAAGAACTTCGGATCCTCATAATAAAGCATTTCACCCGACACCAAAAGGTTAACGGCCTCATACTTTAGGGGGCAACTGTTATAGACATTTTTGTGCCTTACAATTCCAAGCATGAAATGTCCATAAACCAAGGGCTCCTAAGTCCCTAAAAGTGTTGTTCTAACCCCTAAAGGAACAAGGTCAACAGATTACAGCTTCTCCCAGAAGTTCTCCACCAGAAACTGCTCAGAATAAGTCAAAACAGGATCATTTCAGCTGCTCCACTGGCTAGGTGCGTTGCATTGCACCTAAATACATTGTGAGGGTGCGTTGCATTTCAAAAGTCCCTTCTGTGGGGTGCGATGGGCGAGAAATGACAAATGGCAGTGTCATTCTGCGAGGTGGAGAGACAATGGAAGCTTCCAGAATCTTCTCCTGTGACACTTGCCTCACTGAATTCGACCAAGGATGAGTAAGAGGCCTTCAGCCTCCAAGTGGAAGCAAGAACCGACAGAGAGAAGACACTAATCAAATCACAAGCTGACTCATCCTCCTTACACATATCTATATATGGATCCCTCATCTCAGAGATCCAGAGGCTGGAATTTTGCATATTGTAAGGAATTGCTGTTGATTTTTGAGACAAACATCAGGGTATTGGGTGATCTATGCTTTGTTTGAGGTGAAGAGGGGTTTTCTTTGCTGGGAAGTTGATGCTGGGTCAGGAACCACCGGTTGTAACTCTTCCTGGATCTTTTCTTGTTTATCAATAAAAACTATTTGAGTTTTTCCTCCATGCTTTTGTATCATTGATGCTTGTTACATTTGTATGGTTAACTTAAACCTGATCCTAAGTTGTTTATGAATATAGATCCATGTCTTTGTATAGTGTTCTTCTTCTGTGATCTTATAGGTACTTTGTGAAGCCGGGCAAGTAAAGGAGCAGGTAGCTGGAGACTATCAAAGAAGAGAGGGATTGGATCAAAGGATTAGCGCAAGACACAGGTTGGTTCTTTCTATTCCTCTCTATCTATTGTTCATAAAGGAAATACAAAAGTAGTTTTTCTCTGTTTGTTTCTAAGGCAACTGTCACACCTTAGTGTGATAGAGCAGTTCTAAATAGACACTTTTCCCTATAACAACTAGTAATCAGTTTAGGATCCCATAAGGCTTAAACTCTCTTCTGTCAAATGCTTTAAGGGTCGTTGGTGATTGGTTAAGTGATGGAGAACCTAAGTCCTTCCAACATGATAGCGACATGATACAAGTAGAGGAACCTTCATCTACTATCATGTGGAAGATATTTTTGCCTCTAACAACAACTTGAATCATGAATGCAAGTTGAGGTGGAATTTTGGGTGTATGGTTTTCATGATTAAAAACAACAACTCCCGAATCTGAAGGATCCACTCCTCCTATTGCTGCTAACAATGATTTCCTCTGTGCAAGACAATTCTAGAAAATTTTGAGATTTGACATAGCTGAAGGAGCTTGAGCCAGATCTTCAACTATATTATAATTTTGTGCAACCCTCATAGTAGGGTTAAAAGATGATTTATGAATAATTCCTTTGGGAGGAGGTTTAATTGTCAGTTCACTAACCTATTTATCAATTTATAGAGGACTAGAGGTAGGTGGAGTAGAACTAGAAGGTTGATCAGTAGCCTTTCCATTTGAATGATTCGGGGTACCATATCCTTTATTCCAGGTAGCCACCAAGACATATTTCTAGCAAATTAATATGTTGGTAGTATTTTGGGAAGAGAAATATGTGTTTTGGGCAATCATTTTCGTCTCCTGATTTTGGAAGGGTCTATTGACACGATAGGTACAATAGATGCAACTTTAAAAAATTGATTGATTTCTGCTCGATGTGGATTGTTTTTGGTAAAATTCTCTTCATTATACATGAGAAAAGGATAATGTGACTTACTTTTCTCTTCATGAGACTACGTTTTTTGTTTTCCCTATGGAGGGTTTTCTTGTTTGGCCTTGCCTTTACCCTTATTTTTACTTCCTGGTTGCTGATATTTTCCTTTGGTAGCTTAAACAATATCAATCTCGAAAGTATTCACAAGAGCATAAGAAGGGGATTTGATTGGCCATAGTAGGAGAAAACTTTGGATTGGATTAACCAGAGGGATTTCTCATTGATTATTGACCAGCAAAACCAATCACACCATCAACAACATGTGATTCCTTCGAGGAAGGAGGTGCAACAATATGAGAGGGTCAGAGAGAATTAGATATTTTATCATAGAGCGTGCCAGATTGAGTAGAAATTAAATCCAAATATTGGGAATGAGCAATGAATTTCTCTTTGGTAACAACTCCGCCTTTGGAAACATCCTCAGTTATAGAAGGAAATAATGATTTAATGAACTATTCTACCAACAACTGATCTAGAATATAATTTTTGACCAATTGAAGAAAATTCCTCCAGTCATGTCTGTGATCAAATATGTGATTAGAGTCATATTGTTTTAGGGATGTCAAAAGTCTAGTACCAGTTTCGTAATGTATTGGTAACTGAAAATGAATGATAAATGTTGTTGTCAATGCATTGAAGTTGTTAAATGAAACTCTAGGCAATTCAACATACCATTTTTCTCCCACACTTGTAAGAGTTCATGTGAAAAGAAGCAAACAAATAGAATTATCATTTAAGGAGTTCGAAGAACACCATAAATTATAAGTCATAATATGGTTTGATGAATATTCTCTAGGATTTCCATTAAACTTGGGAATATCACTTGGCAATTTGGTTGGAATAGCTGACCACCAAGGAGAATGATAAATCAGATCATTGGTAAGCTAAGAGAGATTTGGTAACTCTAGGGTTGTGATAAAGGAAACTGCCTATTAAATTCCATTTGAGGGGGTTGGTAACCTTGTGGATAGAGGTTAACCACTGGTGAGGGGTATCCAAGATAAGATGCAATGAGTTGGGAAATTGACATTTTCATTCCACCAAGGTAAGGAGAATTTTGAAATGCAGGATAACCCATACCAGGTTGCCCAGTTCTAGGAAAACCTTGATAAGGTTGGAAAGGATGACCTTGGATATATTGACCTTGATAAGGTATTTGTGGTATGGTTGTTTTTTGGCCAATAGGAAATTGTGGTATACCTTGTAAAGGTTTTCCAGATTGAATTTGCATCATTCCTAGACCAGGATGATTTTTTTTTACATATGGCATGCTCTGGACAGGTTGGCTAACTTGTACCTGTGGTATAGTATGACAAAGTGGGTTAGATGAGGTTTGTAATACACCTTGAACAGGCTAGGTAGATAGTATTTGAGAGATCCCATGCATCAATTGAGTAGTTTGTATTTGAGATACAGGCTGAACAGGTTGACTTGTTTGAAGTGTGACTTGGACACATTGACTAATAGGACCATGAGATATAGATTGGACAAGTTGAAAAGTAGGATCCTAAGGCATAGCTCGAGCAGGTTTGACAAGTCAGAACTTGAGTTGAGACCTAACCAAGTTGACCAGAAACAAGAAGGGTAACATTCCAAGGAGTGGTAGCCATTCCTGGAAATGGAGTACTAATAGGAAGAGGACTTGTGATAGGTAGAACACCAACTTGTAACATCTGATGAGTGAGTGTCAACATTTCATCAATAGGTTTTCGCCCAACTGGAGGACAAGGAGTGAAAGGAGGCCATTGCCCCTAAGTGGGAGGGTACCTAGTATAATATGGAGTAGGTTGTTGTGGGTACCCTAATTTAGTGAGAAACAATCCATATTGTTCATCTGAAGAATTTTGGGGTGCAACAGGTGGGACAAGTTGTGGGTGCTTAGTAAATATAAACCAGATGATGAAGGTAAATGAGAAGTCCAAGGACTAGTCAACGCATTAGAAAAGGTTCCTGACAATGATTTGTATCTAGGTGGTACTGATGGACCACCATATAGGTGAGTTTCTGGTGAAGTGGTGAATGTAGAAGTCGTTGCAACTTCAGTCAATTCACTCATAATGGTAAATAGAAGTTACGTAACTGTCACTAATTTTGTCATGGTTAGACTTCTCAAAGGAGTTCATTTATGAGTTTGTCAAGCGGAATTTAGGAATGAATTATATCGAGGAGTTGGATGTAAAGGAGCTTCTAGTTGAGTATCAAGAGTAAAAAAAGGAAACACTTGATAGAGCGTGCCTATAAATTGAACAAAATTTTGAGGTCAAGGAGGTTCTTCCTAAGTAATATTCTCTATACTCAACAAACCAGGTGGAAGTGGTTTGTATTTAGTACCCAAAGACAAAGGTTTTGGACGAGACAAAGGTAGATAAGAGTAAGAATAAGGTCCTGAAGTTACAATTTCAATAACGTGTGGTTCCTCAGGTTGAATTACCTCAAGTTGTAAGATTTATGAGTCTACCATTTTAGGTTCTATTGTCTCAAGAAATTCTAGTTTAGAAGTTTCAAATGCTTCAAACTCACCTATTTCCAAAGATGTAACTTTATTTTCGATACTAATAGGAAGTGATGATTCTGGTTGAGTAATTTCATATGTAGTTCCAGATGGGGCAACTTCTGATGTACTAGATTTGGTAGTTTGCATTTTCTTATGTATACGACATCCAAGTGTTGCCTCTGTAGGTAGGAAAGGAAATATTTTCATTCTACGTGAATGACGAGGATGTTCTTCCATGGTTAATTAATTTATTTTGAAAAGTAAAAACACAAATAAAAATAAAAATGGGTAACTAGGCATAAAAGGATTACCAAGCCACTGTGAACTACAATATATGGTTAAGTACATGCAGACAATCTCCTCAAATGATGTGTGCGTTGTATCACAGTTAACAAGGAAACCAACTCGGTTATCTAGGGTTATTTTGCAAGCTAATGGGGACTTCCAAAATATACCTGGAGGTATATGGAATCACAATCTGTAGTAGTCTTGTCTAATACATAACCATACAATGGGGGCATTTTGACATACTCGTTATATGTGGAGCGATGTCCTATATACCCAAAGGTACATGGAAGAATGTTTTGATATACTCTGATGTATGTGGAAAACCAACCATCCTTAGGATGTAACGTTGATAGATAATGAAAACTCCTATGTTTAGAGATGTCGGAACATGTCTTCTAGCCTAGACCACTAAATGTGTCTTTAATGTTTCAAATTCTCCTTAGGTTCATTGATAAATTTTAATGTTGATATTGATTAAGGTTTCAGTTTCAAGGATTGAAACGAATTCACTTGAACTCCTAAAATACAACTAGCATGAGAAAATGAACTCTTTTCATTCAATGAAGATATAACTAAGGAAGGGAAGGAGTTTCAAACAATGATGCAAAAAAATAATAACTTCCAAACAATATCCCCAAATTCACTATTCCAATTCAAAAATTCAAAGCCCTAATGCATGAGAAAATGAAAATTTTCTTTTCTTTTCTTTCAATTTTCAAATGTAAAGAAAATGAAAAGTGACAAGATTATTGAATCAAAGTGAATTCAAATAGATTGGAACTGTAATATGAACAACCCTTTAACAAATCAATAACCAAGTCAAATGATAAAAACCCTAATTGAAAAGAAGAAACAAGAAGAAGCAAAAAATCTTATCAAAAAGGAAATCACACTCAATTTCACACAAGTTGCTAACTTTACAGAGACCTTGCACATACCAGAGACTCAGGAAAACACTGCAAATCAAACAAAATTCAAAAGAAGGCATGGAAAATGTAAATTTTTTCACTTACATGATCATCGGAGGTACTATATGGAAACCAATGCGAATCATCGCACTTACATAATAAGACATGTGTGATGGTTCTCTTTGTATCGTAAAAAAAAGTGTGATCGAGCTAATTTGCTTAAAATATGAAATTCAAACCCTAACCAAGCTCGAAATTAAGTTTTCGTAAAGCATTGGTAGTTTAAACAAGATAAATAGAGTCGATTTCAGAGGTCCTAAAAGGCTAGACAAAGAAAACCACTGAAGAACATCTTGTTCCCCAATGGAGTCACCAAAGCGTTTTGTGGATAAATTCCTTCTGTGGATAGAAGCAATCTCCCTAGACCTAGTGGCTTAGCCTAGAAACAACCAAGTCAAAAATGAAATTATTTCCTTAGAGATGTTTGAAATATGGGAATAAAACCTACCTGGAATCCAATCCAATCTTTCTCGTCCTTATTTGTTAGCTCCAACTCAAACTCTAATTTCTAAAAGTGGAACTTACAAATCATCCAAAACAAGAAAGAGAACCAAATATACAAAATAACGTATATAGACAACTCTAAACAAGAATTCAGGGATTCATGTTCTACATATGCATAAAAAAGACATAATGTATAGGAGAAACAATGCACTTTTGTATTAATAATGGAAGGAAAAGATTACAACCCTTGTAGGGTTTGACTTTGTGAATCTCTTGCAGTTATCTTGTCATGCCTTTGCCACAATGGTAAGCCTTAAATCACGTGGATGGATTATGGACCTCTAGACACAAATGAGTGTTATACAGGAAATGACTTGGTCATCAGCTCAAAGGAGAAGAACAACTTGGACTGGAGAAAAACCTAAGTTACAAACATATTTTCCAGGGTAACACACCTCGAAAAAAGTCATAGAGCATGCTAACATGGTCCATGAACTAGAAGACCGCGTTAACCTTGGGATGGACACTCTATTTTGCCTACAGGGACGCGTTACTAGACTTTCATGAGCTTCTAAAGGATAAAACATGAGTTAACTCACTTCCACTCCATCTTTCACTCAATGTTGACTCTAAAAAGCCAGAAAGATTCACCTCGGAATTGTCTTTGGAAATTTTGTATTCTTGTTGGGACAGACCCCCATAAGGGTCAATTTTGGGGCAAAAGCCCAAGTTTTGGGGTAGAAAGCTCAAGTTTTTGTTATGTAAAGTGTAAAGTCTCCGCAAGTTATGATCGCGGAGGGCATAGTTAGTGTCATAAAAGGATTTTCCCTTCTTTTATGTAAGTTGTGTAACTTTTATGATCCACGGACCATGGGATTGTATAAAATGGAGAGTCTTAGAAATTCTAAGTCAAGTGAAGTTCATAGTTGATGTAATGGGTCATTAGAGTTGAAGAGCAAAGAGTCTTAGAGTAGAAGAGAGCCTTTGCAGCTGTGTGCGCAGAGGCCTAGAGTAGACCAGTTGAGTGCGCAAGGTGGTCTTGAGTCTTTAAGAAAATATGAAGTATCAATAAAGAGATTATTCTGGAAATATCTATGTTTTGCCCATTTACTTCTGTTATGAATGAATGCATTTATGTTATGATGAATATTGGGTTTATGATTTAATACTGTATTGATGCGTGATTCTGCATGGTTTACCTTGTTATATGAACGCAAGTAATAATATATATTTATGCAAAGAATATCTTAATGCATGCTAAATATATCAGACACTTAAGCTGATCTAGGTAATAATAGACTTAGGAGTGATTACAGAGGTGCATAAGTGGTTGATTCGCATGTTTAGGGTTCACAAAAGATAGTCGTAGACCTTCGCGAAGGTCTAGAGGCTGGTAAGAGGAAGTTATATTGATAAGCCTTAAGGGCTTATCGATCTGCACGAAGGCATGTTTAGGGCATAAAACGACATCACAATCATCTCTGGGTGTAGAAACTTGGTTCCAACATCCCCCCATACTGCTTCGGGTGAGACTTCAATCTGTGCTCCGCAGATTGATGCCAAAAGGGCCAGTAGTGTAGGGATTTGTTTGGAAAACTTAACTCTGAACCTGGGTCAAGACCCATTAAGCCAACAAATGGTCTCGGTTTCGGTGGAGGCCAAGATTAGGAAGTTGGCTACAGGTGTGCGCGATGCAAAGACAGAGATGGCCATGGTTCAGTTTAAACTGAACCTTAGAATCATAGAGCTCGAGTTGAAGTCACAACCTTCAACTCCACCGGAGGTCAGAGAACAACGCAAGGCAACTGTAAAGGATGCAGTAGCGATAGTGGATGCCGTGGTGGCGGATTGCACTGCACTCTTTGAACAATCGATGGAGGTCGTTATGACTCTATAGGAGGATCCTAATTTGTAGAGGTTGAACACAGAGGCCCAAGAATTACAACAACAATATGACAAAGCAAGAGCGATGGCATGCACCGTCGTTAT
Organism: Pinus tabuliformis; assembly: GCA_031772625.1. Lineage (NCBI taxonomy): Eukaryota > Viridiplantae > Streptophyta > Pinopsida > Pinales > Pinaceae > Pinus > Pinus tabuliformis. The sequence continues at coordinate 1,203,481,239 of CM062804.1, forward strand.
CTCACAATGACTGGCTAAGCTGCATGAGGCAAAGCAGTTGCTCGAATAGGTGGAGGCAGCGCAACGCAAAGAGGCAGTCCTCAAGGCTAGATTATGGCCTTGGTTGGACGAGGCATATGTTATCTGTAGCACCATTGAAGAGAAGCTAACAGGCCTATAGAGGACACACCAGAAGGTCAAAGAAGAGAATGCAGGACCACCGACCGAGCAGCTGGTCGAGAAAATAAAGCAGGCAGCCACGCAGAGCACAACCGAGCTAGCAGTGGTGCAAGTCGAGCTGGGAGGTCACCATAGCAATATCTTCACACCAATAGATTGACTCGAGGGTGAGTCACAATATTTGTGATGGGGGCCTGTTGGGACAGGGCCCCTAAGGGTCAATTTTGGGGCAATAGCCCAAGTTTTGGGGTAGAAAGCCCAAGTTTTTGTTATCTAAAGTGTCAAGTCTCCACAAGTTATGATCGCAGAGCACGTAGATAGTAAGTGTCATAAAGGGATTTTCCCTTCTTTTATGTAAGTTGTATCGGCTTGTATTGACCTACCCATGGTCTGCAAACCATGGGATTGTATAAAAAGGAGAGTCTTAGAAAGTCTAAGTGAAGTGAATTTCATAGTTGACGTAATGGATCATTAGAGTTGAAGAGCGAAGAGTCTTAGAGTATAAGAGAGGCTCTGCAGCTGTGTGCGCAGAGGCCTAGAGTAGAGTTCGCAGCTGAGTGCGTGGACCCCTACAACTGAGTGCGCAGGGTAGTCTTGAGTCTGTAAGAAAATCTGAAGTATCAATAAAGAGATTATTCTAGAAATATCTATGTTTTGCCCATTTACTTTTGTTATGAATGAATGTGTTTATGTTATGATGAATATTGGGTTTATGATTTAATATTGTATTGATGCGCGATTCTGCATGGTTTACATTGTTATATGAACGCAAGTAATAATATATGTTTACGCGAAGAATATCTTAATGCATGTTAAATATATCAGACACTTAAGTCGATCTAGGTAATAAAAGAATTAGGAGTGATTACAGAGGTGCGTAAGTGGTTGATTCGCCTGTTTAGGGTCCGTGAAAGATAGTCATAGACCTTCGCGAAGGTCTAGAGGCTGATAAGAGGAAGTTATATCAATAAGCCTCAAGGGCTTATCGATCTGCGCATTTATAAAGGCAGGTTTAGGGCATAAAACAACATCACAATCATCTCTAGGTGCAGAAACTTGGTTCCAGCATCCCCCCCATACTGCTTTGGGTGAGACTTCAGTCCATGCTTCGCGGAATGATGCCAAAAGGGCCAGTAATGTAGGATTTGTTTGGAAAACTTAACTCTAAACCTGGGTTAGGACCCACTAAGCCAATAATTCTAACAGAAGTAAACAAAGAAGGAAAGAACAATAAAGCAAAGGAAACACCTAGATTTTTCCCAAAGGGAACTTGTGGATAAATTGGAAAAATTTGAGCCTCCCATTGCTTATATATTCGAGGCTAGGCCACAATAATTGGGATCATAATTTGTGCACTGTTATGTTGTCGAGACACTATTGAGAGAAAGAAAGTATCGATATCATGACATAGAAAAAATAGGAGAAAATATATATTATCAGTTCTGAGAAGAATTATTACAACCATGATTGTTGTAACAAGCCTTCCCTTAGCTACTAGATCCTCTCTCGCTCTCTCTCTACAACATCTCGACAGCATAACATTGCAGAAATTCTGATCCCAATTATTGTGGCCTAGCCTCTAATCTGTAGGTGATGGGAGGCTCCTATTTTTCCAATTTCTCCACAAGTTCCCTTCAATAAAAAGACATATGTTGCCTCTACTTTATTCCTCTTTCCTTCTTTGTTTGCTTCTATTAAGATCGAAAATTTCCAAAGACATGTTTAAGGTGAATCTTTCCAAATTTTTAGAGTTAACATTGAGTAAAAGACGGAGTGTCGATGAGTTAACTCATGTTTTAGCCTTTGGAATCTCATGAAAGTCCAGTAACGCAGACCTGTAGGAAAAACAGAGTGTTCATCCCTAGGTTCATGATCTACTGGGTCATGGACCACATTAGCATGCTCTATGATTGCTTATGAGGTGCATTGCCCTATAAAATAGGCCTATAACTTAGGTTTTCTTCCAGTCCAATTTATTGTTCTCCTATGAGATTATGAGGAGGTAATTTCCTGCATAACAATGAGCAACGTAAGCGCATCATCAGAGTCTCCAAAATCCAACCCAGACTCTGTGGGAGGTAGTGAATTTATAGGGTAAATGAGGTGATTTGGATTTATCGTTCTAGGGATTAGATTCACATTAAAGGGAGTTAAGTTCCAGTAGATAAGAGATAATACCTCAATAGTAGGAGTTCAAGATTTGATCTAACTATAAATGGTTAAAACCACTCCCGAAGCTTCTAGAGAGAGAAACATGTTTGGAAATTTTGTAGCACAATGCCAAAATTCTTGTTAGATTTCTTGTTTGGACATTTCGTAGTATTTATTGTTATAGCGTAATGCCCAATTTCTTGTTGGATTTCTTGTTTGGACATTTTGTAGCATAATTCCCAAATTCATGGCAATGAAAACACTTGATCTTGCTAAGATCCTTCTTTTTCTTGCCTCCATTCTGACTATATTTAGGCTTGCCTTGGGCCTTCTTTCCCTTGGCTTTCTTCCCTTTGCTAGCTAGTGCAAAGTTCTCCTCCTCATCAGTCCTAGTTGAGACTCCATCTCTTGTATTCCTCCTTATCTATTCCTACATGAGATCTTACCACAATCTCTCCCAATTAGGGAGCTTATCTCTATCATTCACAACATTTTGGAAACTATTCAAAAATTTTCGAAGCCCGTGAAGAGCAAATCTAATAAGCTCTGATGATGGAACTAGCTCTCCAACACCTCCAAGTTCATCCCTCACTTGAGATAACCTGGATAGATGTAACAACCTCGAGTCAAAATTTCATGTAATAAAGTTAATAAACGTAAAATAATACCAAGGTCATGGGACACTTATTCCAAGCTGAATGTTGGGAAGAATATCCTAGTGGGCATCACTTGTTGTGTTTATGGCTAAGGGGAAATTGGCAAAGGCAATGACAAAAGATTTGAAAAATAAAAAAGGTATTTTTGGCATTTTATTTATGAAAATAAAGGAAAATAGGAAAAAGGGAGGTGAGAGGTCACATGTTGCATGTGAGGTGGAAATTGAAGGAAAATAGAGGAAAATGAAGAAATTAGATGAATGGAGAATAAAAGGACATCATAGCATCAATTTGTAGCCTTTTTTCAGTTCAGCTTTGGAGTTAGTATTAGAGAGGATAAGAGCACTAAGAGGAGAAGGAAAGAAATCAAGAAAAGGAAGGACAAGGATGTTACGGGTAGAATCACCCTAGGGTCTTGGGTTGAGAACCCCAACAGAGCGAAGGGCATACAACATAAAGAGACACACAATAAGCAATCATAATACTTAAACTAATGAAGTAGGAAGAAGAGGTATTACCTGGAGTTCCTACATTTGAGGTCGTTCCCGTAGGGTCCAAAACCTCTGCTTCTTCCAATGCCTTAAAACCTGCAACTCATTCAAGCAAAACATATACAACAACAATAATAGAAAGCATGTTCATGATATATGTGTTAGTTCATGTAAACATGTAAGCAAATAAGCATTAACGTGAGATTTGATAAGCAACTCATAACATAGATTAACACATAAAGACGATAATCATCATGAACAAGATAACGCCTCTTTATTAATATAAGCTAAAGAAAATGTGGAAGAAATACAACCAAAGTCGGTTTCCAGCTCCAAGTGAAACCATCCTCCGGATCTATCCTTCCCATGCCTCAACAATCCTCCTCCATAGGTATACAAAAGGTTTTCATGAAGGGATGATGGACATCTCAAGAAGGAAACAAAGGTTTCCTATGACTTGGGAGTGCAAAAGGCACAAGGATTTCTTCAGACTTGATCAGGGATGTAATCAACTATAATATCAATATCTAATCTTTTCTCCTCCCTTAGGCCTTCCTGTTTGGTCAATTTAGAATGTCCTAAATTGCTATATTAATTGTCAATCCGGGAGTCGTAAACTATTGAAGTGGCGCACTATATGTGCAAGATAAACTATTTCTTACTTTTTGTCGTTTTTTATTTTTTTTCTATTTGTTTTGGCGGATTTTATCTTCGTTTATCTCCTAGTGTGAAATGGAAATTCTAAAAGACAAGTATGGATATAAATTTTCAAGGCAATTATGTCCTTTATAATGATTTCCAAAACTTCAAACTTCAAAAGGCCTTAGAACATGCAATGATGAAATTAATTCCTAAAAGGAAATAAAAATGTGCCACTATTCTAATCAAACAAACAATGAACTATTGATCATGAAACCATTATCCCTGCTGCTGTCTAAATACAAGAGAAATGAATTAAGCTATTGTACTCAAAGAAATCCAAAAATTGCAAGTAAAGTAAAGCTAAAATCAAATTACATCAATTCATATTCTGACCCCTCACCAGTTAGTCTCGCTATGGTTTTCAGAGGTAATCATAAACAACTTGAGCAATCTGATATCTATTTGCAGAAAAGTAAACTTAAAATCAAATCACATCAATTCATAGTCTGACCCCTCGCCAGTTAGTCTCACTATGGCTTTCGGAGGTAATCATCAACAACTTGAGCAATCTGATATCTAATTTTCAGAAAAATAAAACTAATATCAAATTACACACTCATACTTCAATCCCTCACCATTAGTCTCACTATGGCTTTCAGAGGTAACTGACAATGATATGAGTAATTTAATATCTAAGCTAACTAATAAAGCCAATGAACAGAACTGAAATAAACAAAACAGTGCTGGAATTAAAAGCTAAGAAAAATAAATCAGTAGAAAGACAAGACTGAGTCCATGTCATTATTCATTTTGGAAACTATATGCAAATGCCCGGGCTGCCTACTGTAATCTGGAACAAATACACTGATCAACGTTAACAGCAATGTAAAGCATATAAAATTATGGACAAAAATGAAACATTAATACCATAGGAAATGCAATATACATAAGTGAATAACTATGGCATGATAAACATAAAGAAATACAACGTGAAATTGTACAACAATAAACAAAACCTTGGCGTGTGCAGGGGCCCTCTGCACAACCTCGGGCAACAGCTATCAACCACGAATTATGCTTAGAAATAGAGTCTTCTTATATATTCAGAACGCAGTCATAACAACGAAATAATGTCACGGCATAGTGGGCTTGTTAACAGTCAACAATACATTCAAAAGACTAACTATTATGCATATGGAAACTCATTATTTATAACAGAAGGCTACATAACTGATTTCCTAAGAACTGCGCTAACAGAAGACACGTGAACGACAATGTCCATGGATCTAGCATCATGGCTGCTGTGATGATTAAATCTATTGAGGGTGGCTGTTGGATTCACCTTATGGAGCAGTCCATAGGTGTCGATATGTCCCCAGAGATCTAGGAATGGCCACGAAAGTATTCACGTGTTTGAAAATGGAGTCCTGTTGCTGTAGGACTCCTATATTTGACCACTGCTTGACCACCTTTAACCACAGCCTTCTTTGATGAATTCGAATGAGCCAATAGGACTCGGTCCATGTCCACGTCATTTTCAACTTGCCCATGTGGCTTGATTTTCCTGAAGACACGTGCAATATAGAGTTTAACAAAAAGGCTGCGGAAAGTGACAAGATTCTGCAGCTTATGAGCAAAAATCTAGTTCAAACAGCAAACACAAAACATAGTTAGAAAATCACTTTATGTGCTCTTTTAAACTCAATATGCAATGATGTTGATAGCTTATGAGGTCCAGGTGGATGGAAAAAGTTTAGGAAAATGTGTAGGAAAAGTGTGGATTCGGGGCTCAACACTTCCCATGTAGGTTTATTTATACTTATCCAAATTAGTTTTTTGAGTTGGGAAATAGTTGGGCCACGGGCTATAGTAGGTGAGTAATAGGTAAAACCAGTAAAATTCACCTGAATTAAAGGAGATTATATATTTTTTAATGTTTTAACACATATACGTGGGTTGGGTATACACTGACCCGCATGTACACGCACTTTAGATAGGGAAAAATCACGTATGGTATTTAAAACATTGTTTTTTAGAATTTGGACCAAGTCTGGTAGGGAAGGGTTTTCCTAGGCCTTACCATAGAGCATCGAATCTACCAAGGGTGGTAAATGGTGCTATAATAGATGCCCCCTAATATATGAGGTCAGAAGGGGTACAGGATGGTAGATATGTATTAAGTGAATAGAAGGAATCATTCAAAGACCTGAGAGGAGTTCACCATATTTCAGCCTGTCAAGCCAGTGGAAGAGATTAGAAAGAAATTTGTTGTCTGAGGCGGGAATACCCATTCTTAGAGATAATAAAGCATGTCCGCATATCAAATACAAAATTGGACCCAATATGTATACAAGTATAAAAGGACTGAAAATATGTAGTGGATCATCTGATCATATCCATAGAAGTACATGTCACAATATTGCATATAAATAACTGATCAATGATGCTAAAGTAGAAAGATGATCACTGAAGTCATAAAGATAAACCAAAAAGTACCAAGTCAAATAGTGGAACAAATGGTACTGCACGCACCTCAAGTGCCAACATATAGGATGTTGCTTCCATGAACTACAACATATAAGGTAGATGGTATCACTAACAAAAAAAGGTAGGAACTAGCAAGTGATCCAACAAATATTGATGCAAACTTGAGGTCTTCACCGACTGTCATGGTACATTTTTACACAATGGGAATAGATGATTTGAATTTGACCACGTGAGAAATCGTTTGATTACAAGTCAATGATGTATACAATTAACAAACGTGACACTACTCACCAATAATGATGATGAGAGCCAAGGTATCCAATACAATCTAACAAGTGCGAATAAATAAGGTGAAGTCAAACACTTGGAAGAATCTATCAATGAGGAGACAATGATGTTTTTCCACTGTTAATAGCAAAGGATTCTGCCACTAATGACCGCAAACCCTAATGTACTTCCAAATGGACTCTAGACCTTTTTCCAAGAGAAATGAGTTGAAGTCGATGGGAAAAGATCTGTTGGAAGGAAGACATTAAACATCCTTCATCAATATAGCACGAGTGTAACATGCATGGAAATAATATAGAAGGAATCAGATGAAGAATGATGTAGTAACCAAACTGAGGCACGTTTTTGGCGTACACAAGATGTGGCTAGTGCATGATAGAAGCCCTTTGAACCAACCAATAATGAAAGGTGACACAGAGGCGAGGAATCCACAAATAGGGTCAAATGTAAACCAAGGTACTGCATGAATCCCAATGTGTTATAATGAAAGTTGACATCGAACACAAGGGAAACCACTCAGTCAAAGACCCATGATACTGATCGATGTTGAGCACAAGGTGACCTATCAATAATGAAAATAGGGCTAGGGTGCACTCTAGGTCTACTCTTAGAGAAATTTTTCGTAGTCGATAAGAGCAAGACCTTCTAGCAAGAATTCAATCGAGACCTTCTCAAACTAGATGAGCAAAGGACCAAATAGTTGATGTGATAGTGAACATAACTCTGACAACCAGGGATGGCTGACTGAAAATAAGTCAAGAGACATCGCAGAAAGGCCGACTCAGGTTTACTTCCCTTGAAAAAAAGCACGACTCAAATGTGACAATATGACAACATATGATAACTTTGTATAAGTTTGTCATGCAAGAGGCACAAACAAACTCTCCATGTGATTGTAAGAGATAACCAACCGAAGGAGTACTAACTCAAAAACAAGGTTAAGGCTCTCCTAAGTCAAACTAAAGCTCATCCCAATGGAGAAAAGAATTGATGTTGAGTGCTTTGTTCAAGGGTGACATAACTAACTCTAGCTACCATAAATCATGGAAGTAATGTCTCGTTCCCACTCTTTTGGAATATTTAATTTTTTTGTCTTTTTTATATTTAGAAAGCTTGAAAAATAATAAAAGAATGCCTATGGTACAGTGGAAAGAACGAGTGTCCAAATACAGATGTGTTAGTTCCTGGGAGGGGAACATTCCTATGCTCAATGCAAGGTGATGAAACTGGTCAATGACACTCAAAGGAATGTTCTTTCCATGGGTAAAAGGTGTCAAGTTGCAGAGGCTAAGTGATTGCAAGGTTGATTTTGCAAAAATACATGGTCAAAAAGTGGCTTAAACATGAGTCCAAGTGAAGCCGACTTAAGGCCAAAAGGTACAAATAGTCAACATGCAATGTAGCAGTACAACTCAACACAAAGGAGCCTCTAGGGTATAAAGCCAGAAAAATAGCGAAGAGGTAAGAGAATGAAGCTTCAACACACAAGTCATGGCAGGACTAAGGAGGAATCCCAAGCCTACACAGTATAACAACATGGGAAAAATATGCTAGTGAGGATCTAACCAAGATTCCCATGTAAAGGTTGTTTCTACCATCACGTCATGATTTTATAAGTCGGCGAGTGAAAATGGTTTAAAAAACAGGAAATAATGGGGTTGACCCTATGGCCAAGATATCGTAGTATGGAGGATAGTATGAAAAAATGCATTGGAAAATGATATTCCCTAACCTATATGCCAGTGAAAAAATGATACCTGTCATGACGGACCTCCAGTCATGGAATCGAAGTAGTCTCTCAAAATCTCCAAAGTATCCTGAAAATATGACCCATCCCAACACTCCAAGACAAAAAGGTCATAAAGCTCATAAAGTTTTTAAAAAGAAAAAATGAACTTTAGAAAAAGTGATTTTCACATGTCAACCTATATAAAGACCTTTTGACTTACAATTCTTCATTTTTGTTGTGAACAAGTGAGTGAAGGATGTCTGGAGCAAAAACTCAAGCAAGCTCAATTCATCAAATTCATCCTTTCATTCAGCCTTCAACCCTCTAGGGAGCCCTCTAAATGATTTTTTGATACGTTTTACTGCTTTTAAAATGTATTTTCCGAAAATTTCACTGTAGGAATTAGTTTTAAAATTATTCTGTGTATACACGCGGGTTGGACACAACAGATTTGCGTATAGAAAATCCCTACACGCCACTGTGTAAATACCAAACCCACGTGTGCGCAGTTTTAAAATTTAAAAAATGGTTTTTAATAATCCAAAATGCTCGTTTTGCATAATGTTGATTACATGGAGAGAAAGGGAAGATAGTGTGATTTATAATGAATTGATGTATGACGCAATTGCATTAGATACCTCAAAAGGATGCAGATTATTGAATTTTTTTAAAATGCCAAATATGGAGGCAAATACCAGATTGCTTGAGATGTTGATCCACTGTTGGGATCTAGGAGAAGATGCTTTTATTATTGACCAAATCCCTCTAAGGATAGAAATAGAGGATATCTATTTCATCACTAGTCTTTCCCAAAGAGGAGAGAGGGTCAACTCAACAGGAAGAACAAGAGGAAGCCTCAGTGTGGAGGACTACGTATGCATCTACTCCCTAGAAAACACCGAGAAGATTGGAACCCAGATTCCAATTAAACATGTAGAGAGCTTAGCCCTGAAAATACTTCTCTTTACCATTTCCAAAGTGAGTGGTTCAAATTCTCTACATCAGTCTTCTCGAGTTTCGGTGAGTCTAGTAGTGGAGTGTCTCATGACAGTTTTTGATTGGTGCACACCCCTCTTGGCCAATATGAAAAAACATCTTACATCTATCCGAAAAGGTCAGACATAAAACTTCGGATATGGAACCATATTTTGCTCCTTTTTCTTTGACAAAGTACCAGGGCTTCGACCCAAGGTATTATCCACCATTAGCAGCCCAATAGATCCTCGAATGGCCATATAGGCTGATCTAATGATGAGACTAGGGGGGTGAGTTCCCTAGAAACACTTTTGATGACGAGTTGTTTTCTTGGTGGGAAAAACAAGTCATAAATGTTGAGGAATACCCCTATGCTAGCATGGATTTCAGAGGAGATCTAGATCTGGTATTGCCACCGATGCAGCGTGGGGAGCCATAGGTACAAATATTTTTTAATTTTTTATATTTTAAATTTTTTGGATTTTAAGATTTGTTGGATTTTAAGTATAAATAAACTGAAAAATATTTTTAATGAGACAAATACTTACAAAATTATTTTTATCATAACACAGATTTTGGACCAATAAGACCTTAGGGTCTACCTAGACATAGGCGTCGAAGAAGAGACACAGAAGGAGACGCAGTTGAGACTGAGAGGACCCTCCATGTTGTCTAGAGAAACTTGGTGAGACTGACTCACCAGGTACCTATGGTAGCTATAGAAGACCTTCCAGAGGAGATGTAGAGACACATGGTAGGAGTGCCACGCAATTGGGTGCGGCTATTCCGATGGGTGGAAAATGCCATCGTCTTCTTCCGTGCTACTCATCCTGAGCAGGACCCATAGATGGATGACCAGATATTTTTTATTAGACATGATTATGGGCATAAGCCCTAATTTTGTAGGACATTTTTGTCCCAATTTTGTATATTATTTTGAACATAAAACTCTATCTATGTACCAACGGTTTACCGTGATGATCATATATATACAGATGACTCTTCGATTATTTTTTTATTTTTAATGTGATGAATGATTTATGTGCCAATCTAATGCTTGATTAGCGATAGAATCTGCAAATGAATTTTCTGATCGTGGAATATGAATAAATGTGATATAAATAAATGATCTTTGTAATAAACGCACTCTCAGAAATTGGTGATATAAATAAGGATCTCTCACATGATAGATGTTATTTAATTGAGATACCACCAGTTGTGAATCCAAGTATACTACTAATGAATCAATACCAAGAGATATTTCCTCAGATAGTAAATTAATGACAACAGTATATTCGGCAACATTATTTGAATCAGAACCGATACATATGCCTCTTGAAACTAACAAATTTATGGATGGATAAAAATCACCCAAGCCGCAGAAGCAAGGTTATGGGTGTGTCTACTAGCACCATCGACGAACCCTAGATATATCAAATCGTCCATCAATACCTACCAAAGAAGATCAAAAATATCAACATCACTACGAAATTGATAGATATATATGCACAAATATACAATATTTACAATCAAGCAAATGCTAGGCCAAAGCCTAAGCAAAATACTTTTTAAGATAGAGCCCATTTCTGGGCTCCGCCAACTCGTTTCCCTCAAAATCAATCAACTCATAAGCTCCCTTTTTCAAGACCTTTTTGACAATTAAGGGACCGTACCACATAGATTTGAACTTGCCTACCCCCAAGGTGTCTTTGTCCTGGTCATAGACTAGGACAAGGTCACCTTCAGAGAAAACCCTAGGATGAACATCCTTATCATATTGAGTTTTTACTCTCTTTTTACGAGCTTCGTTGATTATGACTACATCCCGATGCTGCTCATCGAGATGTTGCAAATGAGCGAGGTGTTATTTGATACTAGAAGTATCTGGAAGAAGTTCAACAACTAATTTAAGGGAAGGAATTTCACATTCCACAGGAAAAAATGATTCCAACCCATAAACTAGTTGAAAAGGAGTAAAACCTATAGCAGTCTTGACTAACATTCGGTATGCCCAAAGTGCCAGATATAACATAATGTGCCAATTAGATCGAGCTTTGTTAATTTTCCTTTGCAGGATGATTTTTATGGATTTATTCATGGCTTCAACCTACCCATTGGCCTAAGGATAATAAGGAGATGAATGCTCTTGCCGGAAACCCAACTTAAGAGCCAATTCAGACATCATCTTATTTTGGAAATGACTACCATGGTTAGTGATAATCTCTTTAGGAATACCAAACCGGGAAATGACTTGATTGAAGAGAAACAGGGTTGTTGTTTCACCATCATTCTTGAAAGTAGGCATAGCCTTGGCCCACTTAGTAAAGTAGTTGACAACTACGATGATATACTTATGATTTCCCGCCGAAGGCAGATTGCAAGTAGTGAAATCAATACCCCACTTCGTGAATGGACCGACAGTGATCACAGGGAAGAGTGGAGCTGGATGCTCGCACATTTCTGAGTATAAACTTGACAAGGGTGGAATCTCTTGACTGCTTCAATATAATCCTTGAAGATTGAAGGCCAAAAGTAGCCTACACACAAAATATTTTGGGTTGTTGCAAGCCCAGATAGATGACCACCACAAGCTCCACTATGGAAATCATTTAGCACAGACTCAACTTCTTCTAAGGTTAAACAATGTCTAAGGATTGAATCAACCCTGTGATGATATAAAGTGTCACCTATAATAATATAGCTTTTAGCCAAGTGACGTAACTTTCTATGTTCATCCTTCGAAAAAGTGAGTAGAAACTTCAAAGTTTGGAGATATATAATGATATCTCCATACCAAGGATCTTGCGAGGAAATAAGGAAAATATGTTCATGTGAAAAAGATGTTCATCAGGGACTATTTCTTCCTCACAAGGAAACTTTGAGATCAATTCTGCAAATACTAAGGATTTCTTAGACTTAGCTGACATGAATTCGAGATCGAACTCTTGTAAAATGACAATCCATCTATTGTATTTTCCCCCAATCACTCGCCTGTTGAGAACAAACTGAAATGGATTGTTGGCTGCTAAGACATAAGTTTTTCGAAGAAGAATATAATGTCTAAGTTGCTGGACAACATGGACAGCTGCCAAAGCTAATTTCTCAATGGGAGAATATCGCAGTTCAGGGCCCACTAAGCCTCAGCTCAGATAATAGATTACATGCTCAATGAAAGCATCATCTTCCTGAACCATAACCATACCAATAGTTGATTCTGCTGCAGCAATATATAAAAGGAATTCTCTGCTATAATCAGGTGGACTCAACAAAGGAGCAGAGGTTAATGCTTTTTTCAAAGCATCAAATGAGCGTTGTGTGAAATCGTCCCATAGAAATGGGACCCCTTTCTTAAGAAGTCTCATAAATCCTTTAGTAATCTTGGCATAATTAGCGATAAATCTCCTTAAGAAATTGGCTTTCCCTTGAAGACTCTAAAGTTGACGAATAGTGGACGAGGGAGGCAACTGAAGTATTGCCTCAACCTTGAAGGGATCTACATGAATCCCTTCAGCAGAAACGATGAATCGCAACAACCGACTAGATGTGATGCTGAAAAAACGCTTATTCGGCTTCAACTGGGTTTTGTAGAAATGAAATCATTCAAAAATTAATCGAAGATGCTTGTGATGATCAATTCTCTTTTGAGAACAAGCAACTAAATCATCCAAGTAGGCTTCGATAACATGTTTGATATTGTGGAAATAATATGACATGGCGCGCTGAAAGGTACCTCCAGCATTTTTAAGATGCATCTTCTTGTATGTAAATGTACCCCAAGGGCAAATAAAAGTTGTCTTATGTTGATCTTTTGGACAAATAGTGATTTGATTATAACTAAAAAATATGTCCATAAAAGAGAAAATCTCATTACCCGCACACTCATCAATAATCTAATCAATAAATTGTGTGGGGTAATTATCGTTAGGACAAGCCTTATTCAAGTCCCTAAAGTCGGTGTACACACGGATTGTTCCTTGCTTCTTGTCAATGAGGACTGGATTCACGACCCACTCAGTTAAAGGAGCGGGGTATATGAAACCCGCCTTAAGAAACCTTTCAACCTCAGCTTTGATAGCTGTTGCTTTTCTAGGGTTTATCAGTTGAAGCTTCTGGCGAATAGGTTTTGCATTTTCATATGTCTTGATCTCATGCTGGACTTTAGATGGATCTATCCCAGACATTTCCTCATAATACCAAGCAAACACGTCTCAAAACTCTTTAAAGATATAGTTATAAGTTGAAATTTCTTCAGGGGAATAATCATCTCCAACAAAGACATTTTCGATAACGTTGGGATTCCTAGAGATGTTCACTGGAACAGTTTTTGAAATGGTAGAAATGTTACCTTTGCCAAAAACTGTGTTGGAGCCAAAGGATTTAAAACTGCATGAGCATCACCAGTAGATGAAGGATTGGACAATCTTGATTCTACTTCTCACAAATCAGGGAGGAAATATGACAGATGATGCAAATCATCCCACGGTCTCTCAATGCTAGTCATTACTTCTAGAATCACTTCTTCAGATGGAAAAATAGTATCTAGGAAATCTATAGGAGAAGTTGAATCTAGTGTTCAGGCCGAAGCCACATCCCCATCCAGCTCCTCCAGTGAAAAAGGAGTAGGAGAGGAGTCTACAGTGTTAACTATAGATTGCTAAGCAATTTTAGCTGCAGACATAGGAAATTCCATTCCAACCACTTGCCCCTCATCTAATGTGGTGGTAGAAGAGGGTAAGGGCCAAGGATCCAAAAAATAATGAGTTCTAAAGAAATATCTTCGAGAAGGCTCCTTGAATGATGAAATAGAATTAATTCAAGCAATAAGGGCAAGAAAATTAAAGGTACCCATTAAGGAAGAACACATTCCAACTCCTATATTCTTAATAGGCTGCTTAGGATTGTTCACTAAGGGAATAGTAGATTTCGAAGATGCATTGGATTCACCTAGAGAATAATCCATCTGATCAACCGTTACAATTCTCCCTTCATGAGGAAAATAGAGGATGCATAATAATGATGATACAATAGCATCCATCTCGTAAATCCAATTTCTTCCCAAAAGGAGATTGTAATCCAAATTAGCATCAACTATTTCTAGTTCGATATTTACAACCTTGCCCCCAACATAGATGGGAAAGGCTGGAATAATCCCATGTGGCCTATGATAATGACCATCAAATGTTGTTAAGGGAGTAGGTGACAGAATATCCTAAGGTGATCTAATAGCCTTCTAACATGATATGGACATTACACGTGGAAACTTTGTCATCAACTATGGTTCTAAAGATATTGGTCTTTTGGTATGTAGACTTGATTTGAAAATCCATATGATGTGGGAGTCTCTTCTTGATGTGGGACTCTTTTTTACCCCCCAGCATCACTGTCGGGTGTATTTGCATTACCCTTCCCATCTTAATTCTTTTTCGTGCCACATCCTTTATTCTTCTCATCGAATTGTTGGTTTCCTTTGGGGTTAGATGTTTGAACGACATTGATAGATGAACATTGAGAAGGCACATTCACTAAAAACGATGCCTGAATAGAAGAAGCAGTTTGCAAAGACAAATGTTGCAATTGATTTAGCAGGTTAGCCGTGTAACATCAGATCTAAGGCTGAGCTTCCCAAGGCAAAATTTTCTTAAGAATCCCAAATGGAGAATATATGAGTTCTAGCTGTTGGGCTCTAAAAATAGCCTTTTCTTCGGTGAATACACCAGAGAGTGATACATCCTTAGATATTTCAGGTTGCAAAGATTTGAGAAACCATTCAAGAATGAATTCTTGTGGAATAACAGATTTAATAAGCCTATTCCTTCTCCTCCATTCCTGGATATGATTAGAAATGTGGGTTTCCTAGTCTTGGTGGAAATTAGCTAAGAGCTCAGTTCCAGCATCATAATGAATAGGCAACTAAAAATGGTTTAAAAATATGGTGGCCAAGTCACCAAACAAAGAAAAGGTTCCCCTTGGAAGTTCAATATACCATTTAGATGCATTCCCAGTTAGGGTGCATTGAAATAGTCTCAACTTGATTGAATCATCAATTAGGGAGTTCGATGAACACCATAAATGGAAAGTGGTTATATGGTCACCCGAATCTTCACCAGTCTTCCCTTCGAATTTGTGTATGTCCGATGGAAGTTTGGTTGGAACTGGAGGCCAAGCCAGGTTGTATCGGATAGGATAATTAATAAACTTTGATAGATCTAGCAAGTTTAAAGTTGCTAAGAAAGGTAAGTGCGGAGGACCTTGAGAATTGCAACCACTCTGGGAAAAATTCCCAATATTATGAAAAGAATATCTAGGATTTATGAAAGCACCAGGTTGCCTAAAGTGATTTGTAGAAATGCCTGAACCATAAGGAAAACCTTATGGCCATGTTCAACATCTATGTTTAACAATTTGAGTAACCTTGGAGAGTTAACTCTCCACTCACCTATTCCAAGGCCCTAAAGAGCTAGACTTGTTGATGTAATTAATGACAAATAAAAAAAATGTTCTAGTTCTTTTTAATTAAGCACTTGATTTTAAAGGGTTGTTCTTTAGGTCACGGGTAAAATGAGAGTGAAACTTATGGTGTTTTGACGCAAAAGAAATCAATAGAAACTTAGCTATATGCAAATGAAACTATTTTTCTTCGATGAAAATAGATTTCTATGAGGTTCTATGAAAAAACTTATAAAAGAAAAGAAAAAGGAAAAAACACTTTTTCATAACCACATTCTACGCACTCAAAATCTAACAACTAGACTAAAATGCATACAGTGCAAACTAACTTAATGTAAACTATAATGATGATGCAAGATTCTATGAATGCTCATATAATAAGCAAATGTGTTCCTTTACAAGATCAATAGTCCAACTTGACTACAAAGAGGGTACAAATTTAATGACAAACATCCCTCAAAACCAAGCAAAACCAATCAAAAAAAGTTCAAAATTGCTCAAAGTAACAAAGAAACCAAAAACAAAAACTGAAAAGAAAAAGAAAGGCAAGAACTATGTTTTTGTATTTTTCTTTTTTAAAGAACCTAAAGAACCAGGCAACAATATTAACTGGGCCAAATATTTTGAAAAATTAATTCAAAATAAGGTATACACGATTGTGTAAAGACACAGAAGCATGTATACGCGACTAAAACAGAGGAAACTCACGTATATGCGGGTCTATTTAAAGAATATAGTGTGCATACACTATTGTATCGTCTAAGAAGTGTGTATATAAAGTTCAATCAAGAAAAGCAAAAAATCCAAGCCTGATCCAGAAGATCAGACTTGATGCCCAGGAAGCACATAGGTCACAAACATTGTAAAAGCAAGAAATCAATCAAGCAAGCCCTGATCAAGAAGAAACAACCCAATCTAGGAAAAACAAGAATTTTTTCCCCAGCGGAGTCGCCAATTATGTTACGGGTAGAATCACCCTAGCGTCTTGGGTTGAGAACCCCAACAGAGTGGAGGGCATACAACATAAAGAGGCACGCAAATAAGAAATCCTAATACTTAAACTACTGAAGTAGGAAGAAGAGGTATTACCCAGAGGTCCTACGTTTGAGGTTGTTGTCCAAACCCTCTGATTCTTCCAATGCCTTAAAACCTACAACTCATTCAAGAAAATCATATACAACAACAATAATAGAAAGCATGTTCATGATATATGTGTTAGGTCATATAAGCATGTAAGCAAATAAGCATTAACATGAGATTTCATAAGAAAATCATAACATAGATTAATGCATAAATACCATAATCATCAGGAACAAGACATCACCTCTTTATTAATGTAAGCTAAAGAAAATATGGAAGAACTACAACCTGAGTCATTTTCCGGTTCCAAGCGAAACCATCCTCTGGATCTGTCCCACCGAGGCCTCAACAATCCTCCTCCATAGGTATACACAAGGATGTCATGAAGGGATGATGGACATCTCAAGAAGGAAACAGAGGTTTCCTATGACTTGGGAGTGCAGAAGGCATAGGGATTTATTCATACTTGATCAGGGATGTAATCAACTATAATATCAATATCTAATATTTTCTCCTCCCTTAGGCCTTCCCATGGAGGTTTATTTATACTTCTCCAAATTAGTTTTTTCAGTTGGGAAATGGTTAGGCCACAGGTTATAGTAGGTGAGTAGTAGGTAAAACCCGTAAACTCCATCAAATTAAAGGAGATTATATACCTTTTAATGTTTTAACACATATACGTGGGTTGGGTATAAACTGACCCGCATGTACATGCGCTTTAGACAGGGAAGGGTTACATTGTTTTTTAGAATTTGGACGAAGTCTGATAGGGAAGGGTTACCCTATGCCATATCACAAAGCATCAAATCTACAAAGGGTGGTAAATGGTTCTATAACAAAGGAAGGAAAAGGAAATCAAGGATCAAGCAAGGAAATGTTGGATCAAACAACTTCAGCGGGAATAATTGCAAATAACAGGTTGAATGTATGATTTTCTAGCTGGTTTTGGCATGCATGAAATATGCATGTGTGTATTTTTTTCTTTGTTGTTGGTGGCATGGGTTTTGCTGGGTTTTGACAGTGCTTTTAGACTTTCCTTCCCATTTCTAGATAGCCATGGTGTGATGGGATTCTTTCTCGGTTGAGATTTGGATTGTTGGAAGGTTTAGGATCCGGGTGAGGTGGTCTCGGGAAAATCCGAAGGGTTGGGGGTGGAGATGTTTTCTTTGGCAAGCGATCAACTAATGGGTGGAGATAAGAAAATTTCTCAAGGGATGGTGAATGAATTCTGAGGCATCCAAGCTCAGTTTAGTTTTTTGATATCGGGGCTGGTATAGGTGAGATAATAGTGTGTTGAGGGTGGAGGTAGTTTAACCTCTAGATTCCCTTGGTTATTTATGGATTGGTTTATCCCATGAGATCCCACATTCATGCTTGGAATATGACACGAGGGTGATTGGCTAAAAGAAATATTTTGTTCAGCCCAATCTATGGTCAGGTGGTACCTGGAAGTACCTGACTTGGTTGGATTTTTCATATGGTTAATAAGAGCTAAGTTTCTCTTGCCTTGGATGAGTAAATGTACTCGTTATTCTATGCCTTTAATGGTTGTTCTATAATTTTTATTTATCTCGTTATATGTTTCCTATAAGCATGGTTATATGTCAGACTTATGTATAGACCTTATCATGATTTCATAGATGAATTTTTGGTTAATGAACGCATGAAATAATTTGTGTTATGATAGCTATTGTGAGAAGGCATTGATCCTTCTTGTTAAACCTTAGATAAATTTCTAGATCCTTATGTTCAGTTATGAATTCATGACTTGTAGGTTGCATGTTTACCATTTGTTTGACAAAACATCAATCCCGGTTGGGAGAGGCTAGGTCAAGTCCTAGTTCAAGTTTTGGTTTATAAGCTTTGTTTCTATGTAATTTGTCATTTCTCGAAGTTTCATTGAGTTTTGGGTAGAGGCCTGAGTTCTATCCTTGGAAAAGTGGGTCATAATTTGGGGTCACTGGCATAGAAATGATTGGAAAATTCCATGGTGATTGGAAAGTAGGCCTATGGGACCGACTGGGGGCCTACATTCGCTTACATGCATTGGAAATGGAGCAACTAGGGCCCTAGGTTAGTAAAAAAGAGGGTTACCTTAGGGGTTGTACACCTAGAGGGGTTAGGTTGCTCTTGGAGGTCCTGTAGCACCTAAGGGAAGTTAATAAGGTCTTAATTTGTCGACTTCATTTCCTTAAATTCATATAGGAGGTTAAGTCTTATCATAGTGAACCTCAGCTCATGTTTACCACGGGAAAACTAGTGAAAGTGGGTAAATGTGGGAGGAGGCAGTTACAGGGTGGTATTAGAGCAGGTTTTTCTCTCTTTGAGTAATATCTTATACCACAAGCTAGTATCAGAGCAAGTTGCGCTCTCTTTGGGTAAAGTTTGATGTTGTTAAGACTATGGTTTGCAAGATCATGGATGTCAAGGTTATGGTTTTCATGCATGGTTTCATGGTATACAGTTGGTATGGTCATGCATAATGTTGTTATATTGATTATTCTAATACATGTACATGCTAATGTGGACTGATTTTGAAGATGAGATAAGCCTCCCTTGAACATCAATGAGGTATGGATTTGATTGTTTTATCTATTTTTTTAATCTGAAATGGTACGCTTGTAGGAAGAAGAGAAGCAAATATGACAAGAAAAATGGTAGACAATGTTCCCATGACTCTCCCTATAGATTAGTTGGGAAACAAGGAGGAGAGTTTTCTCCTAGTATAGCATATACATTTAGAAGTTTTGAGGGTAGATATCAAAAGTTTCAAAGAGGACAGTGATAAGTTGGTTGAGGCTCAGGAAATACTTGCAAGGGCTCAGGATAAGCAGATAGAGGTCAATGCAATAATTCTTCAGATATTTTCAGAGTTGCAGAGACAAGGATAGTTGAGGATCAGTCAAGCATAGGAAGAGAATACTAATGGCACCTATGGTAGCAGGTCTTGGTTTGGATACAAGTTCGATAGAGGGGATATAGTTAGAGGTGGAAGATCACTAGATACACCTGATAGGAGGACTAGTATGTATGGGCATCATTCTAGTTCCTCATCTAGGAGACATCATCATAGTCATAACCGTCATCATCCTTATAGGAGAGGTGAGTGCTTTCCTACGCTGTTCAAGAAAGTTAAGAATCCTACATTCGATATAGAGATGAATAAGTTAGAAGATGTAGGGTCACGATTACTTGGGATGAAGAAATGATTCAGATTGCATAGCTATTCAGAGAAAATGAAAGACAAGATAGCCACCTTCAGTCTCAAAGGGAAAGAAAATATTTGGTGGGAAGATGTGAAGAATGTCAAGGGAATTTGGGAAGAAAATTTTATTTGGGATGAGTTCGAGAGGTTGTTCAACAAGGAGTCATAGAGGTACTATGATGATAGAGCTAAGGAGTTTTATGAGTTCCAAATGGGTTCTATGACATATGATGAGTATACTAGCAAGTTCCTAGAGTGGTTTGGTATGTACCTTACCTCAAGGATGAGAAGGCTAAGATTTAGAGATTCATCATTGGATTTCCAACAACATATAGAGATTGGATTGAGTTTGATGAGCTCAGATCATTAGAGGATGCCATCTAGAAGTTGGAGCATTGTTATGAGAAGTCAAAGTGCAAAGATTTTCCTAAGCATGACTTGAAGGGAAATGATAAAGTTAAAGGGAAGTGGTCACTGAAGCAGGGAAGAAATCAGGATGTAGATGAGAAAGAAAATGTTGCTCCTTACAAGAAGTTCAATGTTGTTGAGAAGGGGCTCGGGTCGCAGCCTAGAGAGTAGCAAACTAGAGGTGATAGTAGGGGACTGTTGCAGTGTTGGATATGTGGCAAATATTCTCACAAGAATGATTTTCAATTATACTAGGGTGGTATGCCTCAGATTTATAGTTCTCAGGAGGCACAGATATTTGGGGATGTTGTTCATAGAATTCCTCGGATTTATGCAGTTGTGGAAAAAAAGCAAGAAGATCACTAGGCATCCATTATTGAGATGGAAGGTAAGCTCTTCAATCGAGTTGTTTCTATTTTGATTGATCATGGATCTAATTATATTTATGTTAATCATGACCAGGTTGATAAGTGTGGCTTGAGAAAATAAGTGCATGCAAAGTCTTGGTTGGTGCAGTTGGCTATAGGTACCAAGAAGAGAGTTCATCACCGAGTAAGAGCTTGTGCATTTGAACTGAATGGTATGCCTATAGAAACACACCTAAATATACTGCCATTGGGACCGTATGGCATGATTTTGGGTATGGATTGGTTGTATCTTCACAGGACCAAAGTAGATTTTTATGACAAGGCCATTGAGTGCCCGGATGATAATGGGGAAAGAGAATATTGAAGGGAAAGAAGAAGCCTACATCAGTGAGGATGGTCACAACTATGCAGGTTCAACGTAGTTGTAGGAAAGGATGTGTGATGTTTGTAGTTCATATTTCTAGTTACAAGCGTAAGGATGTTGAGGATGCAAAAATATTCAAGAGGTACCCTATATTACAATAGTTTCAAGATGTGTTTCCGGTAGATATTCTAGAGTTTCCTCCCCACGGGGAAGTGGAATTTTCTATTGAGTTGGTACTAGGGGAAGCACCTCAAAGGCACCTTATAGGATAAGCACTCCAGAGTTGGTAGAGTTGAAGTTGTAGCTAAAGGAAATGCTTTTTTTGTAGCAGCTACAACCACCCTACAAAATATTTCCTTTGCTTCATTTTGGAGCCTTCTTACTAAAATCTCAACAGCTTGTCTTGCATTGCCCAGGTACTTGTGCTTTCATTTGATTTTATCTTTTTCTTTGTAGCTTGTGTTTCTTACTTTCTTTATTTATTAACCACAATCTTACCTCCCTGTGACTTGGTTGCAATTCATTTCTTGCACTACCTTGGCAATCTGCACAATCCTAGAGGGAAACCAACCTTGCTCTCAGGAAATGCGTAGTTCAACCCAACCATGAGCTTCGGCTCTAGAAATGTGCAGACCTAGATGGGAGCTTGTCTTCAGCTGGGAAACTGTGCAAATCATGAGATGTAGTGAGAACCACTCAACCCAGGAATTGCGCGGAAGCATTTCCTCAGTTGTTGCCCTATGCATGTGACGACAAGTTGCCCGGTTCCCCCTTAAACTATGCAATTTCTCCATGCATGCATGGCAGCCCTTCCCAAAAAAGAAGAAACAAAAAAGAAGAAAAAATCTTCGCTAAAAATAGCAATCTATTTTTAACAATGGGAGTTACACTTGAGTTGATTTTAGAAACTGCCGCCACTTGTTGCTTTTTCCTAGATTTTCGGCATGCGTGTCATAAATCGTAAATCAATCAAATATATTTAATGGATGCTGCCAGAGCTCATTTTCACACTTGACCTTTGAGCTCTGGCATTCCCAACAAATCTAGGAACCCCGAGGACAGTCGGCACAACTTTTTCGGGTAAGTTTTTCTTTTCTTTCCTTTTGCATCTTTTTCTGTTGCTTTTGTTTTCTTGGCTTGTGTGAGTGTTGTTTTACCCATTTTAATGAATGACTACTGGGCTTTTGATTTTTTTTAGCTTGTATACGTGTTTTTTAAAGTTTTTCATTTCCTTTCCATAGCATGGGATGTATAACCCATTTTTTCACTATTGGTCGTTGTTATGGCGACTGTCCCCACAAGGTTCATTATTCTTCTTTTTGAATGATTCTTGAATTTTTTTATTGTATGCATCACTTTTTACTCAGATATGTGCCATCCTTCGCTCGTGCACTCAAATATACTCGTTTTCATGTTGCCCTTGGGCAGATTTGGGTTGCCTTGGCTCAAATTTAGCTCTTCCTGGCATGCACTGCGCATTTATGGATCTCAAGTATTTGCCTTGGCTCCAGGAATTGCGTAGAGGTTGCCAATGAATGGCTCCAACTGCACATTGTGTAGTTCTAGGAGACAAGACCAGAGTCTTTCCCACTAGGATTGCACAATGCACACTCCCAACCAGCATCAAAGCTAGACTGAACTATGCATTGCACAATTCCAGTCATTAGCAAGCCACACTAGACTGCGCATTGTGTAGTTTCAGTCATCATCACCTCTCACTGGTGGCTAAGACAATGTGCAAGTCCAGCTGATAGTCCCTCACTTATGAAACACAGAATTGTGCAATCTTGCCCAACAATTGCCCCGTTTTTTCCATGATCTATCCTTGAAGTGCTTTTGATTTCAAGTTAACATTTTCATTCCATGAGTTTCCTCTTTGTATCTAGGTACATTAGTTGTTGAGCAGCTCTTCAGCAGTACAAGTAGCATGGCTTCCAAGAGAGATGGATCAAAGGATATTTTCGAGAGAAGTATTGGAGATATAGTTGAATAGGTGTCAATGAACTTGCCAGTATATGTAGACACACAAATTCTCATAAAGAAGGACATGAAGATAACTTGGTAGGAAATTAAGTACATATTTGCAGGAAGCTTCTAGGAAATTCTAGAATATCAATAAGTCTATGTCAACATCCACAAGTCATGCTTGTACAGGGTTGCATGCAAGTACATCGCCTTCCCATGTGCAGACATCATCCACTGAATTATATCACATACCGATCCCGAGATGATGACATTGAGCAGTGCCAGTGGAACACAACTTTTTACCTTCATGACGGAAAATTATCATCAAACATGTCACTTACCACAGCCAATGAACCGCATGGATGCAGTCTTCTTTACTCCCAACAAAAATGTGAACACTAGAGACATCATGAAGTGTTGGGTAAAAGATCCATCGAAGTTTAGGTCAACACCCAATTAGGTCTAGAAGACTAAGTCACTTAGAAAGGCCTACCAACTCTTGATCATCTTTGCATGTCACTTGTATGGTCAAGAGAGCATGAAGACCTTTCCATAGAGTTGGGTGGTTGTGTTGGATCAGTTGGCAAATGAAGGAAGGTCGTTCAAATGCTTAGACATGTTGGCTCTTTAGCTGAAAGTTCATTTGTCTAATGTCAGGAATCTGCCTAAAGACGAGCAAGCGAGATTCTATATGTCCGTATACCTTCTTGATGCAATCTATTCCTACATCAGTTTGCTGGCATGGCTTGGACGTGGACACCATCAGATGATGATGTGAACATCTATTGCAAGTTTCTCTCTAAGTGCAGCTACCGAGGATTCATGGCAAGGCTATCTCACCACTTCATCACCCTGGTTTACATGATGATCTTTGAAAATTATCCACCTTACATGTCCCAAGAAGCGATGCAGGGATTGCTTAGCATTGCAGATTGGTATGCCTCACCCGGTGGCACCTTCATTAGGATTTTTGGTGGAGAGAAGCCTTCACATGTGTTACCAAGTTTTTCCACGGATAAGTTGTTCATACAAGAGGTTGTGTATCACATCTCCATAGGGCTATCAGTAGGACTGCACACGAGGAAGAAGGCACTATGGCCTTCTCTTCCTTTGTGGATTGGATTGTAGGAGATATGGAGCCTGAAGGATGCGGATGCCGAGGTCGAGGACTTGAAGAAGTTTGAGTTAGTCACCAATGATTTCAATCCATATGATCCCCACTGCATATGCAAGAACCACTGTGCGAAGGTATATTATCCATGGATCCACGGGGCATGTCATTTTCCAGACGAAGACCCTTGGAGGTATTGCTATAACTCCTCTGGGCTTAATGAACCGGTCACCATGGTTATAGAATGGAAAGCATCTCTATAGGGAGAAGTACCATAGGAAGCCACATAAACAACAACACTGAGCAGCAAATCGACACAGGAAAAAGGCAAGAGGAATATTGTCAAGAACCCAGAGGCTGAGCAAAGCTACAAGTTCAGAGAAGATCCTATTATTGAGAAAGTAGCTTTGTAAATAGAGACAAAGAGGCGACAACGTGAAAGGAGAGTAGAACGGAGGAAGAAAGAGAAGCAAAGGTTGGAGGATGCATAAAGAAAGTTGTAGGAAACAGAGAAGAAGTTGAAAGAAGAGCAGGAGCTAATAAGGAGAGAAAGGGAAGAGAAGTAGAAGCAGGAACAAGAGGAAAGGAAGGCATAATGACAAAGAAAATTG
The DNA here is from genome assembly GCA_031772625.1 of Pinus tabuliformis. Taxonomy (NCBI): domain Eukaryota; kingdom Viridiplantae; phylum Streptophyta; class Pinopsida; order Pinales; family Pinaceae; genus Pinus; species Pinus tabuliformis. The sequence goes on from CM062804.1 coordinate 1,203,506,376, forward strand.
CGCCTATACAGGTTGAGGAGTCAGACCAGCCAGAAGATGAAGAAGAGGGTGAGTAGGTGCAGGTTTGGGACATTTATCAACAAATTGAGCAGATGGTTGAGGCAATAGACATGGAGTTGGAACAGGAGCCACAGAACCAAGACACCAACCTCATGCCAATAATTTCTGAGGTCGCACCTCAGTCTCCGCCACCTCTAGAATCAGAACCAATCCTGAATGAGTAAGGAGAGGTTGTCCTCCTCGATGATGATCTCATGATGGATGTGTACAATTTGTCATTTGATGAGTCATAGTAAAGGATTGTACATGTGTGAAGAAATAAGCTCCCGGATGATCATGCATCACTTGCACACATAGAGGAAAGGGTGATTGTGTCATATGTTAGAAGACATCCAGCTGCCATGGATAATGCTTCTAAGGCTTATGCAGAAACCATGAGTTCAACAATCAAGTTCTTGATAGCAGAGAATGATCGGATGGAAAATGAATTACAGGAGGCTAGGAATAGAATAGAACAATCCATAAGATCCACTATGGTAGAGATGAGAAAAGAGATACTTGCTAAAGTATCAACTCTTGAGACCACCATGCAGAAACTGTATGGCATATTTGTCACCATGCACAAGGCAGTTGTCCATCTATATGGTTCTTAGCAGCAATGCGCGAAGATAGCCCAAACTCTCAAAGACATCCATGCTGCTATTACACATGTACATGAATGGACAATGAGGTGGAATGGAGCCCCGCTTTACTTGCAGAATATAATGAAGCTGCAGGCAGATCTAGACAAAGCATGGTCTCGATGTTGATCCACAGTTATGAGTAACTCCCTTCGCTCATCACCAACATTGAGGCTTCCTATGCATGATTGTTCAATAGTTTGGATGTTATAGTGAGGACACACAGGATCCCTTCAATTGGAACCCTCACTTAATACATGAAGAAGAACTAAGTTATGTTGGAGGTCGACAGGTACATAGAGCAGTTGATGCGAGAGGCCACCATAATTGACTGCAACTGAGGGCAAAAAACATGAAAAAGTACATCGGTGGTCCAACCACACTCAGTGCAATGTTGCACATGCTTAAAGATGAGTTGGACAAAGGTTCCATAACCATATACCCAGAAGCCATAGAGGCAAGAGTATGTTTCGAGAAAGACATCACTAAACAATACGGGGACACTATAGCATTGTACCAAGCTTGGTATTAGTTTGTCACCGAAGACCATCAAGATGATGTTGCCAAGTTGGTATTTCCCCAAGACCTTGAGTTATGATGTTTGTCTTGGTAGGATGACTCAAGCCTTTTTTTTCCCACATGGGTATATGTGGAATTGTATGATTATTTGTAAACATATTGTAAGTGAAATTCCAAGTGTCATTAGTGGAATGTGAACAGTCATTATTTAATGTGAAGATTCATGAGGGTAGTCAAAGAGTCAAAGGGGAATTTCAACGGTCACCCCAACCTTTGTTATATATAGAAGCTCATAACTCATAGTAGAGGCTTTTGGGAGCCAAGATTTTTGCTAGGCATTGCTTAGAGAAGGCTTGGAGAGTATTGTGATGAGCCTTGGCTTCTCCATAGCATAGAGCGAGTACATCTCTTTGGAGGAGCAGGTGGTGTTGACTATAATGTTCCACTATTGGGGCTAGTGGTTGTCAATGGTGTATGTATGGATGGAACTTTCACTTAATAATATAACTGATCCAACACGTTTTCATGCATATGTTTTTATTGTAGTTCAACTATTTTGGTTACTTTAGCAATGTATGTTATTTAACTTATGCATTTGTGTATGAACTATTTTGTATGCAATTGTATGAATCTTGTTGAAGACGTGTTCTTTTGCTAACCCGTCACTTTGGATTGTGGACTACTCTGCTTCCAGCCTGTGATGTCATTCTACTCGTGTGTTCCTTTCATGCTATGTACTATTACATTCTTATAAGGGACACACTTCCTTTTCCCATCTATGTGTTAGAACCCCCATGCATCTCACTTGAATCACTTCAAGGTCACACACTTGCTTCCGAAAAAGTTATCATACTTACCTCTACACGCTATCACAGTCAAGGCACTACTTTACTATCCACTTCTAGGACTCCTACTCCAAATGGTTTGAGGTCTAGTTGGGACTTCTTACAAGGGATATCCCCTGACATGTTGGCGGGTCCAGCACCATCAAAAACTTGATAAAGGATACATTAGGCCAAGTGCATCGCCTTGGGGTGCACCAATATTGTTCGTGAAGAAGAAGGACGATAATCTCAGGTTGTGAATTGATTACAAGAAGCCAAACAAGGTGACAATAAAGAACATGTACCTGTTGTCAAGGATTGATGACTCGTTTGATAAGTTGAAGGGAGAAACTGTGTTCTCAAAGATTTATTTGAGATCAGGTTATCATTAGGTAAGCATCAAAGAATAGGACATCTATAAGATTGATTTCACGACCAGGTATGGGGATTATGAGTTTATTTTATCTCCATTCGATTTGACCAATGTTCTAACTACTTTTATGTTCTTGATGAATAATGTGTTACGTCCTTATATAGACAAGTTTTTATTGTATTCATTGATGACATATTGATATATTCTAAGAATGATGAAGAGCATGTTAAGCACCTAGCAGCAGTGTTGATATTTATAAGAGAGCATCAATTGTATGCCAAGCTTAGCAAGTGTATTTTCTTTTAAATAGACATACATTACTTGGGACATGTTATCTCAAAGGAAGGCATAGCAATATATCTAGAAAATATAAGGGCCATCATGGAGTGGGAAGCTTCTAAGAATGTGGATGAAGTTAGATCATGCATGGTTTTAGCAGGGTACTATAGGAGTTTCATGCAGAACTTCTCATGCATTGCATATCCTATTACATCTTTGCAGAGTAAAGGTAATAAATTTGAATGGATAGAGGAATGTGCAACAAGTTTTGAGCAATTGAAGTAGTCATTTACCAATGCTACAATGTTAAAGATTACAGATCTAGATAAGGAATTTGTGGTGTGTACAGATGTTTACAAAAGAGGACTTGGTAGAGTCCTAATGCAGGAGGGATAGGTGGTGTGCTATGAGTCCAGGAAATTGAATGAGCACAAATAGAATTATGTGATTCATGATCTTGAGTTGGAAACTATTATTCATGCCTTGAATATGTGGAGGCATTATCTTCTTGGAAGGAGGTTTGTATTGATGAGTGATTAGAGTGGGTTGAGATATTTGTTTGACCAATCACGTATGAGTCCCAGGAAAGCTAGATGGTTGCCCACCCTTAGCGAGTTTGACTTCGAGATCAGATACATTAAGGGAAAGGAGAATAGAGTTATAGATGCTCTCATCTGGAGAGTGCAGAAGAACCATGCTGCATCAGTGAGCTCATATGGCATAGATTTACAGGATCAAATATTATAGGCAGGACAACAGGATGGCAGGTACATGGAGCTTAGGCACAGGTTACAGCAGCAAGGTTCAAGTGATCAGGATGTGGACTATCATCTCACGACAAATGGCTTGGTGAGATTCAGGGACATGATCTATGTGCCACATGAAAGTGAGATCAAGAAGCTTACCTTGAGGGAGTTTCATGTCAAGCCATATTCAGGTCACCCAGGATATCAGAAGATGTTGACAATAGTGGAGAAGTTCTACTATTGGCTGAATCTAAAGAAGGAAGAGGCATTGTTTGTGGCTAGATGTTTGGACTGTCAGCAGGTGAAAGTAGAGTGTAGGCATCTAGGTGGGTTGATTTATCCTATTCCAATTCCAGAGTGGAAATGGGAGGTTATTTCCATGGACTTCATTACAGGCCTTCTAAGGACATCACAACAACATGATTCTATCATGGTTGTGGTCGACGGCCTGAGCAAGGTAGCTCACTTCATTCCAGTGAAGACTACTTATTCACCTAGTAAGGTATCATGGGTCTTCATCAGGGAGATTATGAGATTGCATGGTGTTCCAAAGAATATTATGTTAGACAACGATGCTAAGTTCACTTCTAACTTTTAGAAGGAGATGTTTATAGGTTTGGGGACAGAGTTGGCCTTCAGTACAAATTATCATCCATGGATAAATGGACATACAGAGAGGGTCAACAAGATCCTAGACGACATGTTGAGGATGTACTTCATGCACTAGCAGAGGAGATGGGAGGAGTACCTTCCATTGGGTAAGTTTGCATACAATAATGGTTATCAGGAGTCCCTAAGGATAAGTCCATTTAAGGAAATGTATGGGAAGTGTTGTAATACTCCCATCAACTAGAGTGATTCAGTGAATGGGGCACATATTTGAACAGATTTGTTGGCAGAAATGGAACAAGAAATGCAGGCTATCAGTAGAATCTAAAGGCAGCATAGGATAAGCAAAAGAGTTATGAAAACCAACACAGGGAATTTAAGGAGTTTCAAATTGGGGAGCATGTGTATTTTCACATCAAGCCCAAGAAGATTTCCTTGAGGATTGGATCATGTGCCAAGTTGGCACCACGGTATTGCAGGCCTTTCGAGATCCTTGAGAGGATTGGACTAGTGGCCTACAGACTTGCACTGCCTCTGACAGTGAAATTCCATGATGTTTTCCATGTTTCATTACTTAAAATATATGTAAAGGATGATTATCATGTTATTGATTGGTACGTATTGTAGGTGTAACCAGAAGGAGAATTCTAGCAATAACCTCAATGCTTATTACAACAATAACAACTCATGCTCGGGAACAAAGTAATCAAGTAGGTTAAAGTGTAGTGGAAGTACTTTGGGCCCGAAGAAGCTATATCGTAGATGGTTGATCAAATGCGAGCTATGTATCGTTCATTGTTTTCTGGTTCAAGCAAAATAATTTTGATATTTGTACATATTCATGTATGGTTGCTATTGTAAATATCACAATGAGTTGTGTTATAAATCTCCAATAATCAGCATGCTTGTGATTTTGTCATGTTAGTCATGATGATTTTGTGTTTGAGCAAGTTTGTCATTGTAAATACTACAACAAACTAAGTTATAATGCTCCATAGGAAGTATGATTTTGATTTTTTGCATTTATGTTGGTTGTAGGTGTCATAGAACAAAGAGGACAGTTTTCCCCTAAAGGGGAGGGGTCTATAATAGCCCCGGGTCAAAAGTTCAGGTAATAAAGTTAATAAAGGAAGAATAAGACCAAGGTCATGGGAAACTTATTCCAAGCTGAATGTTGGGTAGAATATCCTAGTGGTCATCACTTGTTGTGTTATGGCTAATGGGAAATTGGCAAAGGTAGTGGAAAATGATTTGAAAAGGAAAAAAGGTATTTTTGGCATTTTATTTATGAAAATAAAGGAAAATAGGAAAAATAGAGGTGAAAGGTCACATATTGCATGTGAGGAGGAAATTAAAGGAAAATAGAGGAAAATGAAGAAATTAGAGGATTTAAGAATAAAAAGACATCAGAGCATCAATTTGTAGCCTTTTTTTTGTGCAATTTTGGAGTTAGTCTCAGAGAGGAGAAAAGCACCAAGCGGAGAAGGAAAGCAAGAAAGAAAATGAAGAACAAGGAAAGAAATGGAAGGAAAAGAAAGGAAAAGGAAAGTAAGGATCAAGCATGGAAATGTTGGATCAAGCAGCTTCAATGACAATACTTGAAGGTAACAGGTTGCATTTATGATTTCCTAGTTAGTTTTGGCATGCATGACATAGCATGTGTGTCTTTGTTTCTTTGTTGTTGGTGACATGGATTTTGTTGGGTTTTGACAGTGGTTTTATCCTTGCCTTTCCATTTCCAGATAGCCATGGTGTGATGGGATTTTTTCTTTGTTGAGCTTTAGATTTCTGGAAGGTTGTTGGGCTAGGGTCAATTTTGGGTTAGTTTAATCAGTTTTGGTTAGAAATTTGTAAAGAATGTAAAGTCTCTGCAAAATGTGGAAGCGGAGCACGCAACTAAGTAAGAGTCAAAGGGGCTTTAGCCCCTTATATGGGTAAGTGATAGGATGGTTTTGAGATTCACCCATAGGTCGCGGGCCATGGTATTGTAATAGAAAGGCTATAAATATTTGAGTCATAGCGATTCTAGAAGGATAACTTTTGGTGAAGAAAAAGTGTAAGGGAAAAGTGATAAGGCAGGAAAGCTCTGTTTTCCTATACTTAGGCGAAAAGGGAAGGCTCTTGCAGCTGAGTGCATGGAGACCTTGGCAAGTCCGTAGCTGAGTGCATGGGCCCCTGTAGCTGGGTGCGCAGGGTAGAAGAGTCTGTAAATTGAATGTTGAATCTAATAAAGATTGTTTTGGATCGAATCTATTGCATCTGTGCCTTGTTCTTATTTCTATTTAAGTTTATGCATCGTCTCTTAATGATCTATTTTCTATGAAATAAAGTGTATTCTCTGCGTGAATTTGTTAGATCTTTAATACTCATGCATGAAAAGTATAATGAACTATTTCCGCGAAGATATTAAGTAGATCTGTTATTATAACTATTCGAATTGGGTAGATCTGCGCAAAGGAAAATCTAGGGTTTCTCTTTACTAGGCGAAAGTTGTGAATCTATCTCTTTTATGTCTGATAAGTACGATCATATCCCTTCGCGAATGCCTGGAGGTCAATAGAATAGAGTTGCAGTAGTGGAACATAGGAAGGTATAGATCTACGCGAAGGCAGATCTGAGCTGCAAGGGATTCAGAATACACATCAAATGGTCTCTAGATGCAAAAACCTGGTTCTAGCATCCCCCAATACTTCTTTGAGTGAGACTACAGCCTACACTACGTAGGTTGTTGACGAAAGGGCCAACAGTTGGGGTTTTTTTGGTTAGCATGAATAACTATGAACCTCGGTCAGGCCCCCTTAAGCCAACAAATGGTTCCGTTTCTGAGACTATGACCTATATAAGACTTGTGTGATGTCGAATAAGTGGTTCCCTATGAAGAAAGATATCAAGAAATGAATTCACCAAAAAGTGCATGTTTTTGCGGCATAAGAAAACAGAAGCCATAAATTGTCCAAGGAGTAGTGGTTGTAGAGATATTTGTACACAAACGAGACCAAAGCGTTCTTCTATTTCTTCCCTAACGAGCTACATGAGTGGTTTTCTAGATTGGCCAATAGTCATGGGAAATGGAGGCTTGACGGCCCTATAGTGTGGACTCCAGAATTGGTGCGATGTCTAGAAGCATTAGAAAGCAATATTGCGTGAGTCATGGATCATTGGATTGATTGCACACTTGGAAATTTTGTGATTGAGTTCGCGATCGATAGAAATATCAGTTATAGAAAAGTAGAACGTAGGCTCTTCAAGTGACCGCAAGGTAAGTATTTGAAATCATTGAAGACTTTGATTTAAATGTTGTTATGTGAAAAGTGGGTTATGCAATTACCTTGATGTTTGGAGCTACACGAAGTGGTAAAACTTTAAGAAGAAATGAAAGAATGAGCTCAGAGTACAGTCCGTTGATCGAATCCCCATCTAGTGACGATGAAGGGACGGTGCTGACTACACCGCGAAGTGCAGTATAGTTGATTAAACAGGGTTTCCCGAGGATACCTCATCCATCCACTCTGCTTCCACCTCCACCTCCACTTCCACTTCCACCATTCAACATGGAGAATGCGATGAAGATTTCGATTTTTAAAGGGTTAGGGAGTGAAGAACACAAATAGTTCTAGTTTGTTGTAGGAGCTATATGGACAACCCAACAAATTACGGACGATAACATCAAGAAATCGTAGTTGGTCACAGCCTTACAAGATCCAGCATTGACATGGTACATCAAGTACTGCATTGACAGCCCCAACGCGACATTGGTAGAGACCCAACAAGCTCTAAACAAGGAGTTTAGAAAGCCTAAGTCAGTGTTGAAATGTGGCAACAAGAATATTCCAATTTAATTTGTCCTTGAATTAAATTGTGAATTAAAATGAAATTTAGTCTTAACAGCTACTTGGAAATAATTAATTAAGTTATTTTTACTTAATTAGTTGGAGAAATTCAAGTTAGAAGTCTTTTTGAAGTCATGCAAGAGTTATCCCTTAAATTAAGGAGATAAGATTGAGTTATATTTGAGTTGTAATTAATTTAACTCAATTTGCTACGTTAAGTCTAGTTAAATTAGTTCCAAACTGTTTGAGGAACTAATGGTGAGTTAACAGTTAGTTGATGCATGCATGCACTCAACTAGTGTACTCCAGTTAACTGAAGATTCCCTCATTAGAAACTCATGCATGTCTATTCTAAGAAAGACCCAGTTGAGATTAAAGACAAGGACAGTGTACTACCAATTGCATGTTTTTTCTTATAAAGAAAACTCATGCATGTAGAAGGAATCAATTCCTTAAGGATTGCGTAGTTCTGACAGTGTATGAGATCAGGTGATCATCCATTGGGTGAATGAGTTTTCCACTTGGTTGAAGGAGAATCATCCCAGAGGAACAACGCAAGAAAATAGGATCTTGGAGGGCAGAGAGGAAGGCTTGTGAGAAGCCAGGATTGCCTGTGAGCATCTGTGAGGATTGTAATGAGAGCTAGCTAGTTGTGAAAGCTAAGGCTTTGTATAATTCCTATGTATTTCCACTTTGTATGATAATACAGATAGTGGGGTTTTTAGCTGAGGCTTTCCCCAAAGTATTTTCATGTGCATTGTGCATTGATTCTTCTACTTCTGGTTATATTGTTCAACTCGATCTTTAAGCTTCCGCAAATTGATAGTAGAAGTAGGTTATAGTATTCTTCTTTGATCTATATTGCATTATCGAGTTAACCTATAGTGAGATTTTCTACATGGTATCAGAGCCAAGTTTATCGGAGCTGTGAACAGTATACTGAGAAGAGAATTCGAAGTTTGAAGTTCGGGGTTGCAGGTGCAATTCGAATTCATATCATACTTCAAGGTTGACCAATGGAATTCTATGGCTTGAGACTCAAGTATGCCTTGGAAGGTAGCTCGAATTACATATCATGGAAAGATAGAATGGAGGTTGTATTAGAAGACAATGGCTTGAAGGAATTCAATGATCAAGAAATCCAAAAGCCAACTTCAACTAATGCACAAGAGTTGGCTGAGTGGAAGAGGTGCGTGGCAAAGGCAAGACAAATCATCCTTGAGGGAGTTTGAGACCATATTTTCTCGAGTCTCCATGGGAAGGATACTCCATTTTCAATGTGGAAGACATTGAAGGACCTCTACTAGAATAGTAGCAACCAGAGGAAATTGGCGCTCAAGGATAAGCCTCGAAGAATCAAGATGGAGAAGGGTGATACTATTTCCACATATCTGAACAAGCTCACCACCTGCAGAGACGAGCATGGCAGTGTGGGAATAACTACTATTGATGATGATATGGTTAGCCTCACTCTCCTTGGCCTTCCAAAGAGTTGGAATAGCTACCAGGACTTTATGAATGGAAGGGAGAAATTGCCAGATTGGGAACGATTGGTTAGATCTCATGTAGGAGGAGATCAAGAGGAGCACACGAGATGGTTCTTCATCCAAGGATGATGACGAAGAAAATCTGGCCTTAGCAAGTAAGGCAAGGAAAGGGAAGGGGAAGGCTTCCCATTCCAAATCGGATTCTTCTCATGGAGGGAAGAAGGATGACAAGTCTAAAGTGAGATGCTTTAATTGTCACGAGATGGGACATTATGCAACTAATTGCCCATCGAAGAGGTCCAAAAAGGGATCCTCAGAAGGATTGGAAGGTGAGGCATTAGCCTCTCAGTTTGAAATGGACTTTAGCCTCATCGCATGCATGGTGTCATCAATGATGGGTTGTGTCTGGTATCTTGATAGTGGAGCCTCATTCCACATGACCGGTGATAAAAGTTTATTCAGTGCCTTGGAGGAGAGAACCGTCAAGATGCGCATAGAGATGGGTGACAACGGAAGGTATAGTGTTTCAGGAGTGGGCACGATTTCTTTTCAGAGGCAGCATGGAGCTCCTATCACCTTGAAAGATGTGAAGTATGTGCCTGGACTGAAGAACAACTTGGTATCGGTCGCGATGTTGGAAGACAAAGGCTATGATGTTGTCTTTAGTATAGGAAAGGCATTCCTAAGACACATAGCCACGGGTCATACCAAGAGGATAGGGATTCGGGTGAATAATCTCTATAAACTAGAGGTAGATGATTGTGCAACATTGAGTACGAAAGCAGAATTGGTGCAAAGACAAGACATTAGCGAGTTGTGGCATAGGTGGTTGGGCCATTTGCATCATGGGGCTTTGAAGATAATGAAACAGATATCTACGGGACTTCCCAAAGGTAAACTTGAGCAAGTTAACACATGCAAAGGTTGTACCTTGGGAAAGTACACCAAGTCTTCCTTTCATGATTCAGACAGTCGAGCAAAGGCTATCTTAGAGCGAGTTCATATTGATGTATGTGGACCATTCTCGATAGCATCCATAGTGAAGCAAAGGTATTATGTGATTTTCATTGATGATTTTTCTTGTAAATGCTGGATTTATTTCATGCAGAAGAAGGACCAAACTTTCACAAATTTTTGTGAGTTCAAAGCTTTGGTTGAGAAAGAGTCAGGGAAGAAGATCAAGGCCTTGAGAAGTGACAACGATGGAGAATATGTCTCTCAAGTGTTTAAGGACTTTTGTGCAGTGGAAGGAATTAAACAAGAGTTGACAGCACCTCATAACCCACAGCAGAATGGGGTGGCTGAGAGGAAGAACAAAACTATTGTAGGGGCAGCACGTGCGATGTTGCATGAACAAGGCCTACCACTTCACTTGTGGGCTGAGGCATGCAACACAATGGTATATTTGCATAATAGAAGCCTGCATCACATACTTGGGATGAAGACACTAGAGGAAGATTTCTCTGGTAAGAGACCAGATGTGGGTCACTTCAGGATCATCGGTATATTTCCATGTGACAAAGGATGCACGGAAGAAGCTTGAGCCAACAACAGAGTTGGGGATATTTGTGGGGTACACTGATACACCTCACAACTATCATGTGTACTTTCCTACCAGTCGGAGGACAGTGGTTCGCAGAGATCTCAAGTTTGATGAGTAGAAGGCCATGTGAGTTTCTCTTGAGAGGGAGCTCCAACTACATGTTGTGGAGGAACTATTGGTTCCTAAGGAGGAGGAGCCTTAGATTGATGCGGAGCAGCCGCATGCAGAGGTTCCAGGAGTGGAGACAGCCACTCAAGCAGAGTCTTCCAGAGATAGACAAAAGCGCACAAGAGAAGCTGACAGATTTTTAGAGGATGCAAGAGAGAATGTGCGAGCACCATCTTCTCAGCACAGACAGAGGAGGTCACCTTAGTGGTACACTAGATACATGGCCCATGCTAGGGAATGTGTTGAGACCAAGCCATCTTCCTTTGAGGAAGCACTGTAGTAGCTGATTTGGGTTGATGCTATGGTGGAGGAGTATGACTCCATAGTTCATAACAGTGTTTGGGACATGGTTCCGAGACCAGAGAACAAGTCAGTTGTGAGTTCCCGTTGGCTTTGCAAGGTAAAGCAAGCTGCTGATGGTAGTGTGAAGAAGCATAAGGCAAGATTTGTTGCCTGTGGCTTTTCATAGGTTGAGGGGATTGATTATGATGAGACTTTTTCTCCTGTCGCAAGGTACTCATCTATCAGATCTATGTTGGCACTATCAGCACAGATGGGTTGGAAGATCCATCAGATGGATGTGAAGACTGCATTCCTCAATGGTGAGATTGAGGAAGAGGTGTACATAGAGCAGCCGGAAGGTTTTGAGACCTTCGATCATGAGTTGCATGTGTTCCGACTCAAGAGAGCGTTGTACGGGCTGAAGCAAGCACCTCATGCTTGGTACACCAGGATAGACAACTACTTCACTGGGTTTGGCTTCACAAAGAGTGAAGCAGATGCGAACCTGTACAGCATCGTGGTGAAAGGTAAGTTGTTTATCATCATACTTTATGTTGATGATCTCATATTGACTGGTGATGATCAGTTGATCATGTCTTGCAAGGAGGACCTTGCAAGAGAATTCGAGATGAAAGACATGGGTCTCATGCATTACTTCCTTGGCATAGAAGTGTGGCAGAAGGATGGGGATTTGTTTGTGTCTCAGGGAAAGTATGCCAATGAGATACTCAGGAGATTCCACATGGAGAAGTGCAAGCCCATGTAGACTCCTCTAGCTGGTAACTGGAGGAAGGAGGATGCTATTTCAAGAGTAGTGGAGGCTACTGTGTACAGGCAGCTTGTGGGTTCACTGATGTACTTAGTGAACACACGATCAGATATGTGCTATGCATTGAACCAACTGAGTCAAGTGATGGTTCAGTCTACCAAGATGTTTTGGAAGGCAGAAAAGCATGTATTGAGATACCTCATAAGAACATCTCAGTATGGATTATGGTATAAACGAGCAGAGGTAGTGAAGCTACAGGGCTTCACTAATGTAGATTGGGCAAGGAGTCCATCAGATCGGAAGAGCACATCAGGAGGTATTTTCAACCTTGGGTTAGTGATAGTTTCTTGGTACAACAGGAAACAGAGGTTGGTTGCACTCAGCTCAGTAGAGGAAGAATACATGGCTACAAGTCAGGAAACATGTGAGGCCATCTGGATGCAGAAAATCCTAGTTAGTTTGTTTGATCAAAGGATGGATCCAACTGTGATCTAATGTGATAATCAGAGTTATATCAAACTCTCTGAGAATCCAATATTTCATGATAGGTCCAAGCACATCGACATCCGGTATCATCATCTCAGAGACAGTGTAGCGACGAGGATCATGTTGCTACCAGTATATTTCGACAGAGGAGCAAGATGCTGACATTTTGACAAAGGCATTGTCAAAGTGTAAATTCGAGTTCCACAGAGACAAGATCGGGGTGGCAGATAATCCCTTTCTTGTTGAGAGGTAGTGTTGAAATTTGGCAATAAGAATATTCCAATTTAATTTGTCCTTGAATTAAATTGTGAATTAAAATCGAATTTAGTCTTAACAGCTACTTGGAAATAATTAATTAAGTTATTTTGACTTAATTAGTTGGATAAATTCAAGTTAGAAGTCTTTCTGAAGTCATGCAAGAGTTATCCCTTAAATTAAGGAGATAAGCCTTAAATTAAGGAGATAATATTGAGTTATATTTGAGTTGTAATTAGTTAACTCAGTTTACTGAGTTAAGTCCAATTAAATTAGTTCCAAACTATTTGAGGAACTAATGGTGAGTTAACAGTCAGTTGATGCATGCATGCACTCAACTAGTGTACTCTAGTTAACTGAAGATTCCCTCATCAGAAACTCATGCATGTCTATTCTGAGAAAGACCCAGTTGAGATTAAAGACAAGGACAGTGTACTATCATTTGCATGCATTTTCTTATAAAGAAAACTCATGCATGCAGAAGGAATCAATTCCTTGAGGATTGCGCAGTTCTGACAGTGTGTGAGATCAGGTGATCATCCACTGGGTGAATGAGTTTTCCACTTGGTTGAAGGAGAATCATCCCAGAGGAACAACGCAAGGAAATAGGAGCTTGGAGGGCAGAGAGGAAGGCTTGTGAGAAGCCAAGATTGCCTGTGAGCATCTGTGAGGATTGTATTGAGAGCTGGATAGTTGTGAGAGCTAAGGCTTTGTATAATTCCTATGTATTTCCACCTTGTATGATAATACAGATAGTGGAGTTTTTAGCTGAGGCTTTCCCCAAATTATTTTCATGTGTATTGTGCATTGATTCTTTTGCTTCTAGTTATATTGTTCAACTCGATCTTTAAGCTTCCTCAAATTGATAGTAGAAGTAGGTTATAGCATTCTGCTTTGATCTATATTGCATTATCGAGTTAATCTACAGTCAGAGGTGTAGTCGGTGACTAAGTTTAAAGAAATTCAACAAAAGATAGACGAGTCACCCTGGGATTTCGATCAAAGGTTGAAATTCTTGATTAGTCAGACCAATATGGTGATTATAGATTCCCAACATCTAGATTGGTATATCGCGTCGCTTTTACGACATTTAAGATTACCGCAGTCACAAAGAAAGATAGCAATGCAAGCAAAAGCCTTAGAAATCGTGATGAGGCTAGAAGCCTCACCCATGAAGGATACAAATCTTGGAGTGAAATAGATTCACTCGCAATTGGAAAACCTACACTTGGAGTTGCAAAGCTTGAAGAAAGGAAAGGAAGCCCAACCTGAGGTGTGTTTTGAAGTTTGGTGCTTGAAATGCAAGGTCCATGGGCATGATAAGGACCATTGCCTATATTATTAGAAGTATCTTATTGGGGAGGGCATGTTCCCCTGAAACCCGAGAATACCGCTGGGTCGAGCGCTGGAGCTACGCCATGGTGCGCAATCTGTCAGGTTACAGGACAACATGCAACTGATAATTTCCATTTACTACAGAGGTTTGTACAGACCCCCCAGCAATTGTTTTGCAATTTCTGTAAATCTATAGGTCATGTCAAATGCCATTGTAGGAGTTATGAGCTAAAGATGGATAGATTCCCTACCTATCGAATCCAGGAAGAAAACCGGCCTCAAGATCGAGGTGCATGAGTAGTGCGTGGACGATTTCAAGACCTAGGATGAGGAAGAGGGGGCGAAGCTGGCAGAGGACATCGGTAGATAATTTTCTATAACTATGGCGAAGAAGGACACTTCGCGCGAGATTTCCCAAACCCCATGCATCCGCCATGTCCCGAACAACCCGAACAACCTACACAGGACATCCAGATGATGAGGATAGAGTCCCGTGAAGAATATCACAACATAAATATAGTAACCAGAAGTGGTATGGCCACTGGTGCAGATAAGGGAAAGTAGCCTGAGACTGATGGGTGGGTGCACAAGGATGTTGAGAAAGAAATAGAATTTGATCTTAATAGAGCTAAAGATACTTTCATGGAAGCAAAGAATAACTTCATTGAGGCCTCCACCTCACAAAGCAACGAGAAAATGACGGAAACTAGTACGACACAAGAGGTAGATCCTTCGGTGTTATCTACTTTTCTAAAGACCTGTATGAAGTTGTTACATGATAAGAAAGCATTAGAAGGGCTGCAAGAGCTAATCGACAAGTGCGCAAATAAAGAAAAGACCCCTGCTGAACAACGCACTGTGAGGAAAATTGGTAAGCATAAGGATCGAATGGGGCGCAAGATGAGGTTGACCGCGCAAATAGGAGAATATTAAATGGACCAGGTAATCTTGGATCTAGGATATTATGCAAATGTCCTGCCTAAGCAGACGTGGGAGAGAATGGGGAGTCCTATGCTACAGTGGTCTCCTATCCAACATCACATGGCTAATCAATAGAAGATTATTCCGATGGGGCGCTTGTATGGTGTAATAGTAGACCTTGAGGGCACAAGTGTGCTGGCTAACTTTGAGGTCATTGAAATAGTGGATGATAGCTAGCCGTACCCCGTGCTACTGGGAATTGACTAGGGTTTTGATATGGATGCGATATTCAACTTGAAGAAGCAGAAAATGATGTTTGAAAGGAAGGCGCTCAGGTTTGTAGTGCCACTAGACCCTGCTGAGGGAGTACGTTATACTGAACATGCTCGCAACTCTGTGGAAGATGATGATGATCTAGATCAGATATACAAGATCATAGTGCAAAATGAAGATTGGATCAATCCTATGGCCGATGGATGAATTACATGGGATAGGGATAGTTCCTACACCTCAGACTCAGATGAAGAGCTTGAACACTGGCAGAATCGGTTGCATGAAGTATCTACGCTGCGTTGCAATATGATGACCAAATCATTACGGTGTGTCTCAACTGAGGTAAGGAAGCTTCCACATTATGATGGTTTGACTGATGTGGATATGTTTTTAGATGAATTTGAAAGGGAAGTACCTGAAGAACATCGCTTCCAAGCACTGGAGTTGGCATTGCACGCTATGCCTGCCCGTTGGTGGGGTACGCACAAGGAGAGCTTTGCTGGATGGAAGGAATATAGAAGAATGATGAGATTAAGGTTTGGATATGCTAATACCTGGATGATAGAGAAGTACAGTGGGAAGGATGATCTATGTGATCATTTGGCATGATGGACTAAGGCCTGGGGAACGAAGCCACAACCAGAATGGGTGCACATTTTTTGTCATACCTTAGATACAATCCCAATGAACTGGTATTTGGAAATGGAGCTTTGCCATGGGACAACTGAATGGGATATCTTAAGAGAAAGTTTCTTATTAAATTTTAGCTTTGAGGATGGGTTTGAATGCATTGATGAAGTGCTCTAGGAGATAAAAGTAGCTATATTCAAAACGCCTAAGGAACCGGTAGAATGGGCTCAGCCAGATTGGAGTACACAGTTGTGCCATGCGCTGGAATGTTACAATGTGACTGCTGAAGAGGAAGAAGAAGACCCATGGAATATTAACATTCCAGAGATAGAAGGATAGCGCGAAGTTGAAGGACCGAAGGCAGAAATCCCAGAGATATCAGAGTCTTTGAAAACTAGACAAGTAAATATTGGATCGAGAGTAGAGCCTAAGTTTGTAAAAATAGGAGACTATTGGGATGAAGATACAGTTGATAAGGTCGCAGAACTATTGCATGAATACCAAGATCTATTCCCAACAAATTTCTCGGATCTGAAGGGGATCATAGGAGATTTAGGTGCTATGAAAATCACTTTGAAACCTGATGCAAAGCCCGTCAAGCAGAGACCTTATCAGCTCACTACGAAGTATAAAGAAAAGGTACACCAAGAGCTTCATAAGATGTTGGATGCCAGAATTATTGAACCAGTAGAATAATCTAATTGGGTAATCCCAATGGTTGTCCAAGAGAAGAAACAGAAAGGCGAAATACGGATATGCGTAGATCTAAGAAAACTGAATGATGCATGTGTGCATGATCCATTTTCAACACCATTTGGAGATGAAGTGTTAGATAATGTTGGAGGATATGAGGCTTATTCATTTATTGATGGCTTTTCAGGATATTATCAAATAAATATTGCGTCGAACGATCGAAGCAAGACAACCTTCACGATGGAGTGGGGTTTTTTTCAGTATACAGTAATGCCATTCAGATTGAAGAATGTTCTTGCAATCTTCTCTCGGGTAGTAATCGTGGCGTTCAAGGATTTTATTCATAAATATTTGGAGGTTTATTTTGATGAATGGACTGTGTTTCGGTTGGTGAAGTGCCATGTTGAACTTAAAGAAGTGCATATTCTGTGTGCCCTTTGGAATATGACTTGGTCATATAGTATGTAAGAAAGGATTGATGGTGGACCCTACCAAGATCACTGTGATTGTGAATTTGGAAGCTCCCAGGAATGTAAAACTGCGGCACGTGACCTTGGGACACACTGGGTATTATAGAAAGTTTATCAAGGTGTATGCATAGATAACTGCGTCGATGGAAAAATTATTGAAGAAAGATGTGATGTCTTGTTGGGATGAAGAATGTCAGCACAACTTGGATGTATTAACAGAGGTGACTGCACCTATTTTGATGTTTCCAGACTGGAAGAAAGAATTCCACGTCCATGTCAACTCTTGCATTGCATTAGGCGTAGTATTAAAACAGGCAGAAGAGGGAGATATTGATCATCTGGTAGCCTTTCCGAGCAGAAAATTATCAAAAGCTGAAAATAATTATTCCACTACAGAGCACGAAGGACTGGCGATGTTCTATGCGCTACAAAAAATTAGACATTACTTATTGGGCAGACATTTTAAAATGTATATAGATCACTCCGCGTTGAAGTACCTGGTAAATAAGCCTGTGTTGGGTGAAAAAATATGTCGATGGTTATTGTTGTTTCAAGAGTATGACTTTGAAGTAATTGTGAAGCCTAGAAGGCTGAATACAGGACCAGCTCACCTGTCAAGGATTGAAATGGGCGAAGAACGAAATAGTTTGGAGGAGGGCCTGCCGGATGTGCAGCTCTTTGCGTTGCACGTCGCAGATGACAATTTTACTGATATCATTAAGTTTTTAACCATGGGTACAGCTCCAGAAGGATATTCCACTCAGCAGAAGAAGGAATTAGTAGTCTACTTTGCAGATTTTTCGGTGATTTTGGGCCATTTGTATAAGATAAGAACAGATGAAATAATGTGAAGGTATGTTCTAGAATTCGAGCACTCTAGTATCCTCACCAAAGCTCAGGGAGGAGTGGTGGGAGGACACTATCCTGGAAAAGCGACTACGCAAAATATTTTGTGCGCAAGGTTATGGTGGCCGACATTACATAAGGATTCTAAGGCATACCGCAAGGTGTGCGATGCTTCCCAAAGGATGGGAAAGCCTTGACGAATAGATGAATTTCCCCTAAACCCTCAGGTATCATTGCAAGTATTTGATAAATGGGTTATTGATTTCATAGGTCTAATACAACCACCAGGAAAGAAGATGGGCACGCGATATATTATTACTGCAACAAAGTATTTAACTAGATGAGCGGAAGCAAAACCATTAAAGGATTGTACATCTGCCACTGTTACGAAGGTTTTGTTTGAATATGTCTTAATGTGGTTTGGATGCCCAAAGGTACTGATGAGTGATAAGGGAACACATTTCTTGAATGAAACCATCAGCGCGATGCTTGAAGAATTTCAAGTGTATCATCAAAAGAGCACACCCTATCACCCGTAGTCGAATGGAATGCTGGAAGCATTTAACAAAATCTTAGAGGAACTCCACAATGGTTTGGATGAATTATATGCTGAGAAGGGCGAGCCTATCACTAGGCTCCTGGTGTATATCTCATCATGGAAAGGGAAAATGAAAGTAACCAAGGACCCGGATTCGGTTAAATTTATGGTCTCTACGTCGTTGCTACCAGATGAAGTAGTATTCAAAGGCGCACTCTTAGCACGTATCTTGGTGTTGAAATTAGAATATTTGGATCTCACTGACCATTAAAAATTCCCTCACTTAGCTACCAATAAGTACATGACAAATATTTACTATGAAGAAACTGGTGTTACAAGCTTGGAACCCATGAAATGGGTCAAAGGCATCCAGCATGCTGGATTATTGCATATGCTTTGCATGCCACACTTCCATCGGTCGATTATCAACACTGTTTGTGTGCGCCAACTGCTCACGTTGGTGCATGATGGGTGCTTATGGCTCAGTGAACCCATCCCTATAACTGATATGCTCATTCATAGAATTATGAAGCTTCCCTATAAAGGGGCGGACCCCACCAAGGAGTTTGGAGGAAAAAGAAAAGAAAAGAGTTGGCAGATAAAATGAAGGTTGAGTTTGGGCTGATCAAAATGTCATGCGGATATTTTGTCCACTCAATTAAGGACCAAGTGGTGCAATTTGCTGCCCAAATCCTAGCCGAGAAGATAATGAGGAAATGTCGCGTGAACGAAGTTCCGACGCCAGTTATTTCATTGGCTCCACAATGCGCGAAGGGGGTGCAATACAATTGGGCGCAATAACTATGTAAAGAATTCCTAGCGAATTGTCGCGAAGCATAGGAGGACAGCAAGGCATTTCACTATGCCTGGCTCCTGTTGCTAATTTTACTAGTAGCATGGTGCCTGCCGGAGGATAGTCAGTTTCCTTCGTAGGATGAAGACTTAACAAAGGAAGCGAAGTTCGCTTCGCTATGGGCGACAAAGGATTAGAAGAGGATCAAGGAATTAAATATTTTTTGGATATTGGTTGAAATGGACCTTCGCATAGTAATAAGTCAGTGGTCAAGGTTGTCTCCAACCATGTTCGAGTAGTTGAGGGCCTTCGGAAAGTTTAAGGCCAACTTCCATAAGGTCTCTATCTGGTCAAGGTGAGACCCGAAGAAGATATGGCACAAGTTTCCATACTTAGTGACAGAATTTGATGTGCAGGAAGTCGTGGGACTGTGACCAGAGGAGTGGCAGGAGCCCACAGATCATGGTGCAAGAACTAACAGACGATGGGAGAGCACCTCCGCACAGACAATAATCGAGTAGAAAAGAAGGAAAAAGAGAAAGAAACAGCACATGATAAGGATGCTCAAAGAAAGAAAGAAGCTGTTGAAAATTAACGTATTGAAAAAGAGTGTGCTAAGAAAGAGTGCGCTAGCCAGAAAGACATAGTGGAAGTTGAGAAATCGGCTTCCCAACATACTGAACAGCAGGAGAAGTCAGACCAGGAAGGAGGCAGGGGTGACTTGTAGAGCACTCCTTTTAGGCTATCGAAACGAAAAAAGGAAACAACTTTCAGGCCAAGGAAGAAGCACAAATTAGACAAGCAAGTGCACATTGACCTAATGGTCCTCACAGAAGGGGACCTCGACAAAATTGGGGCTATAGTCAGAGACACCACAATGGAATTGTGGCAATAGTTTGAGCAACAATATATACAGACGTTAGGGAGCGTCCAGTAGGATCTACGCAAACTGTAGATCTAAATAGGCAGGATTCAAGCGAGCATAGGGCAAGCGAGCGGGGTGCAAGCAATCCTAGCACAAGTGAGCGAGAGTGTGTTGGAGACAGAAAGAACTCTAGACCTGAGAGTCATTTCCTTACTAGAAGGATCAGACTGCACAGAAACTAAGGAAGACCGCACTCAACTGGGAAATATAAAAGGCATGGGGGTGAACTTAGTTGTGTTTCTACTTCAGACCCTCCATGTGCTTCATCACGGAGTCTCGGATGAGCTTTGAATGAGAGAGCAATGCGCACTTGCAATGATCAGCGAGGTGAAGTTAAACAATGAACAAATATTCGTTGAGAAGGCACATGCCCTGAAAGAAAATGAAGAGTTAGAAGCACGAAGTCAAACCTTAGAAACAACAATCACACAGACATGTAATTCCATCCTAGATGTACATATTTCGAAAGAATCCGTGGCTACGACAAAGATCATAAAATTGGATACTGCAGTCTGCGAATCAAAAGATGAGATAGGCAGAGTCACATTTGACTTCCAGATGTAGATATCAGAATTACAGCTAAAGCTACAGCCAACTACTCCACCAGAGGTCAGGGAGCAGCATGGCGTAGCCATCAAGGAGCACATGACTACTCTGGAGAATGTAATCAAAGGCTATGACTTCCTTTTTAACAACACCATGGAGTTATGGGACACTTTGCAGGAGGACCCAAACTTGCAAAGATTAAGTACAGAAATCAGAGAGGCCTAGCAGAAATATGATGAGATCAGGGTGACTGCGTGCACATTAGCACCAGTCCAGCACTTTGCGCACCTACAAGGGAAGCTGATACAAGCAAAAGTATAGGAATTGCAGCAAAAAGAATCAGTTTTAAATGCTCGGCTTCAACCTTGGACAGAAGAGGCCAGCCAGATTTCCCAGACTATTCAGGAGAAACTAAAAGCTTTGCAGCAGACTCATAGGACCATGTGTCTTGCAGTAGAGGGACCAACTACAGAAAAGTTGGTCGAAGAGGTGAAGCAAGCTGTAGTACAAGGCATCGCAGAGCTGGAAGCATTGAAGCAGGATTTCAGTGAGCTCTGCCACAAAGTAGAGAAGCCATCTGAGTGACTCGAGGGTGAGTCACCATATTTGTGTTGGGGGCCTATTGGGATAGGGTCCCTAGGGTCAATTTTTGGTTAGTTTAATCAGTTTTGGTTAGAATTTTGTAAAGAATGTAAAGTCTCCATGAAATGTGGAAGCAGAGTGCACAGATAAGTAAGAGTCAAAGGGGCTTTAGCCCCTTGTATGGGTAAGTGATAGGATGGTTTTTAGATTCACCCATAGGTCACGGGCCATGGTATTGTAATAGAAAGGCTATAAATATTTAAGTCATAGTGAGTTTAGAAGGACAACTTTTGGTGAAGAACAAGTGTAAGGGATAAGTTCTAAGGCGGGAAAGATTTATTTTCCTATACTTTGGCGAAAGGGAAAGGATCCTGCAAATGAGTGCGCAGAGACCTTGGCAACTCCACAGCTGAGTGCGTGGGCCCCTGCAGATGGGTGCACATGGCAGAAGAGTCTATAAATTGAATGTTGAATCTAATAAACATTGTCTTGGACGGAATCTATTTCTTTTGTGCCTTGTTCTTATTTATGTTTAAGTTTATGCATCATCGCTTAATGATTTGTTTTCTATGAAATAAAGTGTATTGTTTGTGTGAATTTGTTAGATCATTAATACTCATGCATGAAAATTATAATGAATTGTTCCATGAAGATATTAAGTAGATATGTTATTGTAACTGTTCGAATAGGGTAGATCTGCATGAAGGCAGATCTAGGGTTGCTCTTTACTGGGCGAAAGTTATGAATCTGCCTCTTTTATGTCTTATAAGTACGATTGCATCCCTTCATGAAGACCTGGAGGTCAATAGAATAGAGTTGTAGTAGTGGACCATAGGAAGGTATAGATCTGTGTGAAGGCAGATCTGAGTTGCAAGGGCTTCAGAATACACATCACATGGTCTCTAGATGTAGAAACCTAGTTCTAGTATCCCCCGGCACTTCTTTGGGTGAGACTGTAGCCTACGCTACATAGGGTGTTGTTGAAAGGGCCAATAGTTAGGGTTATGTTGGTTGGCATGAATAACTTTGAACCTGGGTCAGGCCCCCTTAAGCCAACACTTGTAGCTGCTTTTTTTTTCTATTTTTGTGTCCTTTCTATGGTTGGAGGGTGGATAGGTATTAGAATGAGTGGAAGGTGTGGCTATGGAGTGGGAGGTGAGGTAGGTTGGTGGTGGCATGCCTATTTGATGTTATTTTCTCTTTTTTCTTCATTTTTTTTTTACTTGATTTTTTTTATGGACACAGGGGGTGACATGGTCATGAAGGGGGTTGGGTGAGGTGTGGTGAAGTCAATGGCCTTCTTTTTTTATCCCAAAACAGGCCTGCATCATAATTCCTCCATCGGACTACCTCTCCTGTAGATTTTTAGGACTTCCTATAGTACTACAATAAATTCCTGTAGTAATTATAGGAAATCCTGTCAAAAGCATAGAATTGCTTGAAATTTGAATTTTCCTGTTGTTGGAGATGAGAATGGATGAATGAACATGGGAATTATGGAGGAGATGAAATGGACGAAGAAAAATATGGGGTTTTTTATGCCTTGATTCCCTCTGATCTGTGTGTCCATTATCTTCTTTGAAAACCTTATGAGTGGGCAGGTTTGAGGTCCCTGCCATTATTTTTTTTCTTTTTTTCCTTTTTTGGAAGACAACCAGGTTTCCTCAAAGGATTTTTTCATCTGGTGGTCTTCCTTGGGTGCCCCAAAAGAGTTTTTCACCCAAAGGTATTTTATTTTCCTTTTTTTTCTCTTTTTTTAAACACTCTTGGGCTGCCTCAAAGAGGTTTTCAGCCTAAGAGTGGTACTCAGGTGCCTCATAGAGGTTTTCACCTTGGCCTCTTTATTTTCTTTTTTTTTAAACTTCAACAGGCCTCAAGAACCTGGTGAGGTGGAAGCCGAGACTCCTTCAATTGCCATCATTGCCTTGTTGATGCTACTGATGAACTCCTTCTTTGAAAAAGGCTTTTTTTAGACTTTCAACCTATACCCATTAACAAGAAAAAGGATACCTTCTTCATCGATGGTTCTTACATGAACAGTGCCATTATCATGGCACTTTTCTATCACATATGATCCCAACCATCTGGTCATAAAATTACCTTTGAAATCTTTGTATCAGGAGTCATACAACAAGGCCCAATTACCTTCTTGAAATAGATTGTCTTTGATATTCTTGTCATGCCATATTCTTCTTTGTGCTTGAGACACTTCTGGGTGCAAGAGGGCCTGCATCTTGAATTCAACTAACCCATTTAGTTGGAGTAGCCTCTCTTGTTGTTCCCTTGTGACATCTAGTTCCAACTGTGTTGCCATCCTTAAGGTGTTGTACTCAAATGAATGGATATAAGAGCCTTCTTCCCATAAACCAAATAATAAGGGGTGAAGCCAATGGTGGTCTTCCAAGTTGTATTGTAGACCCAAGTGGCCTCCACCAGTCTGTCTTCCCAATCCTTTCTACTGCAACTAACCACTTTAGTCAGAATGCTTTCCAACATTTTGTTGGTGACTTCTACTTGTCCATTAGCCTAAGGGTGGTAAGGAGTGGACTTTTTGTGCTTAATCTTATGTTGGCTTAACAAATTCTCAATCATTTGTGAGGTGAATTGAATGCCTTGATCAGTGAATGATATGAAATGGAGCAGATTATTAATGTTGTGCTAATTCCCCATTCAAAATAAAACCCAAGATGCTTATTATTTTATTATCAAGTGATTAAGGATTCAATACTTTTGCTTAATTAATTGATTCCCATGAGAGTATCTTATGTAAATGTTAGAAACAATTTAACATAAAATATATGCTTAACAACAGCTAAATAACAACAAAGAACATCAAAATACAACACACAACAACCACATGATGAAGGAGTTCACCCCTCTTGCGCTACGTCTCCTTGGTCCAGCTTCCAAAGGCTTGGACCTCTCTATTATTCTTAAATGAAAACAAAAGTGTGTTTACAATGCTCAGATTCCTCTGAAACTTGTCTCAATGAGTTCAGGATACTCAAAAATGGCCATCTAGCCTCTTTTTTCATCCCATTTGGATAATAACTAAAGAAGTTATAACTTCTCCTAATTCTCCCACTATGTGTTCCACAAATTTCTCCAAATCCGACCAAAAAACCATATTTCCTCTCCAAAATCCACTGATGGAGCGATGAACATATGTATAATGAATGGGCGAATCCCCATGATACATAGGAAAAATGGGAGGCGATTTTATCAATAATATAATATGTATATATAATTTTTTTGGCAAATCTCTCACCGGATTATATTATCTTGTAAAGTCATGGCGAATCTATCACTAAATTATAAAATCTTGTAAGATCTTGGCAAATCTTTCATTGAATAATAAAAAGTGAAGTCTTGGCAAATGTTTTGTTAAAGTCTGAAACCATATATGATAATAGGAAAACATATTCATTAAATTGTAATATACTAATATACATGTTTGGAAAAAAGAAACATAATTTTATCTTCCTACAAACAATATTGCAAGTTTCAATGGCCATGTTTGTCAAGGTTCTCACTGTACACTCTTTCATACCCTTCTATTAGTTTTGATAATATTCCACAACAAAGTTCTTGTAGGTGTTGATCTTGACCACCAATTCTGTCAAGGTAGGAGAGATTAATCTTTTCTCTACCACTTTTGTCAAGCCATCAAATTTCTTTCTTATTCCATAAAGTCCAACTACGAGATTAAAAAAAAACACATTTTGTTTACCCCAACATGCCAACAAGTAGCAAGCCCCAACTATATAATATAAGTAGTAGGTATCCCAAAGGCCTGAATGGGATCTAATGGAAAGAAGTGACCATTGTCAGAAGCCTTCCAATCAATATATTAATATATACATATAGATTTATTATTATTTTAACTGGAAATATTCAATTAAATAATAAAATTTAATTACGTCTCTCCCAATATAAATTGCTTATTAGAATAATTCACTACCTTCATACTTCTTGCATTTTTTAACAACGTTGTAACATGTGGATTAATTTCCTTTTTGGTGCACAATCTCCACCTTTTAAGACAATATGGTGCACTCGCCCAACCCCTACAGATCATTACGACAAATTAAGAAAAAAAGAGAAGATGAAAGGTTGTACAAACTAGCATATTTTTCAAGCACTGGCCCAACCCCTATAGATCATTACGACAAATTAAGAATAGCAAAGAAGATGAAAGGTTGTACAAACCAACATATTTTTCAAACAACTAATCCAACATGAGGATTCAGTGCCTTAACTTTTTCATGAAGATATCATATTGAGGACGTTTGAAAAATGGTGGGAAATCTGGGCACTAGCTATCTCTCTTCTGCGAGGGTGATGCGGAAAGAGTGATAAGATTTCACTGTTTTGAATTTTTTTTTTGTTAAATCAGAAAAACCAATATTAATGGAGATATTGGTATTTTTTACTAAATTTTGTGAAGTGACTAAATGTAGCTTTAACCATTCACCTTAAGATGTTTTTTATAATATAATTTCCTAAGTCTATTTAATATCTTCATTATCATAAAAACCAACCTATATCCATCTTAACTCCACTTCTACCACTCTTGGAGGGATGAAATCTATTTATCCCTCTCAGCACTTGGTAGACTCGGAATTAAGATGGATCTAAGCTAATAGAATTTCCCCTTTAAATAGTCTATGCTCACATGAATACCATGATATTACCATGGGTCAATACCATGGGTTATCATAAACCTGGAGCTTAAAAACTACTATTAGTAATTTATAAAAATTAATAAAATTAATAATTGATTTTTATTTTAACCAAATTAAAATGTTTAAGTGACATTAAATTACAAGATCCATTTTTACCCTTGATCTACCAAGCCCCAGGATCAAATATTTTTTCACTCTATTCTAGTTTGCATATCATGATATTTGATCCCTCCCGGGCCTTAGTAGATCCATAGTAAAGATGGATCTATGCTGGTTTAATTCTCCCCTTTAAATAGCCTACATTCCACGTGAATACCATGGGTCAATACCATGTGGCATCCTTTTTTTTATAAATACTATTATTAGGGTTAATAATGGATTAATAATGTTTTTTACATGGTATTAATAATAATTTGGCCCATGGTATTTGGCCCATAGGCTTCACCTAAATATAACACATTTTTTGAGTGTTCTTAAATATAATGTGACTTCTGGAGTAAATATAAAAAATGTTTTATTTATTTACCATACCTCTTGTTTATTTATATTTTTATTAATTTACCATACCTCTTTTATAAATATGGTATTTGGCCCATAGGATTCACTTAAATAAAACCTATTTTTTGAGCCTTCTTAAATATTGTTTATTTATATTTTTATTAATTTACCATACCTCTTTTATAAATATAGTATTTGGCCCATAGGATTCACTTAAATAAAACCTATTTTTTGAGCTTTCTTAAATAAAAAGAGGGTTATGGACTAAATATAAAAAGAGGTTTTATTTATTTACCATACTCCACTTTATTTATATTTTTATTTATTTACACGTAAATATAAGGTAACTTACGGAGTAAATATAAAAAAATGTTTTCCATTATTCTTTATATGGTTATGACTAAACAGATGCAAACATGGAATATGGCAAGAAAATTATTCAATCTTTAAATAAACATGAAAATAAGAGACTTGAATTTTTAAATAAAATGAATTATTCTTTTGTGACCATTTATTCCAAAAAAATAAGGTCATTTTCTCGAAATTAACCCCAATACCATGAAATACGGGAAAATGAAAGAAAAAAACCTTTTTTACACCAAATGTGGAGGGTGAAATAACTATCATAAATACCTATTCTTGAAAATTAGGGTGAATGGAAGGTTGTAACTCCTAATTTCAAGGGCTAAATTTAGTTTTTTTACTCTCTCCCTTAAAATAAGGTGGGCTAACCCCCATACCTAATTTTTTTATAAAATAAATTTGAGGCGATTTGTAACAATGTACTGTGATACAAAATATTCACCCAATAAAAATATAAAACCCCTTAATTTCGGCCAAGGGCGAAAATTCGCCCCTAAAATTTTCCATGGCGAGGAATTTGCCACACCACAGACCATAACTTGTTGGTCGTATCGCAAATCGCAATCGGTGAGTGTTTACGGGCAGAAAGTCCTGTTAACACAACAACATGTTGCAATTGCGATATCGGCAGACCCAACGGGAATTTAAACTATTACATATAAAATCCCGCGTCCAGGGGCTTATCGCTCATCACAATCGGCAATCAGTGTGGGAACATAATCGGTGACATGGCAGACCCACCGGGACATTAAACTACAACACATAAAAGTATCACGTCTCGGCAGTCTATAGCAATCAAAACTTTATTGGTGGTAACAAAAATATTAGCAGACCCACCGAGCTATGAAATATAGTGTATAACATATCACGTCTGGGGATAGATCACAATCGGCATTGTCGACGGTGACACACACACACACACACAAAAACACACACACACACACACACACACACACAGATATATATATATATATATATATATATATATATATATATATATATATATATATATATATATATATATATATATATATATATATATATATATATATATATATATATATATATATATATATGTCGGCAGGTACCGGGTGCGATATGCGATATGCGATTGCGATTGCATCACATCGCAACCTGCTCTGTGTCAAGGGCCGATTCTTTAACCCAAACCACTTAATTATGCGATATGTGATATGCGAGGGCCAATGGTAGGCCACCACTTGACGCCTCCTCATTCGTTGAAGACCTTGCCACATCATCACAATCTTGCCATGTATACAAGTCAAACTTGAACTTTGACTTGCTCTAACTTCTGCATATGAACTCAAATTTAAGTGTCGTTCACATCGTTGGATTTAGAATCACGAGCTCTTAAATATGAATTTGAGTTTAAAAATATTCTGAAACTTTGATTTTTGAGCATAATTTTGAGCACTTGATCACTCCTCCCCACCGGAAGCCTTTTGGACCCCAAAATATTATATTCAGTTACTAAACAGATGAGGGTATTGCTTCCTCACCTTCCCCTATTCAATCCATTTGGCCTTTGATAGATTTGTACCTTTGAGACCCACTCGAAGATAATCAAAATTTCCCCTCTTTTATGACCTCGTTCTTTTGTCAAGTATGGTGTCTTGTTGAAGCTCATCAAAAAATTCTAGAGAAAAATCTTCAATTGATGGAATCTATACACTTTCTCCTTGATATTCAATCAAAGGGGCCTCATAAAATCTCAAATTTTCAACATTAACAACGGAATAAATTTGCATATATGAAGGCAAATCTAGCTTGAAAGCATTATTACCAATCTTTTCTAGATTTTTAAATGGACCATAACAGATTGGTTTCAACATTTTACCCTCACCTTGAAGCCTTTCCTTACTAATGTATAGCCAAACTTCATCACCTACTTGAAACTGATGATCCACACGATGCTTATCATGTCTTGCCTTATACTTGCCTTGACTCTTTTCTAGTTGTTCTTGAATTGTTTGGTGAATCAACTGAATTTTCTCAATGAATTTATTTTCTCTGTCTATTTATCTATGTCCATCTACAGCTACATCTTTCTCAAAGATGAAATCCAAAGGTGATTTATGCAAATAACCAAGACATGCCTCAAAAGGCAAAGTTAGAGTAGAAGAGTGTTTTTCTTGGTTGTAAGCATGTTGAATATAATGAAACTCTTCATCCCACAATTTAGGATGTTTGCTGCAATATCCTCTTAGCAAATGAATAATTGTCACGTTAACCTCTTCAGTTTGACCATCTGTTTGCAGATGGAAGGTTGTACTTTCCTTCAACTTGGTGTCCATCAAGTTCCATAAACTTGACCAATAATTCCCAACAAATTGGAAAACATGATCACTTACAGTAGAAGTAGGTAATCCAAAATGAACCCCTACATTTTGAAAGAAAATTTGAGCTATTTGTTCAGCTGTAATTTTCTTTCTACAAGGCATTAATATGCACATCTTTCTTAACCTATCCACAACTACATACAAATAATCATGACCTTTCCTTGATAAAGGAACACCTCCTACAAATAGAAACACTTTCCGATGGACGTGAAGGTATTGGAAGTGGTGTGTACAATCCTAGTTTCATATTACTAGGCTTAATGACTGCACACAATGAACAACCTCTGATAAAACGTGACACACTTTCAAGCATACAAGGCCAGTAAAAATACCTTTGAAGATTTGTTATTGCTTTACTTACACTGAAATGTCTAGCAATAAGAGAAGTGTATGCTTCCCTTGTGACATTTACTCTCTCTCCCTGTAGAACACACTGGTTGGTTCAAAACGCGTCGACAAAAATTTCTCCATGTGATTTTCGCCGAAGAATTCTTCAAAAATAAGATAAAAAAACTTATCATGCACATGGTAGTCTAATTCCTCAACTTGGTGGCCTTGACTCAAGTTTAAATATACCTCTTAAAAGTTAGCATCATGTGCATATTTCTCAACATAAATTTTAGGCAAAACGTAATGATTCTTGAGTAAAATCGTTGCATTAACAATCGGTCTAGAAAGCATATCAGAAACTCAGTTATAAATGCCTTTCTTGTACCTGATTACCAAGTGGATTTGTTGTAAAAATATCATCCAACGAAAGTGCCTTGATTGCTACAATTTTGTTTGAGATTACAGATATTGCAAAGCTTGATGATCGGTGTGAATAATGGTTTCTTTTCCTGTCAAGTAATGCTTCCATTTATTCACACTTTGCACCAATTCATGAAGCTCTTTATCATAAGTAGGATAATTAATAACAGCGCCATTAAAAATTTCAGAATGAAATGAAATGGACTTACCATGTTGTAAAAGAATTGCACCTAGGGCATAGTCACTTGCATCTGTTTGTATTTCAAATGGTTGTTTCAAATCCAGCAATGCTAAAACTAGGGCTAAATTGATCTTTTTTTTTAACACATCAAATGCTTTTTGTCGTTTGTCTCCCCACTGGAAGACAATCTTCGTGCTAGTCAAAGAATGTAGTGGACCTACTATGGAAGAGAAATTGGAAATGAACTTCCTCATATACTGCGTTGCCCCCAAAAAACTCCTTACTTTTGTGACTTATTTGGGTATTGGCCAATCACAATGACCGAAACTTTAGAGGGGTCAATCTTCAACTCTCCTCCTCCAAATATGTGGCCCAAATACACTAAGGAAGTTTTCCCGAATTCACATTTAGACATCTTTAGAAATAACTGTTCACATCCAACACTTTCCTCACATGCTTGACATGCTCTTCTCATGATTTGTTTAATATCAAAATATCATCTAAATAGACAATTAAAAACTCATCAAGAAAGGATCTTAAAACATCATCCATAACTCTCATGAATGTAGTTGTAGCATTGCAAAGACCGAAAGGCATAACCAACCATTCAAACAATCCCTGTTTGGTTTTAAAAGCAGTCTTCCAAATATCCTCCTTAGCTATTCGAACTTGATGATATCCACTTCTCAAGTCTAATTTATTGAAATATTTTGCATTCTTCAATTGATCTACCAAATCATCTATTTTGGGCAGTGGGTATCGATTCTTTATGGTAATTTTATTGAAAGCTCGATAATCTACACGCATGCACCATGTTCCATCTTTCTTGGGCACCAAAACAATTGGTGAACCACATGGCAAAGTAGAGGGATGAATTACGCCTTTATCTAAAAATTCCTGGACTTCTTTCTTAATTTCTAAACTTTCCAGAATTGACATTCAATACATACCGATATTTGGGAGTCGACAGTCTTGTTCTAGTTGAATTTCGTGTTGAATTCCCCTTTTTGGTGGCAATCCCTTTGGTTCTTGAAACATGTCTCCATATTGATTGACCACATCAACCAATTCATCTTTCAGCTTCATGTCACAACCTGCAAAGGATTCATGCTCTGTGTCATTCTTCTGCTTGATCATAAGGAGCACGAGATTCTTGTTGGAATTGACCAGTCACTTCATTTTCCCTACACTTGCCAAAGACAGATTAAGCTTTATGCAATGGGCTCTCACAATATACTCCACTCCATCTTTGAACAAATGATATTTGTTCTCAAATCTATGGAAAACAGCTTTCCTGTCATACAAATATGAGCTTCCCAATACAATTCCAGAAATATCCAGTGGCGTTACATCTAATTTGACTTCATCAACGAAATTGGCAGTGATTACAAACCTGAAAACGCATTTCCTTGTGACCTGAGTTTTGCATCCTTGGTTATCCAACCCAACGGATACTATATGATGAGGCATGGTTTCCATATTCAACTTCTTGACCAACTCTGTAGAAATTAAATTTGTCTGAGATCCATGATCAAACAGCGTATCAATCTTGGTGTGTTTGGAAATAACTCTGATATGGAACAACTCAATTTTGTTTTCCTCATTTGAAGTATTATTGGAGTTATTTGATGCGTTGGTAGTTTCCATGGCTTCCTCTTTGCTTGTATTTGACACGACTTTCCTTTTAGTGACTGTGGCAGCAATCTTCATTCATCACCTGAGTCAAAGCCCAAGTCTTGTTGTGCAACAGCATTTGTCCTATGTTTCCCTTTATTGTTAGATTTCTTCGGTCGTAATTCTGGATGAAGCTTTCAGCAATGCGCTTCATCATGGCCCTCTTTGGAACAATTCTTACACATGGGTTTCTCCCCTTCTTTCTTAACAGAAGCATTTTTCTTCTGCTTTCATTTAAATTTCTTCCCTTTTTTGCCACTCTGAAATGGATTCTTCTTACCTTCTTCCTGTACATTTTTCCCTCTTATTTCAAGGTGTGTAGCTTGAAAATAGACCTCATCAAGGTTCGTGGGACTAAACATAAGAATGGTATGTCAAAGATAGCTATGCAACCCTCCTATGTATTTCAGCAATGTATCTTGTGATTGTAAGTCTACTCCTAGCATAAGAGCTCTTCTCCTAAAATCTTGAGTATACTCTTGCACATTTTGACCTTTTAATTGTCTGAAATTTTTCCAATTCATGATAGCTTTTTGCATATGGGCTAAAGGGTAGAATTGTCTTTTTATAGCGACAATGAAATCAGGCCAAGTAATAGAGATCTTACCATGTTTTTTGATCTCGTCTTGAGTCATTTCTTCCCACCAAATGAGTGTTTCACCCTCCATTCTCAATGAAGCCAATTGAATTTTGATATCATCCTCTTGAAGGTTCTGAATTCTACAATACACCTCCAACTAACGAATCTAATTATCCAGCTTCTCTGCATTCACTTCACCATTGTACATAGGCAACTCGAATTTAACATCAAGCTTTAGAAAAGGTGATTTACCAATTCCTTTTGCAGAATGATGATGAGTATGAGTATGGGTTGTCATAGTGGAAGAGGGTGAAGATGCTTGTGAAGTAGAAGATGAAGAAGATGGTGGAGAGGGTGGAGGTTTGTCTCCATTCCCATTGCCTCCTTTTCCATTACCTCCTCCTGAAGAGACTTCTTCTTTAGGAGGTTTGGAACTTTCTCCTTGGAATCTGTTGTTCCTCTCTTCATAGATGACCTTCACCATCTTTTTCATATCAAAGAAATCCTTTCTGAAGGTCTTCTCATCTTCTGTCATGATATGTTCTCCTTCATGAGACGTGATCTCTAGAGACTCAACTGCAACTTCTGCAACTTGTGGATGTATTGATGTAGAAGACTTTGGAAATGTTGTTCTTCTTCCACTTGACCCAATTTCAGGGCTTTCAACCATCTTTCCTTCTCCTCTTTTGAGTTTTAACCTTGTAAGCATGACATAAACTTGCAAACAATTAAATCCTTCTTTCACAAAGAAAATCTAGAAAGCTAAAACCAATGCTCTGATACCAACTTGATCTGAAATGGAGCATATCAATAATGTTGTGTTGATTCCCCATTCAGAATAAAACCCAAGATTCTTATCATTTCTTATCAAGTGCTTAAGGATTCAATACTTTTGCTTAATTAACTGATTCCCATGAGAATTTCTTATGTAAATGTAGAAACAAATTAACATAAAACATATGTTGAACAGTAGCAAAATAATAGTAAAAAACATCAAAATACAACACACAGCAAGCACATGATAAAGGATTTCACCCCTCTTGGGTTACGTCTCCTTTGTCCAGCTACCAATGGCTTGGGCCTCTCTATTATTCTCAAATTACAACAAAAGTGTGTTTACAATGCTCAGATGCGTTTGAAACTTGTCTCAATGAGTTCAGAATACTCAGAAATGGCCATCTAGCCTCTTTTTTCATCCCATTTCGATAAGAACTGAAGAAGTTATGACTGCTCCTAGTTCTCCCACTATTTGTTCCACAAATTGCTCCAAATCCGACCAAAAACCCATATTTCCGCTCCAAAATCCATTGGAGGAGTAAGGAATTCATTGCACCGTGAGCCATAACCTATCGGCCATATCAAAAATTACAATCGGCGAGTGTTTGCGAGTGGAAGGTCTTGTCAACAGAGTAAAACATTGTGATTGCGATATTGAAGGACCCGGCAGGAATTTAAACTATTACATATAAAATCTCGCATCCGAGGTCTTATCGCTCATTGCAATTCACAATCGGCATGGGAACATAATCAGCGATATGGCGGACCCACTGGAAATTAAACTGCAACACATAAAAGTATCATGTCTGGGCATTCTATCGCAATCAAAACTTTATCGGTGGTAACAAAAATATCAGCGGACTCGTCGGGCTATGAAATATAGTGTATAACATATCATGTCTGGGGACAAATTGCAATCGATGTTATCGATGGTGACACACACACACACACACACACACATATATATATATATATCAGTGGGTACCGAGTGCAATATGCCATTGTGATATATCGCATCACAACCTTGACTGTGTCGGGGGCTAATCCTTTAACCCGAACCACTTACCGTTGTGATATGTGATATGCGAGGGCCAATGGTGGGCTACCACTTGGCACCTCCTCATTCACTGAAGACCTTGCCACATCATCCCAATCTTGCCATGTAGACAAGTCAAACTTGAACTTTGACTTGCTCTAACTTTTACATATGAACTCAGATTTGAGTGTCGTTCACACCGTTGGATTCAGAATAACGATCTCTTCAATATGAAGCTAAGTTTGACAAGATTCTAACACTTTGATTTTTGAGCATAATTCTGAGCACCTGATCAGTGACTAGCTCTCTAGGGTATCCAAACTTGTAAAACACATTCTCCCTCAAGAATTTAGCTACTTTTTCCTTTATTGCTACCTTTACAACTTTGGCTTCAACCTACTTTGTTAAGTAGTCAGTGCACACAATGATGTACTTTTTCTATCTAGATGGAGGATCAATGGGCCCAATGAAATCCATGCCCCACTTGTCAAATGGCTTGAAAGTCACTTGAGGTTGCAAAGGCATTTCATCCCTGGGGGTAGGTTTCCCCATCCTTTGGCACTGATCACACTGGCTGGTATACCTTCTTGCATCCTGGTGGAGAGTGGGCCAATAATAGCCAGCTTGTAGAACCTTGCATTTTTTCCTTTTGGCTACAAAGTGACCTCCACAAGGCCCATCATGACAGGACATATGGAAGTCAAAAACTTCCCCCTCCCTAACACATCTTCTCAAAATTTGATCTAGGCCCAACTTGAAGAGATTGCCCCTAATCCAAGTGAACGAGGCGCTTTTCCTTATGATTCTGATCTTCTCCTTAGAGGGAACTATGTAGCTACTAATTAGTTGGCTATGTCAGCAAACCATGGAGAGAGAACTTAAATGGTGAATAAATGCTCATCTGGCAACTGGTCATCAACCATTCCTTCCTCACCTATAGGCAAAGTCAATCTCGAAAAAAAATATGCAACCACATTTTCTCTACTAAGCTTATCAATAATAGTTAGATCAAATTGTTGTAACAAGAGTAACCATCTATTGGCTTTGCGGGCCTTGACCCAAGTTCAACGTTAGTCAGCCAAACAAATCCCTACACTACTGGCCCTTTCAACATCAGCCCGCAGAGCATGGACTGACGTCTCACCTGAAGCAGTATGGGGGGATCCTGGAACCAAGTTTTCGCACCCTGAGATGGTCATGATGTTAGTTTATACCCTTTGCCCCTACTTTCGCACATGTCACTAAGCCTTAGGGCTCTGTCAATCTACCCTTTATTCCACCCTTCAGTACCTTCACAAAGGTGTATGATTGACCTTCGCGCAGCCCTAACCCGGTGGTCCAAGTACTTTTGCACAACTAGGACAATGTATTGTATAGGTTCCTAAGTTATCTCAAGTGTATTAATTATCTTACTAATCAATCACAGTTAGTGTCGCATAAAATAATATCCTTACTTCCGTTCAATTAACTGATACAATCACATACATTCACGCATCAAATAAACATTGTAAATTAAACCCAAAACGCAATATAATCATATGCATGAATAGGGACTAAATACAAAACAATTGCAGAATACTTCTATTTATTGATATCTTCTAGTTTAATACAAACTCTATCCGCCATGCGCACACAGCTGCAGGGGTTCGTGCACTCAGCTGTAGACTTCAACCCTAGGCCTTTGTGCACTCAGTTGCAGAGCCTCTACCTACACTAAGATCTAAAACACTTAGACTTCCCTACCTAAACTCCAATGCTTATTTTTTCTCCCTTGTCT
Source organism: Pinus tabuliformis (assembly GCA_031772625.1). Taxonomy (NCBI): domain Eukaryota; kingdom Viridiplantae; phylum Streptophyta; class Pinopsida; order Pinales; family Pinaceae; genus Pinus; species Pinus tabuliformis. Next base: position 1,203,542,459 of record CM062804.1, read on the forward strand.
GCCTAGAGCTTACTTACTTAGCTCTTTTTTATACAATCCCATGGTCCGCAGACCATGGGTAGATCTTTAGAGCTGACTTGACACTTTACAAAATAAGGGTGGACAAACCTTTAAGAATCTTGACATCTTCACGCTCCGCGACCACAAATGCAGAGACTTTACAATTTTATTACAAAATTGTCCCAAAATATGGGATTTTATCCCCAAAACTACTTGTTACACTAAAAAATGTCACCTTGACTACTTACAGTTAGTATGGCTCAAATCAACAGTCATGCTACCCTCTTAGGCAAGTCTCATGCCTCTGTTATCCATCTCAAACTCAAAAAAGAGAGAAAGTCTTGTAAAAATCATGTTTATCTCTGGGGTCGCAGGTTCTCTCTAGCCTTACCTGCGGGGACGCGGACCATGTTCACAAAATCTGCGTCCATGGACGCTCTGTATGTTAAGGGACAGGTGCGTCCCTCTGTAAAAGGCAAAATGCGCGAGTTTTATCTTGAAAAAGTTACTTGTGGTTACTTCTAGAACATTCTAGAGGTCGGTTTGATGAAATGGATGTGCCTCCAGTTGGTTCATGTATCTCTATTAAGGGGGAACTTATCCCATCAATAAGGGAGCTATCCCACCCATAGAGGGGGATGATCCCATTGATAGTGGACCTGAATAACCTCTTTACAGCACTATAAATGAAGGCATTGAGCCAGAAGGAGAAGAGGTTGGAGCTATACATTTTCTTTGGGTAAATGCTGCAGGATTTAGGTCTTCCATTAGAGCCTTTGTGAGGAGAGATTGTCTTCACTTGATTCTACTTGGGAGAGGGTGAGCTTTGTCAAAGTAGAGGAAAACCCTTGATGGACCCTGGGAGGAACTTGCACAACACCAAGGCCAGGTTGTAAGAGTTTCTTTGTTTCGTTATTAATACAAACTGGTTTATTTTTCTCAATAGCTTGTGTTAATGAGTTATTTCATGTGTTCCTTGGTCTGCATGTTGAATATATGTTTTATTATATGAAATGCAAGTGCTTGGTAATTGTTTGATTGTTTGTGGTTGCAGGAATTGACTTGAAGGAGGAGCTCATCCGGATCGTCAAGAACGAACTTCAACAACAGCGTTTTGGAATAAGGTAAGCCTAAACACTTGTAGTTTTCATGTTGTAAAAGGTGTATTTAGAGAAAGATTACTCCATTTTGTCTTGTTTGTCATTAGAATGTCTTAGACTTCTAGGAAGGTCAGTCGTGTCCGCACCCTTGACAGATTCCGTGTGACAAATTGGCGACTCCGCTGGGGAATCCATTAATGAGAGAGTTTTTTCCTTTATATGAACTTTGCTTTGAGAAAATCATTTTTATTTTCTGGTTTTTGACTGTGAGAATTAGTATTTGGGTGGCTTAGCTGTAGATTTAGTTGGCTTTAGTTTTTCTTCCTTTTTCCAGAAGGACGCAGTCTCTGTGTGCTGCACAGTGCGTCCTTGGACGCGCTGTTGTCGACTGCACAGTGCGGGGCCGCACCTGTGACAACGGGTGGCCTGCGTCTTCCTGTAAAAGTTAAGAAAATTCCATTTTTGCCTTAAATTACTTTTAGATTTTGTTTTTTCTTAGTGTTTTCTGCCCAGATCCTTTAGTACCCTGTCAAGAATTCTCACCTGAACTGGTTTTGTGAGCTTTGAGTGTTTTAGTGGTTTTCAACGAAGTTTAGACCTAGGGTTTGATTTTTGGAAAGGCTTTGTAGTGACTTTGAGCTTAGAAAGTTGTCCAGCCTTAGATATCTCTGGTTAGTCAACCTTCTTAGAAGTTGAGCCTGCCGTAAAGTCTCCTTGTTTGAGCAACTTGTCATTTGAGTTGTTTTGGGTCAAATTTCGAATTGCTTGTTTTTAAAGTATTGATTTCCATTTTCAAAAAGGACAAAAAGATTAGAATTTTGTTTTGACTAGTTTTTGGTTCTGCAATAAGCTAGTCCTTGATTTGATTGTGATCAAGTAAAACACCTTAGAAATAATCATTGTTAGTTTTGGCCTCGTTAAGATTGCTTAGAGTAAAATTGCCTTTAGTTTGCTTATGAGTGCATTTTCATAGATTTTAAGAGTTGTTAAGATTGTTTTTTGGTTATATTAGATTTATTTGCTTTATTAAAAGAAAAATACAAAAACATCTTCTTAAAAAGTCTTGTTTCAAGTAGCTTTTTGTTTTCAAAAGAAGAAAAGAGTTTTTTCGTGCATGTAAAGAGAAGTTATGTTTTTATGCTTGGAAAAGAAAAACGAACTGTTTCTTTGATTGTCTTCAATCTAGAAGTTGCTTTTATAAAGATTGCATTCTCTCAACTTTTTAGTTAAGCAATTCATCGAAAAAGTAAAGTAGTGGATAAATCATTTTAGGTGCATTTTGTAGTGGTTTCGAGTCGAGTCAACATACCACTAGTTTCACTTCCATCACCTTTTGACTTAAGAAACAACCTTAAAAGTAACGCTTAAATTAAAATCAATCTAGTAATCTTTATTTTTCTAGGGCTCTGAAGCACCAACATAGCTTAGGCTAGGGTCTTGGAGTAGGTGAGTACTTAACTCTCCAAGACTACAAAACCAAACAGATAGTCTATCTTGAGTAGAACAAATCCAATTGTTTCAGTTACATTCTGGGAAAGCTCCTCTTAAAGGAGAAACACGAGCTCGTGTCCGAACCAGTGAGGGGATCATTCCTCCCTCGTTGGGAACGACGCCAGGCAGTACGTATTACAAACGGTAAACCTCGGATTAACCATTGTCGAGGAGCCAGGGGTCACTTATCGGTAAACCTTGGATTGTTGTCAAGGAGCCGGTAAGGGGATTGGAGCTTGCTACTCTGCCCTTGCGTGCTGTCGGAGTTTAGACTGTTCCCCCAGGTGTAATTGTTGTGATTGGTAACCTTAGTGGCCATAATATCTAGGATTCTACCCAAGGTGACGGTGGAGGGAAGGTCCCACTGTACCTGGAGCAGACGTCGGTTATACTCACTTGGATTTTCTGGGGGGTTCGCTTCACTTCGAGACGGTTAAAGTGGAGGAACTTGGTCCAGTCTATTCATTAAGCAGGTTGCCGGGGTAACTGTTCCACCCACTTTTTCTGTACTGAATCCTGCGAGGTTGGGCCTAATCACCAACTAGCGCTTTTGGTCCGGAAGACTACTGTTTGTGTGTGGTTTGACGCTCTAGATTATTTAGGCGTGTGCTTCAAATTTGATTGGTTCTTTAGAAGACTTTAGGTGGTTTGATTTGAAATTTTTTACTTTGATTTCGTGTGTTGTAGTTAAAATCTTTAATTGTGGCGGAATTACCGAGACAGTCCCGTAGACTTCGGGGCAAGTCTCCTGAGATTGTTACCGGAATAGATTTGTTAAGAAAACTCCGTAAATCGCGGGGTGAATCTCCTGAAGACATTCCGGGTCATTTAGAAGGGTTAAAGGTCCTTGTAACTCCTCCTAGTGGCAGTAGAGTAGGTTCACCTGAAGAAGGAGAATCTTCTTTGGTAGTCCATCCAGATTACCAAAGATTAGAAACAGGTTACAATCCCGAAGCTGTTACAGTTTCCGAGCTTGCTGGTAGTTTTTCATCTGCCAGTGAAACAGGCGAAGAACCTGAAATTTCAGAACCTGTTACTCCAACTCCTAGTGTTCCTGATTCACCAAGAATAGAAAGAATTATCACCGAAAATCTTCCTGTTGGATTAATTGCTATAGAAGAACTTGTTCCAGAGGAAGAAATAGGCGTTTCTGATTCTGAAGATCTAATTACCCTTGATCTAAGGGAGCGTGAATCCATCTTTTACAGTCCTCCTAGAAGTGAATCTTGGTACCTTGCATTAACCAATTTTTTAGACAACTCAGTAGGTTTTTCTACACCTCGTACTCCGGTTCCACCTAGAGGAATTCATTCTCCTGTAAATATGTCTGGTCAGTCGTCTGTGTTTTCACAAAGTCCTGAATCATTTTTACATGGCGGTCCTTCTGTTCCTACTGGGTATCAGTCACTTTCTGGTACCTTTGCGGGAGCATCTCCTCAACCTGTTGATCATGGGTTATTAGTTGGAAACAGTGGTAATGTACCATTGAGTATAGGTGAAGTTTATATGATGTCAGGTTCAACTCCCATTAACCAACCTCAAGGTGGCCAATTACCGCCTGGGGGGCAACCTTCGTTAATGCCTGGGGGGCAACCTCAAGGTACTTCATTTGTGACTGGGGGGCAACCTCAAGGGTATCAACCCCAAGGGTATCAACCCCAGCCTCAATACGTACCCCAAAGTCAACCTCAGTATCAGTATCAACCTCAAGGATGGCAACCTCAAGGATGGCAACCCCAAGGGTATCAACCCCAAGGGTATCAACCTCAAGGATACCAACCTCAAGGTCAAGGTCAACCCCAGTATTCGTATTTACCTCAAGGTTATCAACCTACGGGTCAATACCCTGGTCAAGGTTATCAACCACCTCAAGGGCAATCATATGGGACTACACCTTACAGTTATCAACCCTATCCTCAATACGGCTATGGATCTCAGTATCCTCAACCTGTTACGAGTCAATACCCTGGAATGTTAACATGGGATCCGTCACAGGGTCAACAGATGTCGCAACCAAGTATACAGTCGGTACCTCAAGCAGGACAACCTGCAGTTCCTGGTCCACCCCAGCAACCGCAACCTGTCCAGTCAAGTGTTCAGACCCCTGTAACTTCTGTAGTTACTCAGCCGCCAATTGCACCGAGTACTCCACCTCACACGGCTGCAGCAACTACCGCTTCATCTACCATGCTTACATCTGGAGTATCGGCAGCTCCGGTTTCTACTGTCCCTGTAACCGCTCCTCAGACATCTGTACCGTTGTCTGGACCCACGGTTCAAACCACAGTCCAGATGCCTGCAGGTCAACCTGGTACAAGTACGGTTGTTACTACTCAACCTCAATTTGTTCAACCTCCGTACCAGGGACAGTATCAACCTGGGCAAGCTGCCCAACAACCGGTTTACCAGTATCAACCGTATCCTGGGTACAATTATCAACCACCTCAACAACCCCAGTACGGTCCGGTTAATCCTGGTTTTCCAGGAGGATATAATATCCCCAATGCGAATCCTGTTCCTAGTTATCCTGGATATCCTCCTCCTGGGGCTGGTATTGTGACTCAGAGTTTCAGAGATCCTAACCGGCAGTTACCATTTATTGCGACTTTAGATTTACCCGACTTGACGCGCCTAACGAACGATCCAATTCAATATCTTCCGTTCTGGCCGCCAATGCCAAATAAGTTGCCCAGCGATATACCCAAGTTCGAAGGTAAGTCTGGAGAGGATCCGTCTAATCACGTGATGACTTACCACCTCTGGTGTGCATCAAATTCCATCTCAGATGATTCTATCCGCTTACGTCTTTTCCAGCGTACACTCATTGGTCTCGCAGCCAAGTGGTACATTGAGTTGCCACGGGCTTCTTTTTACAACTTTAGCCAGTTAGCTACTTCATTCTTAACTCATTTTCAGTTACCAGTCAGATACGATAATGGTACGGAATTATTAACTTCGCTAAAACAATCGACATCCACGTACATTTCTGATCACATCCATGAGTGGAGACGTCGAAGGAGATTAGTGAAAGTTTTTATCCCGGACCAAATTTTAGCTGAATGGTTTGTAAAATCATTATTACCAAGAATTACTGAAGATGTAGCTAAGGCCGGCGTAGTTACTGAGGAGCAAGTCATTGCTCAGGCACAATACCTTGACTTAGTTTACACTCAGTCGGGTACGTTACACGAGAAAATTCCGGATCTTCCAAAGTCAAACCAAATCGCTGCTGCTCCTTCGGGATCTCATGCCGCTGATGGTATGATCGGTATCGTGACTACGAAGAGTAAGAAGAAGTCTTCCAAGACCTCCAATACTCCAATTATCACTTTGCCTGATTCTCCGACAGGAGAGTCTTCTCCTCCTGAACTTACCGCCGACATTCACGCTGTAGAGTCATCTACGGCCAAATCCAAAAACGGTGGAAAGAAGAAAGGAAAGAAGAAGGCTAAAGCAGACAAGGCTCCAAAGGAGAAAACGGAAAAGTCGGAAACTAATGACGAAAAGCGCAAACCTCGTTATCCTTGTCTCATTTGTGAAGAAGATCATTTTACGAGAGACTGCCCTCATCGGGCCGAGGTAGTGAAAATAGTTAAAGGTTCTCCGACTCCTGCTGTGTTAAAGAATCCATTCCCCGAGCAGGAAAATAAGATGATAGGTTCTTCTTCGAATGCCAGTGAAGAACCCATTTTGATGATGTCTCATGTCAGGATTGCGACTCGATCGCAAGATTATGGTAGTAAGGCTCCTGTTGATGGTAAAGAAGCAGAATCTTCTCACTCTAACCCATCAACCTCAACTCCTGGTTCCGATCCACTACAGATCGAAAAACCTAACCCAGACTTAGTGATTAAGCCGCCCGCCAAGGGTGTACTTCGAAGGTCTGCTTTCAATCCACATGCGAGAGCAGCCCAGAATTACAACATTGTTGAAGACTTAGCTGTTTCACCTTCAGCAATGTCGGCACTCGAAGTGCTGCAATCATGTCCAGCGCAACGAAAATTGCTTTTGTCGGCTATTGGAGCTGTCGATGTTCAGGACCCGAACCTAATGATCTTTGATCTAGAAAGTAGTACACCGCGTCTCCCCCATCAAATGGCTTTCCAAATTCCAGTGATAGTCAAAAACAGGCCTATTCATCGGACTGTGATTGATGAGGGAGCTTCTACGTGTATTATGTCGATTCAATGTTGGAGATCGCTTGGTTCTCCTTCGTTGAACCAATCCCCCACCATCCTTAAGGCCTTTGATGGCCGTGGGTTCCGTCCGTTTGGTATTCTACAAGAATTGCCTATAGGGGTCGAAGGTAAAACCGTTAGTCTGGATGTGGAAGTGGTTGATGCCCCTCTAGACTACAACCTTCTTTTGGGTCGAAGTTGGTCATATGCTATGACAGCGGTCGTTTCATCGGTCTTCAGAGTCATTAAGTTTCCACATAACGGTAAGATCGTGACTATTGATCAGCTGACATACTTTTCATCCGACCCAACCTCTTTAGAAACTATCCAGCATGTTGGTAAAACGACAATCCCTTATAGGGACATTGGTGTAGGTTTAGTTAAGGATTCCGGTTTACTGGGAACTTTTCCTCTCCCTCCACTCAATGCAGACCCTTCGTTCGCAACAATTCATATGATCACGTCAGAAAACATTATTTATGATGATCCTTGGTATGTTCCCTCTGACTCTGAGCTAGACTCACTCGGTGATGTTATGCCGTTGAGTCCGTATGAGATTGCTTATGAAGCTCTTATGTCTTTTACCGACTTTCATTCAACCGACCAAATGAATGTGGTCAGTGAAGAGTCACTTTTCACCTCACCCTTAGAACGGATAACGTTTCCCGAAGAAGTGTCATCTGACGAACAACTTCGCGAAATCCTAAGTGTAGATGATCTACCATGGGAAGATCTCCATCACAGATCTTCGTTTTTACCTAAGGATGATGCCTTTGAAAATGATTTTTCATCTATCTTTACCGCTGAATATGTCAAAGACGCTCAGGATCCAACGAAACATTCTGATTCAGAGCTGAATTTAGGGAATATTTCTCGTACTATTCCCATTGATATTTCAGTGAAGCCCGGAATCAAGGAGAACATTCATATAGGTGCCGCATGTACTGACGAAGAAATTGAAACTTACAAGGCCCTATTCCAAGAATTCCGCGACGTGTTTGCCTGGTCCTACGAAGAAATGCCGGAATTGATCCTGCCATTGTTGTTCATGAAATCAAAACCTACCCGGATGCTAAACCCATTCGGCAACGGTTGCGTCAGATTCACCCTCGAAAAGCAGCTGCAATCAAAGCCGAAGTCGAAAAGCTGTTGAAAGCAGGTTTCATTTATCCGATCCCGTTAACGGATTGGGTATCGAATATTGTTCCCGTCAATAAAAAACAAGGAACAATAAGAATCTGTATCGATTATAGGGATATCAATCGAGCTTGTCCAAAAGACAACTATCCTACGCCTTATATCGATCAAATTATTGATGATTGTGCCGGAAGTGAGATGTTTTCCTTCATGGATGGTTTCTCAGGTTATAATCAAATCAATATTCTACCTGCCGATCAACCAAAAACGGCATTCATTTGTCCATGGGGGACATTTGCTTATTGCAAATTACCTTTTGGCCTTAAGAATGCCGGTGCTACTTTTCAACGGGCCATGTCTTATGCATTTCATGACATCAAGCACATTGTGCAACCCTATCTCGATGATTTGCCTGCTCATTCTTTACACCGAGCTGATCACCTTGTCCATTTACGAGCAATCTTTATGAGGTGTAGGCATTATCGAATTCGGTTGAATCCCCACAAGTGTGTTTTCTGTATAGAAACAGGTCGATTGCTGGGATTTGTTGTTTCCAAAACCGGCATTCGCGTCGATCCCTCGAAAGTCGAGGCTATCATCCAATTGCCTCCTCCTTCGAGTTTGCGCCAACTCCAAAGTTTGCAAGGGAAAGCGAACTTTTTACGCCGATTCATCCCTAACTACGCCGAGGTCACTAAAGGTTTTACACGGTTGTTGAAACAGAACGTACAATTCTTTTGGGACGAGATTGCTCAACAATCTTTTGATGCACTGAAACACGCGTTGACCCATGCACCGTTATTGCATCCTCCCAACTACAACCAGGACTACTTCTTATACCTCGCAGCTTCGCATTCCACCATTGGAATGGTGTTAGTTCAAGAAGATGAATTCAAGGCAGAGCATGTGATATATTACCTTAGCAGAACCTTAAATCCAACTGAGTTAAAATATTCACATGTGGAGAAATTGGCCCTGGCAGCCGTTCAAGCTGTCCAGCGTTTTCGTCACTACATTCTTCTCCGCAAAACTACTGTTATTTCGGATTGCAACCCTATGATTTATATCTTGACAAAACAACTGCTAGGGGGCAAGTACTCTAAATGGATCGTCATCCTGCAAGAGTTCGACTTGGAGTTTGAGAAGTCCAAGTCTAAGAAATCTTTAGTCTTCGCGGAATTGATGTGTGATTTCCCGAGTGCTGACACAGAGACTGTGGCAGAGGAGTCCATTGCGGACGAATCTTTGTTTCTTATTAGCACTGTAGATCCGTGGTATGGGGATATAATCATCTATCTCCAAACCCAAACCTTTCGGCCTGAAGCTTCCAAGGAAAACCGTCGAAAAATTCGGTTTCAATCCCAGCAATACAGAATTATTGGAGATACACTTTATCGCCTGGGGGCAGACTTAGTTTTTCGACGTTGTTTAACTCACGATGAGGCTGAGAGAGTTTTGAATGATTGTCACTCTGGAGCATGTGGCGGTCATATGTCTGGGTATGCCACAGCTCAGAAGGTGTTGCGCGCTGGCTATTTCTGGCCGTCTATGTTTAAAGATTGTATCCTTGCCGTCAGAAAATGCCACAACTGTCAAGTGTTTGATCGCAAGATGCGCGCTCCACCTGCTCCTCTCCACCCTATAATTGCCGCTGGTCCATTCGCCAAATGGGGCATTGACTTTATTACTTGTAACCCTCACTCGGCCGGGGGGCATGCGTATATCATCCTTGCGGTTGATTATTTTACTAAGTGGGCCGAGGCGATGCCTACATTCGACGCAAGCGGCAAGACAGCTGCACTTTTCGTATTCAATCATATCATAACTAGGTTTGGTGTCCCACAAGCAATCATTACGGACCATGGAAGCCATTTTCGAAATGTCATGATGACTGAACTTACAAGCCAGCTTGGTTTGCGCCACGATAGCTCTACACCTTATTATCCGCAAGCCAACGGTTTGGTTGAGTCAATCAACAAAGTTCTAGTCGTCATGATTCGACGGATCATTGGTATCCATCGAACGAATTGGCATAACATGTTATTTTCGGCGCTATGGGCATATCGAACTTCAGTGAAAAATTCAACAGGTTTCACCCCTTTTCAGCTAGTTTATGGCTTAGAAGCTGTGTTACCTATTGAGTGCGAAATCCCATCACTTCAAATGGCTGTCGAATTACTTCCAGCTACTTCCGAAGAGGAGAAACGGTTGTTATACTTAGCTAAATTAGATGAGACTCGACGTGACGCTACTTTAGCTATCGAGACTCACGCGAAACGAATGAAAGCTCAGTACGATAAAAATGTAACCCCTCGAAGTTTTTCGGAAGGAGACCTAGTACTATTATATGATCAAGCTAACGATAAGCTAGGTGCCGGAAAGTTCGTTCCCATGTGGCATGGGCCCTACATTGTAAAGCGAAAGCTAGCAAAAGGGGCTTATGAGTTAGTTGATTTTGATGGGGACTCTTTGGGCAAACCCAGAAATGGACTTTACCTAAAGAGGTATTATGCTTAAAATGATGGATGGAGAAATTTTTAGATAGGTTAGATTTCCTTTCTAGCTAGCAAGTGTGTTAGTTTAGTCAGTGTGCTTAGCTTAGCAAGTGTGGTTTTTCGTCATTATTTTGGCTCATCTTGGTTTTACTCTTGATATTGTAGATGTCGACGCCTCTCCAAACATACATTGGATTTGCTGATGGTGCTTGTCGTAGTACACGGAATATCTCTTCCGCAGCTTGGGTTATCTATTCACCCTCTGACGAGTTAGTTTCTATGCATGGGGTAAGCCTCGGTCAAACAACGAATAACATTGCAGAATACAGTGCAGTGGTTGAATTATTATCCGAATCTATTTCATTTGGAATTCGACGTTTGATAGTGAGGTTAGATTCTGAACTTGTTGTATTACAGCTTAATAGAGTTTATGCCATTAGAAATCCTGTGTTATTAAGGTTGTTTTTGAGAGTGCGTCTCTTGGAACGTGAATTTGATTACATTGAATATCAACATATTCCAAGGTCTTTGAATACATTAGCAGATGCAATTGCTTCTCGAGTGTTGGACAGACATTTATAATAATCATGCAAGTAAATTTAAAGACATTTCATCATACATGTTAAACAAGATAAGCCGGTAATAGTGATATATAGATATAGATAGAAGTGTGTCCAAAAATATATACATCGTCTTCGATCATAGGTTTAACACACCTTATGATCGGCAAAATGATAGTGCAAAAAGTCAAAAATGTCACATGTGACTACAAAAGTGACTAGTCAATCACTGGTGGTGCTCTCTGTACGACACCACTGCGCGGGCTATCTTGCGCAGAAATCTCCTAAACGGTCCAGGGACCGCGACCACGAAGCGCTGAAGCCTCATTGGAATATCATCCATAGTAGTCTCAGGTATATCTGCCGTGAGACGCTCTAGATCATGCTCCAAATCGGCTAGTACTTCTGCTGTCGCATCCTGTAAGGCCGGTGCCGGTGCAGCTGGATGTCGTCTGTCATAAGGCCGGAGATTGGCTGGACGCTGTGGTCCAACATCTGCATTTTTAAAATTTTACTGTTACTTTGAGACGATATATATAAAAAATATAAAAAAATACATAATTAGAAAACTTGTGAAAATGAAAGTACCTCTGTCATCCCATTGTTCTCCCTGTGGAAGAACCATGTCCGGATCACCTCTGAAATCCATTCCGGCATATGGAAAGTCTTGTATCACAAAAAGCTGGCCCTCTAGCCAGTCGAAGTAACTGTCTGAGAATCGAACCACTGCAGCACCCTCGTCAGGATGCCGGGCCATCACCGCAACCCATCGAACAAGCTTTGGCTCCCGAGGACCCAAGTCATCAACAGTGAGTTGCTGAGGGATCAGCATAGGAACTCTCTCCAAGGCAAAGCTCACGACTAGAGGCCCATATCCAAAAGTCTTTAGTCGTCCGTTCTTTGCCTTGGTTAGTTGGCTCTTCATATGAGCCGACACAGCTTCGCACCAGTTGAAGATGGTGCCTTGGTAACAGTCAACTGCCATCCGCATTTGGGATCCGGAGGCAATGTGCAAGGCGGCCGCGCCACAAATCCTAGTGACCGTAAATGCAATAACTCTAAGTTCCGCCAGAGCGATGTGTTTTATCTCCACGCCTTTTTTATGGCGAGTCCCTGGTCTGCACCACTCCTCGCGGAGATCATCAAGGGATTGGCCACCCGGCCTGGTCCCCGCAAGGTTGAGTTGCTCACCTCTGTTTGGCAAGCCAGTGAGAAAGTATACATCCGAGGGCTCTATCTCGAGCTGGTGCCCTCCAATGTAAAAGCATTGATCTTGAACGTTCCATCGCTCAACCAGCCATTCCAAAAATCTTACCTGGCCCCTCATGCCCGGTATGGTCCAATATTTGTACAATCCACATGTTCTTAAGGCATCCAGAGAGGGTTGGTGGTTAATCGCAGCTTCATCGTCTTCTACGTGCTCTCTCTCTCTCCAGTCTAACATGTTTTGGGCCCTGCACATCAAAAGAGTCAATTAGAAATTAATTTGAGAAAATTTGGTGGTTTTTTGAGAGAGTTAGGGTTTTGAAATGCGCCCTTTGCGGAAGACGCACCCCGGCTTTTTAGCACAGGGCGTCCGGACGCAGCTCGCCTGAAGGCGGACTGCGTCCCCCGACCTTTTTCCCGTGTGAGAAAAAGTCGGGGGACGCGGGTCACCCGAAGGGCACCTGCGTCCGCCGAGGGGCGCATTTTGAACCCAAAACCCCCCCAAAAAATGAAACAGAGACCGAAAACAAAAAACTAAACGGATAAAAATGAAGAGTGGGATGTGTAAAATACCTCGGTGAAACGGCGTTCGATTCCGACGGTCAGATTTTCCGCAGCAACCACGGGAAGTTTCTTGTCAAAAGCTCCTTTTTCAACCTCAACAGTGAAACGGTAAAAATGACATGGTAAAAGGTCTTTTTATAGGTTTTTTGGATGAATTAGTTCATTTTTTACCATGAAAAGATGTTTTCGAATGTATTTTTGCCTATTTTAAACAGGTATGAGTAATGTGTCGCTTTTGTGCAGGACGAAGGGATTTCGAGGGAAATTGTAATTTTTCACAAACAAAATTTCAGAGTCATCTTTTAAGCCCTTTTCTGACTCCTAAAACATGAAAAGATCGCCGAGTGTTTCTTTTTCACTCGTTAAAACGGAATTAAAAGACGGTCCCCTTTTAGCTCTTTTCTGACCACAAAATCAGGAAAAGATTGCCGGGTTTTTGTCGTTTCAAACTCGATAAGGAAATAAAACGACGTGTCTTTGATCGCTTTTTACTTTTCAGGTCAACGATACTATTATGAAAGTACTCCTTGGTCGCAAGATCAAGCGGTTCCCCCAGGTATTATTTTATACTTTTTCGGGCTTGAGGGACACAAATATACGAAAAAGTTCAACGTGGAGTTTCCTTAAGTTTTTCAGACTCTCTAAAATTGAAAAACGCCGAGTTTCTCCTATACTGGGCTCGTTAAACTTTTACAGTAAAGGACCTGTTCAATTACAAACAGGAACGAACCACTCCTTCCTAGGGTTCGCATTTAAACTAGGTTGGACTCGTCCGAAGGATGAGCTTATAATCAAGCATATGTTATCCTCCTCAAGCTTGTTAAAAATAAAGAGGTACTTGCCAGAAATGGTGGGGGAAAAAAGAGAAGAATGAACCTATTTGTCACCTTTTGCCTCAGAAGAAACTTTATTACCGCTCTTGAACACGACACTTTTCATTCACCTGGGTTGGGAAATCTTTTACCTCACAGTTGACTAAATCACTTTGAAAATCTTTAACCGGGTTCAGGGATCAACTTTGAGTTATTCGTCACCAAACCATCTGTTGTGTCGTTATGTGTTCAAGAGGTCTGCAAGCAAAACTTTCATCTGCAAAATACTTGTCATCCATTTGACCATCCCTGAGTCAGTCCTTACAGCAACATTTCTTCAACTTGAACAATGATTTCGTGTTGCGGGCTTGCCTGCAACAGGTCGCTTTCTATCGACATCGACACATTATCTAGAAAGATGACTTAGGAATCGACAGTACCTTGAAGTCTGCATGCATCAATGGCAGGTTTCTCGCCTTTGACGTCAGTTTACATCATTGACTTTCGATCAGAGGATTCCGTGAAGTGTTCGACATCAAAACATCTATTCACATTTCACGGGTTGTGCTTGGTACTTTGAGGACCATTGACATTACTGGTGGTTTCTCTCACGCTTGTTAACAGTTTACATCATTGACTGGTAATCAAGTGGTTTCTACCATGTTCGACATCGAATCATTTAATCACATGGCTAGAATCGTACCAATTCGGGAAGTAGAAGTGAAGACCCTGGATCTAGTTTCTACCATCCAGGCTGCGAGGAGTTTTGTATTCATTGTCTATGTAGACTTATCATAAACAGATGGCTGCGTCCATACTGTGTCTACAAAAGTCTATAAAAATAATGTACTGCAAGATCATTCCTGTATCAGGATAGTTAGTCCATTAGTTAAAGTTTTGAATCTGAGTATGGGAATGCCTACCTCAGTGATGATATAATCTTATCCATGTATTTTGTGTTGAAAATTGCAGGTTCCAACCAGGCCATCCACAAGGCAATCCTTGAAATGATAAAGCGCTTCACCCTTCCTAGAATTACAAAACCCTATTCTATTCCAGGCTTCGCACTTTAGGGGGCAATCTGTTACACTAAAAAATGTCACCTTGACTACTTACAGTTAGTATGGCTCAAATCAACAGTCATGCTACCCTCTTAGGCAAGTCTCATGCCTCTGTTATCCATCTCAAACTCAAAAAAGAGAGAAAGTCTTGTAAAAATCATGTTTATCTCTGGGGTCGCAGGTTCTCTCTAGCCTTACCTGCGGGGACGCGGACCATGTTCACAAAATCTGCGTCCATGGACGCTCTGTATGTTAAGGGACAGGTGCGTCCCTCTGTAAAAGGCAAAATGCGCGAGTTTTATCTTGAAAAAGTTACTTGTGGTTACTTCTAGAACATTCTAGAGGTCGGTTTGATGAAATGGATGCGCCTCCAGTTGGTTCATGTATCTCTATTAAGGGGGAACTTATCCCATCAATAAGGGAGCTATCCCACCCATAGAGGGGGATGATCCCATTGATAGTGGACCTGAATAACCTCTTTACAGCACTATAAATGAAGGCATTGAGCCAGAAGGAGAAGAGGTTGGAGCTATACATTTTCTTTGGGTAAATGCTGCAGGATTTAGGTCTTCCATTAGAGCCTTTGTGAGGAGAGATTGTCTTCACTTGATTCTACTTGGGAGAGGGTGAGCTTTGTCAAAGTAGAGGAAAACCCTTGATGGACCCTGGGAGGAACTTGCACAACACCAAGGCCAGGTTGTAAGAGTTTCTTTGTTTCGTTATTAATACAAACTGGTTTATTTTTCTCAATAGCTTGTGTTAATGAGTTATTTCATGTGTTCCTTGGTCTGCATGTTGAATATATGTTTTATTATATGAAATGCAAGTGCTTGGTAATTGTTTGATTGTTTGTGGTTGCAGGAATTGACTTGAAGGAGGAGCTCATCCGGATCGTCAAGAACGAACTTCAACAACAGCGTTTTGGAATAAGGTAAGCCTAAACACTTGTAATTTTCATGTTGTAAAAGGTGTATTTAGAGAAATATTACTCCATTTTGTTTTGTTTGTCATTAGAATGTCTTAGACTTCTAGGAAGGTCAGTCGTGTCCGCACCCTTGACAGATTCCGTGTGACACTACTCTTGGGGGAACCCGTTCCCAACAAGCCCCCAACACAAACATGGTGACTCGCCCTCGAGTCACTCTGTGGGCATGGGGATCTTGGCACAAATACCTCTCAGCTCAACTTGTATGATGGAAACCTAGGCGGTACACTGTGCGGCTGTCTGCTTCACTTCTTCAACCAACTGCTCTGTCGCTGGTCTTGAACTGTCAGCCTGAAGCTTCTATTGAGTCGCTTGCAGAGTAGCAAGATTGCCTTCAATGAAGGTCGTGACCGAATAAGCTTTTTCCAACCAAGGCTTCAAGTGCGCCTTTAGCACTACCTCTTTGTGTTGCACTACATCTACCTGTCCCTTCAATGTTTTGGGCTCCTGCAACTTCGCCAATCTTTGTGTGAGGGTGACAATGCGTGCTGTACCTTTTAATTCGTCATAGCGCTGTTGCAGTTCTCGCACCTCTGTCTCCAGCCGTTGTACATTAGGATCCTCTTGCAGACTTGTCAGGACCTCGAACGACTGTTCAAATAGCCATGTACAGTCTGCTAATGCACTTTCTACTGCCACTATCGCCTCTATGACAGTGGTTACGCGCTACTCCTTTACTTCTGGTGGAGTTAAAGGTTGGGCCTTCAACTACAAATCTGTAGTCTGTACCTTCAGCTTCAACTGAACCTTAGCCAAATCTATGCAAGTTTCGCGCATTCCTATAGCAAGCTTGTGAACGTGCACCTCGACTAGTTCTCCCTCGGGAATGGCCAACTCCAAGACCATTCAACATGCTTCCTCCATGACTTGAACTATGCACTTGTTTCGGTTGGTTACCTCAGTCACGGTGGCGATGGAAGAGTCTTGTTGTAGGGCCAGCTGCACATTATTGATCTGCTGTTCACTGATCACCTGCACAGTGTGCTGTTCATGGGCCATCAACTCTGTGATCACCCCATCTTGCAGAAGGTGGAGCGCCTCGCCAGGAAGCGCTGCCAAGTTCAACCCCACTCCCTTGAGGGCGCTGACAGTGGGCCTATCAGCTTCATTTTTTGTGGTCAATGCTCCATCCAGTAGCACTATCGCTCGGGAGTCCTTCGCACGTAGCATCTCAGCGACTTCTGAAGTATCGATGGCAAGGCTAGTGGACACCGCGCTAGCTTGTGATGCGCGGATGTGAAAGTCATGCAAACCCGTCTAGATGGCCCCCAATAGTTGTTGCTGTTGTTTCTAGAACTGCTACAATACCTCTGCGGTGACATCCTACATTGTGTCTCCAATGTCATTCAAATCTCCCTCTGTTAGGGTGATTGGGTCCAACGATGTCTTACTGGCCTTGGATTTCTTTTGTGGACCCACTTTTTCTTGTTCTCTTGGACGTTTGATGTGGTACGATGCTATCTATGGGTCTGCTTCATGCTACTTTGTTTGCTCGTCTGTTTCTTCCTCTGTTTCGGGCGAAGGAAACCTTGCACCTTTGTCAGAGTTGTGCTTTGTTCCACCTATCTGCTTTTCCACCTACTACGCGGCATCACGCTCTACCTGGGCCTTGTTAGCGGCCTCCTTCTTCATCTTCTCGAACAACTGCACTATCTTGAGCTTGGCCTCCTCCTTTTTGCGTTGAACGGTGGACTTGTTCAACCCCACCACCGAGTCTGAGGTAGTGCGCCACTCTGCCGGCCAGCAATTAAGAACTGCATCAATCACATCGTTCGTTGCCAAGTAAGGAAATTCATGCCACTTCTACTCAGGGTCCTTCCGTGCCCTGATCGCGACGCGCTGAAAGTCTGCCTTGAACTCCACGTACTCCTGCAGTTTGGCAAACACAGTAGGTGACAATCGCGGTTTGCGATTGATAGCCATGTGTATATTCATTTCCATCAAGATCCAGAAGATCTTGCTATCCTTGATGCGCTGAGCATCCTTGGTTGCCCACATCGAAGTGTACTTCACTACTTCTGGCAGGTCCGACACAACCGAGGGGAATTGACTATCTTCCGGTAGCTCCCAGGCTACCAGCACAATGGACAGCAAGAGCCACACATAGTGGAAGGTCTTGCTGAGCTCTTGTGCCTCACGGAAGTTCGCAAGGAACTCACCACAGAGATAGCACGCCCAATTAAACTGGACTCCTTCGGTGCATTAGGCTGCTAGAGCAACGATCAGTGCTAACACATCATCTACGCGACACTTCTATATAACTATTCCTACCAAGATCTACGTGGCCACCTTGACCACAATATCGCAGATACTCGAGATGGCATAGCCTCACAGCTTCTTTACAAGCTTGAATTTCTCCTTCATGGCCTCCACAAGGGCTTGCTCGCCACCTTTTCTGCCAAACATCATGGCTGGATTTTCCTCTATATAGGGCAGCCGCGTGATCCTACGGATCAACCTGTCAGTAATGGGTATCGACTCCTCTAGCCATAAACACCCATCATCCACCAAGCATAACATCTGCTTGATGACCAATACTAATGGGTGTGTGATTTTAGTGTAGCACCCATAGCAAGTTGAGCAGACCTGCCTTGTCTAAACCCCTGAGCCACTTTCACGGTTCCAATGCAGCTATCCCGATGGTTGTGTGAACAATGCGGTGCATTAGTTATTCTGTCGCCAAGTGCGGGAACTTCTCAGTGTCAGCTAAGTCCCAATCTTCTAGTTTCAACAGTGGAACCTGCCCCAAGCGCGATCCTTCAAAGACAATCTTGTCCGGTAGTAGAGGTATGTGCAGGGCGACCTTGCTTTCATCGATGTCCTTCAGCACCTTGGTCTTGCCTTTGCGCAGAGGGACGTATTTGGGAAACTTAGTGATAGGGTCAGAACCCTCAACTTCAACGTCCTCCATTTCCACCCCCAAATCCTCATCATCCATCGGGATGTCCTCAATTTCTTCCTCCTTTGGCTCCAAGTTAATGGTTTTTCCCTTTTCCTGTGTGGTGGGCTTGTCCTTCTGTGGGTTTCTTCTAGGTGACACGTGCACTGGTATCGCAACCTACTTGCCCTTCTTATCCTTCGCACTCTCTTTGGTTAGGGTAGGCTTCGGTCTAGGCATCTGTGGTGACTTGGGGACTTCATCTAGTACCTATGCAACCTCTAGAGCAGCTCCTTCTGCCTCCATAACAACCTCTGGCATAGCCCCCTCGGTTGTCACTACTTCGGCATCCATAGCTTCAGATCCTAGGATAAAATCACGGATGAAATTGCGGTTGGACTCTGGAAATCAATCAAACACTGGGTAGTCAAGCAATTCTTCGAAGAATGCATGGATCATGCACGTTTGAGAGCTCACCAACTCAATGTTCAAAATGCCAAGTGTTTTTCGTTGGGCCTCCACCTGTAATTTATAGGCCATTTTGAATTCAAATTCGACCGTTCCCCCCACATTCGGTTCATTAATGTCGGATTGGCGGCAGATTTCCAAGGATATTACCCATAAATTTTGTCTTAAATGCTGGCCGCCCGCTCCATTTGGCCGCATTCTCATCGTCAAATCATGAACAATGACTTTAACGGTCACTTTCTGGTAGACCTGCGTAATTTTTCGTTGGGTAGCGTAGCTTTCTTCGCACTGTCACGAACCTTGTAACATCGCCTCATTCCGCACAATCCTCCAATCGCGTAGTTCCCCAACCCGGGCAGTGTAGTTTATATTCCTGCACCTCCTTTCAGCTGCCTAGAGTGCTAAGACTATGTTACCTTCATATAGTCACCTGGCCAGATCACCAGTGTATGGCTTCAATTGGCTACCATTCACCTTTCCTGGGAAGGGATCTTCATTCAATTTAACCAACTGTATTGCTCCACCGTCAGTAATCTCCTTAATGACATAAGGCCCTAGCCATTGCATTCTGAATTTCCATGGAAATTTATCAAACTTGCTGTCATATAACAAAACTAGATCATTTACCTTAAAGGTGCGTAGTTTAATGTGTCGATCATGCCATGCTTTTTTGCATTGCTTTTGGACCTGTTGGTGAAATCTAGCCAGAAATCTTTCTTCCTCAAGATCAGCAAGCTATGTGAGCCTCTCTTCCAGGGCTCTGTGATCCATCATACCCATGAGTTCCGCTATGCGCAGACTAGGCACAATGTATTCCATGGGCATCACTGCTTCAACACCATATACAAGCCTAAAGGGTGTCTTCCCAGTCAACTTTTTGCATGTCGTTCGATAGGCCCATAGTACTGCGGGTATGCGTAGGTCCCAATCACTTTGCTGAGCATTGCAAACCTTGGTCAGCGCGTTCTCTAGTACCTTATTGAATGCTTCCACCGTCCCATTAGCCTGTGGGTGATAAGGCATGATTTTCTGGTGATACACCTAAAATTCCTCCGTCAGTGCGCTGATCGTTTCGTTCAGAAAGTGCATACCGCGATCACTCATCATTACATACTCAAAGAGAAACTTCACAGCGGTCGCGCCTATGCATTCCTTCACAAGTTGTGCCTCCACCCATCGAGTCAAATACTCAGTCGTGATGATAATGTACTGCGCTCCTGTCTTCTTTCCTTGGGGTTGAATACGTCCCACAAAATCTATTTCCCATTTCTCAAAAGGTTGTAACATCATCTGTGGGCTCAGGGGCAGCTCATCTCTCTGTGATGGCCTGCCAGTCCTTTGACATATGTCGCACACCTTGCAGTAAGATTTTGAATCCTGATGGAGGGTTCGCCACCACAACCCTATGTGTAGAATCTTCTGCGCAGTCGCTCTTCCTGCATAATGGCCTCCTGCGGTACCCCCATGAGCGTCTGCGAGGATACTTCTCCTTTCAAACTCCAGTACATATCGTCATAATACTTCATCAGACCCCATTTTGTACAAATCTACAACAATGACAGAAAATTCTATTGCACACACCACTAACTCCTTTTTCTACTGGATGGTGTAGCCTTCCGGGACAGTTCCTGTCGTTAGGAAGTGTATGATGTCTTCAAAGTGACCATCCATGATGCACATTGCAAAGAGTTGTGTGTCAGGTAATCCCTCCTCCAAATTAGTGGGCTCTTCCCCCGTTTCGATGCACGATAGATGGTCTGGTCCCACGTTTAGTCATCCAGGATTCACAATAACTTCAAAATCATACTCCTGGAACAATAACAACCACCTACATATTCTCCCCCCCAACACAGGCTTATTGACTAGGTATTTCAATGCAGAATGATCCGTATACATCTTAAAATGTCCACCCAGCAAATAGTGTCTAAACTTCTAGAGCACGTATACCATGGCTAATCCTTCATGCTCAGTGGTGGAATAGTTCTTCCTAGTCTTGGATAACCTCCTACTTACGAATGCTATACGATAATACAATTCTCCTTCGTCGACCTATGTCAGTACTGCTCCTAGTGCTATACATGACGCATCTACATGTACATGAAACTACTTCTTCCAATTCGGGAAGACTAAAATCGGTGCGGTGACCATTTTTCCTTTTAGCACATCCAATATTTTATGACAGTCCTCGTTCCAACAGAACATGACATCCTTTTTCAACAGCTTCTCCATAGGCGCGGTGATCTGGGCATAGCCCTTGATAAACTTCTTGTAGTACCCAGTATGTCCCAAGGTTGCGCGCAGCTGTTTCACACTCCTCGGCGCCTCCAAGTTAAGTATCATTGCGATCTTCACGGGATCTACCATTAGTCCCTGTCTACAAACCACATGACCCAGCAGAGTCCCAAAAGGAACACAAAATAGACATTTCTTCATATTGAGCGCAATCTGGTACCTTCGACAAGTATCTAGCAATAAGTGCAAACTGGCCACATGGCATTTTACCAACCTAAACACAGTCCAGTCATCAAAGCACACATCTAGAAACTTATGAATGAAGTCTTTGAATGCAGTAATGACTACGTGCGAAAAAGTCGCAGGCGCATTCTTTAATCTGAAAGGCATTACAGTGTACTGAAAACATCCCCATTCAGTTGCGAAGGTCGTCTTGCTTCTATCTTCAGGTGAAATTTTGATCTAATGGTACCCAGAAAACCCATCAGTGAAGGAGTACACTTCCTGGCCACCTACATTATCCAATACCTCATCAGTGAACAAAGTCGGGAAAGGATCATGCACGCAAGCGTCGTTCAACTTCCTGAGATCTACCCATATTCTCATTTCATCCTTTTGCTTCTTTTCCTGTACCACCATTGGTCTCACCTAATCAGATTCTTCTACAGGCTCAATGATGCCTGCCACGAGCATCTTATCTAACTCTAAGCGGACCTTCACCTTATACTTCAAATTGAGACGGTAAGGTCTTTGCTTAACTAGCTTTGCGTTGAGTTTTAAAGCGATCTTCATAATGCCTAGGTCCCCTATTATCCCCTTTAAATCCGTAAACTTGGTAGGGAACAAATCCTGGTATTTTCAAAACAATTTGACGACCTTATCTACCGTCGCGTCATCCCAAAAATCTCCAATATTTGCGAATTTGAGCTTCGCCTCTATACCAATATTTACCTATTTCATTTTCAGTGGCGCGGTTATATCAGGATTCTCGATCTACGGTCCCTCGACCTTGCAGTGACCCTCGGTTTCAGGGATATTAATCTTTCATGGGTCCTTGTCTTCTTCTTCTGTAGCCATGTTATAGCATTCCAGTGTGTTGCTCAGCTAAGTAGTACAATCAGATTGAATTAGATTTAAAAGATCATGTTGTATCATGAAGATTGTTGCTTTAACTTCTTGTAGCGCTTCGTCAATACAGTCGAACCCATCTTCGAAGTTGAATGTCATTATGAACCCTTAGCACAGAATATCCCATTCGCCTGTGTCATGGCGGAGCTCTGTGTCCAAGTACCATTTCATCAGGACGACATCCAAGGTGTGACAAAACAAGTGCACCCATTCAAGTTGGGGCTTCTCTCCATAGGCCTTAGCCCATTTGGCTAAGTGTGCGTGTGGATCGTCCTTCCTGTCATACTTGTTTGTCACTCGTACCTTCAGCTTCCCAAAGTGTGTTCTCATCATCCTCCTACACTCATGCCAGTCACCAAAACAACCCTTGTGCATACCACACCATCTCGTGGGCATAGCGCGTAGTGCCCAGTCCAAAACCTGGAAGCGCTGCTTCTCTGGTGCTTCCCTCTCAAATGTTGGAAATAATACTGAGAGGGGGGGTGAATCAGTATTATCAGATCAATCAATCTTTTTCAATGCTCAGAAACATATACGCTACTTCAGTTAGGTGAACCAGCGTGTACACGCTACTGTGACTAAATAAAACAGCGTATAAGAAGAAAACTCATAATTTAGATAGCTTATTCTTCAGTTAAGTTCATCAGGACATTATTCACCACATTAACAGTAAACAGGTGCAGTATAACAAAACAGATCAAAAAGCCACACACATGAACACCAAGATATAAGGTGGAAACCCAATGTGGGTGAAAACCACCTGCTGCAAGTTGTCTCTATCTTTCTTTAATATGAAACTTCAGTTTACAATCTTTTGTACTGGTGCAGCCTTATACCAGTACGCAGGCTACAACCTGCAGAAGGCTACAACCTTCTCTCGTTCTCCAAACTTCCTTGGAAGGGAGCTCCAACCCCCTTTGCTCTTGTACTAGCCAAGATACTAGTACGTAGGTGCTGACCTACAATCTTCTTTCCTTCAGGTACCACCTTTCATACATTTTCAGACTGGATATTCCTGAAGCACAACATTACAATCTGTAGACCCCAATTCATTCAACTTTCACAACAGATCATTGAAGCATAAAACAACCAATACTTGAATTATCAAACTTTGAATCACTGAACCACTGAACCCTGTCAATCACCAGATACCAGAACACAGAGCAGTCTACAGAACTCTGCAATAACAGTCAGATCCAACTGCAAACCCAAAATCAAGCTTTAAGAGATATACGCTACTTCAATGAGCGAAACCCGCGTATACACGCGCTTTTACCTAAGCCAACCTGCGTACAGATCTAAAAATAGATTCTCTCAACTTGCAGCTGTACCAGACATCAGTTAGATCCAGAACATAATATTGCGACAGTATGCAGATCTAGAAATACGCATAATCAATCATAATAGTGCATTTCAAACCATTAGATCCCGATTTATCCTTAGATCTAGTCTTCCATCCACCGATGTGATTTCTCCTTAGCTCATATCAAGCAACCCAGACCCTGCATATCAGATCTCTTTCTCTCTTAGATATTCAAGCCTTGTCGAAAGATGATATTGCCTAATGATCTTCTTCTCCTTATATAGCCTTAGGCCTTGCTCAATACCAAGAGCCAAAACCATAGTAACACAATACCATCAACTTCAAAACTAGGGATCGACACGCCCGTCGAGACACAATGGTCCGAAACCATAGGCACAACTTCCAAGGACTAACCACCATGGACCAAAGGTACTTTTCCACATACACGCGCTTTTTCTGAAGTCAACTAGCGTGTACACGCGACTTGGGCTTAACGAACCTGCGTATATGAACTTCCTTGGCATGCTGTACTAAGATCTGTCTTCTGATTAAGATGCCATCACCTGTACCAACCTCTGAGCACCTGTAGCAACCTCTGAGTGAGTTGCCATCAAGGACAACACTTGAATCATAATGCCAACAATCTCCCCCTTTGGACTTGATGGCAACCACCACACCAAGTCACTCTCCCCCTTTGACATCAAGGGCAAAGGGCTGTGCTGACTCATGCTCCCCCTGACAGTAGGCCAGATCTGCAAAAGATGTTCTTCAACAAGAACCAAGACTTATACACCATAAGGGACCTTCCTATCACCAAAAGACTCAATACATACATCCATACTCCCTACCAAGAGGGGACATATCAGAACCAACCAATTATATTACAGCATTCATCCCAGGCATAGTGGGGAAACCAACATAGGCCGTTACATGACCTTGACACCATAAAAGAGATATCACAAGAGAGATAGAGACAACAGATCTAGACCAAGACTTATGAAAGTCACCAGCAGCATATGATAAACATCTTTTTAGAACAGCAACCAGGATTTCTTTCTGAGCTCCTTTTCCTTAAATCAACAACCAAAACATCTGAATGCCAACAATGCTTTATGAGACTTTTAAGCTGCTCCCCCTGAACCTGTGCCTGAAGAATTTGACATACCCATTGCTGTTCAGAACTCCAGAGTTTGCCCTTGCTGTTCAGAACTTCATATACGCGATTTCTCCTGCATGAAACAGCGTATGAACGCAGATATAATCTCTGAAACATGCGTACACCATACACGCGACTTTCCCAGCATAAATCCGCGTGTATACGCGAATATACCTTTCGTAACTTGCGTATACCAACTTTTCTATAGAACAGACAAGCTTCAACAGCAGGATGAAGCATCAACTACTCCCAGCTTTTGTCTGAGATATTCAAAAGTTTCCCTGGGCAGTGGTTTTGTGAGAATATCAGCAACTTGTTCCTTAGAAGGAACATACTCCAACTTGACCTTCTGCTCAAGCACTTGTTCCCGAAGAAAATGGTACTTGATTGGTATGTGCTTGGTCTTTGAGTGCATGACTGGATTCTTTGAAATGCTGATTGCACTTGTATTATCACATAAGATAGAGACGGGTGGAGTGCAAGTGATTTGAAAGTCCTGCAAGGTCTGCATCATCCAAAGAAGTTGTGTGCAACAAGATGCTGCAGCCACATATTCTGCTTCAGCTGTAGATAAGGCAATCGAACTCTGTTTCTTGCTGAACCAAGATACTAATCTGGAACCCATGAAGAAAGCACCACCACTTGTGCTTTTCCTATCATCCACACTTCCAGCCCAATCTGCATCTGTGTAAGCATGAAGAGTGAGATCTGTATTTCTAGGATACCATAAGCCATAGTTTTGGGTCCCTTGAAGATATTTGAAGATTCTTTTGACTGCCTGAAGATGAGTTTCCTTTGGGTTGGCTTGAAATCTTCCAACCATTCCTACTGCATGTGTAATATCTGGTCGAGTACCTGTCAAATAAAGCAAACTCCCAATCATGGATCTATAAGTGGGTTGGTGAACTGCTGCTGATTCATCATTTGCACTGAGGCTGCATCCTGTAACCATGGGTGTACATACTGGCTTTGACTCTTCCATGCCATACTTCTTCAAGATCTGCTTGAGGTATTTGGTTTGAGACAAGAAGATACCTCCTTCATTTTGTTGGATTTGCAATCCAAGAAAATATGTCAATTCTCCAAGAAGTGACATTTCGAATTCTTTCTGCATAACCAAGGCAAAGTTTTGACTCATAGTCTCTTCATTGCTGCCAAAAATAATATCATCTACATAAACAACAAGAATTAGCTATTTGTTATTTTCAACTTTTATATAGAGATTGTTATCTGCTCATCCTTTTGAAAAGCCTTGTTGGTGAAGATATTTGTCCAACCGATAGTACCAAGCCCTTGGAGCTTGTTTGAGTCCATAGAGTGCCTTTTTCAATCTGCATACAAGGTTTGGATCATTCCCAAGAATGAAACCATCTGGCTGCTCAATATATACTTCTTCTTCTAAGTCTCCATTCAGGAAGGCTGATTTCACGTCCATTTGAAATACCTTGAAGTTTTGAAAGCTTGAGAGAGCAAGGAACATTCGGATGGCCTCAAGTCTTGCCACAGGAGCAAAGGTCTCTTCAAAATCTATTCCTTCTTGCTGTGCATACCCTTTACAAACAAGTCTGGCCTTGTTTCTAATTACTTCTCCATTTTCATTTAATTTATTCTTGAAGACCCATTTTGTTCCTATTACATTCTTATCTTTTGGTCTAGGAACTAATTCCCAAGTGTTGTTCTTTTCGATTTGCTCAAGTTCTTCATCCATTGCTTTGACCCAACATTCATCTTTGCATGCCTCTTTCACATTTTGTGGTTCAGTGGAGGAGAGTAATGCCAAGTAGCTTGAAGCTTCTGCAAGTGTCCTTCTTGTTTGTACTCCTGCTTCTTTCTGCCCCACAATCTGAGTTTCTGGATGATTCTTTTGAACATATCTGGATGGAGTCTTCTCTTCTATTCTTGTCTGCTCCTCTGGTTCTTCTTGAGATTCTTCTTCTTCTTGAGGTTCTTCTTCTTCATCATTTCGCCTTTGAGAGTAACCTTCATCTTCTTCAATGTCTTCATGATGAACTTGCCTAGGAATATATCCCTTCTCATCAACCACTATATCAATACTGTCAACAATTCTGCCAAGTCTTTTATTGTAGCACTTGTATGCTTTGCTATGTGGAGAATAACCAAGAAGAATGCCCTCATCTGCTCTTGGTTCAAGTTTGCCAAGTTGCTCATCAGTATTCTTAATATAACATTTGCTCCCAAAGATTTTGAAGTGCTTCACGGAAGGAGTTTTACCACTCCAAAGCTCATGAGGTGTTTGAGTGCTGTTTACTCGGACATTTGTTTTGTTAAGAATAATAACAGCAGCATGTGCAGCTTCACCCCAGAAGGTTGCAGGAGTACCTGATTCATCGAGCATAGCACGAGCCATTTGTTGGATAGTTCTGTTCATTCTTTCCACAACCCCATTTTGCTGAGGAGTTCTAGCTGTAGAGAATTCTCTTCTTATCCCATGTTCATCGCAGAAATCGAAAAATTCATTTGATGTGAACTCCCCACCTCTGTCAGATCTGAGGCACTTAATTTTGTGTCCTGATTCATTTTCAGCCAATGCTTTGAAGGATTTGAATTTTTCGAATGCTTCATCTTTGTGCTTCATAAGCCCTAACCAAACAAACCTTGAGAAATCATCAATGAATAATATCAGATATTCTTCTCCTCGAGGTGTCCTTTTCCTAAATGGACCACATACATCTGTATGGACTAGCTCAAGAGGCAAGCTAGCTGATCCTTCCTTCTCTGGAAAGTTAGTTCTGGTTTGCTTTCCAAACTCACAAGATTTGCATATGGTGTTGTCTGGAATTTTGATATCTGGAAGATCGCGAACTGCCTGATATTTGCATGCTTTCCTTATTTGTGAGAAGCTTAGATGTCCCAACCTTCGATGCCATAACCAGTGCTCTTCATCCTTGCTAAGATAGCATTGTTGTTGTCCTTCTTCAAATATGTACAGATTATTTGGAGTTCTTTTGCCTTTGAGAACTGTTTTACCTGTATCAAGATCACGAACAAGACATCCATTCGATCTGAAAATAACTTCGGTTTTTTGATCACACATTTGGCTGACACTTAGTAGATTATGCTTCAATCCATCAACATACAAAACATTTCCAGCCTTGACCTTTTCTTTCAAAGGAGCAATACCTTTTCCTTTTATAGTTGCAGGAGTATCATTTCCAAAAGAAACTTTCTTTCCCTTTTCTAAAGTAGAATAAGATTCAAGTTTTTCTTTATCACCTGTCATATGTTTCGAACATCCACTGTCAATGTACCATAGATTTTCCTGTCCTTCTGCATAAAATGCTATCCCACATCTTTCTGTTTGAGGTTCCTTTATTCTCCATGTTTTGGTGCTCGTGGCTTGTTCCTTTTTCTCCTGAAACCTGCTCCTGCATTCAGAGTCTTTATGACCAAAATTATTGCAAATAGAACATTCAACTTCATTTTCAAGAACCGAAAAGTTGTTATAGGTCCTTTTTGTAATCCCTGTCATACTTCTTTGTTTTTGAGCTTCCCTAGTCATGATTGTTTTATATGCAACACATTGAGCTGCTTTGTGACCAAAGTTATGGCAAGAAAAGCATTGTCCATTGAAGAAGCTTCTGCAGTTATTGAATCTACCAGCCAACTGATTGTAATTTCTATTTTCATCTATTCTTGAGCCAAACTGAGAAGATTTTACCTGTGGTTGGTTGTAGCTTTTGTTCACCCTTAAGAAGGATTGTCCCTGATAGTTTCTGTTTGTAATTCGTCCCTGCTTTACCTGATTATCTTCATTGTTCTTCTGCTCATTTCTTCTTGCTGCATCAAGATAACTTTTTGAGGTGGATGCTTGAGAGGTTTCTCCATTATAGCCCAAACCTGTCTTGTTTAGAGGAGACCGCTGCACATTGATAATCTCATCCAAAGTTTCAGATCCTTTGACAAACTTAAGATTAATAGCTTTTGTTTTCTCAATTTCTTTTCTGAGACCAACAATTTCACCTTCTAGTTTTTCAAGATGTTTTTCCTTTTCATCAATTTGAAATTGCAAAGTATCAATGATCACACTCTTTTCTTCTATGCATCTCTTGAGTCTAGTAATTTCATTATAGAGATTATCCACATCTACAGCATCCTCATAATCATCATCTTCAAATGCCATTAACAGTTTATATTTATTACCTTGTTCATCTTCATCACTGTTTGATAAGCCATCACTATCTTCATGGGTGTAGTAGCTTTTCTTATTTGCACTTTGTTTCTTGTTCCATCTAGCAGGTTCTTTTCCTTTATCCTTATAAGGACATTTTGCAGCATAATGACCTACTCTTCCACAAGCAAAGCATTTGAAAGGTAGCTTACCTCTGAACCTTCCAGAACCTCTTTGAAGATTTCTGACAAAATTTGATTCTTCTTCCTCTTCTTCTGGAACATGGCTTGCTTCATAGTAATCTTCTTTTCCTGATGCCTTAAAAGCAGCTTCCCTTCTGTCAGATGGACCTCCCTTTCTCATTTCATAAGCAGTTAGAATTCCATGTAGCTGAGACATAGTGAGAACACGGAGATTTTCTTTTTCTTCTATTGCAGATACTTTAGATTCAAACTTGGGGGATAATGATCTTAGAATCTTTTGAACTACTATAGTCTCTTTTATTTCTTCACCCAAATTTTTCATGCAATTAACAATCTCATCTACCCGAAGAAAATAATTAGCCACACTTTCATCATTATACATCTTGAGAGTCTCATATTGAATCCTGAGAGTTTGAAGTTTAGCTTGCTTTACCTGTTCATCTCCTTCATAGCTAGTGATCATTTTGTCCCATATCTCTTTTGCTGATTTGAAGTGCATGACCTTCATGAATTCTGTTTGGGATATACTTCCTAATAGAGTACTGACTGCTTTTGCATTTGTTTCATACTGCTTTTTCTCAGCTGGATCTGTAGGAGTAGCTGAAGGAAAAGCATAGCCTGTTTCTACAATGTTCCAAACTTCTGTACCAAGAGATTGAAGATATGCAGTAACTCTTACCTTCCAATAATTGAAATTTGTCCCATCAAAAATCAGTGGCCTGATTGATGCTTCTTTCTCGTAGTTGCTCATGATGAATGATCTACCTTCAAGCGATCAAGCTTCTCTGAAGGACCTGCTCTGATACCAATTGTTGGAAATAATACTGAGAGGGGGGGTGAATCAGTATTATCAGATCAATCAATCTTTTTCAATGCTCAGAAACATATACGCTACTTCAGTTAGGTGAACCAGCGTGTACACGCTACTGTGACTAAATAAAACAGCGTATAAGAAGAAAACTCATAATTTAGATAGCTTATTCTTCAGTTAAGTTCATCAGGACATTATTCACCACATTAACAGTAAACAGGTGCATTATAACAGAACAGATCAAAAAGCCACACACATGAACACCAAGATATAAGGTGGAAACCCAATGTGGGTGAAAACCACCTGCTGCAAGTTGTCTCTATCTTTCTTTAATATGAAACTTCAGTTTACAATCTTTTGTACTGGTGCAGCCTTATACCAGTACGCAGGCTACAACCTGCAGAAGGCTACAACCTTCTCTCGTTCTCCAAACTTCCTTGGAAGGGAGCTCCAACCCCCTTTGCTCTTGTACTAGCCAAGATACTAGTACGTAGGTGCTGACCTACAATCTTCTTTCCTTCAGGTACCACCTTTCATACATTTTCAGACTGGATATTCCTGAAGCACAACATTACAATCTGTAGACCCCAATTCATTCAACTTTCACAACAGATCATTGAAGCATAAAACAACCAATACTTGAATTATCAAACTTTGAATCACTGAACCACTGAACCCTGTCAATCACCAGATACCAGAACACAGAGCAGTCTACAGAACTCTGCAATAACAGTCAGATCCAACTGCAAACCCAAAAATCAAGCTTTAAGAGATATACGCTACTTCAATGAGCGAAACCCGCGCATACACGCGCTTTTACCTAAGCCAACCTGCGTACAGATCTAAAAATAGATTCTCTCAACTTGCAGCTGTACCAGACATCAGTTAGATCCAGAACATAATATTGCGACAGTATGCAGATCTAGAAATACGCATAATCAATCATAATAGTGCATTTCAAACCATTAGATCCCGATTTATCCTTAGATCTAGTCTTCCATCCACCGATGTGATTTCTCCTTAGCTCATATCAAGCAACCCAGACCCTACATATCAGATCTCTTTCTCTCTTAGATATTCAAGCCTTGTCGAAAGATGATATTGCCTAATGATCTTCTTCTCCTTATATAGCCTTAGGCCTTGCTCAATACCAAGAGCCAAAACCATAGTAACACAATACCATCAACTTCAAAACTAGGGATCGACACGCCCGTCGAGACACAATGGTCCGAAACCATAGGCACAACTTCCAAGGACTAACCACCATGGACCAAAGGTACTTTTCCACATACACGCGCTTTTTCTGAAGTCAACTAGCGTGTACACGCGACTTGGGCTTAACGAACCTGCGTATATGAACTTCCTTGGCATGCTGTACTAAGATCTGTCTTCTGATTAAGATGCCATCACCTGTACCAACCTCTGAGCACCTGTAGCAACCTCTGAGTGAGTTGCCATCAAGGACAACACTTGAATCATAATGCCAACATCAAATGCATCCAAAAACACATCCACATCATTCAAGCCCTCATAAGTGGGTAGATTTCATACTGCTGATAACACATAACATAGCGACCGGGTCATCATGTTACATCTCAGTGTGGTTACTTCATGTAGCTGATTTTCCCAATGCTCTAATTCTTCATTCGAGTCTGAGTTGCAGGAACTCTCGCGATCCCATGTAATTCATCCATCCTCTGTCAGGTTCACCCCAATCTTGTTCTCGCGCTATTATTTTATATATGCAGTCCAAATCGTCATCACTTTCGTAATGGCGGACCGGTTCAATATAGCATGATCCTTCTGCAGGATCTAGGGGTACTATTATGCAAAGCGATTTCTTCTCAAATATCATCTTTCTCTTCTTTAGGTTGATTACCCTGTTCATGTCAGTATCCCAATCAATTCTAAGGAGCACAGGGTAGGGGTTGTTGTCATCCACAATTTCTATTACTTCAAAATCAGCCAAAGCGCTTGCGCCCTCAATATATACAATTACTCCTTGTAGTTGTCCCATGGGGATGATTTTCTGCTGATTTTCCAACCTTAACTGAATTGGGGATCACTGCAGCATGGGTCTCCCCATCCGCTCCCAAGTCTGCTTCGGCAAAACGTTCGCGTCTGACCCTAGATCCAGAATAACCTGATCCATTTCATATTCTCCTATCTGCGCAGTGAGTCTCATCTCACGCCCTATCCTTGCCTTATGCTTACCAATCTTCCGTACCACGTGCGGTTCACCTAGAGTGTTTCTGGTGCATCTATTTATAAGTTCCTGTAACCCCTTCACAGCCTTGCTATCGTGCAACAACTTCATGCAGGTCTCTAGAAAGGTCATAAGCATAGAAGGGTCCATTTCTTGAATAGGCTTATCCCGGCTCCCTGAGGTAGAGGCCTTAGTGAAGCTCTTCTTTTCTTCCATGAACGTTTCGCGTGCATGCTCCAAATCAAATTCAGCCTCCTTCATCGGAGCTTTGTGAACCCATGCATTGTCTTCAGGTTGTTTCCCCTTATCGTCGCCTATTGCAATTCCACTTCGAAGCACTATATTCACATTCGGATCCTCTTCGCAAGGCTCAGACCTCATCATCTACAGGTTCTAAGTCGGTTGCAGTGGTAGCAGCACTTTGTCGTGTATCCTCGCTATCAGTGTACGACAGTCCTCCGTCTCATGATCAAACTGAGTACAATATTTGCACGATGGACACATTGGGTTAATGCATTCGCGGGCATAGTGTCCTGGTCCTCCACAATTGTAACAGATTAGCTGCCCCAACATCTGTCAGGCCCTCCTCCACCTCGGCCTCATCCGCGCCCCTAAAATCCTGTTCACGCCATCCAAATGCTCTGGTCAGGAGGTCGCATTTCTGCCTGAACTCTATAGGCTGGTGTTTTTTCCATCATCAATTCATAACTTCGACAGTTGCACTCATGATGCCCTATCGACCTGCAGATGTTGTAGAACAGTTGTTGCGGTGTTTGTACAAACTTCTGTAGAAAATGGAAATTATCAGGCAAGTGTTTCCCTGCTACCTGACATATAGTGCACCATAACGCAGGCCCTGCACTCGGTCCTACTTTGGCTTCCAGCCTCAAAGGCATCGATCCTCCTCTTGCAATATAGTTTGCAAACACTGGGCAGTGGTCTTTTTCATGCCCCTAACCTTTACATTTCAGGCACCATATCTCTTCACACGCCTCTGATCAAATTGATCTGTCCTACTTCAAACTTTGCATTTAGAGGCAAATATTTTGAAACTTCACATGGATCTGTTGAACCCCCATATTTAGATCTCACATCAGTGTTTCATGCAGTGTTATTGCAATCTCCAAGGCCTATACCTGAGTTGTAATCTTCTGTTGTGATAGTGCAACCCTCAACTGAGGTAGGAGCGAAGCCACAAACCACTCGCGGTGTTGTCCATCTGTTAAGTTCATATTAGCTTCATGAATTTTACAATTCAATCTCTGACTCAATTCCCAAGGTGTCTCACCTAGTTTCATCGTGATCTCCTTGAACCCCACAATCGACTGTGCCTCGGATTTAGGCCTAATGAACTCTTTATTCAGCGTAGTCTAGAGCTCTGCCAACCCAGTGTTTGGGTTATCATTAGAGTACTTGATGCACCAAGTTAGCACGCGATCCTGTAAAGCACTAACCAATGTTGCCTTCTTCATGTGATCATCTGTGACGCCCTAAGCTTCCCATACAGCTTTTACAACGAACCAGAACTGGTCCGGGTCCTCATTTCCCAAGCCCTTAAACAAAGGCAGCTTCACTAAATTCGACATGTTGAACTATGAACAATGTAAACTTTGAAACGAGAACTATAAACTCAAAACGAGAACTCTGCCCAAAAACCTCGAAAAAACATGAAAAACAGTGCTAAAAACGAAAAGTGTGTATACTAGAACGATGGTTTTTTTTTAGGGTCAATTTTGAACATGTTTTAAAAATGGCAATGAGAACGAATTTTTTGTGCAAAAACCAGCCTGAAAATGAAAAGTGCTAATAATGGAACGATGGATTTTTTTTAGGGTTAATTTTCAACATTTTAAAAAAATGCCAGTAAAACCAAATTTTTATGTGCAAAAATTGTGCAAAAAACACCCTCAAAATGAAAAGTGTTGATGCTCGAATAACACTTTTTTTCTTGGGTAAATTTTCAACATTTTGAAATAATGGTGTAAAATATTTTGTTATGACTCTGAAAAACATTAAAATTTCAAAAAAATAATGAAAACATAAAATTAAAAATAAAAACAATGAGAAAAAACACAAAAAAAAAGTTTTTAAAAAAATACCAAAACGTAAATAAAAATATATATTAAAAAAAAAATCAATCATAAAAATGTAAAAAAAAACAAAAACAAAAACAAAATTAACCTATAAAATATAAGAATTAAAAAATTAAAGAAATAAATAATAAGAAAAACATATTTTCAAAAAAATAACATTTTTTTAATGTGGTAAACCATAAAATATTTTGGAAAAAAAAAAATAAAAAATAAAAAATAAAACTATAAAAATAAGTAAAAATATGAAATTTTTAAAAAGCATTAAGAAAAACTAAAAAAATTAAATTAAATTAAAAACAAACTGGATTAAAAAAAATTGAAAAAAAAAAAAAAAAAATTAGAAAACTACAAGAATTAAGATTAAAAACATTTTGAAAAAACCCTAAAAAACAAAAATATGCTGAAATTAAAAATAAAATAAAAAACCGAAAAAAAATTAAAATTTTTAAAAAATACATATTTTCAAATTAAACATCATTTTCAAAAAAACATTAAAATTAAAAAAAAAAACTAAATATATTTTTGATATTTTTTAAAATAACATTTAAAATATATATATTTTACAAATATATATATAATTAAAAAAAAAACATTTAAAATTTATATATATATTTAAATACAATAAACATATTTAACAAAATTTATTTTTTATTTAAAAAACAATTTTATCGGCCACCGCCTCCACGGGCTGCCAGGCGGTGGTTATTCCGAGAATCGAATAGCCACTTCCCGGCCACCCCTACGGGCGGTTGGGCAGTGGCTATCTGATTCTCAGAATCTGATAGCCACCACTCAGCCGCCTGTGGGGTGGTCGGGTGGTGGTTATCTGATTCTCAGAATTGGATAGCCACCGCTCAGCCGCCCGTGGGGACAGCCGAGCGATGGCTATCCGATTCTTAGAATCGGATATCCACCTCAAAGGCGGTCTAATTCTCATAATCGGATAGCCACCACTCAACCGCCTATGGGGGTGGCCAGGTGGTGCTTATCTGATTCTCAGAATCAGATAGCCACCGCTCAGCCGCCCGTGGGGGCAGTCGAGCGATGGCTATCCGATTCTTAGAATCAGATATCCACCTCAAATTCGGTCAAGGGGTGGTTATCCGATTCCGAGAATCGGATAGCCATCACCTGACTGCTGGTGGGGGTGGTTATCTGATTCTCAGAATCGAATAGCCATCGCTCGACCGCCTGTGGGGGTGGCTATCTGATTCTCAGAATTGAATAGCCATCGCCCGGATGCCCGTGGGGGTGGCTATCCAATTCTCAGAATCGAATAGCCATCGCCCGGTTGCCCATGGGGGTGGCTATCCGATTCTCAGAATCGGATAGCCACCGCCCAGCCACCCGTGGGGGTGGCCGGGCAGTGGCTATCTAATTCTCAGAATCAGATGGCCACCGCTCGGCCGCCCGTGGGGGTGGCTGGGCAGTGGCTATCTGATTTCGAGAATCGGATAGCCACCCCCATGGGCAGTCGGGCGATGGTTATTCAATTCCAATTACGGGAACTGATACTGTTATGCATTCAATATTTGTAATATGTGATTTTCGCATTAATTTTTAAGTTAATCATTATTTTTTGAAAAAAAAGTGATTATTATTATTTTTTTGACATGAAATTCATAAAAAAAACTATTATTTAACCATTTTTAGTTAAAATTTTCGTATAAAAATTGTGATTTTGACATATCAATTCTAGCAAAAAATTATCAAAACGTATAGTTTTTTAGTTATATTTATATTAAAAATGGTTATTTTTATGTCCATTGTTAAAAAATATTGTTTTTTAGAAACAATTATTTCATGTGGATTGAAAAATTAATTAAGAATGTATAAATATGTAGAATATTGAAAATTCAAGCTATCGACCTTCTAATTTAAAAATGCAAAACAATAAAAACCTCACTATAAAAAAATTAAAATTAAAATAAAAACAAGAAAATATGAAGAAAACGACCACTTCAAAAATTATTAAATTTACAAAATAATTATTTACATTTCATACATTAGAAAATTTAAAGTCAAAAAATAGGTCTTTTAAAAAAACGGTCTGATGCAGAATTACCACTTTTTTAAATCAGCATGAAAACCACTACCATTTTAAAATGCAATGTGCATAAAAAAAATTAAAGTGCCAAAAACTATGCTCTAAAAAAACATGTGTGTTCTGCATCACCCCTTTTCAAAATCAGGTCACTTTTTTGCTATCTCTACGAAACGGGTAACAGTATCAGTTCCCATTTCAAAGTTTACATTGTTTGTGGTGGAGGTGGTGGTGGTGTGGGCGAAGTGGCAGGTGATGGTGGTGAAGGTGGAGGTGGTGTAGGTGGAGGTGGTAGTCGCGGGAAACCTTGTTTTATCAACTGAACTGCACTTTTCGAAGCAGCTTGCGCTACTCCCTCTTCGTCACTTAAAGGAGGTGAAATCAATGGGCTATATTCAGGACCCTTTCTTCCTTCGTTCATATACGTCCTTTCACTTCGTGTAGCTCCGAACATCAAGGTAGCTGCATAACCCATTTTTCACACAATAACATCTTAATCCAAGTGTCTAAAGACTTCAAGTACTTACCTCGTGGACCCTTGAAAAAGCGTCACTCTGTCTCACTGTAACTGACTGAGGCATCGACCGTGAATTCTATCACAAACCATCCTATGATATCATTGAGCCAATGATCGACAGCGTGGGTGATCTTACTCTCAGAGGCTTCCAGTCTCTGCACTAACTTTGGGGTCTAGACAATAGGACCATCAAGCCTCCACCTTCCTTGGCTATCCTCTAGCTTCATGATCCACTCATATAACTCAAGAGGAACATAAAAAGATCTCATGGATTTTTGTATGCAGGTACCTGTCTAGCCACTGTTCCTTTGTCAGCCACAGATTTCTGTTCTCCTGCACCGCAAATTCATGGATCTTCCTATCCAACCAATCTTCGATCTCTTTCTTAGTTGGATTCCATTGATATGACATCACACATCTCTCATGCAGATTCCGGTCCCAACAATGGAACCATTTGCTGGCTTTGTGGGCCCTGACCCAGGTTCAGCATTAGCTAGCCAAACAAATCCATACACTACTGGCCATTTCGGCATCTGCCCACGGAGCACGGACCGAATTTTCACTCGAAGCAGTATGGGGGCATGCTGGAACCAAGTTTCTGCACCCTGAGATGGTCGTGATGTCGGTTTATACCCTCTACCCCTACTTTCGCGCAGGTCGCTAAGCCTTAGGGCTTTGTTAGTCTACCCTTTATTCCACCCTTCAGTACCTCCATGAAGGTGTACGATTGACCTTCGCGTAGCCCTAACCCATGGTCCAGGTACTTTCGCGCAGCTATGACAATGTATTGTATAGGTTCCCAAGTTATCTCAAGTGTTTTACTTATCTTACTAATCAATCACAGTTAGCGTCGCGTAAACTAATATCCTTACTTGCGTTCAATTAACCGATACAATCACATACATTTGCGCATCAAATAAACATTGTAAA